>CM076717.1:8240534-8840534 GCA_038501795.1 Pseudopleuronectes americanus | reverse complement strand
AGTATAAAAAAAATGATATTGTAATAATAGGAAGGTGATACATTAAATATGTGTGGAACTCGAATGAAACTCTGTAGAAAGCACATATCCACCAATGCCCAACAGTCTTATGAAACCACATTTAAATTCACTAGATATGGATTTTACTTTGGATCTGCACCAAATTGCACACACTCATAAAATCCCTCATTAACCCCCTAAATATGATAAGACATTATTCTCTGAGAAATCAATGAAAATGTCAAAAATGCCCTATGTCACAATGTTAAAGAAAATGAAAAAAACTATATTTCCGGATGGATCCAAAGAAAACAAACTAACCTTAATAAAACCTAAAACTAACCGAAGTGTTAAGGAGCTCTCATTCTCTCTCAACGGCGCCCTCTTTCAAACTGTGAGCTACACAGGACGCAGCTGCATGTTCTGTTGTATTCACATGATACAGACCACAATCACTTCAGTGTTGGACACTAAATCACATGAAGAGCTGACTTCACAATCACCCCCATTATTACATGTACAGAGGATTTTGTCATTCCATTTTTACAGCGCTTTCCTTTTATAGCCAAACATCACAGGTTATACAACATATCGACTGTAACAAATGTAATATTTTATGGCACAGCAGGATATTTGTGTCCCTTTGTTCTTGAGAAAGTCAGGACCTGGTCATGGAGAGATCTCTTTATAGCTGCTTTAACGTTCACTTCCTGCCATTGTGCAGGTCTATGGTCACACCATGCTGTAAGTCATGTGGAAGTACTGCACAAGCACGGCTTGTTTATCATGAGCTATAATTAACCACCATTTCCATTCATCCAGGCTGATGCGCCGGATGTCAACACTGACAACTAATGACATAGGGAACTTCATGGCCAACAGTAATAACGCAGCTTTCAAATCTGACAACTGAGCTCAGAGGACTTTGGTGCTGCAGTCAGACAGTCCTCCAACATTAGGAGCTTTCATTATATGGCTGACTCATCCTATAACTGCTCGCTGATTGGTCTGGTTTTTTAGCGTGATACATTGTCTGTCCCAGTATTCATTACTAATTATTCCTGTTGAGACATTGGAAATTTCCAACAAATGCCTGTTAAAATTGTATATTGGAGATATTCAGACCACACTTTGCTTATACAACCAGAGTGGTGAGTTCTTGTGTTTGTACTGGGATGGTTTGGCTATGTCGGGTCGTTCTGTGTAAGACTGGACTGAGTTCAGCGCAACAATCCATGATCACAGGTAGATTGATTCTATATCAGCTAATTAACTGATCATCATCAGGGTCCAGAAAATCTTCATAGTCGGTTTCCTCCTGATCCTTTCATTTGCTTACTCCTCTGTCAGTGCTAGTGCATCCATCACACACAACAAAGATGGTGCTACTGTCATACTGAACAAAATGAGAAGCAAGAAAGATAAAAAGGATTTGAGTCAATGCTGCTTTAACTCAGCCATGGCTATTATAGCTGTAGAAACACAGAGGATTGTATAATGTGATGCGGGGCGACATCTGACCTTTCAACACATCTATCCTCCCTACAAGTCATCCCACCTCAAAGCTCCCTTCGGTTTGGAATCTTCCACAGTGTTCCCTCTGACATTTCACATCTCAATCTTTCATGCCTCTGCTATCTTCTCCTGCTATCAAATGACATGAAGTGAACTTAATATAAATATTTCACTGAACTCCCTATTTCTTTTTAATTCATAGGAACTTTAATGGGTCAGCGAATCTGCCAAAAATCCAACGTCTTTAAAGTTTATTTTAGGGCACATCCATCCTGGCTCGTGCCTTGATGAATGAGATCAGTCTGTTGTGATCTGCAGTTGCATCCCGAGACACAAAGCTTGTTATGATGGATGAAATCCAAACAGTGTTGTGTGTGCATGTATTTGCGTAATCCTTTATATGCAACCTTAAGGCCACACAAGCCCTCAAGTTATCTGTGGCGTGACATTGTATTGATGCAGCATTTTGCACATCTGAACGGTAGCATCTGCATCATTCATAAGTCATTAAAACCATATGAACCTTTTATTTCTGAGGCACGCCAGTGCATCGCAGCATAAGTCCCCTGAGTAGCTTTCCCCGCGTCGGGTAACAAATGAGTTTTGCTCATGTCATGTTCCCTGACCTGCGACTTATCCGTGCTCATCACTCCGCGTGGGCTGTGTAAACGAGGAGGGTCATTTTTCTGCTTTAGATGTCACTTTAATCTACTTTACCTCTCTGCCCTGATAATGCCTCGTTCATCATAATATCCAAAAAGTTAGGGGGAAGGAGCGAGAGAGAGTAACAGCGAGAGAGAGTAGTAGTAGTAGTAGTAGCAGTAGTAGTGGATTGGGAGAGAAAAAAAAATGAAAACCTTCTTTTAACTAATGCGCTGCTGCAAAGCTGAGTGTTGGTGTGGTAGATTAAGAACGAATGGCTAGGCACAAAAAGGCTATACGATTATGTAACCGTTCCGCGGAGAGCTGTCATATGCAGCTGATGACAGAGGGGGGGACTAATGAGGCACATGGTAAAGTTAAGACCCTTTACAGTACTAAAGCATCCCATAAAGTGAAAATTGTTCAGTATTTAAATCTGATTCAGGAGTGTCCAACAAAGTCTCTAACCTCTTTTAACCAAGAGCCAGAACAGGAATGGGGCCGAGGGTGAATTGTGCACATTATTCAGCATATTTATCTGCCCAAATCCACGTCAGCACATTCTCAGAGCTGGATCTGATCCCAAGCAATGAAACATCAGCTGGATCTGGATGCTGCAAATGTTTTGGCTCCTCGCTAACTTTGATAAAGCACAGAGCAGGCCGTCCATCCTCTTCTTCTTTTCCTCTTTATTTCAAGAAGAGTGAGAATTCACCAGCCATGGGCCCTATCACTGTTATTGTATATTCATTAAAGGTATAACCCACTGCTTGATCACTCAGGTCCACAAATTTGAGTTTTACAAAGAAATGAGCATCATCTTCCATGTTACAATATTACAAGAGAAAAAGAAACCTCCCTCTAGGTCACCCTGCAGCATTCAGCCCGTCTCCCATCAGGACTGCTGGCTTTAATGATGCCTTCAGACGTGTGACATATGGGTCATCGTGTCAGGAGCGCTCCCAGTTGCCCTCGAAAAGCCTCCCCTGTCAGGGAACCCGGAGAGGATCATCTTTATTTTTGGACAGACAGCTGAGTACAGTTGGGTATTTTTTTTTATATCTGCAGCCTCGGGGAAGAGGACTGACTGTATTCAGATGAAGACTGGTAGACATTTTCCCATGTCCATGACAAATGAGGAGTTTTGCTTGCTGTCCTGGTTTTTCTTGAATCGTATAGGTACATGCAGATACGTAAAAAACATCCTCAACAAGCTACATGCGGCATTGTTTTCTCTGCTTATACTAAATGTGATTAAAATTATTGACATTGATGAACACAGATGCTATGTGTATTTGTATTTGAATATAATAGTATGTTCTTTGCATACAGTTGGTCTGTCAAGTATCAGTGTTGTGAACAATTCCCTCAACCCATCTAAAACTCCCAAGCGGAATGCTGAATCATCAGTTCACCTGCAGCTCTGTGGGGTTTACAGCTACAGAGTTGACTGCTGTTTCTACATGTTTGTTGAAATGCTTGAATTCTCAACCATTTTTCACAAGTTAGCAGTATCAACGCAAATGGCGATTATAACTGTCTCAATTCAAGCCTACAAAGATGGCGGCCACGAAGGCTGAGCTAATATGAGACGGACTGATCAACGAAGAATTTCCTATTTGTCTCACTGGCTTTGTCTCCCTCTTACCATTGCATCATTCGCTACTTTGAGCGGTTACAGTTACTGCAGCTCAGCCACCCAGGTAGCTTGCTCGTTAGCTCGTCGCTAGCAGGCAATGAATCCTGGGATAGGTTGATATGAGCAGGATCCAACAGGTGGATCCTGTTACCTGGGAATGAAAGAGTCTGGTCTATCGCACCGGTGTTTCTGCAATAACATAGCAGTCTTCAAATGCGGCCTCCACAGGATGTGTCAGTGTTGTGTTTAACACTTGTTTCTGAGGTTCTTTCCTTTCTAAAAGTTTTTAAGTTAGATTATGGAAACCAAGACAATTACAATTTCCCTTCAAATTATCAAATCATTGAGGACAAATGTCTGGAAAGCCAGATCAAATGAAGACCATAGGAAGGAAGTGAAGAAATAGGAAAAAAGAGCAAAGCAATGAAAGTGGGAGAGAGGATGAAGATCCATGATGAATAGCTGTGCATAGGTGAGATCACGTGTGCCATGTTAAAGCATAAGTGAATAATTCAAAGTCACACAACACAACGTCTGCACAGAGCAGGCACCCCCACGCCAGATCAGCACCACACATGGAATGAAACAGAACAGAGAGAAGTCAATTTAACATGTTGAGGTCAGAGCTCAGCTTCACATGCTAATGATGCACTCCTAACATTGGGTATATGTGAACGACAACATCAACAGGGCCATATGCTGCTGTCTTTTCAAAAAGATGCTCGGTCTTCTCTGCTTTTGCTTTGACGTTCTCTCCTCTACGAGTTTGTTTTAGTATAATAAACGACACCAGGAGAGGCATGAATTAATAAAAAGAGCAAATGAAGGGACAGTGTGCTGCGTTCACAGATGGGTGGTTAATGTTAGGACCATATGAGCTGTGCCTTCTGTGCCCTCCTCCCGCTTGCCTCAAGCCAGTACTCTGCATTTCTCCTGATTTCAGATGTGATTACATGAAGATGCTCGGCCAGGCCACATGAGCGATGCAGATGTCTCTCCTCCTCTTCCTCCTTCTACTTTCATTGTTTCCCTGCCTCTTTTGCCATCTTCTCAATGTAAAAGTATGTTTCGACCTGACACAGCTGTGTTCTGAAAATTCAAAGAATAAGCCGAATTATCGATTGTTGCGAGGACAACATGAAGGAGTATCATCTCGTGGATAAGTGTAGATTCAGTATAGAGTAACCAAAAAAACTTAAACAAAAACAAGCCGTGATGTTTAGGCCCTGATACCCAAAATCATGTCAAAAACTTGGCTCTCAGTAGAGTGCATATCTCCACAAAGGCCCAACAGTGCCCTAAATCAAGCTGCTCCAAATTACACACACTCATAGATCAGCTCCCTTTCATCAAGATCCACTATTCACAGGGAAATTAGCGAAAACGTGATCTCAATCTGTAATTTTACAATGTTAAAAAACAGCTCAATTGTCCAGATCAGTTCCAACATTTACTGAGTTCTTTCTTAGTCCATCCTTCTACCAAGCTTTGTGATGATTCTGATGATAAACAAACAAACCAATGGACAGGGCTGACACATAAAGATACATGGATTAGATAAGGATCTTAGTTGTGCATTAAAACTGTGGATCTTTTAAGCTTGATGACTTTAGCCCTATTTGATAAAAACTTGACAACAATTGTTGATGCTGGAAAAAAGTCCCCCTAAATGCAGTTGAGATTAGAAATGAGGCAACTCTTAAATGAGCCATCCTTCTGCTCCTAATGTATTTCCACGTAAAAAAACAGCAAGGTTGGCTGCACTGAAGATAAGGAGGGACCCTGCTTCCGAGACAGATGAATGAAGGTTTCAGTGATATGAAGCTGTATAATTCACAACTTATTAACTAAAAAGACCCCATCAGAAAGAAAAAAGACTAACAACCCCACAACTATCATCAGATTTTAATTCAGTTATGGTTGAATTGAGTTATTTGACATCTCCCATGCTTGATTATTTCCGCAGATTGTTTTGAAAACACTTTTGCTTAGCTTAAGTGGAAATTCCGACCTTCTGCAGTGGTGTTCAGTCAACCTAACCTGTTCTCAGTTAACTGTGAGGGAGTCTGTGATCCCTGGCGTGATTACCAGTTCAACAGGGTCGTACCTCATTCTACAACCGTCATCTCCTTTGGGTGTGGCTAACAGCTAGAACCAGATTTTTGAACTCTGTACATGCCACAGAGAGTGTGACAGAACATAAATAATGCTTTTATTAACAATTCAAGTCTACTGGTTCCTTCCTTAGCCACCCTAAGGAGGCAAGAGTGAACACTTCTCCTGAAGAGAACCACCATCAACCCGTCTAAAGTAAACAACTACAGACCTCTCTTTCTTCTTCCTTTTCTCTCCAAAGCACTCGAGCGTGCTATCTTTAATCAACTGTCCTCCTATCTCCACTATAACAGCCTTTTGATCCTCACCAGTCTGGTTTCAAGGCAGGCCACTCAACTGAGACTGCCTTTCTTGCTGTGACTGAGCAACTTCACACTGCTAAAGCAGCCTCTTTCTCCTCTGTCCTTTTCTAGATCTTTCTGCTGTGTTTCACACAGTGAATCCTTATTTCCTCCCTTCAGAATCTGGGTGTCTCAGGCCTTTCTCAGAACCTTGTCCAGTCACTACTGGGGTCCCGTGGCTCCTTTTCTCTATGTACACCAACTCTCTTGGCTCTGTTACTAAAAGGTTTCTCTTACCACAGTTTGCAGATGAAACCCAAATAATTCTCTGATTTCCCCAGTCTGAAACACAGGTAGCAGCCTGTGCCGGGCTGTCTGACTGACATCTCTCAGTGGATATCCACACACTACCTGAAATCAACCTTAACAAGACCGAGCTACTTTTCTTTCCAGGGAAAGGCTTTCCCACCCACAATCTGACTATAAGCTTTGGCCACTCTGTGTTAGCCCCCACCCAGACTGCTAGGACCCTGGTTGTGACAATCGACAGTCAACTCTCCCTTACCGCCAAAACATTGCTGCAACAACCAGATCTTGTAGATACAATATAAGGAGAATAAGTCCCCTTCTCACTCAGAAAGCGGCACAGGTTTTGGTGCGGGTTTTTGTCATCTCATGCCTGGACTACTGCAACTCCCTCCTGGCTGGTCTACCTGCTAGTGCCATCCAACCTCTGCCATTCATCCAGAATGCAACAACTCATCTTCAACCTACTACCTAAGTTCACTCCCACTACTCTGCTCCTCCGCTCCCTTCAATAGTTACCAGTGGCTGCCCGCATCCGCTCAAGACACCAGTACTTGTGTAGCATGCTGCGAACAGATTGGGTCCAGTTTACATCCAGGATATGGTTAAATCTTCCACCCCAGCCTGTCCACTACGCTCTGCATCAGCCAATCGGCTTGATAATAAACCATTGTCAACTCTGATGTACATATTGAAAAATACAAATACATTTTTAAAAAGGATTAGTTTAGTATGTTGCACTTGTATCTTGCACTTACATGTAAGATTCTTGCTGTTCTAGGTATGTACTTTCATTGTTTAATGCACTTATTGTAGGTCGCTTTGGATAAAAGCATAAGCTAAATGATGTGAAATTTAATATAATTTACAGTTGTCTCGTAGGCTGTGAGTCAACACTGACAGACAGCTTAATGAAATCAGAGTGAGCACTTCACCTTCTGCTGCCTGCTCTCGGCCTCAGCCCTGAAATACCTGTCATGCTGTCACATGACGGCAGAACAAGGTGGCTATTGTGTAAAGGTGCTGCTTTGTTTGCTTGACCGAGCTGGACGACTCGGTTGGCATTACGAAAGACTTAAGTACACAAGGGGTTGGGTGCGAGGGTGCTGATGGCCTTGGCAAATTCCTCGCCACATCAGGCGTGACCCTTACTGCTGTTGAGTTTTGGATTTGGTGGGAAAGTTGCCTCAAAGTTCTGGAATTACAATGATTGACCAACTCAAACATGTTATGAACACTATTCACAGCCCCATAAGAGTAACTGCTCTGCTTGTTTTCCATTTCCACAGACAATGTCCTACATTTTGGTATCAAATTTCATATAAAGCGTAACAGATATCCTTTTTTCTAAATATGTAAATGTCACAGTGTTTCTGTGGCCTTGTTTCCTGTCCTATTTCACCCAGCCAGCAGACACACAAGCCTTTCTGCAGCGTTCCTGCAAACCTGACAGTGGAACCAGTGGAATCTGGATGTGGTCCAAAGCAATCTAAAAAGGTTTGTGTTTATACTTTCTTCATACATTAGTGACATAATGGTAATTTCCCATGGCTCCACCAGATGGCTTTAAATCAAAACCTTGAATGTAATCTCTTTTTCAAAGTCTTTACATCAACATTACATCGTTATTTTCTCAAGCAGTGGGAAAGCAACATTTTGGCGTCAGCTCTGAAAATGTATAGGCCCCTATATTTTTCTGCTGAAGTCAACGGATTGGCTAGAAGACTATAGCTTCACTAAAGAATACATTGGATTCCACAAGCTGGCGAGATTTCAGCGGCGGCACCAGGCATGTTTGGCCGAATTTAGCTCCGGTGCAGGAAGCATATGGGCCCTTCTGTTACTGTGCAGGTGGATCTCCTCTCACAGACTGGAGCGGCCCCGTCAAACAGCCAACACAGAGCTTTGTTCCACAGCAGTGTAAACTGATATAGCCACATCTGGTCTGCGCATCAGAAAAGACACAAGGTTTATGATCTATAAAGTGTGCTCCATGTTAGTGAGGTAGACAACTACATGAGACACACTGATACATATTGTGATAATGTGTGTGCTTGATGGCTGTATGCATGAAATGTTCGGACTGAAAAATCATGAAACTTTCTGAAACACTGAAATCTAAAGGGAGGTTAGTGTTAGGGTTAGATTTATGCAACCTCATGCAATTTTTGTTGTTGCTGTTAACAGGATGCAGGGAAATCATTTCATGTCTTAGTTGTGTGAATGCAAACATGGCCTGATGTACTGATGCACAACTAATGCACAGGTACAACACCAAGAAGGAAACAGTATGGCAAAACAGTGGTCATCAAGACTAGAAAGAAGATACATATATACAGACTATTTACCATTTACAAGGACCCAGCATCAGTATTGTTTAACTTGCCACATGCCGATTTTAAAAGAGAAGTTTTTATCTCCATGTTCCTCCACAAATACACTGTCATGTAGGAAATCAGGTTTAAAAAAATCTGTCCATGGATACAGAAACGACAAAGTACTTTGATGCACGTCTGTGGTGGTTCACTACTGTAATTGTCTCCACCATCCAGGAACACATTTTGCCAGGATGGCACAAACACAAGGTCAAATCACACTGTTGTGGCTGGGAATAGTTGGAATGGGAAACAGAGAGCATTAACAGTGGCAGGCAGGCCAACACGACCACAGCTCCACTGACTGCCAGCTGACCTGCCTGAGGCTGCATGGCACTACCCACCCTCCGTCTGCAGCGCTGCACAGAGCCAGGCTTTGTGTCTGAACCTAACGCTGATCAGAGGAAGGTGGATTTAACGTTATGAAAATATTGTTCTCACTGGGTTCACTGTCTGGGGCCCAGTTGATGATTGTCACGATATCCGCTGCTGCCTGTCAACACAACACAACAAGTAGCTGTGTGTATAATTTGGATCTTATCAAATGCTGCGATATTTTCAGCAACTAGTATCAACCAAAACAATGTTAATGTAGTATAACGTTATATTCTACACATTGGGTTTGACTGAACAAATAGCACACATTACAATATAATACTATATAATAACCTTGATATGCTATCCTTTGTGAATCCTGGAGGTTTTCATTTCTGTTGTCTGACTATTAGAAGGATTACGCGAAAATGACTGAACCGCTTTTCTTTGGTGGAAGAAGAATTTGGTAAAAGACTGCAGGGTAAGGCCAAAACATTTTGGGGCTGATTCAATTACGGGGGCTAATCCAGGATCTTATTGTTTGTCGGCACCAGTGTTAACAGATGTTCGATAATTATCGTATTTATACGATAATTTAGCCCTCTGTAATATATACGATCAACAATGCATCATGTATGATAAATTTATAATTTGATCACACTTTACCAACACTTTGTGATGGTGAACCATAACCCTAAGGAAGCTGGAACTTTGTAGATTAAAGACCACCAGTCAACCTGTCACAGCTAACGTACTTGACACATTCTTAAAATATGGGGTAACTTTAGCTTTTATTTGGTTTTAGGTTTATCAGCCACGAGTCAAATATCTTTTTTTGTTAGCTTATCACTAGCAAAGGTGCAGTGCACAGTACAATGGATTAATCTGTACTTTGTAAATGAAAGCACCCCCGACAGCTGCAAACTATAGAGATCAACAAAAGAGTAAAACAAATTATTGAAGTTGGGGACTATAAATCATGAGCAATGGGCTGATGGTCAGTAACAAAAAACAGAGAACAGGAAACTGCTACAACTTTACACATTGTTATTTGACCCATTGTTAATACTTTATAAAAAAAATATAGATTACTGCACCTTTAAATGGATGCAACAGTCTTTAACTTAAGATCTACTATACAGATCCAAATCAATATGTGTTCATTTCCCCCTAGATTATCTATATAGATGTAACAATCTCATTTGGGCCTGCTACAGCAGTAAAAGTTTGTTCCATCTGCCATCCCTGTGGTTGATGAAGCCTTGGCAGAAGTCCAGGAGATGTAGGGGGGAGACTGAGCGAGATGTCCCCCAGGGAGAGCATCTGTAGGCTCGTAGGGCGAGGGCCGCGGGACCTAGGCGTGCCTGCTTGTTACTGTGCTCCAGTTATGTATTTCACGGCTGTATAAGGTTTCACATGGAGAGGCGGCGGGAAGTATAGCCTGGGAGAACATTCAACTGCAGGGAAGTCAGCAGTCAGGAAGTGGACAATAATTCAAAACAGAGCCCCAACAAAAGAGGCCCTTCAAATGTATTGACTTTAAACCATATCTTTTATCCACACATTTATGGCTTCCCAGTGAAAAGGCACATAAAGACTGTTAAAAGGTCACAGATGCAGTTTAAAATGGAAAAATTGCATCTAAGCATGTTTGGGTGGGGAAGCATACGTTTTTGGAATATACTGAGCATGTGCCAGTAGATCTTAGATGTTTATTATAGTGTAAGGGCAAAATTAGACATTTTCATAGATTTGATTATGGGTGGAGTACCACTTTAGGCTCATTATCCCAATATCAAAAATCATGCGCTGTTTGCTTGTTGCATAAATGGAGCTGTGTCATTGTCCAACACACCACATCCCTCGTATTGTCAACAGATGGCATGGAGTCTTTTCCTGCATTGACACTACACCACAAACAGGCCACACAGCTATTTTTATCTATTTGAATGCATCTTTATGTGAATATTTTATGCTTTACAATTTTCAAAATGCTTTAGTCCTGAAATTCATTTTTACAAAAGACATGCACATGCCAGACCTCATGTATGTAACCACTCACTCACTCACTCACTCTCACTCTCACTCTCACTCTCACACACACAGACACACACACACACACACACACACACACACACACACACACACACACACACACACACACACACACATACACACTCACACAAAGAGGCTTCTTTTCATGCTTGCTGTATAACTGTGGAAACAAAGTGATCCACTTGAGTGAGCAGCCAGTAAAGTATGAGCGTCTCTATGTGCTGTTCTCTGTGCTGAGCGGGACCGTCTGCTGCATCACGCTGTGCCGTGCTGCCTTCACCCTCCTCAGCATGAAGCTGCCTCGCTCACTGGCTGATTCTCTGCCATGCTCCACAGACCTGCAGGTCCTCACTGGCTTCTCACTGGGATCCGATGTGGCACCCTGATCAGCTGACTCATGTACAGCATGTGTGTGAGTGTATGTGTGTGTTTGTGTGTGTGTGTGTGTGTGTGTGTGTGTGTGTTTGTGTGTGTAGGTGTGTGTGTGTGTTTGTGTGTGCTTGTACATTCAAATAAAAGGAGAGGGTCGTGTTAGAACTGGTAAAGTGTTTTATGTATTTGTGAACATAAAAAAGTGTAGTTGCACATGAACATGCATAAACAGGATCTGTATATCGGTAGTGTCCTCAAATGTGTGGAAGATGTTAAGGTCAAGGTTCAGCTCCATGATAATTTAGAAGATTGCATTCTCACAGGCAGGCAACTTGTTATGTCTAATTTCTTGTAGGAACATAATTATCAGTTTCTGGAACCTTTGGGAGGAAACCAGTGCAGATGTGAAGCCAAGTGACTCACTAACCCAGAGGACAGTATAGAGCTGGGCTTCTAAAATGGAAAAAACTATAATATAATTTGTTTTAGGAATTAGATACAAGCTTTGTATCTGACATTTGTATACATTACTTCAATGTAAAGTGCCTTGAGATAATGTACATTATGATTTGGTTCTAAATTGAATCGAACCTTTCAGTGAAGGGTATATCTTGGTGTCTCACTGCCTCTTCCTCAGTAGTTTTCTTGCTGCTTTTTGGTCAGTAGAAAGTAATGAGGCCAGCACACTGTGATGCTCTTTGGCCCTGAGGGAAGACCTCATGCTGTTGGAGTAAATTTGTAGCTGTAGCTAAAATGTTGTGACATGACCTGAGGTCATCTATGTTTGGCATCTAATCTACTAGCTGGAATATAATTTGAATCTCAAAGCTATTCTGCATGGTGGGCAAGATCTGAAGTTGTTTTCACGAAAAACAACTAAAATAACACACGACTGAAACCAAGGACCTACACTGTTTTCTCTTGAGACTTTTAATCAGCTTTGGAAAGACAGATAAGCTATTATACAATTAAATAATTAGTATTTTTACACATGACAAGATGATCTCATGACTTTCTGTAAGTTATTCATCTTTGAATTTTATTTGAGATGCTGCAGCGCCACCTGAACCTGAACTTTAGAACTCGCTGGGTATATGTGAATAAAAGTAACTTCCAGGGAGAACAAGTTTAACCTTTTATCAGCCTCATGCACCGCGAGGCTGTTGCAGCTGCCTCCAGACAAAACAGCAATTTCACTGATGCCTTCGGCCCGGTCCCCTGCCACTATGGCTTACACATATTGATCTCCATAAACATGCTCATAAACTACCTCTAACACTTCTCGACTTTGAAGCTTACACAGTGCAACTGGGGCCGGGACTGCAGATTATGTGATGTGGTTTACCTAATAACCTCTTGGCAGCATCCGCCCTCTCTCTCTCTCTCTCTCTCTCTCTCTCTCTCTCTCTCTCTCTCTCTCTCTCTCTCTCTCTCTCTCTCACACCCTCTTTTGATTTACCACTCCTGTCCCTCCCCTCTCTCAACCCCATCCTCCCACTATCACTATTAAAGTGGCTGCTCATCAGATGGGCAAATATATTCTTGTCATTAGTGATATTAGTCCCTTCACACACTCTCTGGGTCTCTATCGCTCTCTCTTTGTCACACACACACACACACACACAGACACACACACACACACACACACAAACGTGCAGTTTTGATGCAGGCACAACACCCATCAGGGAACACGGCAGGGCAGAGAAAGACAAACAACAAACATACAATGCGTGCGTGTATTTACTTGCCTGATGACCACTGTGGGATATCATTTTATGTTTTATAACTGCTGAGCACCTGCTATTATATGTTTGTTTGCGAGAGTCTTGTGCGTCACTGTTCCCATTTAAAGTTTTTACCCACCACTAACCTAGAGGGATTTCCAGATGTGACCGAACAAGTGATCACTGCTGTATGGTCTGTGCATTGTGTTATTCATGAAACTGGGTCGAGCAATTCCTCTGTGATCTGGAAACATTTTTAACACACCTGCCACAAGGTGTAATATCTGTATATTTTGAGAGGTGAAAATATGTGTGGCTACTGGGACCTTTACTTTCACTGCTCCAGGATGTTCCTCTCTGCAATCGCACACACCAGCTGCTCAAAAGTACAGATTTAGCTAAGTTATAATGTATTAGAGCAGATTAAACATGCATATCACTAAATTAAAACACAATGCATTGGTTCTTGCATTGACATTGACTTGTAACTGTCAGCTTAGTTTGTAACTGAGTGGTAACCTAAATGAACCATAGACTGAATATAAAGATGGATGACATGACTACAACACAAAAGTGAAGCCAAATTGTCTTGATTGCCACCTGGTGGATGGTTGAATATGTCAAAAATACTGAGTCTCCATGAATGAAAAGGGAAAATGGGACATGGATCAAACTAAAAGGTCAAAGTTTCTTAAAGTAAGCTAAAGTTTAGGCAGTTCTTATCACACTGATGTTTGTTTAAGTGTTGACTCTGGCTCAGGATTGGTCGATCGCTCAGGGCAGACTCCAAATCTGCAAGATGGCAGAGTTCATATTCAGGCTTTTTTTTTAGTGGGAGGAAGTTGAGATATGCCATCCATCTTCATAAACAGTCTATAAACTGAACAATCTGAAAAAGCTAACGCTAGCTTGCAGCATGTTTAGAATGAGGAGCTATGTTAGCCACTAATACATCACAATAGTCTTTAGCTTTAATGGTCGAAAAATTGTTTTTATAAATCCCCAGTATGAAAGTAGTTATTAAAAACACATTTTAATAATGGATTAATGAAGAGTGAGATAATTCAATTATATTTGTTAAACCAGTGCAGGAATGAGAAAGAATAATAAAACTTGTTAAAGTTAAAGTGCTGCCATCTGCTGCTACACAATGCAAACTGTGAAAGAATAATCTCATTACCAGAGATTTAGCTCTCTGGCTGCATAACTCCTCAATCCAGTGGCTATTATGTGGCCTTATTGTGATGACAAGTTATCCAGAACCCCAACAAGCACTCTCTCAAGTGGAAATACATTAGTGGGTCTGTCTGGGACAATGTAGCTTGACTGACGGGGGGAAAGAGAGGACCACATTCCCCTCTTTCTCTCGCAGCCTTTTGATGGGATTACAATTTGAACCAGTGGAGGGAGGATCACTGCATATATTTACTATAGAAGTAGCTTAATAAGATTAGCTTTATTGTATCCTATCAGTCTTAGACGTGAAGCATTACTGCCTCATGCTTTGTACAATCTGCGTATCCACTGATGCAATCTTAACAACCCCGAGGTTTTGTAATCGAAGGATTGAAGTAAAAGGCAAGAGAGCATGAGACAGTTTCTGCTAAAACACGTTGTGCCTTTGAATATTCAAATAAGCTTTTGGGGTGTGAGCAGTAGCTCTTGGAGGATGGCGCTGCAAGTCCTTCACTCAGTCCAACAGGTTGATTCAGACTGAAATATCTCAAAACCATTGAATGGATTGTTATTAACTTTGGTACAGGGATTTATGTCTTCCTCATGGAATTATAAATAGCAGAGTGATTCCCTGACTTACTGCATTATCATTGGGTTAAACTTTACTTTGGCCATGCTAACATGCTAAATCAACCAGGTGAGATTGGTAAACCCTCCGGCTACCCCACACAAAAGCGCCATGCTTGCGATTTTACCATAAAAAAGTTTTCACTGACTTGCAGCTATGAGATGCAGTCTGAGTCACATATTAATGGATTGTTTTTTTTCAGGGAATTTTAGACACACACACCAACCGAAAACTAAAGCCATACTTTGTGATACAGGTGCAGTGTTATAGAATATATTAAAAACCATTAATCACTTGGTTCTGTAACTGTTATTTTATGCTATTTGAGAGTAATTTGCTTTAAGTTGTTTTATGTCTTTTACAACTGGAGGTTCTTACACAAATAACACTGTTAGTTTTAATGTTAAAAGATAAAGTGGATCTATAATTTGGCTTCACGTCTGCATTGCCACTATTGCATTTCCAAAATGGTCGTACTCATGGATCAGAAGTAGCTTATAAGTGCACATATTCTCCTATTTAGTTTTTAAAGATCACAACGTTTGCGTAAGAAATGGCGTACGATCAAAATGGGCTCTGAAAGATGTGTACGCAACGGTAATAAATGAGGCCCCTGATCCTGGAGATTCAAGTTTCAGGTACATCAGAAAAATGTCACATAAACTAGATTTGAATCTTTAATCTCGAGGATAAAGCCTCATGTGAAAGTGCATCCAAGATCATAATGAGTAATCTCTACAAACACTGTTTCACTGATCCATTATTATGCAGAAAACAACTTTTCTCATCAGTACAACAATGTTTTATTCCACATGGCCTGCGTCAGCCCCGGCAGCTCCCACTGTAAATAAAGCCAGAGAAATTGATTAGTGGTGAAAAACATCTACTTTAGCTCAACACTTGTGTGTCTGAAACCTGTGACACTTGTGACACTTGTTTTACCGTATGTGTCCACCCAAACTGCCCCTCAACCTCGGGAACCGGACAGGTGAAGTCTTATGAGACATTATGAAGATCAGCCTTTGGCAAATCAACCCATCTCTCTCCCTCGCCCTGTGTCTCTCTTTTAGTGTGTCTCTGAGCAGGTAGAAAAAAATAATCCTCATATCCAGGCTATTAGTCACAGAGGATTAGATTTCAAACAGGCAGAGATGGTAGGTGAGCAGAGAAAGAGACAGATTATCAGCCGACAGTCTTATGATGTAATGCTCAGAGGCCCCAAGGAAGAGTGTGATCCATGAAACTACTGTAGATACCATAGAGTAGACTGTATATCAAGATGGACGACACAGACCTGCTTCTCCTACTATCCAGAAATCAAGCTAAAATATCCAAATACGAACAACTAAGTCTGCGCTCTGGCTACAGATGTGATCAGGCGATGGCGATGCACATGCTACACCAATCATGAATCAGTCTCGACTGTAGATCATGACCTTGCATCCTGTATTACTAGCCTTAAAGAACTTAAATAACAGAAACCATCTTTTGACAAAGATCTTTTGGTCCATGTCCTTTTATGTTAGGGATCAAAACGCACTGGTTTCACTTTTGGGGAGCTGTCATTGTCATTTCGCCCATCTTTATAAATAATCTATGGTAGATGCATTTAGATGAGGTGAAGTATTTCCATCATGACGGTGAAGCTGGAGATACATATATGTACCTTTGGACAGGCCTTGGTCACATACATGTTTCTCACATTTACGTGACAGCACTTCAGGACTGTGTCTTTGTATGAGAACATGTTATGTGTTGTTAACAAATCCATCCCGCTCTTGTAGAGATTCCCTGATGAATTGCAAAGTTTAATATCAACGTGGATCGAGATCTCTCCACCTCCAACCCTTTCAAAAGCTCATTTAAAAGTCCACACTCATTTGTCAGCTTATGATCCAATTAAACAACCTGGAGGGACCAAACATTATCTGCTCCATTAGCCCCAGGCGTGGCATTAGTAAAAAAGAAGCTCCCATCCTTGACAACTTTGAGACAACTTTCTCACTGTTGCTGCTCCTGCAGCAGCTGTTCACATATTTGATCTTTTTTTTTAAACTCACCTTTTATTGCTTTTCTTCTGGTGTTCTTCCCTCTGTTTTCCTCCTCTCTTTATGTTTCATTTCGTTATATCCTGAAACTAATCATACCAGAACCGTTGACTGAAATTCATGAGAATACTGTGCAGGGTTTTATATGATAACTAGGCCTCAAGTGGATTCATGGTTTAATGTTAATAGCCTGAGGAAAAACATGAGTCAGTTTGGCCTGGGATTCAAAAATCCACTGATTGATCTTTGGAGGTTTTCACAGTAGATCAGAAAGACATTTGCCCTCTCTGCTGGTGACTTTAGGTATTGCTCCTCTTTTGCGACATGGAAACCTTGAAACATTAAGCAATAAATAGAAGAGATACATGATTCCTGCTGTAAAGATTTTGCCAAATTGAATTAATTTGCCATCCCTATGGAAAAGCCATGTGTTAGAATTGAATTGTTTCTAATTGATGTCACCTTTTGACCCGACTTCAAGCATTTGTTGTCATGCTCATGCATTATTATGCTGCCACCAGCAATTTCCTATATATCTATGGCCTCTTATGTTGATTGCTCAGTGCCATTGTGTGCTGAGCATATCCAGTTATCACTGAACACATTGCCAGTCATTTTGAGTAGGCCTGCAGGCATCTAGGAGCATTACTATTGGGAAAATTAAGAGGCAGCAGTTTCCTAAGATGACAGACGATGAAATGACCAATTAGGACGGCGGTCCCTCAGTCAAGAAAGATAACAACAGAGGAAATGTACTGTTGGACCATATTTAGCCATGTTGGCTGTCCAAGCTATTAACACATGTTTGTGATGCTTGCAATTAGGCCTTTTAAGACGATGGGACATTGTCTTGCTCAGTTAACAATAGTCTTGTCTAATATAGTTATAGTTATATGTCAGGTTCAATAAACTGACCAGACATCCTGTTTGAAAAATAGACGTCTCTAAAGGTGGGCTGTCACTGTCATCAGTCAGTTTGGCCGGTTGGTAGTGGGGGTGGTGGGGGAAATATTCAGACCCTGTACTTCAGTAAGAGCAGCAATATAAGAGCATATTAGATACTTAACTATAATACTCAGTACAAGTGTTAAATCTGACAAATGTGGTTGTGCCATGAACTAACTTAACTTAACAAAACGGTTGTCTACCAATGCTGATCAGAAGAAGTTGTTTTGTTGTGTCATCATTAAACAGAGGTAAACAGATTTTTGTTCCACTTTATTTCCCATGAAGGTTTTTCTTTAATCGTTTTTTTTTACTGGAGTTGTTTATCTATATTCACAGTTTATTAAGTTGAATATGTTGGTCCACCCATGGCTGGACTTCCAACTGAGCAAAGTAGGCAACTGCCATAAGGATCCCAAAAGCCAGAGGTTTTCCCTCCATGTCATCACTACATAATTTAATTAATTGAAAGTTTCCTCCCAGTTTGCACCAGTGAAGTAGAATAACATCTATGTTGGATCTAATATCAGCATTATATTGAAAATTGCTCCTCACACTCGCAACGTGTTTTTGAATATATTTTAAACGCTGGAGGGGAAACAGCTCCGACCCAGAAGGAGGCCCCCTCCGATGCAGCAGAGAAAGGTGAGGCCCCTGGGGACGAGCATTATATATATATATAAAACAACTTACAGCAAATTATGTTCAGATTCCATTAAACAGCAAAGTTAAAGAGCCGAGTCATTAATAGATTTTAATAATATCTTCTAACACTGCGTGTATCATCAAATCACTGCAGTGAACGTGACTGTGCCATCAGGTGCACAAAGGGCACAGGAGGTCACTGGAGATCACTTACAATAAATTAATAAACTTTCCAAATAATATCCCAGAGTGGAGGTTAAAATCCACTGATGTGAGGGAATCGGTCCGATACTCTAAATATATAAAAACTGCTGTGACAGTAGTGCAGGGTTCTGCGTGATGTGAATAGAAGGATGAGGAGGAAGTGAGGGTTCAGCGATGTCTGATCAGCTGATATAGATTCTATTGATCTATGTTCTGTGATCTTTTTCTTACTTCAGGTTTCGTTCTTTCTATCGTCTTCACTCTCACACATTGTGTTATCCACAGCAGAGTGTCAGTGTATTTTCTTTATGAGGGATATCACTGCTGTCCCATGAAGTCGCTCTTCACCTGCACCTCACAAACAAACACCTCGATGTCACTGTCAGAAAGTTTCGCTTCCTCTTCTCATCGCTTGACACTGTGACTCCGTCAGAACTCACGTTGGAAGCCCATTGGTCAGCAGCATAATTTAATATTCACGGCGTGCTTTGCATTGACCATTTATGGTTGAAAGTGGGCGTGTGGAGGGCAGATTTCATTTGAAGGCAGATCCACATACGAACGTTTCCAGGTGGACTGTGATTTATAAAGTGAACATTGCGTTCAGGAGTGCTTGTGAACGGTTTTACAAATCTGGAATTTTCTTTTGCGTATGCCATTTTCGGCTTTTGTGACTAAGCACACTTTTAGTATGAATCCTACACACTGTTTTATAAATGAGACCCCAGGTCCTCACCTCGGCACACACACAGGGCTAATCCTGGAGCTTTAGTGCTTATTTTACATTCCTCGGCAGGAGGCAGCAATAATGACCTGTGGAATCCTGCCATCGCTGTTCTTCCTTTTCATCAGTGTTTTTTCATCTATCTGCAGAAGTCACATTTGTCATGTTTATAATTTGACTGTGTATGTGATGCAGGTACCCAGGAATGCTGGTCCTCCTTACACTAATCACGACACCACAAAGGGACACCCTAATTTGGCGGGCACCCCGCCTGGTCATGCCCATTCCCCGGCGCTCTCTCTGGTATCAATACCCACATCTTCCACATATCACTATCCTAAGGGCTAGGAGACAGGCGGGGGGGGTGAGTTAATCACTGTGTCCGCCCTCATCCTCTCTGCATATTCATCCTCTGTCTGTCAGTTTGTCTCCTTTGTTTGTTTGACCTGTCTTAGGTCTGGGCGACACTTCATAACTTATTGTTTCCTATTAGACTCAAATCATATATTGTTTCACTTGTTTAAAAGTGTGAATGAATGAGAACTTGTATTTAACCAAAACTTTACAATGTAAGAATTTTTACCCTTTTTTTTATTCAAAATTATCGTGTTTTTTTCTTTAATTTAAAATAAAGGTTTGAAACACATCGCCTAGCCCTAACCTGTATTATCTCTCTTTTATTACATCAGTGTTTCATTTTCCTGTTTGTCATTCTCTCTTTTAATATTTCTAAACAGCAATAATCTGTGTATATGACTATTGTTCTATCAAATTAAGATTACATTCTTAAAAATTGGGTCAAACTCTGGAACAACTTCTGAATACGTCTTCTGTTTATTCTATTCTACTCTGTACGACAGCTACTTCACCATGAGGTCATGATGTAGCTCAACCTCAAATCAGATCACATTGGTCTGTTAAACACACTGTGAGGCTTCAAAGGGAAAGAGGTTTGAAACAAAAGCATTATTAACTTAACATTGATGCAGGCTGGATGGGGAAATGACAAAATACAGAGCAGGTCATACCAGCTTGTAAATCGAGGCTAGCCATTGAGGGAAAGGTTTACATCCCTCAATTACTTGGGCTATGTTAGAGTTAGTCCTTTTTAAACCCTTACATCAGACGTATGTAAACATATTTACACTCTTGTCATGGGTCATTTCTTTCATAAGAAGTCTTAGCTTCCACGGTTTACAGTTGAACATTATGAACTTCAATATGTGCATAATGTCTCCTTGTAAAGAGTGACTTGTACAGAATAAATGACGAGTGATAGATGCAGCACAGCTCCTGGCGTGTGTTTAACAAGCCGTCTCCCTCTGTCCATCTCTTCTCTTCACAGTCTCCGTACGACCCTGGACAAAATGCTGGCTCCCCCTCTCTAGTGCTCTCTCCCCAGACACAGCCAATAAATACACAGCCCTGAGTCGCCCAGTGAGTGTCCCTCCGGTGTTTCATTTACAGCTCACCCACCTCACAGCAACCAGCTGTTGTGATTGTTATGATTACCGTTGTTGAGAGTTGGGACTTTGTCCGTAATGGAGGGTTTCTGTGCTGGCTGTAGATATCTTATATGTTATAAGTTCTAAATAAGTTTGTAATGTAGATCTCATGTAGTTCGATCATTGTAGTCTACGTTAAGATGGGTTTTACACATTAAGACCTTTTGTGCAAAATCTCCCAAAGCAACAAGCCTAGTAAGAAGTATCCAAATATGATATTTTCCAACATTCTATGTATAATAACTCTTAATATTGATTGGTTCCTTCCAATCAAGAGAGCAAGACTAACCAGTCCTTAGTCAGTGTATTCACTCATGCAGGAAGTCTTGTTTTTAAACTGTTGTGTTTGTCACTTATTGACAATTTGGAATTCTAAACATTGTCCAAGGGCTGGGTGATATATCAAGAATTATCAAGATAAATGTCACATTCGTTTTTTTAATAAGTTTAAAGCATAGACTGTATATAGAAATGGACGGAGGGTCTGTGACGTCATCCGTTGGTTTCTGCAGAGTGAAAATGAGGCTAGTAGGAGGCGTTCACCCGGCGCCATCTTTCACCCCCCTCAGAGTTGTCATGAAGGAAGAACCTCGTGAGTGAGACTAAAACCGTTTTTTTAACCAGGCTGTAAAGAGGTTTAATTCTGCTCTAAACACGGGCTTTTTAACATGGGAGTCAATGGGAATTGACTACTTCTTGGAGCCAGCCACTAGTGGCCACTCAGTGAACTGCAGCTTTTCCAGGATATTGCGCCATGGATCATAGGGAGATTTTTGTCCTTTAATGTGCTCTGTTGTTCCTTTAGTTATATTATATGAGTTATGCACTTTGTCCTATAATGTGCTTTGCGGTTCCTTTGACCTTTAATTTGTCCTCACTTCTTCTCTCCCTCCTTGCTGGACATCTCCTCACCACCAACCTACAGTTTATCCAGAGGACTCAGTTGCAGACTGCTAGGCCCACCATCCCGACAAACACACCCTTATTTACCCAACTGATCAACTTATAATGAACACCAGAGGACCTACGTCTTGCGGGGTAGGAATTTGCAGTATTTGCATACAATGAACACATTTTCACAATGCTCAGCAGGGGCAACAAGGCACTTCCCTATTCTCCTTCTGAATGACAGTGTTTTCTGTTTCATGTTGTGTTGTGAGGTATTAAGTTTGGACTGATAAGGATTTAATCTGCAACACAACTAAAGTTTTTTTAATAAGTTTAAAGCATAGACTGTATATATAAATGGACGGAGGGTCCGTGACGTCATCCTTTGGTTTGTGCAGAGTGAAAAGAAAACCGTTTTTTGAACCAGGCTGTAAAGAGGTTTAATTCTGCTCTAAACACGGGCTTTTTAACATGGGGGTCACCTTCTTGGAGCCAGCCATTAGTGGCCACCCAGTGAACTGCAGCTGTTCCAGGATGTTGCGCCATGGTTTAAAGGCAGATTTTTGTCCTTTAATGTGCTCTGTGTGTTATTATAAGTTTAAAGGCAGATTTTTGCTCCTGAGTTATGCGCTATGTCCTATAATGTGCTTTGCGGTTCCTTTGACCTTTAATTTGTCATCACTCTTTCTCCCCCTCCTTGATGGAAATCTCCTCCCAACCGAACAGATTCTACTGAGAGACGCTTCATCAGGTAATTTACCCAACTGTATGTCCCCTCCATCCTGGAGTTATTGCCTGGTTATTGGTAAAACTTGTTGGAAATTTATATAATATTATTTAATAGATGCCCATCAGAACTTTGCCTTAAACATATGAAGAATGCAGCAGGAGGTTGATCGAGTCTGACACGAGACATTGAGAAAAGATTCTGCTACAGAAAATGAATTTTTTTGGTTATTTACACATCAGCACAGGCTTTGGCCCTTGACATCTTTGTTTGCCTCTTCCACGTTTCTTACATCTCTTTTGCATCCTGACTTGTATATATGTACACCAGGGGAGCCTCAATGTGAGAGATGTGTACTTAATGTCTTAATGTCTTGTGTGTTTCTCTCCCATCTTTTCCAGAGGAATCAGATCCAATCATGGAGCCCAGGGCACCCAGGCATTACCCTCCGAAAGGCATGGCTGCACCGTACTACGTCCCACAGGTGAAATAAACACACTGACCTGTTTAGAGTTGATGTTTGCTCTCATTCAGGGGTAGGGGAACCTTTTTTTTTATATCAAGGGCTATTTCAATATTTATATATTATATATAGTTTTCCAGGTTCGTGTGAGTTAGTTGTGAGGAACTGAGTCTTTGCAGTAGTCTGTTTTGAAAAGAGCGGCTCACATTAGTAGGCTGGCTAAAACAGAAACAGAAACGCCAGTTCCACGATAACTATGATCTTTAATGAATTCATCAGTGTGTCTCAAGTCTTTCGAATATTCCTTTGTGATTGACTGATCCTCTGTTTATGCCAAAATGTATCTAGTACTGTGTGATAAAACCCACACATGCTCCTAAACTCTCTGATCTGTCAAAGATAAAGAGCAAAGAAATCTGTTTAATACTACAGAATCTGTCTCATTCAGCTTTGAAGAAGAGTCAGGACTTGTTAAGATTCTGCTGTATAATCAGAAACATATAATATTTTATGATTATGCAGATATTGGTAAACAAGTTTCTTAGATGTTCTACTTATTACTGATAAAATACTCATAACAGGGTCATTTGTGTTGATTTGTTCATGCTTCCTCCTCACGCCCCTGATTTTCAGTATGGCAGTGTAAGAGAGGGTCACCTTAATGATATTTAGGTTGCCTTATTTACAAAACTCACACAAGCTTAAACACTGGAATTAAAAATCCTTTATTTTTAGCTAATTT
Source organism: Pseudopleuronectes americanus (assembly GCA_038501795.1). NCBI lineage: Eukaryota > Metazoa > Chordata > Actinopteri > Pleuronectiformes > Pleuronectidae > Pseudopleuronectes > Pseudopleuronectes americanus. Next base: position 8,816,500 of record CM076717.1, on the reverse strand, counting down.
AAAAGATGTTGAATCATGGTAATAATACTGTTTTTCCCATTTCTTCCTGTGTAAATCCTATAAACCTTGGGGTGCAGGGACCCAGGAGGATTATCACAGGCCTCTCTTTGCACGATGTTTGTCTGAATAAATCAGCAAATGCCTGGAAACCAGGCTGGAATAGGGAAAGCCTCCCAGCGGACCGAGAGTCACAACAAACCCAGGTACGACAAAATATACACAAACTGTAATCTACAAAGCAGTGGGCATATATAGAAATTACATATACAGACTTTTCTGATAGTTAATGTTAGTCTACGTGATGGAAGATTTTCCAAGTATTGGAAATTCCAGTAAAAATGTTGTTTAAATCTGTAATCTGTATTTCATATCCGTATTACTAGTAGCTTTACAACAGGACTAGTTTTTCATTTGGAGCGAGAGAATGGTCTTTGTGCTTGATGACCTCAGAGTTTAAGTACCTGTTATGACCTATTCCCCTCAGGACCTGCTCAAGAAGATCCGCAGTATCCTGAACAAGTTGACGCCTGAGAAGTTCCCCCAGCTGATGAAGCAGGTGAAGGAATTGCCCATCAACACTGAGGAGCGGCTCAAAGGAGTAGTGGAGCTGATCTTTGAGAAAGCCATCGACGAGCCCAGCTTCTCTGTGACCTACGGGAACATGTGCCGCTGCCTCGCCGAGGTGAGCAGGTCATAGGTCATGATTAGTTACATTAGTTCAGTACAATGTGATGGGGAGGATTTATTGTTTTGATGCCTCTAGAGTCTACACCAGACGACACACACTATTTATTAAGGAGTTTGAAAATCAGTCACAAATAATCCTTTTAAAACACAATTTATTAAACGTTCGTATCATTAATTATAGACTCTATTAACAAGAGTTCTAGTGAAACTATTACATTTTCTGTCTGCCATCATTTAATAACATAACCTTTAATATATATTAGTCATTAAAATAAAAATAATCCAGATACGAAAATGTTAATTTGTCGATATATAAAAACAAATGTTAAACCCGCAGAAAACTCTGTTTTTTCAGGGTAAGTTCATTACTTATTTTATTTTAATGCTTATGTTCTTTACTGAATTCATTCCACTGTCTGTTCATGTGCAGCTCAAAGTGCCCACCACTGACGATCCCAACACCACAGTGAGCTTTAGCAAGCTGCTGCTAAGCCGTTGTAAGGAGCAGTTTGAAAAATACAAGGAGGATGATGTGGTATATAGGACAAAGAAGATGGAGCTGGACTCTGCTGCATCGGTAAGTGTGACACCGGATCTTTACCGAACCGTCTTTTAGTTTCTGTTTCAACTCTGTTCAAGAGGTTTGTTTCCTTGGTCCCATTAGACGGATCGTGACAGACTGCAGGTAGAGCTGCAGGAGGCCGAGGGCATTATCTGTCGGCGTTCCAAGGGCAACATCAAGTTCATAGGCGAACTCTACAAGATCAAGATGCTAACAACGGCCAACATTCAGGGCTGCATTGTCAAGATGCTGAGCAACCACATCGAAGAGTCATTAGAGTACCTGTGCATCCTTCTCACAACCATCGGGAAGGACCTTGACTTAGTGGTGGCCAAGGTGAGCTGGTGGTAGTACATTTGACATAAATCTTAAATTTCCTTTATTACGGTCATAAAAAGGTCTGAAGGGCTACAGATTGAAAGCTTTGAATATAATCTACAGGATAATATGCGGCTGGATTCCCTTTCCTAAATTAAGTATTAAGAGAAATGTGTTGTTTGCAGGGATGAAGATGTGATGTGAACTTTTTGTCAGCAGTGTTTTTGACATTAGTGCAGCCGAAGGTCAGTTCATGTCTCTGCTTTCATCCCACCAAGATGTATTCTTCTACACGGGTCAAATAAGTGATTTAAGAGGTGATTCTGATTTACAAGGACACAGTTTCCAAGACATAAAAGAGAAAAGTTCTGGTGTGATTCAATCCCACAGCAGCTGCTTATATGGAAACGGGAATATCCCCTCAGTGTCCCTACTCGGCTCTGCCTCACTCGGTGACTCCCAGCTGGACTCAGCTGGAGTCCTCATATACTTGGAGAGACATGAATGATCCGGTGTCCTTTCTGTCTATTAAATCTGACAGAATGTGGTAATGAATCATGCAACATGTTCTTCAGAGGAGTGTCATCCTGTGTAATGTGGTCGTCTCCTCAGCACAGAAGCTTTAATAGTGGACGGTTACAGTGAATTGCATCCGTTTGTTTCTGGTCATTACAGTTTTCATGCTGCTGTTGATGAAATGCTCTGGTTTCATCTCAGGCGGTCAGGACTGTTCCAAGTGATAAACTGGACAATTGTTCAACTCTGTAGAATAACATTATCTGCAACCTTCTGTCTGGTAGATTGAATGGAGACATGCTGATCATGAACCTCATGTCTCAAACTATCCGTCTCTCTCCCTCTGTGTCTCACCAGCCTCAGATGGATGCGTATTTTAACAAGATGCAATCAATCGTCAGAGAGGGACAGACGTCCTCCCGGATAAAGTTCATGTTGGAGGATGTTATAGAACTGCGATTGGTGAGTGGGTCTTCGCGATTTTTCTTTCATTTGATTCCTCTGTTTATGCCAAAATGTATCTTGCGCTGTGTGATAAAACCCACACATGCTCTTAAATTCTCTGATCTGTCAAAGATAAAGAGCAAAGAAATCTGTTTAACACTACATAATCTGTCTGATTCAGGTTTGAAGTCATTGTGATTCTGTACATTTTTTTTTCTTCAGCACAATTGGGTGCCTCGCCGAGCCGACCAGGGTCCAAAGACCCTTGAGCAGATCCACCGGGGGGCAATGATTGAAGAGCAGGAGAATCAGAGGAGGGTTCAGCATCAACTGCTCTCCAAGGAGACCAAACGACAGACAGGTCAGGCCTGCAGTCTAAATCCTCTTTAAGGCTTAGAATCACATCGACACAGCTATAGTGACTCAGGAAGCCAGTCTGTAGACCTCCTGTCCCTATAGCTTGCAGAGATTATATTGTTCCCAACAGCAGACAAGAAGCCCCATCACTCCCTTCCCATTGTAACACAGCATGCCACAGAAACAGTCAGAAATGTCACTGTCTGCCACTTTCACAGCCGTTTGACTCCACTGTATTTCCTGTGAAATAATCTAAAACCTGTATTTCCCTGTGTGTTTTTTTTTGTGTGGGTGTGTCTCCACAGATCCAAGTAAGCAATTGGATCAGCGCATACCTAAAGAGGTTCCCTGGAAATCGGTGTCCATCTGGAATAACAGCATCGACCCCATCAAGTTCCCAAAGCTCTCCAAGGTGAGACGAGCTGTCCGAGGCTTCGACACAGATCGAACCATTCTACCTTTTTCTTACCTTCTACTGTGAGGATTGTACAAATGCACTGCATACAGGAGACGTGAAGCTGCTATTTACTTTCTGTCCCTCATAGTTGATTTGCTCATATTTCTACATTGGAATCACAAAAACAATGACAAACAATTACCATGTGGTAACTGGTTGTGTTCCATGGAAATTAAAATCGTTGTCAGACGTGACCTCCGGGTAAAATCTGGAGAATTGGCTACAGACTTCAAACATTTAAATTACTTGAGCTGAAATTTTGATTCATAATAGTTTGATCTGAGTGATTTGAAATGTTCATTTGAATCAAAGCTGGAACCTAAAGCAGAGTCAGGACTTGTTAAGATTATAATCTATAATATTCTATAATTCTATAATCAGAAACATATAATATTTTATGATTTATAGAGATATTGGTAAAAACAAGTTTCTTAGATGTTCTACTTATTACTGATAAAAGACTCATAACAGGGTCATTTGTGTCGATTTGTTCATGCTTCCTCCTCACGCCCACGATTTTCAGTATGGCAGTGTAAGAGAGGGTCACCTGAATTATATTTACGTTGCCTTACTTATGAAACTCACACAAACCTAAACACTGGAATTGAAAATCCATTATTTTGGCTAATTTAAAAGATATTAAGTAATGGGTATAATACTGTTTTTCCCATTCTTCCTGTGTAAAGCCTATAAACCTTGGGGTACAGGGACCACCACCCAGCAAGGGTGTGCGCGATGTGGATCAGCTGCACAAATCTGAGAATGCCTGGTTTCCAGGCAGGAATAGGGAGAGCCTCCCAGCGGAAAAGCCCACAATTTCACGCCCTCAACTCAAAGTAAATCATTCAACAATATACATAATGATTTGTATAATGGAAATGTTTCACGTGATCATAATCGCTTCTCTTTCTTCAGCCTCAAATGGACGAGAAGACCCAGCTGGGCCCCCGGGCTCAAGTCACATGGGTGAAGGGCAGCGGTGGAGGAGGCAAGGCCAGTGACTCCGGTGAGGTCACACCACATGACTTTTAAAGCCCTCGGATCACTGTGCAGTTCACACTACATGACCTGCTGATCAGGAGTCTTGTAACTGTTTGGAGTTCATACTACAACACTTAATGATGGAAGGGTTTCACACACTTCACAATGTTTCAACTGTTCCGCTCTGTTTAGCTGACACATTCACTCTTTGCCATTAATCCCACTGTTGTGACTGTGTTTGTTTATTTGCCTTGACAGTGAAACCTGAGCCTGTTGACCAGTCTCCAAAAGAAAATAAACTCCAGTGTTCCAGTGCTCAGTCCGAAAGACTCCGATCTCACGGGGAGATGAGACACCATATGGAGAAGATCCTGCTGGAGGACATGTCTAGTGGCAAGCATATCTTCAACTGTGTGAAGGTACGAAAAGTGACATCAACCAGTCTCTGCGAGTGTCATCACTTCTGAGCTGATTCTTGTGAAATTGACAAACGCTGTGTTTTTCCTCCTCCTCCTCCTCCTCCTCCTCCTCTGTTCTCTGTTTCTCAGGAGAAGCTGGATGGATCTCGGATGAGCTCATCTCCCTACCTGAGGGAGTTGATGACGGCTGTGTGCAAGGCAGCAGAGAAAGGTAAGCTCTCCACCAGTCGGAGCAGAGACTCCTCTGCTCTGCTCAAATCACACCGCTGATTACAATATTTACTGTCTGCCGAGCGAATGAATTTACTCTGCCTCCTGCTTCACTGTGCAGGACACACAGACTGTCGGGTGCACGTGGCCCTCCTGCAGAAGAGATCGCCTCTAGTTGTCAAGTACACCAACTCAGAGAGCGAGCGACAGCAGCAAGCGCTTGATGAACTTCAGGCGCTGATCGTCGCCCTCGATGAGCCTCCAGGTAAGTTCTGCTTCAGAGCTCACTCCAAATGAAACTCACACATGATCCTTTTTCTTCTTTTCTTAAGAATAAAACTTTTTAACAAGTTCTCTGTTGTGATCAAACCAGTGTAACAGATCAATCTCGCTACAAGATCCATTTAGTAGCTTCTCTTGAGCTTTGCTTCTTGTCCCATGATTCCCATCAGCAGAAGAACTTCGCCTTGTTAAATGGAATTGTAGATTTTCATATTTCCGTTTACTTTTTAAGCACTTTAAGGACATTTGGAACAATTTGGATTAAAACTTTGAGGAACTTTGTTTATTTGAGGAACATCATTCCGACTCCAAATCACTTTTGCAAAACACAATGCCGTCTTCAGTCATTTTTAAACCATACATTTTTTGTTTCTTATCTAGATACAAATCACATTAATTATTAATATTAGGAATTGGTCTCACCTCACAGAAATATGTGACTTATTTCCGTTTCGTCACAGCTGAAACGATGACTGACATGTGTTTGTTCTCCAGATCTCCTTCGTATTTTCTTTGACTCCCACTGCGACGAGGACGTCATCGCCGAGCACGCCTTCTGGAATTATGGGATACACAAAGACCCGGCCGATCTGCTGGCTAAGGGCGTGGTCCTTAAGCTCGTCACGGACTTCTTCACCTGGCTGCGGGAGGCGGAGTAGAAGATAATTGACCGATAATTGGAATGCAAAAACATAAAAAGACATTAAAAGTATTTAAAAATGCTCGTTCTCATGATTTGTTCTCTGCATGGTTTAGTGCTATAAGGGATACGACTCTGTGTGTGTGTGTGTGTGTGTGTGTGTGTGTGTGTGTGTGTGTGTGTGTGTCTGCGTGTGATGAAGTCGTCGAAGCCCAAACAAGAGGAACTCCAGCTCCCATGAGTCATAGCAGACAGACATCCAATCAAAATGTATCAGATGTAGATAGTTTCAGGATTCAAAGATCTTCATTATCTTCATATTCAATTACAATGAACCTGAAGGATGCTTCTCTCTCCAAGATATATATATATATATATATATATATATATTATATACATGTAAAGATGTATAGAAATAATATGAAAAACAAGTGGTAGCATCAGCAAATACCTACATAAAGAAATCAGAAATGATTTTTTTTCACATTTATACATATTTTGTAATATTATATGGCTATATTTCATTAGATTTGTTTTCATTATTTTAAACATATAGGTTTTAATAATTAAATTGATATGTTTTTATAAAATTTCACATTTTTATTTTCTCTTAAAATATATACATATATTTGTATAAATATTATAAACTGATGGTTTCATGAATCACTGTAGTTAAGGTAATGGTAGTTTAAAATATTTAATACAATATATAATAATATATCTTAAATATATATATATATATATAAAACAACTTACAGCAAATTATGTTCAGATTCCATTAAACAGCAAAGTTAAAGAGCCGAGTCATTAATAGATTTTAATAATATCTTCTAACACTGCGTGTATCATCAAATCACTGCAGTGAACGTGACTGTGCCATCAGGTGCACAAAGGGCACAGGAGGTCACTGGAGATCACTTACAATAAATTAATAAACTTTCCAAATAATATCCCAGAGTGGAGGTTAAAATCCACTGATGTGAGGGAATCGGTCTGATACTCTAAATATATAAAATACTGCTGTGACAGTAGTGCAGGGTTCTGCGTGATGTGAATAGAAGGATGAGGAGGAAGTGAGGGTTCAGCGATGTCTGATCAGCTGATATAGATTCTATTGATCTATGTTCTGTGATCTTTTTCTTACTTCAGGCTTCGTTCTTTCTATCGTCTTCACTCTCACACATTGTGTTATCCACAGCAGAGTGTCAGTGTATTTTCTTTATGAGTGACATCACTGCTGTCCCATGAAGTCGCTCTTCACCTGCACCTCACAAACAAACACCTCGATGTCACTGTCAGAAAGTTTCGCTTCCTCTTCTCATCGCTTGACACTGTGACTCCGTCAGAACTCACGGTGGAAGCCCATTGGTCAGCAGCATAATTTAATATTCACGCCGTGCTTTGCATTGACCATTTATGGTTGAAAGTGGGCGTGTGGAGGGCGGATTTCATTTGAAGGCAGATCCACATACGAACGTTTCCAGGTGGACTGTGATTTATAAAGCGAACATTGCGTTCAGGAGTGCTTGTGAACGGTTTTACAAATCTGGAATTTTCTTTTGCGTATGCCATTTTCGGCTTTTGTGACTAAGCACACTTTTAGTATGAATCCTACACACTGTTTTATAAATGAGACCCCAGGTCCTCACCTCGGCACACACACAGGGCTAATCCTGGAGCTTTAGTGCTTATTTTACATTCCTCGGCAGGAGGCAGCAATAATGACCTGTGGAATCCTGCCATCGCTGTTCTTCCTTTTCATCAGTGTTTTTTCATCTATCTGCAGAAGTCACATTTGTCATGTTTATAATTTGACTCTGTATGTGATGCAGGTACCCAGGAATGCTGGTCCTCCTTACACTAATCACGACATCACAAAGGGACACCCTAATTTGGCGGGCACCCCGCCTGGTCATGCCCATTCCCCGGCGCTCTCTCTGGTATCAATACCCACATCTTCCACATATCACTATCCTAAGGGCTAGGAGACAGGCGGGGGGGTGAGTTAATCACTGTGTCCGCCCTCATCCTCTCTGCATATTCATCCTCTGTCTGTCAGTTTGTCTCCTTTGTTTGTTTGACCTGTCTTAGGTCTGGGCGACACTTCATAACTTATTGTTTCCTATTAGACTCAAATCATATATTGTTTCACTTGTTTAAAAGTGTGAATGAATGAGAACTTGTATTTAACCAAAACTTGACAATGTAAGAATTTTTACCCTTTTTTTTATTCAAAATTATCGTGTTTTTTTCTTTAATTTAAAATAAAGGTTTGAAACACATCGCCTAGCCCTAACCTGTATTATCTCTCTTTTATTACATCAGTGTTTCATTTTCCTGTTTGTCATTCTCTCTTTTAATATTTCTAAACAGCAATAATCTGTGTATATGACTATTGTTCTATCAAATTAAGATTACATTCTTAAAAATTGGGTCAAACTCTGGAACAACTTCTGAATACGTCTTTCTGTTTATTCTATTCTACTCTGTACGACAGCTACTTCACCATGAGGTCATGATGTAGCTCAACCTCAAATCAGATCACATTGGTCTGTTAAACACACTGTGAGGCTTCAAAGGGAAAGAGGTTTGAAACAAAAGTGTTAACATTATTAACTTAACATTGATGCAGGCTGGATGGGGAAATGACAAAATACAGAGCAGGTCATACCAGCTTGTAAATCGAGGCTAGCCATTGAGGGAAAGGTTTACATCCCTCAATTACTTGGGCTATGTTAGAGTTAGTCCTTTTTAAACCCTTACATTAGACGTATGTAAACATATTTACACTCTTGTCATGGGTCATTTCTTTCATAAGAAGTCTTAGCTTCCACGGTTTACAGTTGAACATTATGAACTTCAATATGTGCATAATGTCTCCTTGTAAAGAGTGACTTGTACAGAATAAATGACGAGTGACAGTTGCAGCACAGCTCCTGGCGTGTGTTTAACAAGCCGTCTCCCTCTGTCCATCTCTTCTCTTCACAGTCTCCATACGACCCTGGACAAAATGCTGGCTCCCCCTCTCTAGTGCTCTCTCCCCAGACACAGCCAATAAATACACAGCCCTGAGTCGCCCAGTGAGTGTCCCTCCGGTGTTTCATTTACAGCTCACCCACCTCACAGCAACCAGCTGTTGTGATTGTTATGATTACCGTTGTTGAGAGTTGGGACTTTGTCCGTAATGGAGGGTTTCTGTGCTGGCTGTAGATATTTTATATGTTATAAGTTCTAAATAAGTTTGTAATGTAGATCTCATGTAGTTCGATCATTGTAGTCTACGTTAAGATGGGTTTTACACATTAAGACCTTTTGTGCAAAATCTCCCAAAGCAACAAGCCTAGTAAGAAGTATCCAAATATGATATTTTCCAACATTCTATGTATAATAACTCTTAATATTGATTGGTTCCTTCCAATCAAGAGAGCAAGACTAACCAGTCCTTAGTCAGTGTATTCACTCAGGCAGGAAGTCTTGTTTTTAACCTGTTGTGTTTGTCACTTATTGACAATTTGGAATTCTAAACATTGTCCAAGGGCTGGGTGATATATCAAGAATTATCAAGATAAATGTCACATTAGTTTTTTTAATAAGTTTAAAGCATAGACTGTATATAGAAATGGACGGAGGGTCTGTGACGTCATCCGTTGGTTTCTGCAGAGTGAAAATGAGTCTAGTAGGAGGCATTCACCCGGCGCCATCTTTCACCCCCCTCAGAGTTGTCATGAAGGAAGAACCTCGTGAGTGAGACTAAAACCGTTTTTTTAACCAGGCTGTAAAGAGGTTTAATTCTGCTCTAAACACGGGCTTTTTAACATGGGAGTCAATGGGAATTGACTACTTCTTGGAGCCAGCCACTAGTGGCCACTCAGTGAACTGCAGCTTTTCCAGGATATTGCGCCATGGATCATAGGGAGATTTTTGTCCTTTAATGTGCTCTGTTGTTCCTTTAGTTATATTATATGAGTTATGCACTTTGTCCTATAATGTGCTTTGCGGTTCCTTTGACCTTTAATTTGTCCTCACTTCTTCTCTCCCTCCTTGCTGGACATCTCCTCACCACCAACCTACAGTTTATCCAGAGGACTCAGTTGCAGACTGCTAGGCCCACCATCCCGACAAACACACCCTTATTTACCCAACTGATCAACTTATAATGAACACCAGAGGACCTACGTCTTGCGGGGTAGGAATTTGCAGTATTTGCATACAATGAACACATTTTCACAATGCTCAGCAGGGGCAACAAGGCACTTCCCTATTCTCCTTCTGAATGACAGTGTTTTCTGTTTCATGTTGTGTTGTGAGGTATTAAGTTTGGACTGATAAGGATTTAATCTGCAACACAACTAAAGTTTTTTTAATAAGTTTAAAGCATAGACTGTATATATAAATGGACGGAGGGTCCGTGACGTCATCCTTTGGTTTGTGCAGAGTGAAAACAAAACCGTTTTTTGAACCAGGCTGTAAACAGGTTTAATTCTGCTCTAAACACGGGCTTTTTAACATGGGGGTCACCTTCTTGGAGCCAGCCATTAGTGGCCACCCAGTGAACTGCAGCTGTTCCAGGATGTTGCGCCATGGTTTAAAGGCAGATTTTTGTCCTTTAATGTGCTCTGTTGTTATTATAAGTTTAAAGGCAGATTTTTGCTCCTGAGTTATGCGCTATGTCCTATAATGTGCTTTGCGGTTCCTTTGACCTTTAATTTGTCATCACTCTTTCTCCCCCTCCTTGATGGAAATCTCCTCCCAACCGAACAGATTCTACTGAGAGACGCTTCATCAGGTAATTTACCCAACTGTATGTCCCCTCCATCCTGGAGTTATTGCCTGGTTATTGGTAAAACTTGTTGGAAATTTATATAATATTATTTAATAGATGCCCATCAGAACTTTGCCTTAAACATATGAAGAATGCAGCAGGAGGTTGATCGAGTCTGACACGAGACATTGAGAAAAGATTCTGCTACAGAAAATGAATTTTTTTGGTTATTTACACATCAGCACAAGCTTTGGCCCTTGACATCTTTGTTTGCCTCTTCCACGTTTCTTACATCTCTTTTGCATCCTGACTTGTATATATGTACACCAGGGGAGCCTCAATGTGAGAGATGTGTACTTAATGTCTTAATGTCTTGTGTGTTTCTCTCCCATCTTTTCCAGAGGAATCAGATCCAATCATGGAGCCCAGGGCACCCAGGCATTACCCTCCGAAAGGCATGGCTGCACCGTACTACGTCCCACAGGTGAAATAAACACACTGACCTGTTTAGAGTTGATGTTTGCTCTCATTCAGGGGTAGGGGAACCTTTTTTTTTATATCAAGGGCCATTTCAATATTTATATATTATATATAGTTTTCCAGGTTCGTGTGAGTTAGTTGTGAGGAACTGAGTCTTTGCAGTAGTCTGTTTTGAAAAGAGCGGCTCACATTAGTAGGCTGGCTAAAACAGAAACAGAAACGCCAGTTCCACGATAACTATGATCTTTAATGAATTCATCAGTGTGTCTCAAGTCTTTCGAATATTCCTTTGTGATTGACTGATCCTCTGTTTATGCCAAAATGTATCTAGTACTGTGTGATAAAACCCACACATGCTCCTAAACTCTCTGATCTGTCAAAGTTAAAGAGCAAAGGAATCTGTTTAATACTACAGAATCTGTCTCATTCAGCTTTGAAGAAGAGTCAGGACTTGTTAAGATTCTGCTGTATAATCAGAAACGTATAATATTTTATGATTATGCAGATATTGGTAAACAAGTTTCTTAGATGTTCTACTTATTACTGATAAAATACTCATAACAGGGTCATTTGTGTTGATTTGTTCGTGCTTCCTCCTCACGCCCCTGATTTTCAGTATGGCAGTGTAAGAGAGGGTCACCTTAATGATATTTAGGTTGCCTTATTTACAAAACTCACACAAGCTTAAACACTGGAATTAAAAATCCTTTATTTTAAGCTAATTTAAAAGATGTTGAATCATGGTAATAATACTGTTTTTCCCATTTCTTCCTGTGTAAATCCTATAAACCTTGGGGTGCAGGGACCCAGGAGGATTATCACAGGCCTCTCTTTGCACGATGTTCATCTGAATAAATCAGCAAATGCCTGGAAACCAGGCTGGAATAGGGAAAGCCTCCCAGCGGACCGAGAGTCACAACAAACCCAGGTACGACAAAATATACACAAACTGTAATCTACAAAGCAGTGGGCATATATAGAAATTACATATACAGACTTTTCTGATAGTTAATGTTAGTCTACGTGATGGAAGATTTTCCAAGTATTGGAAATTCCAGTAAAAATGTTGTTTAAATCTGTAATCTGTATTTCATATCCGTATTACTAGTAGCTTTACAACAGGACTAGTTTTTCATTTGGAGCGAGAGAATGGTCTTTGTGCTTGATGACCTCAGAGTTTAAGTACCTGTTATGACCTATTCCCCTCAGGACCTGCTCAAGAAGTTCCGCAGTATCCTGAACAAGTTGACGCCTGAGAAGTTCCCCCAGCTGATGAAGCAGGTGAAGGAATTGCCCATCAACACTGAGGAGCGGCTCAAAGGAGTAGTGGAGCTGATCTTTGAGAAAGCCATCGACGAGCCCAGCTTCTCTGTGACCTACGGGAACATGTGCCGCTGCCTCGCCGAGGTGAGCAGGTCATAGGTCATGATTAGTTACATTAGTTCAGTACAATGTGATGGGGAGGATTTATTGTTTTGATGCCTCTAGAGTCTACACCAGACGACACACACTATTTATTAAGGAGTTTGAAAATCAGTCACAAATAATCCTTTTAAAACACAATTTATTAAACGTTCGTATCATTAATTATAGACTCTATTAACAAGAGTTCTAGTGAAACTATTACATTTTCTGTCTGCCATCATTTAATAACATAACCTTTAATATATATTAGTCATTAAAATAAAAATAATCCAGATACGAAAATGTTAATTTGTCGATATATAAAAACAAATGTTAAACCCGCAGAAAACTCTGTTTTTTCAGGGTAAGTTCATTACTTATTTTATTTTAATGCTTATGTTCTTTACTGAATTCATTCCACTGTCTGTTCATGTGCAGCTCAAAGTGCCCACCACTGACGATCCCAACACCACAGTGAGCTTTAGCAAGCTGCTGCTAAGCCGTTGTAAGGAGCAGTTTGAAAAATACAAGGAGGATGATGTGGTATATAGGACAAAGAAGATGGAGCTGGACTCTGCTGCATCGGTAAGTGTGACACCGGATCTTTACCGAACCGTCTTTTAGTTTCTGTTTCAACTCTGTTCAAGAGGTTTGTTTCCTTGGTCCCATTAGACGGATCGTGACAGACTGCAGGTAGAGCTGCAGGAGGCCGAGGGCATTATCTGTCGGCGTTCCAAGGGCAACATCAAGTTCATAGGCGAACTCTACAAGATCAAGATGCTAACAACGGCCAACATTCAGGGCTGCATTGTCAAGATGCTGAGCAACCACATCGAAGAGTCATTAGAGTACCTGTGCATCCTTCTCACAACCATCGGGAAGGACCTTGACTTAGTGGTGGCCAAGGTGAGCTGGTGGTAGTACATTTTACATAAATCTTAAATTTCCTTTATTACGGTCATAAAAAGGTCTGAAGGGCTACAGATTGAAAGCTTTGAATATAATCTACAGGATAATATGCGGCTTGATTCCCTTTCCTAAATTAAGTATTAAGAGAAATGTGTTGTTTGCAGGGATGAAGATGTGATGTGAACTTTTTGTCAGCAGTGTTTTTGACATTAGTGCAGCCGAAGGTCAGTTCATGTCTCTGCTTTCATCCCACCAAGATGTATTCTTCTACACGGGTCAAATAAGTGTTTTAAGAGGTGATTCTGATTTACAAGGACACAGTTTCCAAGACATAAAAGAGAAAAGTTCTGGTGTGATTCAATCCCACAGCAGCTGCTTATATGGAAACGGGAATATCCCCTCAGTGTCCCTACTCGGCTCTGCCTCACTCGGTGACTCCCAGCTGGACTCAGCTGGAGTCCTCATATACTTGGAGAGACATGAATGATCCGGTGGCCTTTCTGTCTATTAAATCTGACAGAATGTGGTAATGAATCATGCAACATGTTCTTCAGAGGAGTGTCATCCTGTGTAATGTGGTCGTCTCCTCAGCACAGAAGCTTTAATAGTGGACGGTTACAGTGAATTGCATCCGTTTGTTTCTGGTCATTACAGTTTTCATGCTGCTGTTGATGAAATGCTCTGGTTTCATCTCAGGCGGTCAGGACTGTTCCAAGTGATAAACTGGACAATTGGTCAACTCTGTAGAATAACATTATCTGCAACCTTCTGTCTGGTAGATTGAATGGAGACATGCTGATCATGAACCTCATGTCTCAAACTATCCGTCTCTCTCCCTCTGTGTCTCACCAGCCTCAGATGGATGCGTATTTTAACAAGATGCAATCAATCGTCAGAGAGGGACAGACGTCCTCCCGGATAAAGTTCATGTTGGAGGATGTTATAGAACTGCGATTGGTGAGTGGGTCTTCGCGATTTTTCTTTCATTTGATTCCTCTGTTTATGCCAAAATGTATCTTGCGCTGTGTGATAAAACCCACACATGCTCTTAAATTCTCTGATCTGTCAAAGATAAAGAGCAAAGAAATCTGTTTAACACTACATAATCTGTCTGATTCAGGTTTGAAGTCATTGTGATTCTGTACATTTTTTTTTCTTCAGCACAATTGGGTGCCTCGCCGAGCCGACCAGGGTCCAAAGACCCTTGAGCAGATCCACCGGGGGGCAATGATTGAAGAGCAGGAGAATCAGAGGAGGGTTCAGCATCAACTGCTCTCCAAGGAGACCAAACGACAGCCAGGTCAGGCCTGCAGTCTAAATCCTCTTTAAGGCTTAGAATCACATCGACACAGCTATAGTGACTCAGGAAGCCAGTCTGTAGACCTCCTGTCCCTATAGCCTGCAGAGATTATATTGTTCCCAACAGCAGACAAGAAGCCCCATCACTCCCTCCCATTGTAACACAGCATGCCACAGAAACAGTCAGAAATGTCACTCTGTCTGCCACTTTCACAGCCGTTTGACTCCACTGTATTTCCTGTGAAATAATCTAAAACCTGTATTTCCCTGTGTGGTTTTTTTTTGTGTGGGTGTGTCTCCACAGATCCAAGTAAGCAATTGGATCAGCGCATACCTAAAGAGGTTCCCTGGAAATCGGTGTCCATCTGGAATAACAGCATCGACCCCATCAAGTTCCCAAAGCTCTCCAAGGTGAGACGAGCTGTCCGAGGCTTCGACACAGATCGAACCATTCTACCTTTTTCTTACCTTCTACTGTGAGGATTGTACAAATGCACTGCATACAGGAGACGTGAAGCTGCTATTTACTTTCTGTCCCTCATAGTTGATTTGCTCATATTTCTACATTGGAATCACAAAAACAATGACAAACAATTACCATGTGGTAACTGGTTGTGTTCCATGGAAATTAAAATCGTTGTCAGACGTGACCTCCGGGTAAAATCTGGAGAATTGGCTACAGACTTCAAACATTTAAATTACTTGAGCTGAAATTTTGATTCATAATAGTTTGATCTGAGTGATTTGAAATGTTCATTTGAATCAAAGCTGGAACCTAAAGCAGAGTCAGGACTTGTTAAGATTATAATCTATAATATTCTATAATTCTATAATCAGAAACATATAATATTTTATGATTTATAGAGATATTGGTAAAAACAAGTTTCTTAGATGTTCTACTTATTACTGATAAAAGACTCATAACAGGGTCATTTGTGTCGATTTGTTCATGCTTCCTCCTCACGCCCACGATTTTCAGTATGGCAGTGTAAGAGAGGGTCACCTGAATTATATTTACGTTGCCTTACTTATGAAACTCACACAAACCTAAACACTGGAATTGAAAATCCATTATTTTGGCTAATTTAAAAGATATTAAGTAATGGGTATAATACTGTTTTTCCCATTCTTCCTGTGTAAAGCCTATAAACCTTGGGGTACAGGGACCACCACCCAGCAAGGGTGTGCGCGATGTGGATCAGCTGCACAAATCTGAGAATGCCTGGTTTCCAGGCAGGAATAGGGAGAGCCTCCCAGCGGAAAAGCCCACAATTTCACGCCCTCAACTCAAAGTAAATCATTCAACAATATACATAATGATTTGTATAATGGAAATGTTTCACGTGATCATAATCGCTTCTCTTTCTTCAGCCTCAAATGGACGAGAAGACCCAGCTGGGCCCCCGGGCTCAAGTCACATGGGTGAAGGGCAGCGGTGGAGGAGGCAAGGCCAGTGACTCCGGTGAGGTCACACCACATGACTTTTAAAGCCCTCGGATCACTGTGCAGTTCACACTACATGACCTGCTGATCAGGAGTCTTGTAACTGTTTGGAGTTCATACTACAACACTTAATGATGGAAGGGTTTCACACACTTCACAATGTTTCAACTGTTCCGCTCTGTTTAGCTGACACATTCACTCTTTGCCATTAATCCCACTGTTGTGACTGTGTTTGTTTATTTGCCTTGACAGTGAAACCTGAGCCTGTTGACCAGTCTCCAAAAGAAAATAAACTCCAGTGTTCCAGTGCTCAGTCCGAAAGACTCCGATCTCACGGGGAGATGAGACACCATATGGAGAAGATCCTGCTGGAGGACATGTCTAGTGGCAAGCATATCTTCAACTGTGTGAAGGTACGAAAAGTGACATCAACCAGTCTCTGCGAGTGTCATCACTTCTGAGCTGATTCTTGTGAAATTGACAAACGCTGTGTTTTTCCTCCTCCTCCTCCTCCTCCTCCTCTGTTCTCTGTTTCTCAGGAGAAGCTGGATGGATCTCGGATGAGCTCATCTCCCTACCTGAGGGAGTTGATGACGGCTGTGTGCAAGGCAGCAGAGAAAGGTAAGCTCTCCACCAGCCGGAGCAGAGACTCCTCTGCTCTGCTCAAATCACACCGCTGATTACAATATTTACTGTCTGCCGAGCGAATGAATTTACTCTGCCTCCTGCTTCACTGTGCAGGACACACAGACTGTCGGGTGCACGTGGCCCTCCTGCAGAAGAGATCGCCTCTAGTTGTCAAGTACACCAACTCAGAGAGCGAGCGACAGCAGCAAGCGCTTGATGAACTTCAGGCGCTGATCGTCGCCCTCGATGAGCCTCCAGGTAAGTTCTGCTTCAGAGCTCACTCCAAATGAAACTCACACATGATCCTTTTTCTTCTTTTCTTAAGAATAAAACTTTTTAACAAGTTCTCTGTTGTGATCAAACCAGTGTAACAGATCAATCTCGCTACAAGATCCATTTAGTAGCTTCTCTTGAGCTTTGCTTCTTGTCCCATGATTCCCATCAGCAGAAGAACTTCGCCTTGTTAAATGGAATTGTAGATTTTCATATTTCCGTTTACTTTTTAAGCACTTTAAGGACATTTGGAACAATTTGGATTAAAACTTTGAGGAACTTTGTTTATTTGAGGAACATCATTCCGACTCCAAATCACTTTTGCAAAACACAATGCCGTCTTCAGTCATTTTTAAACCATCAATTTTTTGTTTCTTATCTAGATACAAATCACATTAATTATTAATATTAGGAATTGGTCTCACCTCACAGAAATATGTGACTTATTTCCGTTTCGTCACAGCTGAAACGATGACTGACATGTGTTTGTTCTCCAGATCTCCTTCGTATTTTCTTTGACTCCCACTGCGACGAGGACGTCATCGCCGAGCACGCCTTCTGGAATTATGGGATACACAAAGACCCGGCCGATCTGCTGGCTAAGGGCGTGGTCCTTAAGCTCGTCACGGACTTCTTCACCTGGCTGCGGGAGGCGGAATAGAAGATAATTGACCGATAATTGGAATGCAAAAACATAAAAAGACATTAAAAGTATTTAAAAATGCTCGTTCTCATGATTTGTTCTCTGCATGGTTTAGTGCTATAAGGGATACGACTCTGTGTGTGTGTGTGTGTGTGTGTGTGTGTGTGTGTGTGTGTGTGTCTGCGTGTGATGAAGTCGTCGAAGCCCAAACAAGAGGAACTCCAGCTCCCATGAGTCATAGCAGACAGACATCCTATCAAAATGTATCAGATGTAGATAGTTTCAGGATTCAAAGATCTTCATTATCTTCATATTCAATTACAATGAACCTGAAGGATGCTTCTCTCTCCAAGATATATATATATATATATATATTTATACATGTAAAGATGTATAGAAATAATATGAAAAACAAGTGGTAGCATCAGCAAATACCTACATAAAGAAATCAGAAATTTTTTTTTCACATTTATACATATTTTGTAATATTATATGGCTATATTTCATTAGATTTGTTTTCATTATTTTAAACATATAGGTTTTAATAATTAAATTGATATGTTTTTATAAAATTTCACATTTTTATTTTCTCTTTAAAATATATACATATATTTGTATAAATATTATAAACTGATGGTTTCATGAATCACTGTAGTTAAGGTAATGGTAGTTTAAAATATTTAATACAATATATAATAATATATCTTAAATATATATATATATATATAAAACAACTTACAGCAAATTATGTTCAGATTCCATTAAACAGCAAAGTTAAAGAGCCGAGTCATTAATAGATTTTAATAATATCTTCTAACACTGCGTGTATCATCAAATCACTGCAGTGAACGTGACTGTGCCATCAGGTGCACAAAGGGCACAGGAGGTCACTGGAGATCACTTACAATAAATTAATAAACTTTCCAAATAATATCCCAGAGTGGAGGTTAAAATCCACTGATGTGAGGGAATCGGTCCGATACTCTAAATATATAAAAACTGCCGTGACAGTAGTGCAGGGTTCTGCGTGATGTGAATAGAAGGATGAGGAGGAAGTGAGGGTTCAGCGATGTCTGATCAGCTGATATAGATTCTATTGATCTATGTTCTGTGATCTTTTTCTTACTTCAGGTTTCGTTCTTTCTATCGTCTTCACTCTCACACATTGTGTTATCCACAGCAGAGTGTCAGTGTATTTTCTTTATGAGTGACATCACTGCTGTCCCATGAAGTCGCTCTTCACCTGCACCTCACAAACAAACACCTCGATGTCACTGTCAGAAAGTTTCGCTTCCTCTTCTCATCGCTTGACACTGTGACTCCGTCAGAACTCACGGTGGAAGCCCATTGGTCAGCAGCATAATTTAATATTCACGCCGTGCTTTGCATTGACCATTTATGGTTGAAAGTGGGCGTGTGGAGGGCAGATTTCATTTGAAGGCAGATCCACATACGAACGTTTCCAGGTGGACTGTGATTTATAAAGCGAACATTGCGTTCAGGAGTGCTTGTGAACGGTTTTACAAATCTGGAATTTTCTTTTGCGTATGCCATTTTCGGCTTTTGTGACTAAGCACACTTTTAGTATGAATCCTACACACTGTTTTATAAATGAGACCCCAGGTCCTCACCTCGGCACACACACAGGGCTAACCCTGGAGCTTTAGTGCTTATTTTACATTCCTCGGCAGGAGGCAGCAATAATGACCTGTGGAATCCTGCCATCGCTGTTCTTCCTTTTCATCAGTGTTTTTTCATCTATCTGCAGAAGTCACATTTGTCATGTTTATAATTTGACTCTGTATGTGATGCAGGTACCCAGGAATGCTGGTCCTCCTTACACTAATCACGACACCACAAAGGGACACCCTAATTTGGCGGGCACCCCGCCTGGTCATGCCCATTCCCCGGCGCTCTCTCTGGTATCAATACCCACATCTTCCACATATCACTATCCTAAGGGCTAGGAGACAGGCGGGGGGGGTGAGTTAATCACTGTGTCCGCCCTCATCCTCTCTGCATATTCATCCTCTGTCTGTCAGTTTGTCTCCTTTGTTTGTTTGACCTGTCTTAGGTCTGGGCGACACTTCATAACTTATTGTTTCCTATTAGACTCAAATCATATATTGTTTCACTTGTTTAAAAGTGTGAATGAATGAGAACTTGTATTTAACCAAAACTTGACAATGTAAGAATTTTTACCCTTTTTTTTATTCAAAATTATCGTGTTTTTTTCTTTAATTTAAAATAAAGGTTTGAAACACATCGCCTAGCCCTAACCTGTATTATCTCTCTTTTATTACATCAGTGTTTCATTTTCCTGTTTGTCATTCTCTCTTTTAATATTTCTAAACAGCAATAATCTGTGTATATGACTATTGTTCTATCAAATTAAGATTACATTCTTAAAAATTGGGTCAAACTCTGGAACAACTTCTGAATACGTCTTCTGTTTATTCTATTCTACTCTGTACGACAGCTACTTCACCATGAGGTCATGATGTAGCTCAACCTCAAATCAGATCACATTGGTCTGTTAAACACACTGTGAGGCTTCAAAGGGAAAGAGGTTTGAAACAAAAGTGTTAACATTATTAACTTAACATTGATGCAGGCTGGATGGGGAAATGACAAAATACAGAGCAGGTCATACCAGCTTGTAAATCGAGGCTAGCCATTGAGGGAAAGGTTTACATCCCTCAATTACTTGGGCTATGTTAGAGTTAGTCCTTTTTAAACCCTTACATTAGACGTATGTAAACATATTTACACTCTTGTCATGGGTCATTTCTTTCATAAGAAGTCTTAGCTTCCACGGTTTACAGTTGAACATTATGAACTTCAATATGTGCATAATGTCTCCTTGTAAAGAGTGACTTGTACAGAATAAATGACGAGTGATAGATGCAGCACAGCTCCTGGCGTGTGTTTAACAAGCCGTCTCCCTCTGTCCATCTCTTCTCTTCACAGTCTCCATACGACCCTGGACAAAATGCTGGCTCCCCCTCTCTAGTGCTCTCTCCCCAGACACAGCCAATAAATACACAGCCCTGAGTCGCCCAGTGAGTGTCCCTCCGGTGTTTCATTTACAGCTCACCCACCTCACAGCAACCAGCTGTTGTGATTGTTATGATTACCGTTGTTGAGAGATGGGACTTTGTCCGTAATGGAGGGTTTCTGTGCTGGCTGTAGATATTTTATATGTTATAAGTTCTAAATAAGTTTGTAATGTAGATCTCATGTAGTTCGATCATTGTAGTCTACGTTAAGATGGGTTTTACACATTAAGACCTTTTGTGCAAAATCTCCCAAAGCAACAAGCCTAGTAAGAAGTATCCAAATATGATATTTTCCAACATTCTATGTATAATAACTCTTAATATTGATTGGTTCCTTCCAATCAAGAGAGCAAGACTAACCAGTCCTTAGTCAGTGTATTCACTCAGGCAGGAAGTCTTGTTTTTAACCTGTTGTGTTTGTCACTTATTGACAATTTGGAATTCTAAACATTGTCCAAGGGCTGGGTGATATATCAAGAATTATCAAGATAAATGTCACATTAGTTTTTTTAATAAGTTTAAAGCATAGACTGTATATAGAAATGGACGGAGGGTCCGTGACGTCATCCGTTGGTTTCTGCAGAGTGAAA
This sequence comes from Pseudopleuronectes americanus, assembly GCA_038501795.1. Taxonomy (NCBI): domain Eukaryota; kingdom Metazoa; phylum Chordata; class Actinopteri; order Pleuronectiformes; family Pleuronectidae; genus Pseudopleuronectes; species Pseudopleuronectes americanus. The sequence continues at coordinate 8,795,138 of CM076717.1, read as the reverse complement.
ATGAGTCTAGTAGGAGGCATTCACCCGGCGCCATCTTTCACCCCCCTCAGAGTTGTCATGAAGGAAGAACCTCGTGAGTGAGACTAAAACCGTTTTTTTAACCAGGCTGTAAAGAGGTTTAATTCTGCTCTAAACACGGGCTTTTTAACATGGGAGTCAATGGGAATTGACTACTTCTTGGAGCCAGCCACTAGTGGCCACTCAGTGAACTGCAGCTTTTCCAGGATATTGCGCCATGGATCATAGGGAGATTTTTGTCCTTTAATGTGCTCTGTTGTTCCTTTAGTTATATTATATGAGTTATGCACTTTGTCCTATAATGTGCTTTGCGGTTCCTTTGACCTTTAATTTGTCCTCACTTCTTCTCTCCCTCCTTGCTGGACATCTCCTCACCACCAACCTACAGTTTATCCAGAGGACTCAGTTGCAGACTGCTAGGCCCACCATCCCGACAAACACACCCTTATTTACCCAACTGATCAACTTATAATGAACACCAGAGGACCTACGTCTTGCGGGGTAGGAATTTGCAGTATTTGCATACAATGAACACATTTTCACAATGCTCAGCAGGGGCAACAAGGCACTTCCCTATTCTCCTTCTGAATGACAGTGTTTTCTGTTTCATGTTGTGTTGTGAGGTATTAAGTTTGGACTGATAAGGATTTAATCTGCAACACAACTAAAGTTTTTTTAATAAGTTTAAAGCATAGACTGTATATATAAATGGACGGAGGGTCCGTGACGTCATCCTTTGGTTTGTGCAGAGTGAAAACAAAACCGTTTTTTGAACCAGGCTGTAAACAGGTTTAATTCTGCTCTAAACACAGGGCTTTTTAACATGGGGGTCACCTTCTTGGAGCCAGCCATTAGTGGCCACCCAGTGAACTGCAGCTGTTCCAGGATGTTGCGCCATGGTTTAAAGGCAGATTTTTGTCCTTTAATGTGCTCTGTTGTTATTATAAGTTTAAAGGCAGATTTTTGCTCCTGAGTTATGCGCTATGTCCTATAATGTGCTTTGCGGTTCCTTTGACCTTTAATTTGTCATCACTCTTTCTCCCCCTCCTTGATGGAAATCTCCTCCCAACCGAACAGATTCTACTGAGAGACGCTTCATCAGGTAATTTACCCAACTGTATGTCCCCTCCATCCTGGAGTTATTGCCTGGTTATTGGTAAAACTTGTTGGAAATTTATATAATATTATTTAATAGATGCCCATCAGAACTTTGCCTTAAACATATGAAGAATGCAGCAGGAGGTTGATCGAGTCTGACACGAGACATTGAGAAAAGATTCTGCTACAGAAAATGAATTTTTTTGGTTATTTACACATCAGCACAAGCTTTGGCCCTTGACATCTTTGTTTGCCTCTTCCACGTTTCTTACATCTCTTTTGCATCCTGACTTGTATATATGTACACCAGGGGAGCCTCAATGTGAGAGATGTGTACTTAATGTCTTAATGTCTTGTGTGTTTCTCTCCCATCTTTTCCAGAGGAATCAGATCCAATCATGGAGCCCAGGGCACCCAGGCATTACCCTCCGAAAGGCATGGCTGCACCGTACTACGTCCCACAGGTGAAAGAAACACACTGACCTGTTTAGAGTTGATGTTTGCTCTCATTCAGGGGTAGGGGAACCTTTTTTTTTATATCAAGGGCCATTTCAATATTTATATATTATATATAGTTTTCCAGGTTCGTGTGAGTTAGTTGTGAGGAACTGAGTCTTTGCAGTAGTCTGTTTTGAAAAGAGCGGCTCACATTAGTAGGCTGGCTAAAACAGAAACAGAAACGCCAGTTCCACGATAACTATGATCTTTAATGAATTCATCAGTGTGTCTCAAGTCTTTCGAATATTCCTTTGTGATTGACTGATCCTCTGTTTATGCCAAAATGTATCTAGTACTGTGTGATAAAACCCACACATGCTCCTAAACTCTCTGATCTGTCAAAGTTAAAGAGCAAAGAAATCTGTTTAATACTACAGAATCTGTCTCATTCAGCTTTGAAGAAGAGTCAGGACTTGTTAAGATTCTGCTGTATAATCAGAAACGTATAATATTTTATGATTATGCAGATATTGGTAAACAAGTTTCTTAGATGTTCTACTTATTACTGATAAAATACTCATAACAGGGTCATTTGTGTTGATTTGTTCGTGCTTCCTCCTCACGCCCCTGATTTTCAGTATGGCAGTGTAAGAGAGGGTCACCTTAATGATATTTAGGTTGCCTTATTTACAAAACTCACACAAGCTTAAACACTGGAATTAAAAATCCTTTATTTTAAGCTAATTTAAAAGATGTTGAATCATGGTAATAATACTGTTTTTCCCATTTCTTCCTGTGTAAATCCTATAAACCTTGGGGTGCAGGGACCCAGGAGGATTATCACAGGCCTCTCTTTGCACGATGTTCATCTGAATAAATCAGCAAATGCCTGGAAACCAGGCTGGAATAGGGAAAGCCTCCCAGCGGACCGAGAGTCACAACAAACCCAGGTACGACAAAATATACACAAACTGTAATCTACAAAGCAGTGGGCATATATAGAAATTACATATACAGACTTTTCTGATAGTTAATGTTAGTCTACGTGATGGAAGATTTTCCAAGTATTGGAAATTCCAGTAAAAATGTTGTTTAAATCTGTAATCTAGTATTTCATATCCGTATTACTAGTAGCTTTACAACAGGACTAGTTTTTCATTTGGAGCGAGAGAATGGTCTTTGTGCTTGATGACCTCAGAGTTTAAGTACCTGTTATGACCTATTCCCCTCAGGACCTGCTCAAGAAGTTCCGCAGTATCCTGAACAAGTTGACGCCTGAGAAGTTCCCCCAGCTGATGAAGCAGGTGAAGGAATTGCCCATCAACACTGAGGAGCGGCTCAAAGGAGTAGTGGAGCTGATCTTTGAGAAAGCCATCGACGAGCCCAGCTTCTCTGTGACCTACGGGAACATGTGCCGCTGCCTCGCCGAGGTGAGCAGGTCATAGGTCATGATTAGTTACATTAGTTCAGTACAATGTGATGGGGAGGATTTATTGTTTTGATGCCTCTAGAGTCTATCGCACAGACACTTACTAAGCACACATAGATCCCCTACAGGCGATCACACTCGCCAACACTCACAGAAGTCACACATATACTTTCAATACTCCGTCGTCTGTCTGGGGTCTCAGAGCACAGGAGCGAAGTAGGACGGGCCTGAGTAGATCTCTTCCTATTGGAGGGGCTAAGAGTGCTCTACAGATACGGGGGTGTATGTCTAGTACGCATTGGCATCAGCTGCTATGGCTTCTCTCACGTCACAGTGTGAATGCGTTTCTAGAGTGGCGACCTGCGTATCAACTAGGCGCGCTCTCTGCTTATCTGTAGCAAATATGTCTTCGATCGCTACAGATCGGGGTGTATACAGCGAACGCGTCTAGAGTATGAGGACACATCAAGTTTATATATTGAGAGGTTACATCTGTCACACACATGTCTCTTTTATGTAGGTATACAGGGGTGGTCAGTGCGTTGGGGGAATGAGTATGAGATGATACTTGTAGAACAATAGTGGGGGCGTGCACGAGATGATAGGAGACGAGGACGATCACGTTGGGACGGGTACAAGTAAGGGGGTTAATTGAGCGGGGTATCACGAATATAGCGGTCACTGATCAAGAGGATAGGTAACGGGGGGATAACGTAGGAAATAGAAGATGAAGTGATGGGTGCGATGATAGAATATTTATACACGCAGCATTGTAATTGGAGATCGAGAGGTTTGTGATAGTGGTATGTACTAGTGGGAGGATTGAGGTTTTGTGAAGGAAATAGAGGAGAGAGGGAGGATAGAATGGTTTGGATGTTGGTGAGTTGGTTGGGTTGTGGGGGATTGTTTGGGTGATATTGCGATAGGGGTATGAGTGATGACAGACGTGTGTGTTATTAGGGATGAGTTGTATCTTTGGAGGTAGTTGTGTGGGGGCGGGGTTCTCTGTTGTGTGTTGGTACTGTTTGTAGGGATGGTGGGGGTGTGTGTGTTGTGGGGTTTCTAGGAAGTATCGAGTGTGGATATGTGTATGTGTGGGTGAGTGTTTTGGGGGGGGGTAGTGTTGGGTGTGATTGTGTGATGAGATATTGGTGTGTAGTGGTTGTGATTGATTCTAGAGATGTTTATGTGTTTAGATTTTGTTTGTGTTATGAGGATGGTGTGTGAGTGGGGTTGGTGGTTAGGGAATGTGTTGGTTGGTATGTTTGTGTGAGAGTTAGTGGTATTTTGGGTAGATTTTATTAAATTATAAGGGTAATCAAAAAAAAACCCCGTGACTTATGGTCCAAGTGACTGGTGTAGTACATTTGACATAAATCTTAAATTTCCTTTATTACGGTCATAAAAAGGTCTGAAGGGCTACAGATTGAAAGCTTTGAATATAATCTACAGGATAATATGCGGCTTGATTCCCTTTCCTAAATTAAGTATTAAGAGAAATGTGTTGTTTGCAGGGATGAAGATGTGATGTGAACTTTTTGTCAGCAGTGTTTTTGACATTAGTGCAGCCGAAGGTCAGTTCATGTCTCTGCTTTCATCCCACCAAGATGTATTCTTCTACACGGGTCAAATAAGTGTTTTAAGAGGTGATTCTGATTTACAAGGACACAGTTTCCAAGACATAAAAGAGAAAAGTTCTGGTGTGATTCAATCCCACAGCAGCTGCTTATATGGAAACGGGAATATCCCCTCAGTGTCCCTACTCGGCTCTGCCTCACTCGGTGACTCCCAGCTGGACTCAGCTGGAGTCCTCATATACTTGGAGAGACATGAATGATCCGGTGGCCTTTCTGTCTATTAAATCTGACAGAATGTGGTAATGAATCATGCAACATGTTCTTCAGAGTAGTGTCATCCTGTGTAATGTGGTCGTCTCCTCAGCACAGAAGCTTTAATAGTGGACGGTTACAGTGAATTGCATCCGTTTGTTTCTGGTCATTACAGTTTTCATGCTGCTGTTGATGAAATGCTCTGGTTTCATCTCAGGCGGTCAGGACTGTTCCAAGTGATAAACTGGACAATTGGTCAACTCTGTAGAATAACATTATCTGCAACCTTCTGTCTGGTAGATTGAATGGAGACATGCTGATCATGAACCTCATGTCTCAAACTATCCGTCTCTCTCCCTCTGTGTCTCACCAGCCTCAGATGGATGCGTATTTTAACAAGATGCAATCAATCGTCAGAGAGGGACAGACGTCCTCCCGGATAAAGTTCATGTTGGAGGATGTTATAGACCTGCGATTGGTGAGTGGGTCTTCACGATTTTTCTTTCATTTGATTCCTCTGTTTATGCCAAAATGTATCTTGCGCTGTGTTATAAAACCCACACATGCTCTTAAATTCTCTGATCTGTCAAAGATAAAGAGCAAAGAAATCTGTTTAACACTACATAATCTGTCTGATTCAGGTTTGAAGTCATTGTGATTCTGTACATTTTTTTTTCTTCAGCACAATTGGGTGCCTCGCCGAGCCGACCAGGGTCCAAAGACCCTTGAGCAGATCCACCGGGGGGCAATGATTGAAGAGCAGGAGAATCAGAGGAGGGTTCAGCATCAACTGCTCTCCAAGGAGACCAAACGACAGCCAGGTCAGGCCTGCAGTCTAAATCCTCTTTAAGGCTTAGAATCACATAGACACAGCTATAGTGACTCAGGAAGCCAGTCTGTAGACCTCCTGTCCCTATAGCCTGCAGAGATTATATTGTTCCCAACAGCAGACAAGAAGCCCCATCACTCCCTCCCATTGTAACACAGCATGCCACAGAAACAGTCAGAAATGTCACTGTCTGCCACTTTCACAGCCGTTTGACTCCACTGTATTTCCTGTGAAATAATCTAAAACCTGTATTTCCCTGTGTGTTTTTTTTTGTGTGGGTGTGTCTCCACAGATCCAAGTAAGCAATTGGATCAGCGCATACCTAAAGAGGTTCCCTGGAAATCGGTGTCCATCTGGAATAACAGCATCGACCCCATCAAGTTCCCAAAGCTCTCCAAGGTGAGACGAGCTGTCCGAGGCTTCGACACAGATCGAACCATTCTACCTTTTTCTTACCTTCTACTGTGAGGATTGTACAAATGCACTGCATACAGGAGACGTGAAGCTGCTATTTACTTTCTGTCCCTCATAGTTGATTTGCTCATATTTCTACATTGGAATCACAAAAACAATGACAAACAATTACCATGTGGTAACTGGTTGTGTTCCATGGAAATTAAAATCGTTGTCAGACGTGACCTCCGGGTAAAATCTGGAGAATTGGCTACAGACTTCAAACATTTAAATTACTTGAGCTGAAATTTTGATTCATAATAGTTTGATCTGAGTGATTTGAAATGTTCATTTGAATCAAAGCTGGAACCTAAAGCAGAGTCAGGACTTGTTAAGATTATAATCTATAATATTCTATAATTCTATAATCAGAAACATATAATATTTTATGATTTATAGAGATATTGGTAAAAACAAGTTTCTTAGATGTTCTACTTATTACTGATAAAAGACTCATAACAGGGTCATTTGTGTCGATTTGTTCATGCTTCCTCCTCACGCCCACGATTTTCAGTATGGCAGTGTAAGAGAGGGTCACCTGAATTATATTTACGTTGCCTTACTTATGAAACTCACACAAACCTAAACACTGGAATTGAAAATCCATTATTTTGGCTAATTTAAAAGATATTAAGTAATGGGTATAATACTGTTTTTCCCATTCTTCCTGTGTAAAGCCTATAAACCTTGGGGTACAGGGACCACCACCCAGCAAGGGTGTGCGCGATGTGGATCAGCTGCACAAATCTGAGAATGCCTGGTTTCCAGGCAGGAATAGGGAGAGCCTCCCAGCGGAAAAGCCCACAATTTCACGCCCTCAACTCAAAGTAAATCATTCAACAATATACATAATGATTTGTATAATGGAAATGTTTCACGTGATCATAATCGCTTCTCTTTCTTCAGCCTCAAATGGACGAGAAGACCCAGCTTGGCCCCCGGGCTCAAGTCACATGGGTGAAGGGCAGCGGTGGAGGAGGCAAGGCCAGTGACTCCGGTGAGGTCACACCACATGACTTTTAAAGCCCTCGGATCACTGTGCAGTTCACACTACATGACCTGCTGATCAGGAGTCTTGTAACTGTTTGGAGTTCATACTACAACACTTAATGATGGAAGGGTTTCACACACTTCACAATGTTTCAACTGTTCCGCTCTGTTTAGCTGACACATTCACTCTTTGCCATTAATCCCACTGTTGTGACTGTGTTTGTTTATTTGCCTTGACAGTGAAACCTGAGCCTGTTGACCAGTCTCCAAAAGAAAATAAACTCCAGTGTTCCAGTGCTCAGTCCGAAAGACTCCGATCTCACGGGGAGATGAGACACCATATGGAGAAGATCCTGCTGGAGGACATGTCTAGTGGCAAGCATATCTTCAACTGTGTGAAGGTACGAAAAGTGACATCAACCAGTCTCTGCGAGTGTCATCACTTCTGAGCTGATTCTTGTGAAATTGACAAACGCTGTGTTTTTCCTCCTCCTCCTCCTCCTCCTCCTCCTCTGTTCTCTGTTTCTCAGGAGAAGCTGGATGGATCTCGGATGAGCTCATCTCCCTACCTGAGGGAGTTGATGACGGCTGTGTGCAAGGCAGCAGAGAAAGGTAAGCTCTCCACCAGCCGGAGCAGAGACTCCTCTGCTCTGCTCAAATCACACCGCTGATTACAATATTTACTGTCTGCAGAGCGAATGAATTTACTCTGCCTCCTGCTTCACTGTGCAGGACACACAGACTGTCGGGTGCACGTGGCCCTCCTGCAGAAGAGATCGCCTCTAGTTGTCAAGTACACCAACTCAGAGAGCGAGCGACAGCAGCAAGCGCTTGATGAACTTCAGGCGCTGATCGTCGCCCTCGATGAGCCTCCAGGTAAGTTCTGCATCAGAGCTCACTCCAAATGAAACTCACACATGATCCTTTTTCTTCTTTTCTTAAGAATAAAACTTTTTAACAAGTTCTCTGTTGTGATCAAACCAGTGTAACAGATCAATCTCGCTACAAGATCCATTTAGTAGCTTCTCTTGAGCTTTGCTTCTTGTCCCATGATTCCCATCAGCAGAAGAACTTCGCCTTGTTAAATGGAATTGTAGATTTTCATATTTCCGTTTACTTTTTAAGCACTTTAAGGACATTTGGAACAATTTGGATTAAAACTTTGAGGAACTTTGTTTATTTGAGGAACATCATTCCGACTCCAAATCACTTTTGCAAAACACAATGCCGTCTTCAGTCATTTTTAAACCATCAATTTTTTGTTTCTTATCTAGATACAAATCACATTAATTATTAATATTAGGAATTGGTCTCACCTCACAGAAATATGTGACTTATTTCCGTTTCGTCACAGCTGAAACGATGACTGACATGTGTTTGTTCTCCAGATCTCCTTCGTATTTTCTTTGACTCCCACTGCGACGAGGACGTCATCGCCGAGCACGCCTTCTGGAAGTATGGGATACACAAAGACCCGGCCGATCTGCTGGCTAAGGGCGTGGTCCTTAAGCTCGTCACGGACTTCTTCACCTGGCTGCGGGAGGCGGAATAGAAGATAATTGACCGATAATTGGAATGCAAAAACATAAAAAGACATTAAAAGTATTTAAAAATGCTCGTTCTCATGATTTGTTCTCTGCATGGTTTAGTGCTATAAGGGATACGACTCTGTGTGTGTGTGTGTGTGTGTGTGTGTGTGTGTGTGTGTGTGTGTGTGTGTGTGTGTGTGTGTGTGTGTGTGTGTGTGTGTGTCTGCGTGTGATGAAGTCGTCGAAGCCCAAACAAGAGGAACTCCAGCTCCCATGAGTCATAGCAGACAGACATCCAATCAAAATGTATCAGATGTAGATAGTTTCAGGATTCAAAGATCTTCATTATCTTCATATTCAATTACAATGAACCTGAAGGATGCTTCTCTCTCCAAGATATATATATATATATATATATTTATACATGTAAAGATGTATAGAAATAATATGAAAAACAAGTGGTAGCATCAGCAAATACCTACATAAAGAAATCAGAAATTTTTTTTTCACATTTATACATATTTTGTAATATTATATGGCTATATTTCATTAGATTTGTTTTCATTATTTTAAACATATAGGTTTTAATAATTAAATTGATATGTTTTTATAAAATTTCACATTTTTATTTTCTCTTTTAAAATATATACATATATTTGTATAAATATTATAAACTGATGGTTTCATGAATCACTGTAGTTAAGGTAATGGTAGTTTAAAATATTTAATACAATATATAATAATATATCTTTAGATCGATAATTGTGACAATAAGTTGAAATGTCCTTTATAATGGAAATAGTTATTATCTGAGACAAAATGTAATCATTAACATACCTGATGTTTTATATTTTAAAATAAAATTTACATTTTGAATGAACATTTAAAATAAATCCATTCAGTGCAGCTCTGTAAGCAGCATATTAATAGAAAATACTTTATATATTTTATTATATAGAGGATTTGCACAAACACGGTTTTGACTTTGTGTTCAACTTCACCATAGAGATTTTGCACTTCACCTTCATCTCCTTCTACTGATGCAGAGTCTCTGGTTTGACACGTGTGCTGACGAGCGTGTGCTCAGTCAAAGTCATTGATCAGCATCAGGCAGCAGATCTGCTCTCTACAGGGTCACCACTTTCCCAGATCCACACAGAGCTCTCCTGGGTCCAGAGATCCTCAACCAGCAGCCAGACTTCAAGCTGGAGAAAGCAGACATCCTGGAGATGAACGTTTGCTCTCTGAGGAGAAGCTGAGAGAGGCTGACTTCTTTCCTCTGAGCTCCACAGTACGCAGCAACATCACCAAAGACAAGAGTCCAGTCAGCAGCGCCCCCTGGAGACTGTGGTAGACTCCTATAGATTGGAGTTACCAGCACACAAACTGGGGCGAGCTCAGTGGTCAGAGACGACTGGAAGTGAATTCCATGACATGTAAGGACTTGTTCTTCTGTATGAACAGAAACATGTATTTCTGTGTTGGACGTTTCTAGATGAAAAGAAGCAACAATATCTTTCAAGTGAAGAAAGAAAACATCTAATCATGCATGTTGCATTAATTATATCTGACTGCATCAGCAGTTATTACCTCACTGTATCAGTGATATAGCATTACATGATAACAATTATTAATATTATACCTCACTGTACTTCATGGTTGAAGAGAACACAGTGGAAACATGTGGTGCATGAATCCAGTCAATATAAATGACTGTTCACATGTGTTTCACTGTACCACTTACTTTGTGGCGTTAGTGAAGCAAACACTTCTGCGACATCACAAATGTATTTACCCTCTGTTTGGACACTTTTTACAGAAAGGGCTAAATTCATGTCTTTGATATTTGATCAGTTTTCAGATCACTTTGTATTTTCATCCTTATCTTGTATTTTGTTTAAAAGGTTTGCTCTTTAAGCTGATACATCCCAGTGATTTTTGTAGTTAAAAAATATCCTGATTTACAACCAGCATTGATCACTTTGTGATTGTCTTTACTTGATCTGATTTGAGATCAGTTTTAAGGTCATTTAGAAAAGTTTGGTGTAAAAGTGGATGATAATGAATCTCGTTTGTCTTTTGTGAAGCCGAAAGTTCCTCTACTCCTTTTGAGCGCAGTGTTTCTTGGAAATGTCACAAAGTTGTTGTTGTGATGCATCATCACATGTGTCTGCTTCGATTAAAAGCTTTTATAAATCGTATGACTGAGTTCAACAAGTACATTTAATACACACTCTTTTTGTCTTCACCTCATTTTTTCTTATGTCAAGTTCTGCTGTTTTTTTTAATGTTCGTTTCATCATTTGTCTAAACTAAGCTTATTTTGTCTTTACTCACATTGACAGATGAGTCATCTTCCATCCTCTCTATTTGTTTAAAAATCTAAAGTCAAGTGGAGGATTCCCTCAATCCTCTGGTGAAGATAAATTAGTCATAGTTTTGGTTCATTCCTCAGTTCCTGGTGCTGGAATGTGAAAACCTCAAACAGAACTGTGATGGTTAAGAAGACTCACATCTATGTTGGTCGGGTGAAAGTAGAGACACAACAGATTGTGGGAAACCAGAGGAAAGACTCTCACAGAGTCTGGAGGGACAGTAGATGGAGAACTCTGCTCCCGAAGAGGTTAAAGAGTGAATGTGGAGGAATCAGAATGAAATCCTGACCAGAGCTCAACAGAGGCAACGGCAGCCAAAATGAAAATTTCAGAAAATCCTGCAAATCTATCGGAGACATATTGTTCTGCAATAGTGTTTGTATTTATTTGTGTACTCTTATTGCAAAGAAATTTTTATCTTCCAAAATGTACATGCAGTGTGTATTTGAGAAAATAAACCCTGTTACATTGCCTGATTAAACAGTGTCTATTTTAGATATACAGTACAGTGTCAGAATAACATTTGGCCACTAGATGGCAGTGCGATACCACGGTAAATCAGGCCAAGTTGTCCAGATGTTATTCAGATGTGAAGGTCAGCTTCTCCCTCAGTGCTCACAGTGGCTCTGACTCTTTGCAATTTATAAGGTCATCGTTTGCAAGCAGAGGACAATTTGATGTAACATTTTTGTTTCTGAATCATAATTATCGTCTGCAACAGAATGCAGAGTTGATCACTATCAAAGTTTGGACCTGGCTCTCGTTTCCAGAACCTCACAAGGCTCTCCAATGCAGCATGAAGGTGGCAGTAGGGAGACAAGAAGGGTCGGGCTAATGTTTAAAATGTATCTCCCCTAATGATGTCTCTGGTACGAGTTTCCCAGCAGCGTGGAATCGTTTTCACATCCTTGGTAACAATTTGTCGGAGTTCTCCTGCGACTCTGTGACAATGCAGAGTGTCAGTGTGTCACGCTGAGGCCAAATTGGGGCCAGTGTATCAGCACATGAAGGGATGAATCAAATGTCAGTGTGACAGCGAGCGTACAGGGGCAGATCCATATTTCTATTAGGCTCCACGGATGGAACAGATAGGACTGGATTGCCGAGCATGTTTGTGCATATTTTACAGTAACACAGCTCCTTCATCTTCATTGACTCACAGGGGCGGTGATAGAGACGCCCCAGTGGAGTTTACAGATGCATTCACTAGGCAGGCACACACACATAGTCACGCAACTGACACTTTTCCTGTCCTCCTCTTCCATTGGATGTGCATGCCCTGAATCGATCCATACAAAGCGAACAGTTCTGTTCGAGAAGCCACTCCAAGACTTCTCATTCTGGCTGTGACAGGAGACTGGTGTTATTGATCCATGTGCAGCTGCCTGAAGGGACCGGCTGCCAGTGCAGATGAAATCCACTTGTTCACATCTGGTTCATCTGCTGCGGAGGCCTGGAGCACAGTGTGGGCTATTGGCAGGCCACACATCCACTTTGAGCTCTCAGACCCAGGTGACACTGGTGGATATTGACTGTGCTGTGCACTGTGAGGTGCACTAATAGAAATGAAACGTGGTGCACCACAGCTGAACTTAGATTCCTTATGGAAAGCAAAGAGTGTTGTGGTGTTTCAGAGGAAACTGAGGAGTTAGAATTTACTACATTAGCCAGATTTACATTTGGCTGTTAAACACGATGATCAAACTGGTCCGGCTTTAGGTGCTCATTCCACTTCATTTATTTTCCTGTATATGAGTGTACTGTACGTGTTACTGGGGTATTCCACCAGAGGGCACACCACAGACCACATGGAACCTCCAACATTGCTCTCTGTAGATAAAAACATAGCAACACTGGAGGTCACTCACAGCCCAAATCCAGCCAATACACGGCCCTTACAATTCATCTGCCTATTGCATCTTGCAGGCAAGTAGCATAAATTGCAGAGGGTGTGCAAAATCAAAGCACTAAATGGACACGTAATGCATGAGGCAACCATCTTTCTGGCCTTAGATTCTGAGTACCATCTGAGCAATGAAGTGATATAAAATACGAGATTTAAAGATTAATTGCACGATAACAGAGGTGATGACACTCAACACTTAACTTTCCTTATCATTCTTTTGAAGAGAAGTGTTAAGAAGAGTTTGGGCACTTCTGTTACCTGGAGCACGAGTTAACTCCAGAACTGCGTCGGTAATTAACACAACCAATTTAAAATGTTTATTTGATACTTTATATTATTTCCTTTATTTAAAATGCTTGTTGAAAGACCATGTTAAAGTTTAGAAATAACCATGTTTACAGCAGTTTGACCAGTGATAGTCTGCTCTGCTTGTATTTACATTTGTACGAAAGGTAAGGCTGTTACTGCTGCCCTCAGTCCTCGTCTCTCCAGTGCGAGAGCAAAGCATGATGGTATATATTGTTCAGTTAGGTTGTTCGCTACCAACCAGGACATGCTGTAGAGTCAAGAGAGTCACCCGGGGCACATCATGTGTGTATCAAAGTGGCAACCATGAGAAAAGCTGTGCACTGTTGCACAGAGTTTTGTCGAGCGTTTAAGTAGCGATCAGGCATCAGCCACTAGAGGGCAATCAGGATTGGCAGGGATATCTGTCACTGCAGTCACAAAGACAGGGCGGCATTAGCCGAGTCAACGAGGTGTGGGCTGTGCTCACTTCACACACAAATGTTCTCTAATGGAAACGAGCACATTACACTATAGAAAAAGTTAAAGGAATCTCTTTGGTGCAGAAGTGTTTGAGTTTTTCCGTCCTTTGAATTGTGCTGTTTGAGCCGTCTTGCGTGTGAATCCATTCTTCTCTATCAGACCATCACCTACTGAATGTGTGTGTGACCCAGTCTATAGGGGGAAACTGTGTGTCTGAAAGAAAAGCAAAAGGCAGCAATAGCACGATTATGAAGAAGTGAGCCTCGCTGTAGTGATTCATCACAGGGTACAGGACGCTGCAAACAAAGCTCACACGATTCCTTTTGTGAAATATTGCTGTTTGGGTGCTCTCACCTTCTCCTGCTCAGCACTTAGGCCGTGACAAATGCAAGTGTCGCCTGTGACTGGGAGCCAATGCAGCGAAGGCCAGTCAGTTTACACCGGTCGAGGGAGGACTTCAGCCACACTAGTAGTGAATAATGGATACTGTATCTCCTTTGAGATCATTTTGTGTATTTGGCTTTCTGGCTGTACATGTGTCCTGCTTTTACCCTGGTCAGCCCATTTGTTCAGAGACACTTCAACCTACTGGTTGTTTCTGTCCCAACTGTGCCCTTTCACATTTGTAAAAACATTTTGATAAACAGAAATAGTTTATCTTTTTAGAGAAGAAAGCAATTTTTGGTGACATTTATATATTTCCTCTGAGCCACTCTGCATTCTGAAATAACTTTTAAAGCACAGTGTTTTAGTCTTCCTCAGTGAGTTTTGGATTCATGTCAACGTCATAAAATATCTCAACACCCTGTGTCTCTAATATTCATGTTCAATACTGTACATGAGTGAATGGTAACTAATCTTAATATCAATGAGAAACAAAACGGCCATTAAAGTGAATGTAGATGTTAACTTATTCATAAATTATGAGGAATCAATTCATTGAAGGGAATGAAACAATTTGCTACTATATAAAAAAAACCACCAAACAAAATAGCGTCACTAGTAAACCTGAGCACCTACGAGACTTATTATGAGGCCTTTACAATGATCCTTTGTGAACCAATTAAATTAATTAATACTATATTGTAACTAAATAGTTGAGTACCAACCAGCATTAGACATGTGATGCATACTATTCAAAACTGCCTGATCAGTATTGTCCTCTACAGTGTGACAGGTTTTGTCAGCTGATGTCTCTTCAGCAGAAGTGATGATGACACACATCCTGACGAATCCAAGGCCTCCGCTGTTCCACTTCTGTGTGTCAGCCCTTCTCTCGGCTCACCTGCTCTTTCTTAGACGACGACAACTAGAGCACAGAATTCATCAGCATGCATCGTGGTGAAATTGATCACTGCAGTCGATACCAACTAGTGAAGCCACTGGCACTGGCGCTGCAGAGGAGGAGGAGGAGGAGGAGGAGGCATCAGTAGTGCTTTGCCTCGTCTGTGATCTATCTATCTTCAGGTGGGAGCGAGGTATGGGATCAATATGCTACAGGCAGCTCATCTTTCAGTGGTGGCCCAGCAGGGATGAGAGGCCATGAGGTGGGGGAGAAAGGGGAAAACTGGAAGATGGGATGATGACATAGGGTTGCAGGGCTGTCGGGGGTCAATCCAAAAAAGCAGATTGCATGGAGCAAAGGCATGTGATGTGGATGCAGCCAAAAGGTGAGAGGAAAGGAGAGAAAACTTTTAGGTCTGTGACGTAGGCGTGAACAGTGAAGCCGAGGCTTATACGCTATATGGACGGCGGCGCAGCCTGACAGCTTGTCGATTCAGTGAATTTATAATGAATGTTCTTTTATTCTCCGCTTTCTCTCTAACCTTTCCCGTCTCCTTTCCTCCCTTTATCTCACCTCCCTCCTTCCTCCCCTCCTGTCACCTACACGCTCTCTTCATTTGGACCATCAGTCCTCTCTTCCACCCCCTCCCCTGCCACGGGCTCATGTAGCCTCTCATCCCGAGAGGAAAAAAAACGAGGTATATGAAAGGCGCTTAGTCGCATCTCCTCCCATCCCTGCTGTCGCAGTGTCCTAATGATGCAAATGTTAGGCCGGCTAATGAGCAGGAGTTGTGTTTGGGCTGAAGTTTACCACGCTGCTTGACCACCCTGCCTCATGAATAACATCGCCGTGTCAGAATCAAGATGTGTGTTCCTCTCAGCTCGCGAATAATGACCATTACAGATGGCGCTTCCGTACAGGAAAAAAAAGACAATCACTACTCTGTAACAGCGTCTAAAAGGAGCAACTGGGCCCTCGAAGAAGGATAATGAAAATTCATGATAAAGAATTCAGAATATAAATTATCAGATACAACACACACACACACACACAAACACACTCAGATAGAAGCAGGCAGAACAAAATTCTATAAACTTCAGGGTGAACTCTACGCATCTTCTCACCTGTTTGAGTCATGTGACCTTTTGACCCAGGGTTCATTTCGGTGGTCACGCACACGTTCCTCTGAAGGCGAGCGAATCCAATAGATGTTGCTTCTGTTTTTACAATAACCGTTAAATCTCCCTGCATTTCTCTCCCTCCCCACCTCATGGCTTAATCCTCCGTGCTTTTGCCCTTCAGTTTTTCAAAGACAGCCCGCGGGCTAGAATTGCCCTTTGCTGACTTGTGGCTGACGGTGAATAAGTTCCCCTCTCGTCTCCTCCCTTTTATCTCTGAGATCATACTCGGAGTGGGTCGAGATCAATGGTGCTTCCTGCAAATCTGCCCAGGCTGCGGGTGCCTCTCATTGACCTTACACAGAGATAACTAAGCACCCTATACTCTCATCCAGACAGACTTTTACATTCACTTCTGTGGGTAAATTCACCTGCCTCTAACGGGCCTTCATCAAAAAGACACAAGGCCAATGCCAAACTGTTTGTCTGAGTTCTTCGGTTTCAAACTGTAGGATGCCCTCCTGACATGTAGCCAGGGACACATTAAAGCGACTTTCAGACATGTGCCACATCCTAAATGTCCTCGTTCTCCCTTGTGAGAATACATTCGGAAAATATCCAGAAATTCACAAAGAGCAAGTGGATGTGTTGATGCGGTTTCTATCACGCAACACAGACGCAAAAAGAACCTCAGATGTAGAAGACACTGACGAAGATGTCAACTTCCAAAGACAACAAGATGCGAGAGGTTTTGGTTATACGGGCCGATGCCGGTGTTGATGTGTTGTAAACAAAAACATTTGCTCTCTGCAGCAGAAGTTATTTGTCCTGCTGCCTGCTAACAGTGTATAAGAGATGTGTCATAGTGGAAGTGCTGCACATAGATGCACTGTTTGAATGTGTGCGAATGAATGAATGAGTAACTGAACTGTTAAGCTTTGAGTGATCATCGAATACAGACCTTTTAACACAAATTACCTGATTTTCCGGACATTTTACCGGGTTCATGTCAGGAAAAACTCTCAAGTTCAACTGAAGTAGAAGCTACTTCAGCCTCACATGGTCTTGTTTAGACTCTTAAGCACTTTTTAATACTGCCGTAAGGTTTGTTTTTGTGCGAACTGTCCATTGAGACTGACACAGACACAGCGATCGGAGCACAAATTACAAAAATCTCACTAACCAAGGACGTGCTGTGACAGGCTGATAAATGGCTTTGTATGATGGAACAGACAGAACTCTGGACAAACTTCTCAACAGCAGCACAAAGAGCGAAAAATCAATTTCAGGTATGGTATAGAATTAATGTGCTGTATTGCCTGGGCTGGGGGAGAACAGCCTCAGTCTGTTGACGCAGGGATGGAGCGTTTAGTGTTGAATCAAGTCAGCACCACAAAAAAGAACACAGGGGTAAAACATGACCAAAGAACATGACGAAAAGAGAACACAACAGCCCTCACACATGTGTTCCCTGACCTGTATGTTCTGAAGAGCTGCATCGAGACGATGAAAGCATGAAAAGTGGAGAGTAAGTGATGCTGTTGTCATCCTCGGGCCTAATACAGACGGAGACAGCAGAGACAGCAACCCGGTCCAGACCCAGCTGGGGCTCACGTTCACTGCGATCCCTGCGAGACCCGCTTCAACAAGATGGATGGCGAGCAGCGAGCTTCAAACTGGGCGCACTCAGCCCAGACATCATTAGGTCCGGGCTGAATAAAGAGGTGGCGGCCCCTCGCCTGCTTTTCCCTAATAGGAGGGGCTGCCTGTATGACAGCAGCACATAAATAACGCAGTGAGCGTGTCACTGGAAAAAGAACACACTCACCTGAGCACACTCACTCACTGGCATCATGAGGGAGATGCCATGTTCTTATACAAGAATATAAGGCCCTACAGATATTCTATAACAACATGAGTGAGTGTGTGTGTGTGTGTGTTTGTGTGTGTCTGTGTGTGAAGGCTGGTCACAAGCACAGTTTTAATATCTAATTTTAATATTCCTGAATACATTTATTTCTGCAGGAGTCAACGAGTACAGCATTACCCTTGATACATCTCAAACTACATTCTTTACCACCTACCAATAAAAAAATTATTTTGTATTCTGATGCTTCTTCTCCCCTAACCTCCCTTTTCTCTAATTTTTTCTCTCACTAACTGACTTTGTCACAGAACAGAGATTTCTGCTGGAGTCACTCAGCTCTTATATTCTGTTTCTTCAGCAGTGGGAAGCAGATCCAGCTCTCATCCCCTCAGGGGGACGATCAAGAACTCTCTTAGGAAGATGGAGGAGTCTGATGAGAATAGAAAATGAAGTCAGAGTTTATTTTAATTAGACAATGTTTGTGTAGCTCAGTTTATGAACTTTCCAGCTATTTTGGAAAGAATATTCCTCACTTGTGGTGCCAGGTAACTTTAGTCTTTTATCTCTAGAGTTATGATTATTATTATTAGAGCCCGAGCACTGACAGACAATGAGGCCCTGTTGAAATTGTAAGGATTATTATCATTATTTTTCAGGCAAATGAATTGGCTTTTTGAGGGCTTTAATATGCTCAAATTCTTACCAAACTTTGTAGAAAATTAGAAAGTTTTGAAAATGTACTTTTCATTTATATTCTTTTATATTTTTTTGAAGTCATATCATTTGTGATTGATGTGAACTCATACCCTCAACTCCTGCATAGAGCCATCGGGAGCCAATCTTTTCTTTCAAAATCACGTGAACATCGTGCGTCATGACGTCAGGTTGACGTGTGTCGGGCAAGATGGCGGCGCCCTTGAGGGGCATGTTTATGCAGCACCGGTTTGCAACATGCTGAGCAGCGGGAGATGTGAGGGGCTGAGCTGCTGACAGCGACACACGAACATGGAGAAGCAGGCGTTCGTCGCCTCTCTGGTGGTGAGGCGCTCGTATTATACACAGTGTTGGTGTAGGTGTCCATGTTGCTAACAGCTCATTGCTAATGTAACCGGAAGTTATTCATTTAAGCTTCTTAACATTAACCAGTGTGTAAAAGTCAGTGTCAGACAGAAACAATGACCGTGTTCATGTGTTCCATCGTTTGTAACCCCACACACACACACACACACACTAACACACATAGTGCAGCCCATTGGAGCGGGATGCAACCTGAAGACAAACGATGAGAGTTTAATGAGACTGACTATGGACGATGATTTCATTTCGAAACGGATATTTCACCTCACTCTTGTTCATGGTGACCCCCACTGTCAGTATGTCAAGTCTCAGAAGATTTTACATTGAATTGTCTGTGAAAATCAAAGGCAAAGTTGGCTACTTTTTCATTATGACATTCATAACGTGCTCATAATAAATATAATTGTTCCTTGAGACACAGATATTTCCCCTCACTCCTCCTGTTCATAGTGACCCCCACTGTCTGCATCTCAAGTTTCAGAATATTTTACTGTAGAATGTCTGATAAGATAAAGTTAGCTACTCATATCCTGCTCATATTAAATACTATTTTAAATAATACCTTGAGAGCTGACGCAGATATTTTACTTTTTCACCATTCTTATACAGACATTTCTGTCTCAGGATGTTGGAGGCGGCAGCGCCCCGTATTGACCGGCCACCACTGCTCCTTACGATGCACAATGTTTATTTAAAGGTTTAGTGTGTAGAATTTAGTGATATCTAGTGGTGAAGTTTTATGTTGCAGCTGAATAGCCCTCCTCTCACATCCCCATCTGACCATGAGAGAGAACCTTTGGAAGCCTTCCGTTGTCATAAAAACTCAAAATGGTATGATTTGTCCAGTCTGGGCTACTGTAAATAACATGGCGGCCTCCATAGAGAGGACTCGCTCCTGATTAAATATAAAGTTTTCAGGTAAATTGTTAATATTTTATTTTACCGACTAAACAATGCAGACAAGTTGTGCATTTGTGTTTATATTGTATTTAAAAAACATGTTTTATTAGTTCTCCATATTTAGTTGTTTGTGTGTTTTTCTTTCTTTTTTACTTATTGTTCTTTGGAATGAAACCCCTGCTTAATCTCTAAAAATACATCATCAATACATTTCTTTGTCATAAGGGTTTGATAATGAAATATTAGGAGTCCTCACAACATAATTTATTTCTTAATATATATTTATCGGCCAATATATCTGTATCCCTAATTTTTCTTACTCCTTCAGTAGCTGCATCAGCTCCTTAAATCTGATTTGGTCAGGTTCTGCTTTTTACCATTTCAACGATGATATGACAGTGTTGTTTATTGCTTTTTGTGCTGCCACCAAGTGGCCAAACAAACCACTCAATGCAGATTTAAATACTAGATCAGAATACTGGATCCATCACTGGTGGAGTGTGCAGTGCAGCTCTGTGTCTGACATAGTGATTGAAATCTCCTCAGGCTGGAGGCTGTGCAGGGATGTGTGTGGATCTGACCCTCTTCCCTCTGGACACCATTAAGACCAGGCTGCAGAGTCAGCAAGGTTTCCATAAGGCAGGGGGCTTCAGGGGCATCTACGCAGGGGTCCCATCTGCTGCTGTCGGCTCCTTCCCCAATGGTAAGACAGTCACTGATAGCCGGATATATGTTCTGATATGAATGATGTTCTCCCAGAAGTGGAGAACTACAAAGACTCTTCTTTGTGTGGGATCAGATGGATGCTCAACCTCTGTGTTAGTCGCAAAATGCAGATTAACTGTTTGAGTTCGGCTTCAAGAGCTTGTTTTAGCTGTGACACATTCATTTACTTGTTTTACTCATCATGCATCAACAGTGCAACTCCGCAGACTGGTTTGTGTTGTTTCTCAGACAAGTGTAATAATCCACTTTCAAATTGTTTTATTTCTTTGCTTTTTGCATTTCTCTTATTGAGGTTGGAAAAACAAAGTCAGTTTCAAACCATTATGGCAACTATAAATAAACTTTTTCCATCCATATGATTTCATATGCTCCATTAACATAGAAATTCCAAGCAGATCTCTTTATGAAGGACATTCTAAATTCAGATTTTTTTAAGAACGACATTGGATTCAGACAATTCTATTAGGTGTAGGGCACCAATACAAGCAGTGGTATTTGATTATCAATAGATCATTTAATCAAAAAGTCGCACAAATCTGTTGATTATTATGGATCTGTATAAATAATCCTCAACTCAATTGTAAACATAATAACGAAGAAAAAACAAACAAAGATGAGATACTGGAATCCCATAATATGTGTATAAATACATATGCTTATACTATATATGTGTACGGAAATAGTTTGTTGAAGGTTGCACATTAAAGTTTGAACTTTCTTAGCTTTGCACACACACACACACACACACACACACACACACACACACACACCTCTCAGTGTCTCCCCTGTCAGTGGTAGTGAGGGATATTAATTGCTGTATGGTGGTTGACTAATGGGCCTTAAATGGCTGTGGTTCTGCTTGGTTTCAGCTGCTGCTTTCTTTGTCACCTACGAAGGCACAAAGTCCCTGCTCAGCGCTAGCGGAGCACTAGCAGCGCCTCACATGGCACCTGTCACTCACATGCTGGCCGCCTCCCTCGGTGAAGTAGTAAGTCTGTCTGTCCATCACTGTCCCTTTTTGTCTCATTTTGTGGATTTGGATTCTTGTTTCACTGTACACACTTTTAAATCATGTTAATATAAGTCTCGTTGTTTCTTTCCCACTTCTCCAAAACGAACACCACGTTGGGTTAACGTTAGCTTTCAGATTTCACAGACCACTATATAAGGGAGGGCAGCAGAGGAAGGGTGGGGGCGGGGGTATGTGGTTTTGGCTGTAGGCCCCAGAGTCCAGCTGGGTGAGTTAAGGGGGCTTCCTCTGGACAGTCCTAGCATTTCCCCTCCACCAGCTGGGTAAATAAGATCTCATTACTGCATACTGACTCATGCACTTTCCCAGCTCAGGCCCCCTGACTCTGCCAATTCAGACCGGGGAATTTGGACTTGAAAGCAACGACGAGCAATTTCCTCAGCCCGTCCCCTCCCGATCACTCTCAGGGAGCCGCAGTGAGTCTGAGCCATATGGGGTCCATGGGTAGAGTCAATGGCATGAAGTGTGTGTGTGTGTGGGGGGGCTTGAGGGATTGGGTATATGGAAAGAGCGATGCCCCCCTACTATACCAACACAGCTTCCTGTACAATGCTAGCTTGTCAGTATTCATGGCTTTTGGATGGATGTCATTTAGCCAAGTTTTGCATGTTTATGAAATGGGATTATTCCACACATACCCAGCCCTTGTATTTTCACTAGGGCCGGGTGCCAATCTGGTTCCTACATGGCCAGTACCGTCCGGACTGAATCACAATGCAGATTTCGGTGCCTGAGCTCAGTACTGAAATAGTTGCCCTGCTCACAAGCAACATTAATATCACTGCAGATGTCTAGTTGGCGTATACACTCGACTCTGGTGGCAAAACACTCTCTACATGGCTCAGACAGCTCGTGGCGTTAGCCTACACTTAGCTGCTAGCTAGCTCACACTTGGCGACCCTAAAGCTAACAAGTGTGGCCGTGTTTCATCTGAAAGGATTCCGACACTGGGACGTGCATCAAATGTTTGAAAATGGTTCAGTGGAAAGGGAGGAACACGACAAACTAATTGAAGCACCTGGCAACACAGGACACATTTGACAACCGAGGGACGTTTCACTGCTTGTGCCAAGCTCATCAGCCAACAGTGTGGGCGTCGCTGACCCCGGTGGTGGGGAGACAATTGTTGAGGAGTTTGGAGTTGGAGTATTCCACTGTATTGAGCGCTGAAACTATTGTTTAGTGTTAAATTAGTGTGGTTGGATGACATTTTATTTGATGTGATTATTATGTGCACCATTTACAATTTAAAGTTGTTATTGATTGTCATTTTGGGTTTTCTTTAAAGAAAAAATTATAAGTTCTGACATCGTTTAGACAACGGAACCGTTCAAACATTATCCATTTAGATCCAGTGTCAGAAAAATGCAGAACAATACCCAACCATGGTTTTCCTTTGACTTATGTTGATCTTGGTGTGTCACAGTGTTGAAGAGGAAACCATGTTACTCTCAGATCAGCACAAATTCAATAAGCGTAACACTTTGTTTACATCCGGTAGTTGTCGCAAACAATATGCCAATTATTGCAGATACTGTATAAGTTTAACACAGTCGGCACAATTTTCAACTTTTTGTTTGTTGCCCAGCAGTGATGAGAATGAAAGGTGAGGCTGAGGTTACAGCTACGTTTAACCCCTGTTCCTCCTGTTCTGGATTTGAGCACATCAAATGCACAAATCCTGGGAGATGAGCTGAGCAGAGCAGGGGAGGGACCCCTCCGCATCCAGGCCATGGGATACGTCTTGTTCAAAGAGCGTAATCTCAGGGCTTTAGCCATGAAAGGTTTACCCCAGTGCTGCCCCGAGTCTACACAAGGCCTTTATGTCTGCTCTCTGATGCAACTGCTGCCACATATGGTTCTGCATCTCCTCACTCATCGTTAATGACTTTAAATTAAAAATGATTGCACTTAGGGTCTAACAGAGGTGGTGGCAGCCAGGCTAGCTGGGGTGCAATAGATCTGTTATGTCTGGTGCTGCGGCAATCTTACGATTAATCAATTAGCTGATAAGAGAAATGGAAGGTAATCAGTTGACTGAATGTTTTTGTTGTTTACCAAGTGAAATGGCAGGAGCTGTCAGGTTCTCGCCTCTAGGGTATGGAAATTTGTGGCGTTTAAAAACGTTATACCTTTTGGTTTCAATAATGTTTATTAGTTCAGTCTTGGTAAGCCTTATAACAGTCCTGGAAAACCTGTCAAGAAATGTGTTATGATGAAAATAAATGATAAAAACTAATTTGAATACACTCCTGCATGTTTCTTCTGTCTTTGCCGTTGTGATCAGCAGGCAGATAAATAATTTGAACACTGGATCATTTGTTCTAAAAAATAAAAAAGTTTTCCTTTGCATTTGGGCCTCTCATCCATAAACGTTTTAAAGATTTATCCAAATGCCTTCCAAAGTGCATATTTAAAAAAAACTATTGATCATTATAATTATTAGGCTCTGTGTATCAGCGATTAAATATAAGACGGAGAGTTTCCATCACAGGAAATGATGGTGTCACAGCTCACTTTGCACATGCCCATTGTTTCTATGTGTAATGAACTTGCACCAGAATCAACAACAGTCATTTTTGTGTATTCTTCTGAATGAAGATAGTTTGTAACATGAATGGGTGTGATCATATATATTTCTTTAAATGGAAGGGAGAAAATCTGTCAAAAATAATCCATAGTCATGTGGACAAGGTGTGAATCAAATAAATCTGGATGAATGTTCATCAATATATTATCGTGGAAAATGTTCTCTCCTCTCTGTCCTACCTCAGTTAGAATCTGAATTATTCAGCACAAATCACATTAATGTAGAGTCTAACAGATTTTCATTAGCATTATGTTTCATCTTCCACTTTGCTTAATTGTTCTATTCTGCCAATGTTAGACAGTGCCACATGTTTCCAGTGTGTTTCTCTCTGGCTCTTCCTCCTGCTTGTCTCACGCTAGCTGGGAGCAGCTGGTTGCTGGCAGCTTTTGACACAGAGGAACTTAAAGAAGAAGAAGAACAAGCAACTTTTTATTAGGGTCAGAATTCACCAGTCAACCCCTTCTGGTTTTCCCCAGGAGTCTATTTAGTTGTGTTTAACCAACTGTTTCCACTCAGCATTATTAACAACAGAAGCTTTAAGGGAGTTATTGCTTTGCTAATCCCATCCACTAGCCTGTCTGGATGATGGGCTCCAGTTGGCACTAACTTACTAGATGTAGACTGCATTCAAAGCCTATAATGATTGTACCACAGGGAGTTGTAGCTCCAGATGAAGACATGCGCTCTGTGTTGGAGTTTAGTGCAGCCTGTAACTAAACATTTGTCAGCAATCTTGCATTTTGTGAGATAAAACTGACTGTTGATAAAGATGGGCGAGGCATCTCCACTTACTCTCTAAATCCAGAACGGAGGGGGGGGCGATCAAGACCCTTGGGCTTAATGTTTGGTGAGCTGTCACCCAGTCCATCTTTATATATAGAGTTAATGATATAAGACGTGACCATTGTAACAACTGCAAAACAGGAATAGATAAATTATTCATAATAATAATAATGAAAATGATGATTATGATGATAACATTAATAATTTATTTCTATAGCACTAATCTAAACAAGGTTTAAATGTGCTTAACCAAATACATGGTTATACAACCACACAGAACAAAATAAAACAAAAAATATAAGGATAATATAAAAGAAAATAATAAAAACTAACCAAATCCATTAAACATCTTAGAAAAAGGACATTAAAATGCTGTCCCATAAAAACTGTTTATAAAAATGATTTAAAAACTGGTCGAGTGCTGGTAAGTCGGGCTCAGGCTGGGTTCACACATAAAAAACTGTTTCTCTCAGACTCAGGTTTTACAGAATTATTGAGCTACACAATAATGTAGAAATTTGTTCTCACAGGTCACTTTAATATGAGCCTACCTAACTCCTGGTGTAACTTGGACCCAAAGGCAGGACACAGAGGAGGAAAGTCAAAAGTTGCAAAGAGAAACAACAAGAGGGTCAAGACAATGAGAGAAATCCTCTCCGTGGTGTTTGTGCGACTGCGGTGGCGCGGTGCTCCCATAAAGAATGTGTAAGCTGATGGCGTCTGTCAGGCTCTAGCAGGCTGTTATCCAGCCATTAAATCAGATTTATCTTCATTCCCATTCGCTCGACGTCGGCCCTGAAAGCTCATTTGTCAAGCCCCTCTCACCACCACCACCGCCACACGTCTGTGGGAGGATGTACTGGAAAATACAGTGTGACATGACAAGATAGGGGGACAGAGAGAAGGAGGAAGCATGAGTTTTTTTTGCAGGGGGGGTGGGGGGGTGGAGGGGCGCTGGCAGCCACTTAACTTGGCACCGAGAAATAATCCATGCATCGCCTTTGAGCAGCACCACGCTCTGTGATTTATTGGCTGTTGTTTCAAAGTTGGAGACACTCGGCGTCCTCATCTCTTCCCCTTTTCTTCATGACCTTTTTTTCCTCCACTCTCCTCCTTGCTTTTCTCTTTGCCGTCCTATATTTCAGTCTCGGCGATGCTTTTCCATGACTGGGCTTACGATCAAAACCCAGGAAAGTCCTGGGACTTTGGTGCTGATGCAGACTGTGGCACATGCTGTGTTTCATAGGGAGAGCTGCAGATAGTGTTGTCTATACAAGCTTTACTGTGTCGCCACAGAGATTTATCTTTAAAGCAGGGTTCTGGTTTTAAGTAATTCTTAAATAAATTAAGTAAGGGATAATGCTGTTTAGCAAACCTTTCAGCTTGTCTATGGGAATGGCATTGCTACCAATGTATTGTATAATTTAGTGTATAAGATGAGGATATTCTGACGTGCAATAATGTTCTGCTCTGTTTTCTCTAAAGAAAATAGCAGTTTCTTTAAATGTGTGACTGCAACACTTTTTCTTTAGCAAATCACTTGTGAGTTTAGTAAATTGTAATGACAAGGTCCAAAACAGTTGTCTGTTTTTCTTACCTTTTGTCTCCCTGCAGTGTTTAAATGGTTATCATTCTCTCTCCCTCCACTACGTCCTGATGGCCATGGGCGGTGAAAGAGGGATGGTGGGGTGGGCAGAGGGATGCAATGACTCAATCTGCAGATTGATACGCTGGCTATACAGATAATGTGCTCTGAGGTCCTGCTTATTTCCCAATTCCTGCCGTGGTTTTGCCAGTGATTGAGCACCAGCGCCGTACATTGCTTTCTGGCGGGCAGCGCTGGAAATTGAAAACACGCTCTGTCATTTGGATTAACAGCAGCAGGCCGAGGGAAACTGAAAGGCTCCGATCAGAGGCAGACAGCCTCCTAATTAATGCTGCTTGATGAATCCAACAGCTTGTAAATAAAGATGAATTGTAGCAGGAATTTAAAAGTCTGCCAATGGGTTTATAATACATTTACAAGCCAGAGGGAAGAATTGAGAACGAAGGGCGAGCGAAGTAGGTGAAGAAACAGACGTCTGTCTTCCTGACAGCCTTCGGCCTGCAGCCCTCCTCAAAACGTGAGGTAACAAGACTGATTTCTAATGAGCGACATCTTCCTAAATCTTCTTTTCTCAAAGAGGATGCAGCTCAGACGTTCCCCAGCCGTATTTCATCACGGCCTGATTCATCACCAGCAATTCCACCGTTTTGTCGAGATCTGAAATGGCCTCAGAGACTTCACACTTTCTCTTCTCTTCACTCAACATTCTCCCCCCCCCACCCCCTCGACGTGCAAATTACTCCCAAATAAACAATGTCCCTAATTTATTTGGTATAATCTCAGCCTCATTCTGCCTTCCCCTCTGTTGTGACAAGAGAGGAAAGGCTGTCTCCACTCCATGCCCTCCATCCAATTACGTCAGTAATTACTTGTCATAGCCACTTTCTTTCTGTTTAGCCGCCTTATTCTTAGCCCTTTGGAGAATTGGTTTGGGGAGAACATGATGTACAATGTATTATAAATGGTAACTTGACCAAAGGGAGGGCAAATGAGATCTCTGAGATGGATGCAGCCAGCCTGGTTATTGCAAGGGGGTCGATGCAGGTGTAGGTGTTGCCACTTGGTGGTGCTCTTGCACTGCAGTTTGGCTGCAGCTGGAAGTTGGTCACACTCACCTGAAATACCAATGAGAGGCGCAGTGAAATCTTCCCAGAAGCTCATGCAAGTCCTTAGTTTTTGCTCGTATGTAGAGAGACTGAGGTTTATCTGCTCCTTGCGTTTTGAAAAGAGGGAGTTTCAAAAAATAAAGCTGTAAAATGGTACTAATAATAGTCTATAGTGCACTGGGATTTTGGAGATGCAGAGCAAATATGTTTTCTCTGGATGTTCGCGGGTTATGTCAACTCAGTTTGTGATTTCGCTTGACTTAGCCTCTCTCCTGTGTAATCTAGAAAAGTTCTCGTTCTGGCTCTGAATGGAGAAGGAACACTGCAGAAGAAGTGGTGCATTTCATCTTTGTTGCATTGGCTCCATCACTCTCTCTCTCTCTCTCCTCCCCCCTGCCTCACGTTGGTGTGGCGAGGGTGGCACCAGCAGACTGGCAACTGTATGACCGAGGGGAGTGGCAGCGGGGGGGGGGCTCACCGATCGCTCTGTCAGATTGCTCGCTGTTTGCCGGTATTTCCGCTCTGATGCAGGATAAATGGGAAATCAAGTCGCCAGGTGGGCAGCTGTGCCTGCCTGCCTTTAGGGCGATGAGAGTTATGAGGCATAAATATTCATGTCTGTCTTCACTAGCTGTTGGCAGTCCATATTTTTGTTGACATATGGTGGATGGGTTGTAACTTGTGGCGGGGAATGTGGATCTATCAGTGTTTGATGGAAGTTGTTTGGACACAGTCAGCCTGATAAATCTTCTCAGTCTTCATGTTTGCAACTTGATTCCTTCTTAGTTATTTTGTTAATTGGCTCAATTGCACATTATCTGAAACCTGTGTTGTCATGGCCACCTGCCACAAAGCAATAACACTATCATACAGCAGCAGTACAGTGGTGTGTAGGGCAGTGAGTGGTTCTCTCGTTCACAGGTTAATGCAGTCAAATGCAACATGTTAAGAGTATTCAAAACCCTTATGATAAACACTACTGTAGATTGAGATCATAAATATGTGCTTGTTTGTTTAACTCATGCTCTGTCCATCCTGTAGGTGGCGTGCCTTATCCGGGTTCCCACAGAGGTGATCAAACAACGGGCCCAGGCTTCTCCCTCATCCACTACCCACCACATACTGCTGGCAACACTCAGAGGAGAGGTACACAGCAGTCAATGTCACTTTCTGAAGGGATTATTCTGGTTTAATGCAATTTTGTTCTATATTTTTGTGTTTTGGTAATAATAACACTGTTTGGGCAAGAGGCCGTCAGACGATCAAACAAATCTAACACAAAGGACAAAATTCTGTGATATCCACTCAAAGTTCAATTTCATAGGACATGTGACCACATCTGAAAGCAAACGTATTTGTCGCTGTTCACAAAGGGTCTATTGTGGACACTATTGCACAATCTCTTTATAGTATGCCTTATACTATGTTCTCTCTAATTGGTCGTCTGCTTTGGAAGGTACTGGAATATGTCCAATGTCAGAAAAGTGTTGGAACGTGATTTTAGATGCTGGTCAACTATCGGACAAGTGCTCTGACTGGACCATATCAGCATCTGTGTTTTTTAAAAGTTATTTTACGGTATTTTACCTTTTATTGATAGGAGAGTAAGCAGGAGTTGAGGAGGGAGAGTGGGGAAGGGGAAGGACGGTCTGATTCAAACCTGCGGCCGCTGCAGGAGGGCTCAGTCCTCTGTATGCAGGTCGTCCTCTAGCTCACCTGGGAGCGATAATCACCACGCCTCAACTGTAATCCAGCTCTCAGCAGTTACTTTAATTAGTGGGTCATCTTGAGCATCATAAAATATAATTATAAATATTAGATGATGTAAAAACACAGCATTATTCTGGAATCCTATTTTGAGTTGTTTTTAACTTGTGATTGGTTTGAAATTATTATAAAATTAATATTTTACATATGATCTGCTTTCTATTTCTGTTTAAAAAAATATATAAAAGTTTTCTAAATGTTTTTCATGATATGAAATAAAATGTGTGTTTGTGAAACTTTGTTTTCTCTGTGCAGGGTGTTCGAGGCTTGTACAGAGGATTTGGGAGCACAGTTCTCAGAGAGGTAGGATTAATTCACATTATTTTTGTCATTCACTTGTGATAATGAATTCACCCAACACTATCTGTTTTAAAGCTGATCTCACACATGATCTAATGAAATCAATTTAATGGGTTTATAGTAAAGCAAAACAACATGACTGCTTGAAGTGTGGGCAGTGAATTATTACTGACAGAGCGGATGAATATCTCGTCTTTCCACTCTTTTGACAGAGGCATGTTAATTTCTCTTGCGCTTTATTGAAGTTGGAAATATTGATTTACATTGTGTTTTTTTTCTACCACTTTCATCTCATTCCATTACTTGTTGGAGACACTCTCCTTCCTATTGGAAGCACATCTGATTAATTAATGCAATTAGTTGCGTTATAAATGCAAAACAAAACAAGGATAAATGAGCACTGCGCTGCACTCACCTTTTTGTAATGAGAACGACGCTGGACTTCTTTGATTCATGATCTTGTGTTTAATTGCACCTGCAGTGCGTGATAACGCAAAATAATTGTAGTGAAAGCTGCATTGATCTCACACTTTTGGCTCCTCCCCTACATCCTGCTAAGATTCACTGGAAGTTAAAAAGACAGATGAAGAGGGAGAAAGGAGTATTTGAAGGTGACTCTTGTATTCCCATCCTTTTTTTGGGGGAGGTGGGAGAAGGTGCAATCGAGTCCCCGCCGCTGTGCTGGCCTGTACTTATTTTCTGCTTCACTAAACTGATGTTATTCGCAGCAAATTCCATCTGGACAGCCAGGGAAAAAAAGGACAACAAGACACTGTGATTTCTCTGAGGGGCTCTGAATAAATGAATACATTTGGAGGCTGGCGCACGGCCTGTATGCATACTAACACTGGCAGATGAAACGTGGCGGTGGTGGCGGCAGGGATTTGTGGGGGGCAGGAACAGCAAAGGAAGCTCTGCAGTGACGCAGCGACGTGTGTCGAGAAGGTAATTCATTTTCTCTCGGCCTCCTTCACTATCCACGCATCTCGCTCCTATTGGCAAATCGACCCTGTCAGGATAAGCTTGTTTATGTGTTATGGCGTGCCTCCCGAAGCCCCCCCCCTTGGTTGGCCCACTAATTGGAGTGGGCTCTTCATTAGGCTTTTCTGATGTGAATGGTATCACATTCATCACTGGTTTGGTGTTTGTGGCAAATTTGGAGATTGTGTTTGCTCTTTAGCACCACCAATCGTGATTCATCTCCATCTGGACTATTGACTCATTTTACTTTTGCCCAACATTAAGCTTGACTGTGATCCACTCTGTGAAGTTGTTTGTAAAGTCAGCACCTTTAAGGTTCCAGCTGAAAAGAGTAGGAAATCAGTGAGATCCCGATTTTGGTGAATAAAGTTGTGTTCCTGTGACAAAGAGTTTTATTCCGCACTAAAAAAATGATTTACATAATCACCAACTACAGAGCAAGACTTTGTTCTGGTCTCTCTAAACCCCTAAAACACCCAGATATGAGCAGTCAATGTTAATGTGTGGTTGTAAACCTCATTGTATTTATTGTACAATAATATGTCATCATCTAGTGATGTCTGTCATTTTGTCAAGATCTCTAAAGTTAATGCTCTAGTTGAATTCATATTTTTCTCTCACCACTAGATGGCATGCTTAGATTAGCACTGCATCACATATCTACACCTGATCTGTTCCTGTTTCCACTCCTTGCTGCTCTCTCTTTACTGTATGCTCACCCTCCTCTGCTCCCCCACAACACCAAACCAGCTTTATGACATTTATGAGCTGCAGTCATGATGGTGAAAATAATGACTTTTTTTTTATGGCAAACTCTTTACTATTCTGATCAAGAGCGCTGTGAGTTGCTCTCAGATTTCATCTAAATTGCTCCAATTTAAGTTTGAGTAATGAGCCTGAGATGGGTTATTAGATAGTAATTTATTAAATGCAGTGTAGTACAAGGAGTGTAAGTGAAGCTGACAGGGTCTGACTCTTCTTGACTCGGGCACCTGGAACATCATCTGATTGAGAAGCATACGGCCCTGCTGCACGTCTATCTCACTCTTTGCTCTTTGAGGTAGGAAGTGAGGAAGAGACAAAGGGACATAATTGAACTGGGAAAGAGCGAGAGTGAACCGTTCACTGCATAGAGGAAAATGTGTTTCTGCTGTTGCCTTTACCAGCGTTTAGTACAGGTAATTTTTATAAGGCAGCCTGAGAATCAGCTTCAGAGCCTCTCCAGCCCGACACCTGGAACCTGGCAATCCGAGGCAGAGAATACTAGCGGCAGGGCTTATGAAACACCTCTCCATCCAGACTCCTCCCCACCACACCTCTATTACTTCTCCCCTTCAATCCTCAGCTGATCCCTTCTCTGCTTCCTCTATCAAGGTCATGGCTGCAAGGAACCCTCCTCACATAACTGGTACCAACAGGTGAAATTACATTGATCCAACTGGAGTCTGCAGCTGTGGCCTGTTTTATAACAGATTCTGAGATTCTACACCTCTTATCATCTGAGGGTTGCAAGAGAAGCTGGAGCCAGTGTTTCAATGGACAGACATTCATTCACACTCAACCTGTTGGTCGATTTAGAATCTCCACTTAATCTTACCACAGTCTAAGCTGGAGAAATCCTTGATCAGCCCATTTTTACAAATACACTGCAAAAGGTAATGGGTGCTTCCTTACATCATGTGAAATCACCGCCATGTACCGACAGGTCAGTTGCTGTGGCGTAGTCACTGAGTTATGATTGTCCATTCAAAGCAGTGAGGGAGTTGTGCTGTCTCCGCCGGGATGCGGAGGTTGAAACCATATCAACAAGCGAGCAGCTGAGCAGTGCTGACCCCTCTTTGGCCCTTTTCTCTTTTGGAAAGGAGCCACTTTTCACTGTCTGTGATACAGGTTCAAAAAGGGAGAGGTGAGGGGAATCTCTCATATCCTGCCTCAGTGAGCACTGATCCACGGAGGCTCATGTTTATACACCCTCATATGATTGAGATAGAGCAGAGCAGAGGAGAGACAGAGCAGAATAAAGGAAGGGCAAGAGAAGAGAAAGGTGTTTGTTTTCCTCTACATATGTAAAGGCAGGATTTGTGGGACACGTGTGAAGGAGGTTTTCCTCTTGCTTTGTGTTTAGAGTTGGGCCCGGTCAGAGCAGCTGCTGTGAGTTTGTCAGAGCCAGACAGCAAAGACCCAGTCTACCAAATTACACCTTCAAAGAGTTTAACAAGGCTGGAATAAATAACATGGAAAATAACACAAGATTTGATTGGAAAAGGGAAAATACGAAACAGTACTTTGAAAATTAAATGTGGTACCAGCCACTGCAATGATGGCTCACTTAGCTTGAGCCTTTTCTTGTTTCATTTCGGACTGTTTGTAAGAGACGTTTTCAATTTGTAGCTCTTTGCATTTACACACTCATAGATTAAGAGTTTTATCAGCCTCTGAAAGCCAGTAGAATAACTGTCTAAGCCTGGCTCTATTGGTTTCCAGAGAAGAGGAATGTTTGAAGAATGTGAGCTACTGGTGCTACCTTATCTGTTTACACTGTGATCAATGAGTGGCCTAAGAAGACTGAAAAACCTGTTGACCTCGGCAGATTTGACCCTTGACATGACTTGACCTATAGAAGTGTGTGTCTGTGTGTGGTTTTGTGTGTGGATGGGCGTGTGTAGGTTTTCTTAATGTATTGACTAGTGTAGGACACAATGATGGTTCAGTCATAAACATGGAAATCAGCAGTAGGATAAAGGGGAAGTTTGACATTTGTCAAGGTATCTTAATTCACCTGTCAACATATGTAAATCTTGCTATAGTTAACTTGTTGCGTGTGTACACATCTTCACAAAATCGGTGTTAAAGATAAAAATCTAAATCAACATAAAGGGTTTTAAGCAAAGTGTTGGCTTTATTGGACATAGGCATTGTCTCGTTGTCTCCAGAGTTCAAATAGTCTGACATATCTTTATAAGTCATGTCCCTTTGTAGAGCTGAAACTTAATTGATTAGTTGATAGGAACAAATATAATCTATTTTTAGCAATCAATTTAGATGGTTATAATAATTTCCTTCATGCAAAGCTTCCCCAAAATGCCATAATTGAAGCGTCTCATGTGAGAGTAATCACCAATCTCCTCTGTTTTATAATATCGTAAGGTAACATCTATTGGGTTTTAGACTGTTAATGGGACAAATCAAGATATTTGAAGACGTCACTGTGAACTGGGGTTCGAGATTTGAGCCTGGGACATTTCCTCTGCTGACCACCAAGCTAGTGCACAAGGACAAGCACTTGGCTCTTTTTTAAGACTGGGCTGTGGTCATTTCGTAGCATTAGGAGTCCATGATCACCGAGGGGGGAACTAGAGAGGAGGATGGTAATAGCTTGTTTGGGGGCTTACATTGAGCCTCACTTTCAGCGGCTAGCTCAAACTGATCTCCACCGAGCGGCCAACCAAAATAGCGTGAGTTGTTGTTTTGTGGTTATGGTTGGTCCGAAGTAAAGCATCCTGGAGATGGGCGGCTTAGCAGCTCTCAACAAGAAAAGGAAGAAGGCAGCTGAACTGAGAGTCTCACCATGCCGCTATGCATGATCCCTTTAATACACCTGCTCCTTCAGTTATTTGATAAGATCTGCCAAGTGTCAGCCGGCCAAACTAAAGAGGGATACTGATAATATCAATCTACCAGACACATTTTTTTGCTTCAAAAGTTGTTCTATGCTCTTTGAATGTATCATTATTAAGCTCATTATCTCCGTGAAATACTTAAAAAAAACATACATTGTAAAAAAAAGATTATAATTACTTTGGTTAATTAGCCAGGCTGCCGAGTCAAAAAGTTAATTTCTAACCCCGCCTATAGAAAGGACATGGTCTGATGTGTCTATTCACATTGTGAGCAGTAACCGTTTTCACATCTGTGATGAATCTGTCTACCTGCTTGAGTAATGGGATCTGAGTGTTGAACGCCATCCCTGTTTGAGTTGTTTGCCGGTCGAGCTGACCCTCGTTAAAAGAGAGCTGGCTGCCTTCAGCCACAGAGAACAATTTCTCTTTGTCACTCGATGATCTCTATCACTTTACCACACGTGTCACTCCGGGGATTAATGGTTTACTCCCACCGTCACTGTGGATAACGGATGGAGGCGCTTCTAGTCACAGTGGCTGCAGGCTGCACCTGTCATTCACATTAGTGTAGTTGAAGTGAATACAATCGTATCTTCACATTTTGGTTTATCCGTGCTTGCCGATGCATCCCCCTCATATATCCAGTCCCATTGGGGTGCACGTTGGCAAGACTCAGGCTGCAAATCTGTCTAAACATCAATAACCTTCCTTAGATCAACATGAGTTCTTATTGATGAGTTCTACAGTTGGACAGGCTTAAGGAGCAAGCTGCCATGCTGTCAGACCCCCACGTGTGCTTCCTGCTCCTTGCATATTTGGCTGGGGGGGACAGTGCTTGTCTCTGTGTTTCCCTGTAGAGGATGATGCATTGGAAGCCTGTGCCACTGAGACCCATGGATCACACACTTAAGTACGTTTGTCCCCACTGAGCTTTTCAATCCACTCAAAAATCCATCATTGTGGATATAATTTGTAATGCAGGGATTCTGTGCGGATTATCAAGTGCCATACATTTCTTTGGGTAAAAGACAGCTGTTTTTGACAGCTATAATTGTTGTAATGCCTTTCCATTCCGCTTAATGGTGACTTTTTGTGTGTTTTCATCTAACGTTACGCTTACAAATTTTCGCCTTAAACCTGTAAATTGAGGCGTCGAGTCCAGAGAATTATCTCATAGTTTACTGGAAGTTTGCCTTTCACACCTGCACAAAGCAGCGGGAGGTTTTCTGCACAGATACGTTCACAACAAACCCCACGCAGTATTATGGTGAGAGGCAGGAAGTAACGTATAAACTCTGCTGCAGAGATCACTTGATACACAGATCCCAGTGTCGGCTATTATCACCACAAACTCTATTGACATCTTCGTTGGTGTCTGCTACGTGTGTGTTACCGCTTTTTCAGCAGAATATAATTTGTTTTCATTTAGTTTATTTATTTTTGAAGCGTCATCAACACCCCCACTTGTTCACAGTGCTCACCTGCTGTGTTCACACATCGGAGTGTCCTAGATGTACTGGACATACTGGAGGCCAGGCAGAGAAAGTCTGCAGAAACTTTGGAGCCTCTCACTCGGTCATTTGCGCTCACACATTCACCTCCGCCAGAAAAGAAATACACAGGATCTGCTGAGTTCAGTGCATGTTGTAAAGCAGCTTTGGGGATAACAGCTGTGTCCCCAAGTGTGGGGAAAAGCAGATTTTTGGGTTTGTGGTCACTGGTCACTGGTCAATGGGTCAGATTACTGTATGGTCAGGAAACTATATTCATGACTCGAAACAAGATAAAATAGCTCTGGCTCTGGTCTTTATCGAGACGGTAGTGGTTCCCTTTTGCTTTGGTTGCAGTTAGACATATAGTGATTATGGTTTGGGTAAGTCTCCCGGAAATAAAAGTAAATCAATGTTAGGTCCCCAAAGTGATGGATGGATGACAACGCGTGCGTGCGTGCGTGCGTGCGTGCGTGCGTGTGTGTGTGTGTGTGTGCGCGCGTGTGTGTGCGCGCGTGTGTGTGCGTGCGTGCGTGCCATGTTAATGTGTGTGTTTCTCAGGGACTCTGGGCTATGTTTGCTTGTTCCCACAACTTCATGCATGTTTGTCTCAAGCCAAGCAGAAAACCTTTGGAGCTCCACATGTGTTTCTAATCGCACACTGTCCCGTCGGCCTGGCCAGGGACTGACTGAGTGAGGGAGGGGCGGTGAGAGTGGGTTTTAGTGATAGGGGAGTGGGTCTGGGAGGGAGGGGAAAGGGACAGTGGTAGTTTGGATGTCATCTGGAAGGAAATGTGTGTCAAGACTACGCTCCTGTATGCTGGAATGTGTGTCGTCAGCACACAAGATTGAGAGTGATACATTATTCCCCTGATTCAGTCCGTGCAATGCAGATTTGATTTAAATTGGGCAGCGGTTCCACTTGAGTTTAGCAGACATTAAAGTGACATAGTACCTTAACTGCCCAATTACAAGGCAGCCCATCTTAGTCAATCAGCCACTGAATGAAACCCTTGCATGAATTAATTCTTAAGTCGCAAGTACTAGAGCAATTTTCTTGTCATAGCAACCACTCAAAGTGCGTTAAGGCTCATTTATGCTGCCTCTTCTGTATAAAAAGAGATATTTCAATTTTAAACGACGTAACTGTCGCTGTCCACACTCTTTCAATACATCCACTAGAGGGCAGCACAGTCGATAGTTTCTAAAAACAACAAACATGGGAATTGGAAAAGGTTGGGATAATGCGTTGCATAATCCGTGATTGTCTTATTCACACATTCATACAGCGCTCCTATGTTCTGTGCTTCTCTACATACGCTGGTACATCTGCTTCGTCTTGCCCAAGGACACTTAAACACTTGGGCTGGAGGAGCCAGAGATAGAATCCACCGTCCTGTTCGCCCAC
This sequence comes from Pseudopleuronectes americanus, assembly GCA_038501795.1. NCBI lineage: Eukaryota > Metazoa > Chordata > Actinopteri > Pleuronectiformes > Pleuronectidae > Pseudopleuronectes > Pseudopleuronectes americanus. Next base: position 8,757,822 of record CM076717.1, on the reverse strand, counting down.
CTGAGGCACAGCTGCCCGATTTAAAGTAACTCTAACGTCTTATTTACACTTTATCCTGGACTGACAGGAGACAGTGAGAGTTAAGGGAGTGGAAGGAGGATAAATCAGTGCTGTACTATAGCCAGACACAGGGAAGCACCCAGTAATTAGAGGTTAACCTAACTCTTTTTACAGCACCACTGCACTTTCATGAGGCAACAATGCACATCCTTCTCCCTCTCTTCACCCCTCCTCTCCCAAACCAGCCTCTTATGAGCTAAGATGACTTTCTGAATTGAAATAATTTTAAAGTCAGACTCTGTGGTGGTTTCCTCAATTGCATTACGATTACTGCTTTTCTTGTCAGCAGGATTTCAGTTGCATGAGTTCCCTTTTTTTATTCAGACAGTCATATGAGATCCAGAAGAAGCACCTGCCCCCAGACCCCTTACTCCTCCAGCTGTGCGCCCACCCCTGCCCTCCTCAGCCACAATCATCGTCTTGATGGTAGCAGCGCTTACACGACTCGAAAGCATCTGGAACAAACCACCTGAATGTCAAGGGTCAAGCTCTGATGTCACTGTTCAATGTTCAATGGAAAAAAAAGGAATATAAAGTGTCACGCTGCACCACAAGCATTTACCTCACTCACCCCAGCAGAGGTTAGGAGTTCAAACGGATCCATAATCAACACTCCTCTGCATTCTTGGCAAACTGAAGCACTTCTTTATGTGTAGAGGATTTAGTTTAATATTTGATCCCAATATCCATCAATCATATTAACAATGTCAGATGGATCATATATTTGATCACTTGTCGATGGTGATAGTTCCCTCACTCCTTGTCTACTGGATCAAGCAGGTTTGCATTTGTGTGTCAGGGTGAAACATCTGTAGAGTGTTCCAATTTGTCGTTTACACAAAATCGAGGTCAGGTTAAAAAAAACACATTATCTTATTTACCATCTAATTATTTATCTAATCAATTATTTAATTAATTATTATTATTAAATAAGACATTGGCTGAAAACCAGTAAAATAACTGTTGTGAGGTGTGACATATTTTTAACCACACCCCAGTTTGAATTTCAAATATGAAGTCTGCGATAATTCTTAAACACAGGATAACACATTAAGACAGTTAAACGTTTTTATCTCAAGTTTTACTCACTAATGATGGTACAGTTCAGCATTGTGTTTAATGGGGCCTCTAACAAACTGATCATCTCCATACATGGTTTTGTTTTGCAGAGTCATCTATTTGTGTGTGTGTGTGTGTTTTCAATCAGGTTGTGTCACTGCCAGTATATACTTCTCTCACTATGGAGATTTTGTTATGTCCAACTGGGCTGCTGCTGTGCTTATCTGATTAGCTGATAAGATATGTGTGTGTGTGTTTTAGTAAGAAACAAGGAGAGAAACATTTGAGTTCGCTTTCAGGCAGTGATTGGTTCCCTGGAATAACTCTCGTCTGTGTTTTATTGCTATGGGCATCGCTCCCAGAGGTGTGTGCGTGTGTGCACCGCTCTGCCTTATGTGTTTTCACAGATGTGTCTGTGCCATGCTGAAGATATCAATGCAAGCTGCCTTATTCTGGACCTTCCTGCTTGCTTTAGGCTAGTTTCTATTTCCTTAAGAAGTTAAATCGATACTGTGGCTATTTAACAATTTTTTCATATATAACCTTGGAAAAATACATACAAAAAATCCTCCTTTTAGCCAACGTGGCTATTTTCAATGTATTATTCATTGCAAACACACTGCATTGATATGATGGCATCTACTAAACCACTGCTAATGCTTTCCCTGACACACTGTAAGTACAACCACAGTTTTACATGATCAGCTAAAAAAATAAGTAACAATCTGCTTTTTTGCATGAGTGGGAATTCCTGACCAAATAATGACTTTATTCAATTCTAAAGGATAGTTTCCAGATAATAATACATAGATTTCCGTGACGCTTAGTAAAAAAACCCAAAGACACCTATTAAAACATTGTATACAAACCCAAGAATGGATAAAACAACGCAGAATGTTTAAATCGATTCAGAAGCACAAACCTCTCACTATACATCACATGGAAACACACACACATTAGCAGCTAACCTATGATGACAAGGTGAGCAGCAACATAAGTTTAGAATCTGATGGAAATATTCAGCCCATGGTTGAGTGTAGTCCACCGTAGTGCCCTTGTGTGGTTGGTTGGTGTTGGTTATTCCAGCTTCTTTGTTCACGTCTTGCTATGTCAACATTTACCTTTCATGTAGAGCACTGTTGTTGATTTACAGTAGGCTCAGGCTTCATAATGCTTCCTCCATGTCAATGTTCCATACAGTGTGTCTGTGCACTTGTATCCACACAATAAATCACCAACACTGATGGCATCATTTATCAGATTGCTTTGTCGAGAATCCTACTTTAGGGAAGTATTTGTAAACACAATAATTTTAAAAGGCCAAGTCAAATAGAGATAATATTGAAAGTTGGGTGCATTTATAAGAAACGAAGTGGCGTGCTGCTCTGTAGCCTCTCGGGTCCACTAAGCTGTGTTGTTGGGCAAACTGTGTGGGATCGCAGCCGTCTTCTCGTACACAGTTCAGCATGAACACGTTTTCTCTCAGTCCTCTCTCCCACGTCTGAATGGCAGCCTCAGCCACATCCTCAGGCAGCCATACATCTCACTTCCTGTCAGCAGCTAATTGGTTGACCCTCAGGGCATTCTGTGTCACACCACTCCACCATTCACTGGCTAATATGCACTCTGCCATTGATGTCATCTGCCAGTGGCTATGACAGATACAAACTGCCTTGTTTTTAACATCTGGGGGGAAGAATGGTTGGATTTCTTTTCTCATGCAATTAGCCACTGTTAGCATGTAGACAAATGGCGTTTAGATTGGGTTTAATTTGCCTTCCCCCCCCCATTTTTTTTATCTTCATGTGAATCTTCCTGCTTCACCAGCAGCGGCCCACACTCAAAGGCTGGGGGGAAACAGAAGCATCAGGTGTCTGTTCATGACGGAGCTTGTGTGTTTTCCCTCCGCACGTCCGCCTGTTTCTGCCGTATCATGTTTTGAAGCAACAAGCTGCACACAGGTGGGAGGAAGAACAAATTACAAGCGCAACATAAATATTATTCAGAATTTCTGGGAAGCATATCTCTCATGTCCGTGGAATGGTTCTCTTGAATCTTTGCCATCATGCTGTTAGTCCACCCCCCTCCTTTGCCTTTGCTTCCTCTCCCCCCCCTCCCCCCCAGCTCAGAACAAGTCTCAATTTGTCAGGAATATTACTGCCCTGTGCCGATATTAGCCGGCCTCTGCAGCTTATGGGAACCAGGGCCAGCGACAATTTGATTGGCTCTTGCGAGAAGTGCCGGTGCTGAAACCTCTTGGCTTGTTTAAACACACACATGGGCACAAACACACACACACGCACAAGCACACTGTGCCGCCCTTGGCATTCAAAACTGTCAGGTGGAATTCTTCAGCAAGTGCAGTCACACTCATTCTCGTTTCTACAGCGCCAGTGAGTTGGAAAGGTTGGGATGAGTGATTGCCGGTCGCTTAAGGCTGAACACTCCTCATAGTTACGCAGTATGCGCCTTAAAGGGACATGTGCACATGCTGGAGGATGCACACAACTCCAGCACACAACTCCAACACACTCCCTAATCTGTGACAAATTTAGTTTTTGAGGAACTGCACTGAGCACATGGAGTAATGCTTTGTATTCGATATGGGTTTAGGTTTGGATGAGCATTTGATTTGTGTGAAGTCTCAGAGGAGTGTTAAGGTTTGTGTGTGAACTGAGACATGAGAATATGGGGATCTGTTTTTTGTAATAGCGAGAGAAGGCCTTAGCTTCAACTAACCATCTCTATACAACCACCAAGAGAGAAGTAATCCAACTCTCTCTCTCTCTCTCTCTCTCTCTCTCTCTCTCTCTCTCTCTCTCTCTCTCTCTCTCTCGCTCGCTCGCGCTCTCTCTCTCTCTCTCTCTCTCTCTCTCTCTCTCTCTCTCTCTCTCTCTCTCTCTCTCTCTCTCTCTCTCTCTCTCTCTCTCTCTCTCTCTCGCTCGCGCTCTCTCTCTCTCTCTCTCTCTCTCTCTCTCTCTCTCTCTCTCTCTCTCTCTCTCTCTCTCTCTCTCTCTCTCTCTCTCTCTCTCTCTCTCTCTCTCTCCCCACCCCTACCCCCGGTCTCAGTTACCCCTCCCTCCCCTCCATCCTCCCTCTCGTTCTCCCCCAGGCCTCTCTTATGAAGTGAGAGGCCAAACACAGGCCCAGAGTGCCGGATCAGGCTCCTTCTATCGATTGACTTTATTTATGTGTTTGTTTATTTATTTAAAAGGCCCTGAACCCCACTGTCCCTGAGGTGTACTTACAGCTGCCACACATTGGACTGTATTATACAAATTCCTCCTGTGCTGTTTATCCAGGGGTTTTGCAGCATCACTGTCAGGTGTCACGTGCGTTGTCACTGCAGTAACAAGGTGTGACATGAGTCCACATGCGCATGCACACATTGGTTCTGGTGTTTATCAACATAACATGGGTAGAGCTGCCCATTATGAGGACAAGTAATAAACAGGCCAAATGACGTTGAAACAGGGACCATATTGGATAATTCCATCGACTTATACAACCTAATATGATGACAATATCTTCAACAGACAGCTCTAAGTAAAAGAGATGTTGTACAACTCATATCAACATTAGAAACGTTCTATATGTGTATTATTTGTGATTGTTTACACGTTTTATATCATTAATAACTAAGAAACCAAATATATTTCAATATACACCAGTTAGAAGCTTTCTTTTCCTTTTTCTTATTACCTCTGCTAAGAAGGTTGTTTTCATATTGTTTGTCAGTTATTTAGTAGGGTCCAAAAAGTGCATGCGTGCCACTTTGGGGAACGTGCACAACTGCAGCTGAAGATATGAAGTCTGCTTGGACGGTAAGAACTTCATGAACGAAAGCAAAGCGTGTAAAAAGTATTTTGAGTCATTTATGAAACTGGCAGAACAAATTATAATATGGCAGGGCGCCACAGTCTAGATAATTAATGGGAAGCACTGTTGTGGCATGGGGAGATGGGGCATTACCCTTGGCGGAGGTATTGCTCTCAGTGTGCCCTTCTAGTTTAGCATATGTTTGCCATATCCAGACCATATCAAAATAAAAAAACATCTTAAAATGTGTGTTATTTCATCCCCTGGTCTGAATTTATATTCGTGACCAGCTGTTGTTATTTTGGGGAAATGAGTGCATCCCCCCACTCAGCATTCACTCAGAGCTCAGGGTATTTCAACATGCATCCTTATCGCACATCTGTCATCCTTCATTAGAGTAGCACTAACCAGAAGAGAGTGAGTGAGAGAGAGAGAGTGTGTGTGTGTGTGTGTGTGTGTGTGTGTGTGTGTGTGTGTGTGTGTGTGTGTGTGTGTGTGTGTGTGTGTGTGTGTGTGTGTGTGTGTGTGTGTGTGTGTGTGTGTGTGTGTGTGTGTGTGGTGTGTGTGTGTGTGTGTGTGTGTGTGTGTGTGTGTGTGTGTGTGTGTGTGTGTGTGTGTGTGTGTGTGTGTGTGTGTGTGTGTGTGTGTGTGTGTGTGTGTGGTGTGTGTGTGTGTGTGTGTGTGTGTGTGTGTGTGTGTGTGTGTGTGTGTGTGTGTGTGTGTGTGTGTGTGTGTGTGTGTGTGTGTGTGTGTGTGTGTGGTCTCACTTGCTGTGCAGTTCTTTTGGATGCCTGCGTGTGTTGTGTTAATACAGTATATTCGTCTGCATCGTCCCTCAGCTGACTAACAGGTCTGGTTTATTCCTGCTCGGTGATTCTCTTAAGACTGAGGTTCAACACTTGGCAGAGCAACATAAACACGTGTCCAACAGCACCTGCCTCTCTGACATGATTAATGACTTTATCAATTTTCCACTTATTAAAATCTGATCTCTGTCTGTTTGTTATCAGTGTGTCACCACAGAGTTCCTCGTCATTCTTCTGTGACACGTAGCATGAGGTATCTGGGTGTGTCCGAATGTTTGTGTGCGTGCGTGCTGTGAGTGTGTTGGCCTTCATGTGGGCCATAGCGATTCCTCACTTTGAAAAAGGCTGCTGTTGATCAGTTCACCGTCTCACTTGCATCTGCTTTCTCTTAAAAGCCCCTTTCTTCTCCCTCTCGCTCTCCTATCTCCTCTTTCTCCCTCTCGCTCCGTTCCTCTCGCTCTCCTCTTCCTCCCCTCTTTCTCCTCTCACTTTTCTCTTTCTCCTCTCTCTTCTCTCCTCTGTATAACCAGGATGTGTATGATAAACTGAGAAATCCTCTTTCTTCCATGAAAAATATGAATACAATCTCTTATTTTATCCGGCTATCAGAAGACCGAGTTGGACGATTTTGCAACAAGTATTCAGATGTCCAAGTCGTAGTTTTCTTATTTATTTGTATTGTCCGTGCTAGAAAAATGCTCAGTAACCATGCAGACAAGATGAGCATTAATTACACTATACATTTGGTTGTATTTGTCTAGTGGTTTGTAAGCTTGCAGGATTTACTTGACGGATTACCAGGGAACTTGGTGAAACAATGTTGTGTACGTCAGGAGATAACTTATTAAATGTCAGTTTGGATATGCATCATGTGGTGGACTCAGGATTTTTTTTCCCCTTACATCTACTTCCGAGTTGGGACATTTTGAACATTTTCATTAATTTCTCAGACAATAATGAATTGGTCTTTATTTATTGAATTTAAATGTGGCATCATAAGACCTCTGTTGGGCCTTGGCGGAGGTAACCGCTCTATGAGTACCATGCTTATTTATAGTAAGGTTTATAGTTACACTGTAACATTTCAAGCCTTAATTAAATTTCTTTGTGATAATTTAATAGAGGTCAGGGTTTGTATATCAAACTTCTTGCACCGAAGTGTCACACCTTTAGGGTATAGCTAATTAAAATAATCCTGGTGGTGTAATAAGCTATTGCTTCAGCCTAAAGGTAGAAAATTGTCATCCTAAAGAAACTGTATTATGGTAAATATTTGACATACTGAGAAGTCATTTCACCGTAGCAGTTGATAGATGTTTCAAAGTACAGAAGCTCTGAACAGGGATGATTTTTTTTTAATAGGCACCTCTTGGAAAAGATGAGTAATGTATCTCATCAGTTCCTTTGGCATCCATACATTTGTCTGCTTGTCTCCCCGTCTTAATATCCATCTCCCTTACTCTCCCTCTAAGTACTCATCAGTATGCAGAGGCTGCAGTCTGACCTATTAAAAGTCATTTGTCAAATTGCAGCCAACTGGCTTGCCTGCAATCAGGCTCAATGTGAATATATTTTGACATGTGTTTTTCCTGCCCTCCGCTGAGCAGCTAAGGACCTGTGACAGCTCGGAGCCTCTCTGAATACTAATAAAGTTAGCGCTAATACAGTTGGCAAAGATGCATGTACACACACACACACACACACAAACTTGAGTACTGTCAGCAGAATTGCACAGCAGATGCAATTTCCATATTCTTAATATATCGTACCTGTCAGTCGCAGCAAGTGGGACTGTCACGTTTGATAATTTACGTGTCAACCAGCGAACATTTAATGCTGCTCTTCAGACCGATGGAAGCACACCCAAATTTAGCCATGAGTTTCCCAGCAGGGGGGTCCTGTCCCCTGAGGCCGGCTGGGTGACACAGATGTTTGTGAGCTGAGTAGATGCTGCAGAGCTCCTGGAACATGTTTTTTATGCTATTGCCAAGACGCAAAGCTTTCTAGGATTTAAATAAGACTGTGCCTTTAGCTGTAATCTTAGAGGTGACTAGTTGTTAGGATCCGTACTGTTTATTTCGGTGTGCAGCAAGACACGGTCATGAGGGGAGAGAAGCTAGACAACTTCTGCATTCAGACATTCACTGAACTTCTGAAGGGGCTGTATGTGAGAAAGTGATTTTGAAGAGGAGTTATACACGTAGATTACGGCGGCAAGATTCTAGAGCTTTTGATGATACAGGCTGGCGTCAGTGTCCATGTGCTATCGAAAAAAAACTTGATTTCAGCTGCATAATTTAGACGTCATGTCCTGCCTCCTACAATGTCCTGCTGCTTTCTTCATATGCGAAAGGCAAAATCCAGAAGAAGATTGTATTTTCCAGACATGTTCTTGGAGTTCATACTGAAACAGAAGGTCAAAGGATTTGTGCGAGTCTGATTTAATCACTTCAGCTGACCTGGAGCACTGGGCCAATAGTCTTATTGGGCAGATTATGTTTTTCTGACATAAAATAAATTATAAATCAGTCATAGTTGCATGAAAGTGACATGAAAAAAGTGAGGATGGAGTTAATGAATACCATGAATCATTAATAAATCTGGTGGTTACTCCTGATTGATGTCACCAATAGTTAGAGAGGTCCTGATATCTAGAGTTTTTGGAACTTTTCAGTTAAGGCCAAAGTAATTAACCAACTGAATTACCACTTAACCTTGCTAGACTCCCTCTTCCATAAATGTAGAAATGATTAGTTAAGCATCGGTTGTACGGTCGTGTTCGCCGCCCTCACCAGCATTCTAAATACACTGTGTATCTCCCTGGTTGTCGTCACAAGTCTTTCGCCGCTCATATTGCCATGGAAGTGTGTACTGATTGTCATAAACTGGAGCTGAACGAGCTATTCAAGTTTTGGCAGGATGAGGAAAACCTCAGTCATTTTAAAAGGACATAAAAATCAGTGCTGCTCTGCCTTCGGGTCCTCGAAATAACAGCCAAACGTTTATTTTGTGTGATATTCAAAACCAAAAAAAGGTTTAAACAACATGTTCTTTTTTTATTTCCCTTACCAGTGAACATGCTTATGATGTAATGTGGATTATATGTAAGGTGCACAGATACAGGCACGTGCATACTTGCAGCCATGCACACAGGAGTTTGCATCGACTCCCATTTATTGTGGACAGCTAAACCAAACATTATCCCTACCCTTAACTAATTATTGACTAACCTCAACCTAAACACCCTTCACACTTTAGCCCAAACCATGTCCTAATGCTAACCCTGAGAGCAAGTTTTAGCCCTCAGAAAGTGAGGACCGGACAAAATGTCCTCACTGCATAAGGTCTATGCTCAAACTGGTCTTCACAAAGATATATGTATGCACCCGCACACATTGGAATTGGCTTGACTTCCTGACTGTGAATTGGCCCTGGTAGCTGAGGCATTATACAAGTCAGGGGGATGAGACGCAGTCAGCAGTTAGCACCACAGAGCATTGTGGATTTTATGCTGCCTTGTTTCCTTCATGCCAGGCTGGTGTAACAGGAACCTGGCTGCCTGTGTAGCTGTGTGCCGTTCTACCATGACGTATAACAGAAGTCTAAATATGCCCTTAACTCTTGTAGCAGAGCTCTCTGTAACTCTAGAATATCAAAACTATGCAATTTGCCCACTGGCCCAGCGGTTAGAGGAAGTTTCCTTTCTTGACTTTAGGTTCAGCACCTGCAACCAGTTACAAGCAGGTGTCCTAAAGCCATACACCAGACCCCTTAGCTCCACAAGGTAAATGTAACTCCTTGATGTAGACGCTAATGTAGGCTTGCAGCAAACAATACTTTTATTGATTAAATTATTATTTTTTTCGGCGAACAAATGTCAGAAAACAGTAATAAATATCTATATCAGTTTCTCTGCATTCAACCAACGATATTTAATTTACTGAGAAAACCAGCAACATGTTAACATTTGGAACTGAAACTGTGGCTTGTAAATTTCTTGCATTTTTACTCCAAACCTATAAATGAATGAATGAATTATTGTTTCATGGATGACTGCTCAGTGATATCACTAGTATTTCATATTAACTCAGTTTTATAAATGTCAAAATGATCACTGTGTAGGACATTTACAGCTGCTAAAGAGGCACAATTTACAATGTGTGATACTATAAAGTGCACAGTCCTATGTTTTATAAAACATGGAACTCTTTGTCCCATTGCAAAACAAAAATTGTGTTCAATTGAAAGGTTAATAATCTACACGTGATACACAGATCCATAAAATCTTGAATCGTGAAGAAAGTGTTGAATTCCCCTTTACTGTCAGCACAAGTTGGATGAAAAGAGCTTTTGTCACGTGTCCAATTCACAGATGACAACAATATCCTTTATCCTCGAGCTTCAGTCAAATCACAAACATCCGGAATCATTTAATCAATAATTGATTAAAAAACATCCCTAAAACTTGTCAAAGGATTTATTGCATCTCAAAATCCATTAAAAAATAAGTGATAAACGAGGAATGAGGCAAAGGACTGTTTGTCTGTTTCAAAGTGGACTTTGATTTGAAATAGAACAATTTATGAAAACCAGGTTTATCACCAGTTTCAACATATTTTGAGTCGATGATGAAATAATGTTAGTTAGATGCACAGTCGCTGTTTTCCCTGTGAGTCACACTTAATATATAAACTTTAAATGAGGTAAATGTGATAATCGTCATATATTTCTCATAATACATCTCTGTTATGCCAGACGGTGAGTTTTTATATATTTGTTTTCGAAAAACGAATGTGGGGATTAAGTGATGAAAATCTTATGAAAAACAACTCTTTGTGAAAAACACATTGCCCAATAACTGTCATATTCAATTCCTGAAGAGCTGCATTTTAAGATCTCTGATGTTAGAGATCTGGTTGTCTTATGTCTCAACTATAGTGTTTTTGAAATGGCTGATTACATTTGTGGGGTTTTTCTTTATCATCTTTTATTTTTCATCCTCTAAATTCATGAAGGTTTAAACACACAAATAATTTAGATTTTAAGATTGAACTTCAAAATAAAAGCTCCTCTGGAATAGTAATCTTTTCTTTTCTTTTGGAAACAAACTTTCTACACCCCTAATTGTTGGGACAGGAAGGTTGTGAGTGACAGTGTCTCTAGCAGGTGCAAACATGTCGCATGTGTTTGTCTCCATGGTTTCCTCACTTCGAAAACAAAAGGCAGGCTATAAGAAAAATAAAAACCTGCCCGTTCCCCTGGGCTGTTTTTAGAAATCTTGCTTCTGTTTTCATTGCAAGTCAGAGCAGTGACACAGGGCTTGCCGTTGTGGTCAAAGCTTCATTCCACTGAGAGGAACACATCGCACGCATTTCTCAGCTCAGTACAAAATAAATACACCGAAGGTTACTTGTGATTGGGAGTGTCACAGTGTGAACTTGAAACTGGAACGTGAAGGAGGGGAAGATGGATCCTCTCTCTCTACCCATCGTCCTTTCTCTTCCACTGAGTGATTCATTCTCACCATTAACTCTCGTCCCCTCCCATCCCCAGCATCAGGTTGTGTGTTAAGTTGGTGAGTTGTGTCGCTTGTTAATGTGAAAGGAGCAGAAAGTGTTTTAGAACTTTATAAAAAAAAACACACTGCAGCATTTTTCTCAGATATCATCCACATACTTAACTTCATAACTCAGATCAATCCAGTATCCTGCCATATGCCACATCTGGTCAGGTTCATTCAAGTCACGTTTGTGTGTGCCACGTGCGTGTGCGCATCCTCAACCCTCTCAATAAATGGCTTATCAATTTTAATCAGACCACATCTGGTTGTCAGACGTTCAATCTCACACACGCATATTGCAGTTTTATCAAACCAAGTCATAAATCACTGGTGGGTTAGTCTTTCCAGACTCTCTCCAGAACACATCTGTCTTTCTCTGTCTCTGTGCCACGAAAACCCTCAGTTACTTTTGTAACTGTAACAGCAATACAGGTTGTTACCACAGAAACCTTCTCCTTTTCCCTCACTTTCTTTCTTTCTTTCTTTCTTTCTGTCTATCTTTTCTCTCTCTCTCTTTCTTTCTCTTTGTGTCTGTGCCTATGTCTCTCCTGGTCTGGGGAAAGCAGAACACATCATTGCCCTAATAAAAGACAGATGCACTTTTTAACACTCACTCTCATCTCGCCCTAGTTGGAAAACAGAGGTGTACTCACTCTTCATCATGTAACACCCCATTTTGTGGGCCAGGATAACAGATCTCCAGTCTGTCAGATAATAAAGATAATCTCTGAGGATTGAGAGAATTTGCTTGTGTCTGTCTGGATGGACCTGATGGATCGTTTTGTTGGCTCAATGTGAAAGTCTGCATTAGAAAACAACATATTTTATTTATTTCCAAAAACCTACATTAAATTACATGTATACATTTTATACTGTAGTCACTGTTAACTCTGTATTGTCATTGGCTGGAATGTGTGGGTTCACTTTTAGTAACTGGACAGTATAAGACTGCATCTAGGAGTTTCTCTTTTCATCCTCTGTCTCAAACACTTGGTCTTAGCTCCTGTCTCTTTAGCACCAAGCAAGAATGGGTCAATTGATTCCAGCATGTGGAGGACATGTCAGCCTCGACTCTCCCTTTAGGGCCCGGTCACACATAAGAAAATATTTCGGAGGCAAACCTTCGCCTCCCGTTCACCACCAATCAGTGCAAGTGATTGATATTTGCTTCCTGTGGTGAAGCAAATGGCAGTGTGGCTTTGTGTGGGTAACATTTTTCGCTTTGCATTCGCTTATGTGTAACCCAGACATGTCAGACTAGCCATGGTGTATGTTATGCATGTCGTATGACATCACGATTACCCGAAAGTATTGGCTGGACTAGTGACACGGTGTTTCAGAACTTCAGAACCAGTGTTTTCTAAAGGGGAAGAGGAGCTCACTCTACTGTGGACTACTGTGAGGTTCCAGATTACACCTTGCACCTTTACATGTTTGCCAAAAAAAGGCAACTTTATTATTACATGTGGTGTTTTTTCTTAATCCCTCCTCTTACAGTATATCAGGTTTCGTAATAAAACTACAGGCTTTGATTTGTAATTTGATTTGTTCCACTCAATTAAATGTACTTGTTTTGAACACTCGTATCTTTCCTATTGTTTTTAAATAGCTGGTGATAAAGCTGTTAATAAAGATCCTAAAACAGTTTAATGTGTAGCTGTGTGGGAGCAGATGCAACAAATACCCTTTGACTCAATCTACTACAAATTGAGTGTTTATATGAGGTCACTTCATTGGGACTAAGTGCTTAATAAGCTCATTAAGTGGCATAAACACAGTTTGTGTATTGTCTTTGTGCTGCGGCTGACTCACAGTCGGATGAGTGCAGTTTGTGCCCCATGTGTTTAGCACAGTGTGATGGAACATGTTGGCGGCGGCGACGCAGATGGATGAATGATCCTGTTGTTGCGGTGATCAAAGACTGATGACACAACTTGCTGTCACTCGATTTATTTCTCTCTTTGCTTTTGTTTTCCTTTCCCTCGCTTCTTCCGTCCGGTCCCGCAGTGTAAGATGACAGGAAGTGTGTGTGTGCGAGTGTGTGTCTTTGCGTGCGTGCGTGCGTACGATTCAAATGCAATTTTAGGGTTTTTAGTGGTGACACTCACACCACAACCATAGCATCTTTATTTTTTCTCCATCCATTCATTAATAGGGGGCAGTCGTGACAAGTGCAAGGAAACATAGAGACAAGAGGGACATGTTCAGGAGAAAGGATGTTAAAGATGAAACTCGAAACTTTGTGAACCTGACAATTCAAACTTTGTATTTTCTGTTTTTTTCAGATCCCATTCTCACTGGTGCAGTTTCCACTTTGGGAATATTTAAAGGTACGTATCAGATCTATCCATAAACTTTATTCTTTCCCCGTCTTTATTATCCATGTATTTATTCCTTCGCCATCGCTGCGCTCTCCACTTCTCCGCGGCACCGTCATTAACAGTCATTATTCTTAGCGGTAAATGCGTAGTAAAGTTAAAATAGTGTGCTCATGCTCTGACACATTCACAGCCGCCTCACCCACTGCATTCCCCTGTATCATCGTGGCAGGCGCGAATGGGACTTAACGCCCCGTTTTATTGGGTTGTTACGACTCCCATCAAACCGGCCTCCAGTTTATCATGGGTTTTCAGCATATCCACTCCTCTTTTTTGTCTCCCCCTCATCTCTCTCGTGACCTCTTCCTTAATGTCTTTTATTCTCACATGTCTCTCCACTCTCCTTGCCCCCTTTGCCGCTTCATTGTGGCCCTGAGCACATAAAACGCTGTCTCTTTTTGAAAAGACGTTTTGTTGGAGTGACATCATGTCTCAAGGGCAGGAGAGTCGGACAGTCAAGCATTTCATCTGTGGTCGGAGCTAACGGCCAAGCTAAGACGTGAACAATACACGACACAGCTGTGTGTGTGTGTTTTTACATTTGCGAGAGTTAGATTTTGTCCTTCACAAGTGTCTCTTTGTCCCTCAGTCAAAAGACCCTCTCTCTCCAGGCCATCTGGACACGTCCGTTGGCGGAGAGCTGAACTGTAGGAATCTGGACTCTCTCCTCTCCTCTCCTCTCCTCTCGATATTCTCCTCTTCATCTGGCTCTCCTCTCTTCCTCTCTTCTTGATTTTCTCCTCTCTCTTTTCCTCTTCTTCTCTTTCAAGCGAACAGGTTTTTATTACAGCCATTCCTTCCGAGTGACCACCTCGATGTTCAGAGGCTTTCGTATAATAGTGGGATTTAGTTTAAAAAAATGCCAGAGTGAAGGAATTTGGGGAAATGAGTGTGTGTGGCATGATCTCCCAGCTGCTCTGCGGGATAGTAATGTGCTGCGTTATGACCTCTTTCTTTTTATTTCTCACCGAGCCAGCACAGCTGTCAGTGAGAGAAACGGAAAGACGGGAAAAGGGGAGAAAAACCATCACACCCAACTTGCTGCAGGCCGGTTGGAAGAGGAGTCAGAAGACAAATCCTCTGCATTAACTTCATCTGGTCACTGAGTCTCCAGGATCAGTGTTCCATGCTGGGAAATGTCAGAGAATTTGGTCAATTAATTGAGCAAGTCACAGGATATGAATGAATTTGACCTATTAGTCACTACATAGATTTAAGGCCGTTACACACCAGTCACCAATATCCTTTGGAGTCATTCTTACTGTTTTTCTCACACATTAATTTCTCAGTATTGTGGTTTTTAACTGTGCAGTTTACTCCATCTGCTCTGAACTCCAACATGAGCAAAACAGGAGGGTGTAACACTGTTAGATTATGATTGAACACTAAGAAAGAACCACAAAAAATCCAAGGAATTGAGCTTCGCAGGCATGATGGGAACTCGAATGAGACCAGCCACATATGTATCACAGAGACACAAGCACGCAGACCCACCGCCTCTTCCTGTGGGAAGTCGTCCAGGTGCAAAGTGCGACCCTGACACGAGGGTTCACAGGTCAGAGAGTTTGTTTTCCCAGGTTTAGCCCTTATTATTTATTCATGAAACAGAGGGGAAGAGGGAGGGAGCGACTCAGAGAGGCAGAGAGACGGAGAGGAATCCCCCAGTGTGAGATCTTTGATGTGGAAATCTCCTTTTTTAATCTGCCCTCTAATGGAATACACATGACGCCTCTTGAGCTCCTAGTCGCTCTCCTTACTTTCTTCTATGTGTTTACTTGTTTGCATTTGCATGCACACGCACGCACACATAGTCTTTCTCGTGTTTGAGGTAGCAGGAGAATGAGATAAGATGCTGCAGATTAAATGTGCAGGGGGGAGGCAGCCGGGGATGAACAAAGAAAATATTAGTAATCGCTCCATGCTGTTTCTCTATTGCTCTCCCTGAGAAGTAATCATACCTTGCAGTGCCCGAGGCAGCCCAGCTGCGCATTTATACAAAGACTAACCTTGCGTAGTCTGTCTCCTCTTTGCCTCGCTGAAACGAGTGGTGGGAGAAAAAGAGACAAGCCGCCTCCCCATCCTGAGTTCATTCTTAAAACGAAAACATCAGGTGGTTTCACTCAGTGGCCACTTGAATATGGGGAAAGTTTCCTGTGACCTGAGGTTTTTCAAACACAGATAATCACTACTGGTTGACTCACATTTAATATTACAGCTTCATTTTTCAATA
Organism: Pseudopleuronectes americanus; assembly: GCA_038501795.1. Classification (NCBI taxonomy): domain Eukaryota; kingdom Metazoa; phylum Chordata; class Actinopteri; order Pleuronectiformes; family Pleuronectidae; genus Pseudopleuronectes; species Pseudopleuronectes americanus. The sequence goes on along the minus strand of CM076717.1, from coordinate 8,741,910 downwards.
GTCGACTAAATGCTGTGCGGTTAGTTTAGTTTTCAGGTAAAAGACCTGTAAAGCCTCTAAAGCTCTCCAGTCAATACATGAAGAAGTTCATTTTGAAACCGATAGTTTGGATCAATTGCACATAAACTGAATTGAAAAATGTCAGTCATTCATATTATGCATGTCAAAATGTGCAGCATGATGCAAAAAAACACATAGTTATTTGGTCGGATACATCAGCATGATTATTTGCCCAAATTAACTCTGTTCATTGTGATTTGCCCAGATCATTCATTTCAGCTAAAACAACAGTTCCCAAATATGTGGGATTTATTTTTAAAAAGACATAAAAAAATATGTAAGTAGTACATTTGTTGGGCACTAATTTCACCTGCAGATTAATACATGGTTTCTTACTGTACATGCATTTTAATGAAAGGATATGAAAGTAATATGTGTGTGTCTGTGTGTTTTAGAATAATCTTTATTCAGTATTGTGTAAATTGCAATCATGTGTGTGTGTGCGCTTGCGTGCGCGCTCCCCGCCTGTCCGTCCCCTCATGGTAAATGTCCTACTGGAAGCACCTACTGTTGTGGGAACTCTGTCTGTCTGAGTGCTTATCTGTTTATGTTGTAATGAGAATCATGTTGACGAGCATCACTGTTGGTGGGATCATATCACAAGCTGCTCTTTCTGTTTTGGAACAACAGTGGAGCTCTCTGGCTCACAGCAATAACATTTATCAGCCTTTGGCTACATACACACATAATATGTGTCAATAGGATCAGTTCATTGTGGCTTTTGACCTTGACAAAGAGCTTATGATGGTTTTGTAACAATAGAAAATGACCAAGATCACTTGATTTATTTTATTTCACGACACCAATCAATATTTGTAAAAATGGTTGGACTTGATGCCATTCAGACCAAATGTGTGAAGCATTAGGATGAGGGAGTGGGAGCGGTGCAGCGTGGTCTCCTGCCTCCCTCTAGTCCAGTCACAGTTCTTGGGAAACAAGTATCATGACATCATTGGGGAGAAAAGGCAACAGGAAAATAGCAGAACAAGCATTTTCCCAGCCGTGGGTCTGGACCCCAGACCAGACCAAGGTTCACAATGTGTTTTCACTGTGTCTGTTATCTCCACTAACTACAACCTCCTCTCTCCCTCTCTTTGCCTCCCTCCCACTTTTCTCCTTTTTTCTTGCTCTTTCATCATCCTCCTCTCTCTCTCATTCTCTCTTTCTCTCTCTCTCTCGACATTTCTCTCTCTTTCTCCCAGACTCTGTGGTCGCGGAGGCAAGGTCACACACTCTACCCTTGGCAGGCTGCAGTGTGCGGAGCTTTTGCAGGTGCAGGGGATTATATTGTGCTTTTGGAGACAGGGGGAGTGGGGGGGAAAAGGGGGCAGGGGATAGATGGATGAATGAATGGATGGATAGGTAAAATCATGGCCACAAGTTTATCCAAAGTCATATTCTTGTACAATTTCATAAAGGTGCAGAGCTCAGCTGGTGAAATCCCATCCTCACCCTCTGCAGTGGTCTTCAGAAGAAAAGACGAAAGAGGAGAAAAGGAGAACAACTCATTCTAGCCTTTTTCTTAGACTCTTAGATTCAAAATGACAATCCTCAATACTGCGACTGCATCACTGATGAGATTATTAGAGTTCTCATGTCCGTCGGCCAAAGACAATCACACTATACCATGATTTGTATTCGTCTGTCTCAGTCCGGAAGAGCATCAGGGGAAAGAGGAGGGATTGGGATCGGTACGAACCCTGCAGCTGTGCGACCTCCTGAGTACTGGGGCTTGAAGTGGTTTAAGAGAAAGGAAGAGAGGAAGGCACAAAAAAAAAGAGGGAGAGAGGGGAAAGGGAGCAGACTAACATAACAATGACAAGGGGAAAGTGTTTACGGAATTTTTTTGCTGTTATATAAAGAGTTCCATCTGACGACCAACATCTCCAAAAACATATCAGACCTTTTGGACTTTTAAATTATTAATCGTTATTGTGAGAAATCCCCAATATTATTCAAGGTCACATGAAATTTCATTTAGGTCGCATTTTAATTAAGTCATATCTGCTTTACCCAAAGCTTTTATAACTGTTATAGCATCTTGGGCAAATATGACTTAGGAAAAAGTTGCTGCTTGTCAGTTAGCCAGTCAGCTGTTTCTGTCTGTGGTGCATTACAAAACACAGTGATGGATATTTGACGTATACAGTGTCAGTATAGGGGGGAGATAATGATATTTATTCAGGATCCTGCACCTCCAGTGTTTGCATAACAAGTCTGTCACACCACCTATCTTTTTCACCCAGTCTTCACTCTAGCAATGAGAAAGCAGAACCACGATCAAAACACATATTTCTGAAGAAGAACTTTCCAGCACTGGAATCAGCCCGTGGAGCTGTTATCAGCCAGTTGTAGCTTTCAGTCCATAACTCCTGTGACACTGCGGCGCACCAGACAGGGCAGGACAGGAAGATGGAGGCTTGGTGCTCTGGGTGCGTGGAGAGATTGAGAAATGGAGCTGATGGAGACAGCACCCCGAGGAGCTGAGATGAGGCTCTGTGCCTCCCCACCAGGACTTAATCCACCCTGGGAAGAAGGGAGCACAGAGGAATCAGAATAGAAGAGAAAAAGGAGATGTGCCTGAGTAGGTGTCAGACTGAGGCGTGCAGAGAAAGGAAATGTAAAAGAGAAAAGAAGTTTCCAGACAGAGATTTGACCATTTGCAAGCTCCTAACGTGTTATCTTTATGGATATATATGTGCAGTATTTGAGTATTTAGACTTAAGCAATCTGACGGCCTTTATATCCACTATATTGACAGAATTGTTAATTGTGATAAAAAGGAAAATGATTTAGAAGTCGACATGCGAGAAGGTAAGACGGCGGGAACCAAAAGCAGGAGAAGGGAGGTATAACATGGGGGCAGGGGTCCTGGCTTAGTTATGGGGGAGAATGGGGGTGTGGGTTCAGGGTTAGGAGTCAAGTTCACATCCCTCTGCTTTCCAAGAGGGATCCTCAAGTTTCAGCCACATCCCCTTTTACTTTGCACTTCACACTCTCTCTTTGGCTCGTCCATAATCTGCCTGACACTGGAAATGCTCACACAGGCGCGTTTAATCACCGCAAACATCTCCACTGGTGCGGCGCGCTGACTTACGACGGACTTGACCCCGTTTGAACCGACCGGAGAAGACTGCCCGAGACGGGGGGATTACATCACCGTCTCGTCTAACCTTCATCACATCACATGGCATGTCCAGCCAAATTTAGATCCTCCGATTCAGCGCCCCCACGTGTGAGATTTATCGGGATAATGCCTCCTTTTTATTGCTCTCCAAGAATATTACAGACCAGGCCGCTCTGCGAGGCCTGTGTCTTTTCTATTTCGGCTGAAGTTTGAGTTTCCTCCACCTAAGTAGGAGGGGAAAAAATAAATAATTTACACCCGCTCTTAAAATCAAGCAGCATTAACTAGTAAAACATAACAGTGTGTTACACCACACTGATCCTAATGTTTTCCTGTGTCCTCAACTCGCCTGCGTCACATTGCTCCTTGGTGGCCCATATGGATATGTTTACCCTGGAACAGTTGCTATGTTTGTGGCAGAGTGACACACACACACACACAGTTTCTTACTCTGACACACTGCAGCCCAGTGGGGACACCTCTGGAGCGCGCCGCCAGTCTAGCTTCCAACTTGGAGCGCTGGAGGGAAGTTGGGGTGTAACTGCTCCAATGAAACTCTTCTGAGGGACTGGGCGTGTGTTTGTGTGCTCATTTGCGTCTGAACATTTCTAAATAAGCTGATGCAGGTGTGTGTGTGTCAGTTAATGTGCGCATGTGTGCGTGCCTGTGCTTGTGTGTGTAATAGGAGGGAGGGAGTCTGTGTGGTGTGGATCAGGCGGTGTAGGAGAGGGGTGGCGGTGGGAATAGAAGTGGGTCTGTCTGGTTTTTGTGGTCTAATAATGGGGATGGTTCTGGATTGGAAATACCCTTTTTATGAACTCAGTGGAGACGAGAGCCAAGAGTTCTGCTGTTTACTGCAGAATTAGAACATTACTGTAACTGTGGTTAGGTAATTGAACTCTTTTATGACTTTATTTTTAGTATTCAAAGAGAGCCCGGAGAGGATCGTTTCATGTTTGCACTTTGTTAAACGTGTGTATTTGTCTTTTGCAGGGGCGATAGCGGCATTTGTTACTACTCCACTTGACGTGGCAAAGACCAGGATCATGCTTGCGAAGGTATACAAACACACACACACACACACACACACACACACACACACACACACTCCACTGGCAGCGACTTTTAAACACTGCTGTCAGGTGAGGCCTCGCAGGCAGAGAGCAGAGAACACAGCACAGAGCAGGCCGACGTAGCACTGGGACAGTAGTGACACACACACACACACACACATTTATCATCTGATCTGGACCATGGACAGTGTTGGGAAGAAGTGTTTGTATTCATGGTTTGTGTTAGAGTCAGGACTTGCTGCTGCTCCAGAGGAATTTCCATCTCAAGGCTGCTTGTCACTGAGAGGTGAAGCAGAGGGCCACTGAGTCTCTCTCCTGTTAACTCATCTACGCTGTGTAAAGCCCCACACACACACACACACACATCCACCCTATGTGTGCTGTGTGGTGTCCCTCCTCTACCTCCACATCTCCACCTCCTCTCTTTCTTCTGGCTCACGCTAACTGTAAGCCTGGCTTTCTTCACTATGTCCTGTGTGTGTGTTTGTGTGTAAAGGGTAGTGAGTTCAGAGTTACCCCAACCAGCCTCCCTCCACAAACACACACACACACACACACCAACACATCAACACACCAACTGTCCTTGGAGAAGACACAGTGTTCCTCCTCCTCCTCACCTCCCTCCAATCCTAACTAATGAGATACTGGAATTAACAAAACACTGTCTGGCTTGATCTCTTGCGAGAAGCTGTTGGCTGTAGGTGGACGAGCTCGGTACAAACGCTTCCTGTAAACACGATCTGAAACGCAGCTGCTGTAATTTACCACCAGCAAAGGACTCGGCCTGCGCAGCCTCAAAGCTGCTCCGTTATAACTTTATAAGGCCAAGTTTTATGATTCACTAACGGCTCCACAGGTCCGCAGTAAAAATAAAGGCTTCATTTGATTCAGGGGGAATAAAACATCTGTATTAAAGAAAATAAAAGCCAGATGAGAATGCTGCTGAACAGTTTAAACTTCCACTGTCTGAACAGAGGTGTCCTCTATCTAAAATGTTTCTTTATTAGAATTTTGTATATGTTAACATTGCTGTACATTCAAAATGTATAATTGCACTTTTACAGAAATAACTAGTGTCATTAGATATTTGCTTTAAAAAACAATTTTTACCCTCATACGACTCCCCAATGACAGTTACAATTAATATACAAACTTTGTTCTCAATTAATGATCCATATAAAAAGCAGTGGCATTATAAAATGTCAGTGAAATAGTTTATAATGCAGAACATAATTTCATAAGACTCAAGGTAACATGTGATCAGATGTTTTGTCCGATCAAGGATCCAAAACTCAACGATATTTTACTGATAAATAAAGATATAATTTACTACCAATGATGACCAAGAAAAGGAGCAAATTGTTGAGAAGCTGGAACCATGGAGGTATTTGGCTTATTTGGTGGAAAAGTACGATGTATGGATTATTAGATTGTGATTTTTGTCAATCTCCCAATGGATTAGCATAGGAGAGGATTCAATTTATTGATATCCAGGACCAAAACAAAACATAAACAATACATTGACAGAAACGTTATCTGCTTTCAGGCCTGCATTGAACTTTGGATAATATCCTGACATAATCTACAGGGGCTGAGAGTAAGAACACGATTTCTGAGTGAGAGGCTCTGGACTCTCTGGGGAGTTTCACCTGCCAACCTCTTATTAAAACCTCCGGAGAATGTCCGATTGAGCCTATGTGAGAACACGGCATATGAACATAATTCAATTAATCAATATAAGCCAGACACACCAAGATCTAGTTCCAATACAATAAAAAGATGGTCAGTGTTGCCAAATACATTCTACTAGATCGAAGAGATATTGTAAATATGCTAAAAAGATAAAAATGTAAAATGTGTGTTGTATAAGTTATGAGGCCCCATAAGACTTTAAAGTAAAATATGACCTAAGCTGGTTAAAACCTGTAAAGTCACATGTTATTTATTTTATTAACTTGTCGTACATATTCGACTTAGGTTTTGTCCCACAGCAGCAGAGGATGAGAGGTCCAGGCAGAGAGAGCAGGGCTGGCGTTGATGGGTATGGATGGTTTAGATTGGACGGAGCAGAGGAATTGTGGGTGTTGGAGCTTGTCACATTAGTTTCCTTCCCACAGCAGCCGAGGAGAGGGTTCTTTCTTCTCTGCAGCGGGCGGAATGAAAGAGCCGTGTTGTACAGTAGTTTCAGTCTGGCGCGGACGAGGCTCACCAGGGCCGGAGTCCAGGTCACAGCTGGACGTGCAAAGCCCCTCCAGCGCAGGCCTCCTGCCACACCACCACCACCCTGCCTGCAGCAGCAGCATCAAGCCTGGCACACCCCGCTGCTGCTGCACACCTCCTACGCTGCTACTGTACAACACTGCTCTTCTGCTCAGGCTGCTATAGTTGTCATATTCACCATCATCTACACATAGGCAGGGTGGCTGGATGAACCCCTTCATGTCACTGTAGCAGTAGATATGCTATAAAGTTCAGTAAGAAGCCTCTCTTCAAATCTGTCATCATGATTTTTAGGACTTCACGACCTCAACGTGAGCCAATGAAATATGAATATGTTTTAGTGTGTCAGCGTAAGGTACACAGGGGCCGTGTGTGTGTCTGCCTGTGTGTTTTGGACACCCTGCTCCTCCATTCCTTCCTTCCACCATTCCGCAGCGGTAAAGGAAAAGAAAACTTGTTAGACGAGAAGAGGGGAGACTCATTTCTCAGCCACCTGTCTTCAACAGAAACATACAGAATAGGGGTATTTCTTCTCTCAAGCTCACATGAAAAAGGGCGTGAATCTTCATCTTGTTTCTGCACAGTGAGTTGTGGCGTGGATTGGGTGTGTGCACCTACATACTCCTTCTACCCTCTTCTTATCAATCCTTATTTCGGTCTGCCCTCCATTGCCCCCTTGCTTCCCCCCCCCCTCTCTCTTCCCTGCTGCCACCATCCACTCTCTCTCTTGACCCCGGCTGGGCCTTATCCTGCAGCTCTGCCACTCCGCAGTGATGGATTAAAAACTCTCCGGCCAGCTAAGCCGTATTGTGTAAATACAAGTGCCAGACGGACGGGTGTGGAGGAAGACAGGGAGAACTTGTTGAGTGTGTTTTTTTTGGGTGGACAAATGGCGGGGTGTGTTTCCAAGCTGGTGCGTGATGGAGGTGTCACCTGCGCTGACACAGCTGTCCGTGTGGAGAAGCAGGAAGCGAAGGAGACAATCCATCCATCATCACACCTCTGTTTGTTCTCTCTCCCCCTCTCTCTCCCTCTCCCTCTCTCTCTCCCTCTCTAGGCTGGGTCGACCACAGCAAGAGGCAACATCCCGACGGTGCTCTACGACGTATGGAAGAGCCGAGGCCTCACAGGGTGAGCGTGTGTGCCTCTTCATTTTTGGGGCGATTAAAAGGCCAGTTGTGATTGTTTAAAACCAAATGGCCTCTTTACACAAACACTTTCATCCCAGCACATTTAAAAACCTCTTGTTTTACATGATTTGATTTAAGTCGGCCTGATCCCGCATTTAATCAAGTTTGGTGTTGGAGCGCTCCTCTCGGGAGGGTGAATTTACAGCTGCGGCTTAAAAAATGAGACGTGTAAAAGCTTTTCCTGCCGTCTCGCTGCACCATCCTATTGATTAAGGTTCTACAGGGGCCAAGTGGAAGGGTTCATTTGAGTGTTTTGATGCGTTTATGATGCACAGCAGACAAAAGGGCCGCTCTAATGGGGCCACAGAGGGCTGCCAGCACTAAAACAGATCCTCAGCCACAGGGAATGATTGGCCCGCATGTGTACAAGCTGCTGTCATTTAGTTAGGATGCACCTCGGCTTAATGCTTGGAGGGGAGCAGGCTAAACACCAAGGGGACGTCCCTCTTTGTTCCTAACCACTGTATCAGTGTTTGTTTGTGTAGCTGCAGAGCGGAAATCTAATCAGAGAGAAATTACGTGTCTGAATTGTGTTTTAATAAAAGTCGAGGGAGATCTCGTCAGTCTCTTCATTAACAGGCTGCACCTCATTTTGATCTAAAATCAGGTTTAAGAACCAATCTCAGAGAGGTGAGAGCAGGAGAGCCCAGACTACAAATCCCTCTCTCCTCTCAGTGCAACAGCAACTGAGTGGTAATGTTCAGGAGAACTCTTTGATGCCAGTTGCCACCTGTGCACCACAGGGTTTGATGGGTTTGTTTTCTCCCTCTTTCTTTTCTCTTTTTTCTCCACTAACAGACTTCTCCTGGTGTCTCTATTAAAACGCAGAGTCCAGAGAGTACGTGCCCAAAGTTCTGCAGCACGATGAGCTCTGGCTAATCTGTCTCTCCCCTGATAATGATGGAGGAGAGAGGGCAAAGGGAAAGAGGAGAGAATGAAATGCATAGACAATGGAGAGTGTGTTGAAAGTGAAAGGAGGAAGGAGGGAGGGGGAGCTGTTGTTCCGCAGGGCCAAAGGCCTGGTGGTTGCGCTGGTGCATGCCTGATACAAATTGCTGGAGCTTTAAAGCTGTAATTATGGTAATAGGCCCAATTGCAGTGTAGTGAAGCTCTAAAGTGCTTCCATGTGTGTGCCATGCCCCAGAGACCCCGGGTGAGCGCAGAGCGGTGCAGCCTCCCCCCAGTAACCTGCAAAACAACCACACTGCACCAGGAGTCATGTCAAAACAGAGAGCAGAGGCAGCGCGGCCTCCTGGCTGTGTCTGCTCTGGGCCTCCTGGTAACCATAATGGAAGAACAGTAAACATGTGAGCCGCATACGCAAAACACAAGCAGCGTCTGGAAGCTCGTGGTAATTGTTCTTTTACAGCTGCGGCAATCTTTGTTTTACAGCTGAGGAAATGAGGCTGAGGAAAGTGAACACTTTTCACCTTCTTAACACTGGATGTATTAAGACTGTATAACTGGTTCTGTACAGGGATGACACTGTGATGAGCAACTGTCACATCAACTGAAACAAAGTATAATGTACCTGTGCAGATCCTTGTGGTTAAAGAGATCTCCTCAAACACTCAAACAACATACTGTCTCTCTTTATTGTTTTATGTGCAGAGCTTTGTATAAACAGTCTATGGTGCAGTCAAGTTAGACAACTTTGTGTGTATCCTACCTGGTTTAACTGCAGTGTAGATTTTATTATCAAAGCTTTTCATAAAATGGAAAAAAAGTTTGAATGATTTACTGAACTGCCGTTTTTTCCTCAAACGGTTCATGTTGGCTGTTTCACAGGTCGACACAATCGTTAGACCCAAGTTCACCCTGATCTTCAGCTCAATGTGCAGTAACAAAACAAATGGGCTTTTACTTTAAAGACAAATTTGTAATGAGTAGGTGATTCTATAAATGTTGCTGCCAAAGCAGAGATCAGCACCTACTCAACCAGTGAATGTCTCTTCCAGTCCCATATGGAAAAACGTGAATAATGAAGTTATTAAAATAATCTGACAGGCCAGATAATTCAAAACTTCATTATTAATAACTTTCCCAAGCCAAGAGGACATAGAAGACAGACTATTTTCATGCTGTTGGCCGACAAGATAATTGGCTCTCGATATATACCTTACACAATCAGATAAACTGTTGAGGAGTTAGGAGGTACATAACCCCCGATATTAAACTAAAGATGGAGATGAACTCCTAATGTTTGTAGAAAGTATTTGATTCAGCTGTTCAAATGAAGCAGGAACTACTTCAAACTCTAAAGATTTCTCCATCCTCCGCAAAAATAACACACCAACTTCTGTTTTAACAGAAACTAAAAGCAGGTTTACAAAGGTAAGAAATAAGGCTTGTAGTGTTTATCAGGAACACCAAAGATAATTTCTTTACTTCTGGCAAAGACAGTGACTTAGGGATGATCTGATTAGTATTTGATCAAAAGGTGAAAGATCGAAGACACTGACACCTCACTAGACTTTGCCTTGTGAACATGTTATCTTAAGGATGCATCAAGACAATCCTTTTGAATTTGGCACAAACTTAGACTCAGCGTTAAAATGATACGATTTGGGTGGTGAAAGGTCAAGGTAACAGGGTTTTTGAATTTGACCTCAAATAATATATCTCAAATCTGCCTTTACAGAATATCTTCAAATTCTGACCAGTTGTCACTTGAACTCAAAGGTGAGGATGACCTAATAAGAGTCTGGAAACTAAGAGCTGTTCAGTTTAGTAGCAGACATTATTCAGAGAATAGGGAATGGACAGCAGTGAAACAGAATATTCTGATGAATATATTGAACTTCCTTCATTGTGGGTGGTGTTTGGATTCAAACTTTTTTTTTAGTTAGAGTGCTCTAACATCTGTGTTTTTAACTTGACTTTTGTTATTATCATTCACCTTTTTCTCCATGAAATTCAAGTAAAGCCACCCCCCCCCCACTGCAGGAATGTTTAAAACATCAAACTGTCTCCGTTTTGATTAAAAGCCACACAGGTTAGAACTGGTCTGCTTCTCTTAAACGTATCCAATGAAAGAGACGTTTAACTAATAAAGGGAGTTTATTGTTACCTCAGCATTGTTCCTAGACACCAGCCAGAAATTTGTTCTCGCTTCTAGGTTTAAAGATTTCAATCTTCTCCTACCAGAGCACAAACATCTCTCTAAAGTGAAGCCATGACAGTTTTCTTTGAGCTCATCACTGTTCTTCCATATGCTGCTGTCGAGCCCGGCAACTATATTTAGTCTCATTCCTCAGGGGGGTGATTGGTGGACAACGGGGAGGGGGTGACGGCGCTCAGTGGCCGGCCAGGCTGTGATGTCACAGTGAGTCAGGAAGCCGGGGGGGATATCGGAGCTGGCTCGGCTGAGTCCACAGGTGGGTCTGATCCCGCACAGGAAACGTAACGCCGCTCCAGAGCTGAGACAAAACAAGAGGTTAAAATTAGTTCATTTCTCACTGTGCTGGCAATCACATGAGGAGACGGGGTGTCAGGACGTGTTGTGTCTACCGCTGCGTCCTTCAGCTCGTCCAGCTGCCCAGTGGACACATTCTCCTCTCTTCACTCTTTTATTTGGATGAGTTTTGGATCATATTTAATGTTGCTGTGCGAGTAATGCTAAGTGGAGCAGGCCAGCAGCTCGGGTTTCAGCAGATGGCGATTGCAGTGTGGAGATGGAAAGAGCTCGCGACAACAACCTCTGACTCATGTCTCCATGTTTATTTGGAGCTTTTACACCTGCCCGTTCTCTCACACGCACACACACTCTTCTAAAACCTCCCTGCTCGTCTTTGAAAACCACCTGATCTGCGTCAGGACCCAGTGTGGAGTCATGTGAGTGGTCGGGATGTGCAGGACATCGCTGACGTACCTGGAACCAGTCGACAGAAGTGACGTACAGGCAGTAAATTCATTTGTGACCCAATCCTTAAATTTCCAGTGCAAGAGCTGCACATGTCCGCAGCCAGAACCATTAGTAATGTAGGTCAGCATGAAGAAGAAGCAGAGACACCATGTGCTCAGAGATTATTGAAGGAAAAATTCCCTCTATGTGGGGAAACAAAAGGCGTGCACATGTTGGCTTAAAGGCTGCTAACGTTTGCACAATTTTGACCATGTGCACCTTCTTGTTTTAGCCATTTCTTGGATGAAGCTCCAAGCAGCACCAGAAGCGACACGTGTTTTTGTGGGTTTTAAGAAGTAATAGTTCTCCATGATACACATAACACCCTCAGTCCACTTTGCTGTCAGCTACAACAAGTCCTTTCAGCACCTCTCAGAGAAATACATGTTTGGATGTTGTTCTACATTTACCATAAACCCTATGTGATTGTGAGAGTGTGAACGGTTGGGATACATTTATGACCTGTCCGGGTTGAACCCCTTCTTTCTCCCAATGCCAGCTGGGACTGGTTCCAGTGCCACTGCGACCCTCAAAAGGAAACACGGTGTAGATAATGATCAAATGCATTTCAGACAATTTAGAAACTAATGTGAATCTGAAGAGAGAATCACAAGGTCCTGTGGTGTAGAGAGGCAAACTTCCAACACTAAAACTTTCCTCAGGCTCAGACACCAACCATGTTCTTTGTCTTATAAAGAAACAGAAAAAGCTGGATCAGCTCATCATACTCACAAAAATATTCATCCAAACAAAGGTTTTTGAGTTCAAAACATCTCCAGATGTCAAGTTTGCGAAATACAAATAAGAAGCCAGATTGTGAGATAAAGTCTGGTCGACCAAAAAAAAACGTATGAATCCTTCTCCTATGGCTCCACAGGAAACTACACAACTTATTCTAACTTTGGACCAAATTTAAAGTCAAATGTGGCACAGGAGGAAAAGTCTGGGATCTCATGTCATTGAGATTTATGTTTGGGGACCATGAATGTTTCTACATTCACTGAATATGTGAAAGGTGTGACCTGCTGGTGGAGCTAGAGGAAGAACAGTGGTCACCCCTCAGTAGGATTCATTATCTAAGTCTCCTGACAGTGGATTCAAGTTTGTAGTGTTTGAGATATTTCAGTCTGGACCAGCATGGTGGACCAGTATGATATTTACAGTGTTGTCCTGTAAAATATTCAAATGGACAGAAAGTAATAACACACAAACCCACACAGATGATGAAGGCAGACAGTGCTTCTCTGTGTGGAGACAGTTTCACATACTTTCTCCTCACAGAGGCACACACATCCATAAACACACAATCCTCTTCATCGTCACATCTGGCTTGGATGAGTCCAGACCATGTGAGCGTGGGGGCGTCTTGGCAGACAGGAGGTGTTGGTAGGCAAGTACATAGCGAGAGAGAGAGAGAGAGAGAGAGAAGAGAGAGAAATGGGAAAATAAAGAGAGAGAGAGGTGAAATGGCAGATGAACAGACTGGACAGAGCGTGCACATGTCTCAGAAGGATGACCCAGCAAGAAAAGGAGACGGAGGAGAAATCCCCCAACAACTGAGCCAGCTGAGGGGGCCGCTGCTGGACGTGGAGAGGAATGGATGGATGGACAGTGGAGGTACATGTGTGGATGTCATCTGGACATCCGTCATGCTCCAAGAGAGGGGGGGGGAAGAGAGAGAGGGAGGGGAGGGGGCTCCAGGGAGGCCCCGCACTGGGGGCTTGAAGTTTAATCCCAAAAACAGCTGTTTGGAGCAGGGAGGGTGGGGGGGGGGATGATGGGAGTGGGGTTTTCTTGGGAGATGGGTGCTCTCTCGTGTCCCATCACATCCTCTGACCCAGCTTCTTGTCTTGTCGGGGGCACCCCGCACTCATCATGAGCGTCACCAAAGAGGCCTCATGTGGGAGCCGCTCTCATGGAGCCGTTGGGCCTGGGGCGGTCCCACAGTAAATCACTCCCAGATACTGTCGATCAGCCCAGTGTCACCTGATACAGTCTGTTCACGTTCCTGCACAGACTGAGAGCTGCAGAAGAGAAACGTTAGGGAAATGTCCAAGAAATACAAAAAAAATTCTACTCTGAAGTTTGGGTGTGTGCATGTTGTGAAAAATGAAATGCTCTGAACGTTACGGATACAGTGTGTTCACTTCGCTGGGGAAGGGAGATTCAGGTTCATTCCCGTTGTGCCTTTCCATTTCTTTCATGTCCAGTCGTCTGTGGACGTGTTTGTTTTCTCTTGGTGCAAAGTAAGGACGACGCTGAGTCATGTTTGATTGGAATTAGCACTCATCCTTGCACTGAGCTTTCCTGCTTGTTTTTACACCACCAGTGAAAATAAACTGAGTTAATGTCCTCGACTTTAGAATGTTAATGTTGAGGGTCTTTTGCTACTTTTCTCAATCGTGGACTTTGACAGTGATTACCAGCATCAGTGTTCCCTCATATCGATATTTCACTTATTTTAAGGCAATGAGGTGACATCATTTCATTTCCACCCACTTGAATATAATTATTTTTCCTTATACATCTCCATTTCATAATCTCACCTGAGTTGCCAAAGTTCAGAGTGGGAGAAATCTTTCAAAAGCGTGTTCATGTTTTGTTCAAAGTGAAAGTTAATTTATAGAAAAGTCAAAGGACTTAGTGCAAAGGAGACAGATTTGGAGAATTGATCATAATGATCAACAATCTTGTCTTTTAAAACATTAGTTTTGTGTATGAGTGATGCAGAGATGGTGAAAAACTGAAATGAACACTAAATAAATTCCATGATCATGATTTTCAGTTTTCCTCTGTCTGTGCTTTGAGTGGAGCTCTGTTCATTTCTCATGTTGCACCATCTTCCTTTGGAACGGTTTCAATGGCACCTGACAGCAGCACAAACTGCTTTTCTCAACTAACCAACTCATTATATTTAAATAACAGTAGTGGAAGGAAAAGCACATAAATTCACAAACATTTAGATGGAAATGTTTCTTAAGAGGATGTCAAAACCCTTTGATGCGATAAAGCTTAAATGATTCTCCTTCATTGAAATGCTTGGTCATTAATTTTTGGTAAATCTAACTCTGATTAAAACACAAATCAAATGCTCTCCTCTTCTCCTTCTTCTTCTGCAGTCTGTTTGCTGGCACCATACCGAGGATGGCCTTCATCAGCGTGGGCGGGTTCATCTTCCTGGGAGCCTATGAGAAGGTCCGTCGCACTTTGCTCTGACCGTCAGTCCAGAGCTCCGGTGAAAGCATCGCTGGTAGTAGCACCCTTGTCTCCTGGAGGGGCCCTCCACCCCCCCACTGTGCCCCTCCATGATGCTGCCCCTCCTCCACCTGAGAAGCAGGGAACACCCGGTGCTCGGGGGAAGAGTCGGCCACCAGCACGATCGCATTACCCAGCATTCCTGCTCACCAGTGCCCTGCAGATTGAGCCTGACAGCTTCAGTCCTTCTTGTTCCACAGCAGCAGTGGTTTGGAGAAACGAGGCCCCACCCGGAGCACTGAGGGATCTCTACTGTTTAACGAGTGTGTGAAGGAATGAGTTATGTTTTTAAAGATCTGATGCTTCCTCTAGTTCCCTGTGGGCGGCTCAATGTACTTTCTACCTTGTTTCAGGATTATTTTAGTGTTTTATCCATATATTGTCTTCTCCATGAAGTCCAACCTCCTGTTAAATACACACCTGGGAGAGACAGTGATGTCTCACCATTGCTACATTCCCACTGGAGCAAGACTGAGCTCATCCATCTGCAGCAGCTCTCAGTTTATACTGAAGGTGCCTCCAACAATAGACCACTTTGTTCAATTAACAAGGCTCGGCTTTTTATTAGGAGTCTCAGGTGTCCTCCGCCTGCCTGTGTATTACAGTCTGAGATATATTTATCTTATTTATTGAGAAATATTATCAGGCAACTGGAAAGAATTGTCTACTCGTTTGTTTTTATGATTTTAGAGCTAATTTCTATCGAATAAATGGTGACTGGTTCTTCATATGAAAAAAAACTCATGTCTCCATACTGCTCCTGTGGTGTCATCCAAGACATGCAAATTCAACCAGGAACGGCCTCATTACCACTGTTTTAACCTGAATGTCCTGTGATCCACAGAGGATATCAACCGAAACAAATTACCAACCCCATTCTAAATGAAAGGTTGGCTTTAAAAAACTGCTGCTATTAGGCAGAGGAAAAGATGAATTTGAGTTAATTACACAGGAACTTCACCAAGATGACTTGGCAGATTTTGATCCACGTTTGGCAGATTGAATAAAATAAAAAAAACTATTCACTAACTGCAATTTGTGTCATTTTAAAGTCAGATTTACTCTTTCCAGGGAACAGCTCATAAAAGATAGGGTAAATCATAAAGTACCAATTCAGTCAAATGAGGAAATACCTACTATCCCACTAACACATGATTGTGTGGAGCTGAACACCGAACATGTATGTGTATGTCAGTATCTTTCCCTGAGGTCCATCTGTGGTTAAGACTCTGAGTTAAACGACATTTTAAGTATCAGTAGCTACGATGATAAAACTAACTACAGAAGTAATTACAGCTGACTGTAACCAGGAAATGATACGTTTCTGTTAATGTGTCATTGAGCCGTGAAGGAGTGGGTTTCTCAGGGATTCATTTAACGTGTTGGTGCTGATGTGAAAAACTACCAGAGGACCAATGAAGATACGTTCTCGCCCGATGAAGAAAGTCCTCCTGTGTGTCAGATTGAAGGAGAACGCTCTAGATGACATGTGCAGGAGCATTCAGCCTCAGTCAGTGAGTTTCCAGTGACTGGGCTCAGTGTCGGCCTTCAGCAGTCGGCACCGAGGCCAACTGAAGACCTGCTAAATCCTGCTGGGGGCCGGGGGAGACTGATGGCCGCACAGGTGGGAGTGTTTGTCATGCTGCCTGTCACTGGGAACCGTGGACAACAATGGTCGGCGTGTGATTGGTGGAGGCCACAGTCGCGAGGGCATGTCAATAACGTGGTGACAAATATCCATCTGGAATGCACATTCTGGCCACTCGTTGACCCTCGGAGTCCACGGCCAAGGTTTTAGACAGAGCACAGCAAGACAAAATATGCCTGCTGTCTTTGGAGCTTCAGGGAGCCTCCTGGTCAGAGCATTAGTGTGTGTGTGTGTGTGTAGCTACTTGGCTGCTTTGAAGATCAAGGTCTTATGTCTTCGCTCCATTTGAATTAATGGCTTCTCCATATTCACTGTGACATGTGTTCAGCCCTAAATGCTAACTCAGCTGTTTGTGATACAGTCAGCGTCACGAAACCCCTCCCCCCGGCAGACACACACACGCACACACAGACATTCACACACACAAAAGAGAAAACACTTGTGATAATAGCAAAATGTGATTTTTTTATTAGACTCTTCAATGCCATGTTAGACTTCACCGTTTCAGCTTCGACGCCGTTACAACGGTTTCAGACAAGTTTTGTTTCAAATAAATATCTCAAACTGCACAACCATCGCTCCGCCTCGTCCCTCACACCTGCTGACACGGGGGGGGGGCTCCCCACCAGGGTTCTCTTGATTGGTCGTCCCGGTAAAAAATCAAATCTAAATCAAAATCACCCGTGACAGGTGTTGTCAGGTGTAACCAGAGGAACGTGTCCTCTAGTTCACCTTGATAAGGCCACTGCTAACAGAACCCAATTCAGACGAGGGCACACAGAGGGGAACAGGATGCAGCTCCTCTTACTGGTGTCAGACCCTCTGTGTGTGTGTCGGGGGGGTCGTGTAAGTTTGTGGGTTCAGGTTTGGTTCGAGCACATTTCACAAGATTTTCCACTGTTCACAGCATCAACCTTTAATTCACCTGGAGCACAGAGCGTGATCCACCTGCAGCCTCACTGACACAGAGGAGGAATACAAGCACTGTGCTACTGGATGCACGACGGTGGATCAGGAGCAACATTACAGCAGTAACATGAAACAAAACATCACTCTCCCTGATTCGCCATCTTTTTTCATTTAGCCTCAGAGTTTGGCCAATTAGACGTCAGTATTCCGAGGCCCATAGCCGTAGCTTCCTGACAGGTGTCCTGCCTCCACACACAGATCATTACTGGCTCTATTAAAGACACAGCTCCACGTTACAGCTGCCAGCTGATGTTCGGCCACATTTGGTTACAAACTTGTGCCAAAGTGACTTTTCCCGGAAAAATAAAAAATAAAGAACCTGACTGGAGTAAGAGAAGAATCTTTTCCCCCCGCAGAGAGCTCGTAGCAGCTTAGCAGTAACATGTAGTGATGTGAAACAGGTGGAAGAGCCTGAACGTTACAGAGTGGACCTGTCGAACTTGAACGTGTCACATGTGGAGTGTCTCCTCGTGCAGAGGAGGCTCCTGTTTTCCTATTGGCAGATGTCGTGGATCTGCTTGTTTGTGAAGTGAGAATAAAAAGTGCTTTTCACACCCCCCCGCTCCACTAATCATCGCACCATGAACCGTCTAACGTACCAAAACACAACGACAATCAAAACTCCTCCTTCATACAATAACGGCTGTGAACTGTGTTTTTTTCCATAAGGCCGTGATTGGCAGCATTTGTCACAAAAAGAAACATTCAAGTGCAATCAAGTGTTTTGTTTTCTATATCAAGAGTGAACCAGTATCTCTCACAAACAGTCTGTTGATATATGTTATTACAGGTTGACTTTTCTTTGATCATGCAATAAGGCACCGCAGCTGGATGTTGGTAAAAGCTGAAAAGGGCTGTTTTTGTCTTGTTTTTTTGTTTTTTGAAGAAAAATAAAAATACCATCACTCCTTTCTTTGTCATGCACATAAATTCAAATACTCTTTTTGTAAAAGCTATATAATATATAATATAAGAAAACTCTTATGTACAGTCCAATGTCCAAAGGTATATTTCTCTTTTTTGCCCCTGCACATACGTACACTGTACAAGATTCCCTACATTTACATGCTTCAAATGCAAGTCACATTTTTTTGGAGCTAGAATTTTTATTAGTCACCTCCCAGGGGAAGGTTATAACTATGTACAGCTGATACGCTCAGATGGGACGCCACCCACACAAGCTCCGCCTTCAAACTCCGGATGCCGCCTGCGTTTGATTTCCCCCCCCTGGCGCTTCGTGTCAGTCTCTATCCAGGAGGCGCAGGATCAATCGCCTCGATATGAGGTAGCAGTTTATTTCCCAGTGCAAAAAAAAACAAAAAATAAAGTCCATCTCCTGCGAGTTCGTGTTTGAGTTTTGGACGCTAGTCGCTGGCTCTCCTCAGGGGGGCGCTCTCATTCTGAGACGCTCTGTGGGCGTGTCCATTGGACAGCAGAGTCTGTCTGAGCTCAGGCTCACAGTCTGTGTCGGAGCGGCCGTTGCTCGTCACGCCGGCCAGCTTCACCGGTTTATGGAAGGACTCCTCCTGCGATGGCGAGCACGCTGGTGTCTGTCCCGCTCTGCTCCCTGATGAACACAGAGGGGGAGGAGGTGGAATTAGAAACAGGCAGAGTCAATGACGTGTGTGAGGATGAATGTGCGGTGTTCAGCTTTAGGATACAGGGGATGTGGAATGTGTGTATAAGGCTGCGTGGACCTGTGGAGGTGAGAATTGGTATTCGGAGGCCAATTCCTCTGGTAATACTGCTCGCAAAAAAGAAGCTGGTTCCCAGAACAGGCCCCGACATGCAGCAGAGAGAACTCAGTGCTACTTCTCACTGTTTTCATAGAGCTATCCTGAGGGGCTCTGGGAACTCAACTATGAAACACTGTCAAATGGGAGGAGCCAATCTATCAACAATCATGTCCTCAAGAATTTGTCTTAATAAAGATTTCTAAACTGCTGACACTTCCTCATGGCATCACCTGATACGAGTGATATTCTAAGAAGAACTGGGGCTGTACAAGGCTACTGGATTTACCACTACCTACATCAAGAACTATATTTTCACCTCTGTTAGTTTGGAGGATGGGACACAGGCAAAGAAAGGACTGAATACATGTTGGTTATGATCCGGATAAGGGAGAGTTTTTCACATTGGCATTATAACCAGGGAATAATCAGGCATGTTTAGAGGACTAATATCTTTGAGTGGTGCAGCTTGATTGAATCGCAGTGGCCACTTGACCTTTGGGAGAGGTGTGTGCTCTACTGAGTGCGATTCTAGTTTTGCTGGTTTATCTCTGATCGTCTCACCTTTTTTATCATGATGGTTCACTTGTAACGTATTGTGGTTTTCTCGAAACGTTGATTCCTGACTGTTCCGGATCCCGTTGGGCGTCCCGTTGCAGAGGGGCGTCGACCCGGTGTCATGATGCTCCGCTGGGTAGAAGTGAGAGTAAGGCGGGGGGACAGGGTGCTGCTGGTACTCCATGTCTCCAGCAGGGCCGAAACCGTGCGGCAGGTAATCGGGATCTTTGGAGTAGCAGTTGCTGTTCTCCATACAGTCTGTGCACACAACTGCACCGTCGAAACCTGCAGCCAGGGAGGGGGGGGGGATAAGAGGGGGGGAATTAGTGATTCACAGGTAAATAACAAACAACCGTGTGTCAACACAGTGGTTTGGGCGACTGCTGTAATTATTTCTGATGCTGAGCAGGCCTTCACGGACAGCAAGCCTTCTATCGTTATGCAACACAGCAGCTCTGCTCATGGGAAGTGGGGGAAACTGCCGGCGAGCGCAAACATTTGGGAGAGTTGAGCGTGGGCTACCTGCGGTGTCCACGATGTGTCCGTTGGGCTGAGGTCCACCGCTGGCCTCCACACGGATACACACATCCTGCCGCTCGGACAGAGTGCCCTGAGAGGAGAGGTAGCTGGGCACGTCTGGAGGAACGTTTCGTCTCATCTGGGAAAGAGACGATACGAACATGAGACACAGGGCAGGACACTGAGATCAGAGCTGCAGGATTCATTATGGGTTTTATTATTCATTTAACTACTTTGATTCGACAACATAATGTAATTTAGCAGGCAAATGCTCACTGACTCACATATATATATATTTTACAGTTTATTTTTTTTGTGTGTTTCTGTGAGAAGAACCAAAAACAATAATAACAAACTGTTTTGATAATCTGTCAACTTTCTGTCAACATTTTGTAAGAATAGCAAATAGTTGTTAGTTAAATGTAAAACTCTCTTTTTGAAATATTTTCCCTGAACTGTGCAGCTGGACAAATATTTACAGACCCATCCTGAAAAACAACTACTTTGACTCTTTATATGTTCCCAAGTGAACGCAGCTCACCTGTGTTAGTGACGCTGCACTCCTCGCTCTTCTTCCTGGTCTGGTAGATGATGCACACCCACACCAGCGACGTCACCACAATGCTCGTCACCACGGCGATGACGATGATCCCAATAGTGACGGTGCTGGGGCCCGGCGCGGTGGTGCAGGGACCTCGGCGCTGCGTCACCAGCAGCTGGCTGTGGGCGCGCTCCGTGCCCAGCGTGTTGGACATGACGCAGGTGTAGCGCCCGGCGTCCTCGAGCGCGGCCGAGCCGATGACCAGCAGCTGGTTGCCCGGGGTGAAGTGGTGTCTGTCGGAGGGGCGCAGGGGCAGGTCATTGCGTAGCCAGGTGATGCGGGGGGGCGGGCTGCCCAGGGCCTTGCACTGCAGGGCCACCGTGTCCCCGACCACCACGCTGCGGTCCCCCAGGTCCTGGGCCAGGTGGGGGGTTTCTGTAGGGGACAGGAGAGAGAGGGTTATCATGGAGAGCAGGACTCCTGAGGTCAGTGTTTTCTATCATTCTGATGTTATTCTGTAGCATCCGAGATTTAGGTGTCTGGTCTCAGGTTTCTGCCTCGTCCTCAGTCTCGGCGTCAGACTGTGGGATCATGGTGATTCAGCTGGACAGAGTGAGACCAGGAAGTTTGACATCCAACCACCGCAAGTCGTCTCATGATGACGATCACATTTATATATCTGAGCTCACATCTGGTACCATAACAAACTCTGTGAACATCTTACTTTAACTAACACATTTTTAATGATGACAAGACACAATCCTCTCACCCTCCATGTTTTCAAAGTTTCCCCCGGCAACTTCACTTTCGGCTGAATTGAGCACATAGAGCTGAATGTGTGTGTGTGTGTGTGTTAGTGTGTCTGTGGGCCTCTCCTCTCAGACTGAGCACTTCCCATCACAGTGGGACGTAGGCAGATTAAGAGATCTCACTTAACCCACTTCAGTCGCCTCTCACTGTTCTATCAATACTTTCTCCCTCTTCATCAATCCCCATTTCTCTCCCTTCCACCCTCCTCCCACCTTTCTTCTCTCTAAATCCCGCTCCCCTCCTTCCCCCACACAAACACTCCAACCATTCCACTTCTTCTTTGGCTTCCATGTTTCTCCCCCCGCCACTCTTTTCCAGACAGGGGCCCCTCGGCTGCAGCCCCTCCACCGCCGCCTCCTCCTCGCAAACCCAAACATCAGAGTCGGTGCGTAGGCCCAGTCGCTCGCTTCAATATTCCACATTGTTGAGGGGCTTAGCACCGGACTTGAACTGTTGTGCAGTCGAAGGAGTCGCACAACATTCAAATGTGCTGCTAAAATACCTACAGCACCAGTCATGTTAAATACAGACATTGTTGTTTATCAGCTCTATAGGGGGGATTTTCAGGCTGGTAACAAAGCAAGGAAAACCCCTTCAGCTCTTTTTAAAACTCTGTCCAACAAGGGGCTGCTTTGCTGAGTTCAAACGCAGAGGACAAAGATCATTTATGTGCCGCGATGGTTAGAGGAGAGCAGTTCCATTTTGTTTGATTTAACAGTGTAAAACAGCCAATAAACTGGGAGCACTGAGGCCTGCAGTGAAGCAGCCATGACTGTCCCTCCCACCAAGACAGGGGGGTGGGGGTGGGAATGCCTAACAAACACCCCACTATGAGTCCCTCTCACTCCCCCACCATCCCCCTTTGACCCCCAACTGTGACCTCTGGCCCCTGACCCACAGCAAGGCCACAGCTGTCGAGAAAAGAAAAATATAAAGCTTCCCATTCTGTGGCCTCGGACTCTTCAAATCCCAACTGACTGCAGAGCTGTGTACAAGTGCTCATTTTTAGGGGGGTTGTGGGAATATGATCAGTGCGGGTCGACTATATTAGATCTACAAAATAACAAGATCAAAATATCACAGCAACTCTTACCCAGAACAGTGAGGGTGGCGTTGGCAGACATGGTGCCTGCTGGGTTTTTAGCGGTGCAGCTGTACACGCCCATGTCTTCCGGCTTGACGTCCATGATGAAGAACACGTCGTCGTCAGGCATGACGTGCATTCGCCGCTCGCGGGCGGCAGGGAAGTCCGTGCCGCCGTCCTTCTGCCAGGCGATCTCAGGAGTCGGGTGGCCCTCAGCGGCACACTCCAACCTGGCTGTGTGGCCTGTCCTGATGGTGCTGTCCTTAGGACTCTTCACAAAGGACGGAAGAACTGTGGACGGGAAAATACACAAACCCCGTTAGTATGTGTTAACCATGGCAGGACATTCAGAGGAAGTCAACCGTCCACATTATCCTCATTGATATTCGTACAGTTCTAGACTTTCACACTTGCGAGAAAGTAATAGCTCCACTGGAGGACTCAAGGGTAAAGACCCTCGACAGCAGTTGTTGGGGATTACAAAACATTACTCATTCATGTCTTCAGACCACATTTTTCCAGATGGTGCTGACATTCAAACCAGGAAACTTCCGGTCAGAAACCACAGTCTCCAGCCTCTATAGGAAACTTTGGCAATTTCTGCTTCTTAACATCCATATGAACAAACCAAACCACAGACAGAATAATGACTCTGTCAGAAGTGTGAGTGAAGAAGAAACGACTTGGGCAAAGTACCAAGCTCTAGATAAAGAATCTCCGTTTGTAAGAAAGCAGAATGACAGAGTGGAGAGGAGATGGCCTCTGTGAGCGCCGACATGCGGCTAAATCAATTTGTTCCGAATACCATCCTGGAGGAGATGGAGGAGGCCGAGCAAGAGAGACGACTTTATTCAAGTGAACGAAAAGAACTCAGTGTGGACACTTATCTCGCTCTTCTGTCAAACTGGACAATTCAAAATGTTCAGTTTAACATATGGAGGTGTTTTATTTCATGAAAATGAGTGTGTTATCACACTGATTAACATCTTGAGCTAAATTCTTCTTTTGTCCATTTAGTTGCCATTACTCCTTTTATAACCACATTGACTAAACTCTCCTTTTAATGCATTTTTACAGGATTCAGTTTCTACCTACCATTGACAATGAGGCGGGCCTTGGTGGAGTAGCTGGAGCCAAAATGGTTTGTGATGATGCACTGGTAAAGGCCCTCATGGGCAAAGGTGACGTGTCGCAGGTGCAGGATGGTGGTATACTCCATCACGCCTCCGCCTGCACCAGGCACATCCTGTGTGGAGCCTTGATGGTGAGCTTGCACATGGGCGTAGTTCTCCGTCTCGGCGTGTTGAAGCAGCTCCTGGTCCTTTCGCCACGCGAAGGTCATGGGGGACGAGCTGCTGCTTGCAGCCGTGCAGGTGAGACGCACGTTGCTACCGAGGACCGACATTGTGGTTTCCGGCTGCACCGTGATCTGGGGCTTTGGAAGGTCGTCTGACAGAGGAGAGCGATACAAAAGAGCAGGAGTGGAAGAAGGACAAAAAGTAGAAGAAGGTGGAAGATGGTGAGGGAAAAGGAAGAAAAGCATGAGGACCGTTACAGGAGGGAAAACAGGAAGCGAGCATAAGGATCCATTAACAAATGCAAAGCTAAACAAAAACACCACACATACACAATACACAAACAAATATGTGTGAGTATCTAAATAACAAGAGTGCCAAGCTGTCAGTGTGGCCCATCTGTGTATCCTCTTGCTCAACACAGCCGCACACATAAACACAGATTATGCATGCACACAGAAACACACACAACTCACCACACACAAAGCTGCTGGCCGGGGCCTGGAAGATGCTGGTGCCCTTCAGGCTCTCTGGGTGGGCACAGGTGGCATTGACTCCAGCCTGCAGACCACGTGTCACCAGCCAGTGGGGCAGCCAGTGGAGCTGGCAGTCGCACAGGAAGCTGTCGCTCTGAATGAGACTGGGGAGGAGGAGGAGGAGAGAGGAGCGGTAAGTAAGTGCATGTGGTATACATCACAACTGTTGCAGCCGTAACTGAATATGTGTTTCTGAAAAGTGCGTGGGTGCCAAGAACACAGTGGGAGTGTGTTCCACTCTGAGCTGAGGCGTGCGTGTGGGTGTACATGCGCTGCTGGCTGTTCCTGTGTTGGTTTGTGCACATAAATTATGCTCGGTTGTGTAAATGCGCCAGTGTAACTCACAGGGATTTGAGATTCTTCATCTTGCTGAAGGCGTCGGGCTGGATGGAACGAATGGTGTTCTCTCCCAGGCTCCTGTTGGGACATCACATTGCCTTATTCATCAACTGTAAACACTTCACAGCCGTACCTGCCTCCTGGCTCTCACTAGCAAGGATCAGCCTTGTTAACCAAGGTGAAAATATATCTAGGTCTGTATCTCTGACTATACATTCCAGCTTTTCCGTCTCTCACTGCCCTCATGTGACAAAGGCCTGTGAAAGTGCTTATAGGAATTCCATTTCTTCTACGGAGCTCGCCATATGCTCAATAACTCTGTTCCTGCGTGGAGGAAGGAGAAAAAGGCCAAAGTTGAGATTGTGCTACGCTAACGAGAAAGAAGCAGCTGGGCGCTTGCAAAAGCCCCTGTCTTCTCCTTTTACAAAGACGCTATTAAATTGCTAGCAGCCTCCTCTCTGCCAGCTACTTTTGGCAACACCCCCCAAAAACACACGCATACACGCCGCTCTCTCTCCCTCAGAGAGGAGGGGCAGCCAAGCATTGTGGGATACTCACAGGTGTTCCAGGGTCTCCAGGCCAGCGAAGGCTTTCTTGGCCACCGACTTGATCTTGTTTCCAAACAGAGTCCTGCCGTTTCCAAACATGAAGGGTGTCGATGGATGAAGAGAGAGTGAGCGAGAGGGAGAGGGGGAGAAGGGGGTGAGAAGAGGGGTTTAAAAGAGAGTGCGAGAGAGGGAGAGAGGCACAATTAGCGAGGCTGAATCTGATAAGATTGAGGGGATTGAGGTATTGGAAATCTGAACTGCATGGAGATTAGCCAGGAGGAAGGGTGATTGAGACTGGATGGGGTTGAGATGGGGGGTGGGGGCACCTGGGCTCAACGCCGCTCTTCAAAGACCACTTTTATCTTTATTAGAATGTAATAGAATGACCAGGCGCTGTGTGAGTGTGTGTGTGTGTGTGTGTTGTTCTCCCTGCAGAGCTAGTAAGGACATGCAGTGAGTATGTGTGTGTATCTGTCCATGTCAAGCCTTGTTTGAGCCAAGAAGTGAGCTGCTGTTCCCTCTGATTCAGGGTCCTAATCCCTTCCACCGCCCTCTACCCTCCCTCCCATACCTCGCTCGCTCCTCTCCTGTTGTAGCCTCTGCTTCACAGGAAGGGGAGACACGGCTGGTTGGTTCACAATGAAGACCCCAGTGTTCAAACTCATCCACATGTTCACACAAACAAACGGCTGTCTTGTCACAGCAATGACAAGAAGGCTACTTTGTCATTTTTTTTATTTTTATTTGGAATTAGACAAGCCAATGAAAACAAATAGAGACTGAATTAAATCTAATTATTACCCTTGGCTTAGGACTGTAAGAGTTACTTCCCTTCACAGTGTGGGATGGACACTTGTCACGGTTCAGATCTCGTACTAACATCTCTCTCGGGCAATCTGCTCACTAGCGGACAGATTTAAGTTCAATTCAACTTAAATCCAATTCAATTCATTCCATCTATTGGAAAGAATGAGAGGTGAAACTGTCGCGGGTCGGAGGACGTCATCTGAGTAGGAGGTCCTTCAATGTGGCCCAGGACACATTTGCGTTCACGCTGCTAAAAGAATGTGTCCCCATGTGTCCCAGTCGACCTCTTGATGAAGTCTGACTGATCCGATCACAAATGTGTCCTCAATGTGTGTGTTCACACTTTTACTTGGACAGACGGATCTTAACGCTAGGTCTTAACAGGCCCTTTGATCACTCGCTCCTCTCTTCTCTTTTCTGTATCTCTTTTTTCCCAGGCATAGCTTCGCCAGCGTTGGGATGCAGTGGGCCGCTTCCGCCAATGTCCTGACAAAAGGGGCAGGGTCAGAGGGCGGGGCGTGTGAGGCGTTTGATGTTGATGACTGAATGCAGCCCTCAATTTCACCCTCTCGCAGTTCCTAACAACGGGGACTGGGAAGGGGACAAGAGGAGCGGAGGCATGGAGAAGAAATAGAAATAAGCCTATTGGAGAGGGAACCCCTGCCAGCTCGAAGAAAAGCCCTTTCTCCCGTTCTTTCTCTTTCAGCCCTGCTCATACTGGGAACCATCTTGGCTGGACACCATCTTTTCATGCTGCAGGTTGTTGATTGCCGCTCAATGCCAGCAACTCTATGTCTGATGTAATTCTTCACTTGCCAGGTTTTGACATTGAACTTTTTTCTATGAAAAACAGATAAAAAAGTATTTCCTGCATGTCCTTCTTGAGCCATTAGCAACACAGAGAACCCGGTTTGGCCATAAAGCTACAGTGAAGCAATGAAATCACAAGATGAAAGCCAGACTGAACCGGAGATAAAAAACTATCCTGGGCTTCTACAGGCTGAAGAGAGGAAAAAACTTATTTTATATTCTTATCGTTGATGTTTCATCAACTACCTTTGTTATAAAGTAAGGGGGGGTCCTATAAATCATCCTACACCATAAACACTTCCTCTCCTAGAGAAGTGTGGGGTCTTGATGGGACTGATATCTCAAAATCTGTGGCCTTCAAGTGGGCTGGTTAAACTTGTCAATGAAGTGCGAGTGGGAGATTTGGACGGAAGATTTTGAATGTGAGAAAAATGAGAACGCTCACTCCTCTGGTTCTCTGATCGTATGTCTTTGAAAAACAGCAGCAAGAATCCCAACAACAGTGACAGGCCAGGACAGAGAGATGAAAAGGAGGGGTTGTTATAGAAGGAAAGGCAGAGGGAGTAAAAGAAAGAACGATGGGGAGACACTCACAGCTTGTTGAGGCTGTCCAATCCAGAGAAGGCCCCATTGGTGTCCTCTATTGTGCCCGAGATGTCGTTATGGTCCAGCTCCCTGTGGAGAACGGGAGAAAAAAGAGGGGTAAGAGAGATGGAAGGAGGGAGGGGAGGAGGAGAGCAGGGACAGAGTCTGCCAGCGCTGCAGCGTTTCACAGCCCTGGCAGAGGCTGGTCTGGAAGTCACGGGTTACCCCCTCTCTCTATCACCCTCCCCCCACTGCACCTGGCCTTTCGTGGCCCTCTGCTCTGCCAACCAAGCGCATTCTTTCCTTAGAAGGGTGGAGAAGGAGAGTGCATGAAACACATGTATAATTCATGGCGACATGGAGGGATTGGCACAAACACAATGCCGTGTGACAGTCCACACAGTTGGGTTTGTTGGTCCGATGGTGGCAGATACAGTCAAAGCCAAGAGTAATAATAAGGTTAGGGACCAAACTCAGCCGTGGCCAGGCAATGACAGAATGGATCCAGTGAAAGAAGGAAAAGAGAAACCTGTTTTAGTTTATTTTTATTTTGGAGGTTTACAAATGCTTTTTGAATGAATATTATTCCTCCCTCACTACCTATTAAGAAATACCTCTGTAGGTGAAGTCACAGTTGCGGAAGAACCACCACTCCTCACTTTAGCATGATAATTGAAAAGAAAAACACAGGATCAGAGGTCTCCTCTGAACAATTAAAAGACTTGAGAAGGGCCTTTGAGGTTATTGGTCAGCCACACCCTCCACCACCTCCACAATAGCACCCTCCGCTCCACCTCCTCCCTTTGCTTTCCAAGCATCTCTTATCCCCCTTTGGTTCCATTCAGTCTCTATTGGCCGCTATCTTAGTTGTACTGGACTGGGCTGCCAATTTCCTACTCTTTCTGGCTGGCTGGATGTGAATGGCTGCTGTCTTGTTAAAGCAAAGCCAGTGGTGGGGGCTGTGGAGCAGGGAGAGTGGGCACAGAGAAGGGGGCTCTGATGAGCCAAGGCATCCCCCTCCCCACCATGGACGAATTAGAGGGCAGGATGGCTTGTTTGGAGCTTTCACACCCCGATGCAGGCTCCAGCCCCATGCCAGCACGGCCAGCAGCGGACCCAATTAAAGCTCCCCCGGCTCCTTTTCAGGGCCCAGCCTATGCCCGTCCTCCCGACCACTGATTAGATTAGG
This sequence comes from Pseudopleuronectes americanus, assembly GCA_038501795.1. Taxonomy (NCBI): domain Eukaryota; kingdom Metazoa; phylum Chordata; class Actinopteri; order Pleuronectiformes; family Pleuronectidae; genus Pseudopleuronectes; species Pseudopleuronectes americanus. Next base: position 8,713,110 of record CM076717.1, on the reverse strand, counting down.
CCTGCCTCAAAGACACACAGCGCAGGAGTGATACAAGGAAAGAAAAGATTATGTAGAATCAAGACAAAGATAGAGAGTGCATTGGGGATGAAATGAGGAGATGATAGAATACGCTAAGGATATCAGAGGGAAGAAATGGGCTTTTAATGTGTCAACAAAAAAGCCTAAGACAGCAATTAGAGTCAAGAAAGAAAAACACGAGAGATGTGAGAGAAGCAGTGATATGGCAGACACAAGCTCAGCTCCCTGTCCCCGTCTCTACTTCCCTCTGTAGCTAGTTATCTAACACCCGGTGAGCCAGCAGAGAGAGGCCTTATGTGCCTTGGCTTGTCACCTCGCAGAGATGGAGCTTGTCTAGCAAGCTCTGGCACAACGATCCTCTCTGGCTCTCTCACTGGGAAGAGGCACAGCCAAGGGGACCTTGGTTCGAAAGCAAGACCCCCAAGTCGGTCGCCGGAATTTATCCCCTGACTTTCTCCCTTTCATTCCCTCCTTTTCTTTCTTCAGCCCTGTTAGTGTTGTTTGTGCAAAAAGTTGAACTGTTGGAAGAGAGATCACTGTCTTTATTCATGGCATCCAGGGAGGTGAGTGACACAGGACTCTTTCAGAGCCAAGTTTGTTGGGAAACAGTGTCTGAGACTAAACAGAAAACCCCAAACAAAACCAGACACAAGGAACAAAGCGAGAAAGGACACGGAAAATAAGGCTGCTAATAAATAGGTTGCCATAGAAACCATGACAATAGTGATGCATCAGCACCTTGCAAAAGTTACAAAGAACTTTTGAATTGACACAAATGGGGCTATCCAGTATGATGACTGTGTAGCTATTCCACATGATCCACAATTTTATAAAACTCACGCAAACATGGAGGATAATGAATGTGACACAAATCAAGGTACTTCCAACCAGGACTCCAACCAGCCAGACAAAATAAGAAGGTCGAGGAAGGGCTACTTCTGTCTCATGGGGCGTGGTCTGGATATGAGCCAATCACAGCTGACCTGTTTTGGTACAGCCGACTGCTCAAAACAAAAACAAGACTCAGATGCAGCGAGAGGCTTTTGCCTGCAGGTGGTAACAACTGTGTTACAACTCACATCTATAGAAAACTGTTTGAGTAACAAGATTTTTCTGGATATGAAAATATTTGTATCAGATTGTGAGGTTTTGGTCATATCTCTGAGCGTTAAAGGTCAATGAGATCAGACCTAGCTTGAAAAGTAAACAACCACCACTTTCTAAAGTTAACTGAAGGTACTTTGTGAGCTAATATATCACATATCACACAGGCAACACCAATATTAAAGATCTCAGCTTTAACAGCTCCCGAGTGGCACATTTTAGCTCTTATCGTCAGCAGGTGCAAAACCATAATGAGTTGGTTGTATGAGATTATTCTGGGCTCGGTAATAGCGGGCGGTTGCAGGGGAGTGTACTTACAGGATGCGTACGGCCTTGAGGCCTCTGAAGGCTCCCTCTGTGATGTGGCTGATGGAGTTGTGGCCCAGACGGAGGGTGTGGAGATCCCCCAGCACAGCCAGGCTGCCTTCATCCAGACGAGTCAAGTTGTTGTATGACAGATTGCTGGAGAGAGAAACGGAGCATGAGACGGAGAAAAGACAACACAGGCAGACACAGAGACGGAAAGAGGGAGAGGGAAAAAAAGGGGGAAAGAAAGAGACGTGTTCTGTGTGAGGTCTGGAAGGAGATGACAGGTTGGCAGAATGCTGAGGCAGCTCGCGACATCATTATACTTTAATTGCATGGCTGATTCAATGTCTATTTGCCACGCTGTGGCGTGATTTTCCATTGTGCCTTTTTTTCCGTGAAAAGATGTTAACAGAGAATAGGCTCTGCAGAACATGGAGCTCAGCTGAAGACCTAACCATTTGACAGGGAAGAAGAGAAATTCTTGGTCTGAACTTTATGTGTCTACAACCTCCATTTATAAGCCCACTTAAGCATGTGGTAAACCCCAGGGGAATATACTGCCACTCAGGTTTTCTGCAGCCATCAAGATATTATTCATTTTCACATCCAGCTCCCAGCGGGATGAGTACACCACAAGGATTAAAATGCAGCTTTACTCCTTTTTGGGATTTGGAAAGAATTAATAATCAGTCACAATGAAGTGAAAGATTGTTTTAATGACTTGAAAGGATGTTTCTTCATTGTATGCATATAACACCTCTTCTTAAATCCTGTTTGTAAACAATGATCCCATAGGTCTATCTTTCAAACAGTGGTCAAAGGCAGTATTGTGTATTTTCCCTCTCTATGGGCCTCGCTGTCTGTCTCTGAGGCCAGACCTTAGGTCTGCTTGACCAGTCATGTGTGCAGAGATTCTCCCTGCTGACCAGCTCAGCCTGGCCCACTGGGAATGCAATAACAGGCTCCTCATAAAGACAAGTCACTCTCCTCTATCAGCCATGGGGTTTATCATAACTCTAGATAATAAAATCAGAACCACTGGTGCAGTTCAGGCAAGATGACTCAAGGATGACACTGGGAGCAATCTGTCAGTAATAATACCTGCGCACAGGAAATGGCATTGACATACACAGAGCATACTAGCATGAACGCCATCCATCGCTTTATTCCTACTGACTGTTACACACAAACAAACAGCGGCGCCACACATTCCCAAGGCTACCTCGCAGTTAGCAACGCCTCAGCTGAGCAGAGCACTTTACAGGAGCAATATGACAGTCATGTCAACAGAACAGGAAAGACTCTCTGATAATAACTCCTCATTTGGTAGACAAAGGCCATGGAGGCAATCCCTTTGTGTAATTACCACAACACAACTGGAAGAGGATTACACGCAAGTTTGCCAAACACCTACGCTTCAGAACGTAGCACAAAAACTCTTGTCGAAGTGCTTGAGTGCTGTTGAGCCCGGCTCTAATTATGGGATAAACAGGCTTACCCTGAGAATAGCTTAGCATATTGTGTGTTAAAGCACAGTGTCATTTAACCCTGGGGAAGGTAGATGGATGATATGGGTGGGGGTGGCGAGTGTTCGGTTCTCAGGATACAAAACAAGGGGTTTACCGTAATACAGTAGTGAATATACAAATTTGATGTTTTATTAAGAGTATACTCAAAGTGCTGGAGTTCTACCCTGAACTTCTATTCTTTGTTGCCTCCAACTCTCCCTGATAACCGTTATCATTCCAGTTTTAGGAGTTTTAACCACAGCCTGCTGGAAGTCGTTTGCAAGAGGACATCTGGAAGGAGGAGTTTGGGAGTTCAGGCCAATTTAAATGCTGGTACTCACAGTTCCCTCAGCTTCTGGCAGAACTTCCATCCATCAGGATTGATGCGGGCTATAGAGTTGTTACTGAGGAATAGCTGCTGGAGGGAAGACAGGCCGTACAGGGAGCCACTGTTCACCTCTATCAGACTGTTATAGTCCAGGTGACTACATGGGACAAAAGAAATGAGAAATGTGGACATAAGTTTAGTGAGAATCAAGGAAACTTTGTAAAGACGTTTGCAGGCAACAGGATGTCAGTTGGCATTTATTAAAACCCTAAAATAAAATCTGCAGCATAAATGAAATCTTACAATGTAATTAATGTCAATTACTGTGTCTTAAATTGTTCATGTAATAGTGGCAATATTTACAAGTTGCATGCTGGCTAGAAAATATGTGATTGTTGTGATTGTGCCCAAGTTCCAGTAAGTGTACAAAATAGTTATTATTCTGTGGTTTGTTGGTGAATGTTTCTTTAATAGTCACTAAGTGAGACAAATAGAATTAGCCCATCAGTGCTTGATTCAAGCAATGGCTTACAACCAAATTCAATAAATCAGCAGATTAGTTTGAGAAATTAGCTTAGAGATTAGATGTCTTATGATATGGCTGCTAAATGTTTTGAATGGAAGAGGTTAGGTGCAGAGAAGTGGTATGTCAGATGAGAAATTTAATTTCTGATTTATCTGATTGTGTAAATGCATTATTGTGCATATGTATCAATAATGTTTCAGTGTTTTCTATCACATACAGGACTTTCATCTTTGCCAGGTCCCAGAAGGCACCGTCAGTAAGCTTGTTGATGCTGTTCCTTTGCAGTTTGAGCACCTCCAGGCTGGACAGACCCTGGAAGGTCAGACCCTCCACCTGGCGAATACGGTTCCTGTTCAGCTCACTGAGACAAAAATACAAGTCAAATTAAAATGGTCATGGGAGAAATGCAGAAAGGCACTTAATCATACTTGGTAAACGTTTAAAATCAGGGAAACCATTTCCCCTCATTTCTTTTCTTTTTGAATATTTTGCCCTCATTCTTCTGTGTATGAGCATCCATCAAACCTAAGTCAAAACAAAAGAATCAAGTAGCCTCTGCACTTCAGCTGACGCATGTTGTTGTTAACAAACCCCCATCTTAACAGGCATTCCTCAGAGTGGTAAAGAGCCACACCTGCAGACTAGCTTACAATTAAGGGTTACAGCTATGAACCTTCAAATTAAACCTGGTATAAGATCTGCAGTCATTCTCTCTTCTGTGTATATTACATTGCATTTTTACATTACATTTCATTTAGCTGCCGCTTTTATCCAAAGCAACTTACAATAAGTGCATTCAACCATGATCCAAGGTATAGTTATAGGTATAAAGAATGAGCTGTCAATGAATCTGTACATCGGTTATGTGTGTGTGCGTGTGTGTGTGTGTGTGTGCGTGTGTGTGTGTGTGTGTGTGTGTGTGTGTGTGTGTGTGTGTGTGTGTGTGTGTGTGTGTGTGTGTGTGTGTGTGTGTGTGTGTGTGTGTGTGTGTGTGTGTGTGTGTGTAGGCTGTAAAATCCCCCAGGTTGGTAAAGATAAACATCCACACAGGTTCTTTTTTGTCTAATGTGCATCACCACTGGTATGAGCAGATACATTGACAACGGGTCCACCTGGCCGACAAAAGGCATTTTGGGAACCACAATGTGGGAGACTACCATTGCGTGAGTCCCTTCACTCCCCAGAATGGAGGCGTTGATCTACAAATGGGTCGACGTCACTGTTTCGCTGGAGGGAAGTTTGACAAAGATAATGGAGACGTGTGGGGAATAGAGTGAACAAACCACTTTAGGGATATGGAATAAGGCAATAAATCAGCTATAATATTGCTCTGGTATTTACCTTGTCAGACCACATCCATCCCTAGAGTAAGAGCTCACCCTAATAGCATTTAAAATGTTGAGCACACAGAGCTCAATCAACAGAAACTACCATCTCCCCCTGGTTCAAACTCTTAATTCTTTCCAGTTCTACAACGTCTCCAGGGGCTAAAAAGGGGAAACCCATCCATTTTCAGCCCTAACACAAATGTCTCAAATGTATTGTTTTTCCAGTGGTACTCACAGCTGGGTGAGCCTTGGGAGCTGGAAGGCTCTCACGGGGATCTGGCTGATGCGGTTTCTGCTCAGTCTCAGGACCTGTAGTGTTGAGCCCAGGTGGTCCAGAGCTCCGTGCTCTAACATGCTAATCTTGTTGTTGCTCAGGTACCTGGAGACGGACACAGCACATTGTGACATCAGAGATTTATGACAAACCTCAAATGATTGAATATGAATGCCTCAGTTTTTGTCTCACTTAAGTTTCTTTACAGACATGTTTTATAATTGAATCTGTTAAACCGGCTACATTCTCATGAAAACACTCTATGAAGCTTTGGTGTGGACATTTTGGACACAAATAATAAGAATGTCAACTTGCAACACTATTGTGTGCACTGTTTTTGCTTTTATTTAACTTTTCTATCAATATTGACAGTTGCTACCTTGTTTCTTTACAGGCACTGTGAGAAGTTTGACCATATTTACTTTCATTTCAGTTAATAAGGTTTTAAAGATTAGCTTGTTATGTGCCACAGTTATAATCCATCACACTTACAGGTCTCGGATTTGAAGGCCTGCAGGAAAGCTGTGCCCTCGCAGCTCGGTGATGTCATTATTGCTCAGGTCCAGAGATTCCACAGACACCAGCTCTCTGGTCCGCCTGCCGTCAATACTTCGGATTTTGTTGTGATGTCTGAAAAAAAAACACAAATAAAAAAGGCATTAGTCGTTGTTGACAATCCCTCTCACAGACTTGCATCTATTCCCTATGAGATGTCCACCTTGCAATCTCAGAAAGTATTACCCTGCTCAACTTCAGTGTCCTTGTCCCATCACTCAAGGAGGGAAGACACTCCAAATCCCCCAACTTCTCTAAGCCCACTCGGGCACAAAGAAAGGAAGGTACACAGAACAAAGTGGTCTACATCCACCACAAAATGTGTACTTTAAGAGCTTCCAAACAGAGGCTGGTCTTCTTTAAACAATTCCAAGGACACCTGTGCTTCTCCACAGAGCTCACTCTTAAAATCTACTAGATAGACTGGGCCTCCATGATCAACCAGAGCCACTTGAAGAAGTACTGGAGTACTTCAGTGTGTTATGGAATGGAGCAGTGGCTGTGTGAATCTCAAGGAGGAGCAAAGCTTCTATCTAGTATGAAAAGTCCTAATCTGCACAGGACATAGGAGCAGAAACAACTGACTGGGAAAAAAATCTAACCACTTTACAACAAAAAATATTCAAAAAAAAGACAGAATTCTAACTCAGAGAGGAGAAAATACACCTTTTACACCCACTACAAGACATGTCTTTCCTTGTGAGTCTTTACACAAGGAAATCTTGTATCCAGATAAAATGCCATCACTTTTGTGAGATCACATTGATATGACCTTTGATCACCAAAATCACTTCATTCTTCAGTCCCGGTGTATGTTTGTGCGAAACGATTGAATTAAAGAAATTCCCTTGTGGAGAATAGATGTTGCGTTCCTGCAAACAAGCAGACCACCCGAAAACATAATGCCTCTGGCCATGGCAGTCCCTAGCACTAATACATATAGAAAGATGCTGTCCCTGACATATCCTACAATATGAAAGAGATGATGCCTGTAGGAAACACTGGTGCCAGTGACACCCAAACACAAACCTGCGTGTCAGCAGAGCTCCCGGAAGGCCACAAGAACCACAAGAAGCCCAAATGAGAAATGAATACAGCAGGTATAAAATATTTAAAGCACAGAGATGGGAAAACACATAGTAAATAGTTTTTAAATCAAATTTGATGACTGCACTTAAATTATGACTCAATTAAAATGTAGCATAATCCTATCCCTAGTTTATTTGCACTCTCATCAGATGATAGATGATATTATATCGATATTACTAGTTGTAAATATTAACTTTAAGGAATATGTGCTAGTTGCTTGTCAACCTCACAGTAGCGACTACACTCCAGGAGGTCACTTTGGACAAGGCACCTAACCCCTTTTAAAACAACAGGTCACTATTATAAAATTGAGGTGACCTGCTTCACTTTATTTCACTCCAAATCTGATGACCGGGCAAATCAGGCAGTGCATTGTCTTTTCAGAGGTTGGCAAGCTATGTCAAATACTGACCTCTTATTACAGAGAGACACATGTTAAAAGAAATCTGAACTATTTCACTCAAGAGTAATTCACATGATTCATTGAAAGCTCAGAGTGTAATTCTGACTCACATTCACACACCGTAACTACCTATGGTTGGTGTTGGTGAATGTGTGTGAGTGTGTGTGTGCATGTGTGGCTGATACAAGGTAGGTGTTCTGCCAGTCGAACTTGTCAAAACAATGTCTGTCCCTCCTTTGTAGCCTTTAGCCAGCAGATGGACACACACACACACACACATGTCATTTATTGGTGTCTGAGAGGAGGAGGGGTCTCACCACAGTGGCCCACCTGAGTAAACAGTGGCAGTAAGGATGAGCCATGCAAGCACGCCTGCGCAACACACACACACACACACACCACACACACACACACCACACACCACACACACACACACACACATCACACACACACACACAACACAATCAACAAATGCACACATGGTCCAGAGACAGTGGCTACAGTGAGCATGAGCAAAGGGGGAGGGGAAGAATTGGGGAGGAAGGAGGGGGAAAAAGGAGAGGGGAGCGGAGCGGTGAGGTGGGGTCAACAGCTGGTGACCTTTGCTGGGAAAAACAGATCAGTCTCAAACTGGTGGGAGAGGTTGACCTCTCTCACTCGTTCTCTCATCCCCCCCCCACCCGCTCTTCTTCCACTGCTCTCACAAAATTCCCTCTCCTCTCTCCCGCCCACAGCCCAGAGCCCAGCTGTGTGTAAGAGACAGATAAAGCCTCAGTGTGTTTGAAGTCCCAACACACAGAGTAGTAGCCTTTATAAAAACTGATTATCATACGGGCAGTGACATTTCAGATAAAGCGGCGCTCGGTCCGCTCTTGTTCTCTTTCATGTCTCTGGGTCGTATTCGCTCTTGATTCCATTTAATTCCAAATCTCATTACACTGCCTCATTGACCGTGAGATCAGAGAGGGCCCGGCTCGTTTTGACACTTCTTTTTGATGTATGGAAAGCAGACACTAGCTATTTCCAGTGTCATCTTTGGGGGGCGATTGTTTGGCCTGTTCCTTCCTGTTTGAAGCTGGTTGCAGGACAAAAGAAGAATTATTTCAAAATCAGATGATCCAGTGGGCCAGATGATTTCCGACCCGAAGCTGTTTTAAACGCTCCCCTTTGATGCTGACTGGAGCGGCGATGAGCACAATGTGAAAGTTTGTGTTGCTCTGCTGACACTGTGTTTTTAAACAGTTTTGTTGCTTCTTTTTTTTGCCATCCTGCTGTGGCATTTTGGGAGTCTGTGGGATGTCAGTGGGCTTGCCAACGTGCATTGTCAGACTGTGGGAGCCTGGCATATGGGCTCTGGTTGGTCACATGCATCTGCGCATCTGTTTTTAACGTTAAAGCATTTCCTGATGAACGATTCTCAAAGCTCTGCCCAGATTGGTCGATGTACTGTATGTAAAGATGACAGTGATTGGCTCAAAGAAAAATGAAAACTGCAGCAATACAACCCCATATGGTCGGGCTTATCTGTGCCTTATGAATTCCATGACAGCTGCAGCGATTGAAAAGAGCTGCCAGACATGTGAGTATGAGGAGGGAGTGGGGGGGTGGGGGGTAAAGGAAGCTGGAGGTAGGGAAAAGAAGAAGACTGATAGAGAAAGAAAAAAGGAAATCGGGTCCACTCAACTATCCCTTCTTAGTCCACCTACTTCTTCTTTTTATTTCAACACATGATTGCTAATCTTCTCAATAAATGTGTACATCGCGAACACCCACAGGGAAATGTCATCCTGTTCTTTGTAAGTACAAACTGTCCCAGATTCTGAATCAGACACTCAGAATAGCATTTGGCTGAAAAGATCATAATCTGATTATTATCTTGATAACACTCATTCATCAGTTATCTTGATATTTGCACTGAATATTGAAATGTGTAAAGTTTCTTTAGAAATCTTTTTCTTTGTAGTTTTATTGTATTGTCTTTATAAAAGAAAATTGCAATTTGGTATCTTTGCCTAGTAATTACGAAACTGTATCTAGGAAGACAACAACAGTAATAAAATGTCCATCACTTCTAGTACCTTGTTTGCCCCACACTGCAGAAATATAAGAATAATTGAACATTTTACAGGCCTTAAATCCTGGAAGCCTGTCAAGTACTTCAGCTATTGCATAAATTAAATTGTAGTTACTTTAATAACTTCATTAATTTCCTACAGACAGAGCAAACCTTGTCAGCAACTGGCTGCCTGACACTCAAGACTCAGACAGTCAGACAGTCAGACAGTCAGACGGTAGAAACCACATTTAATGGGCGCTGAGCCTTTTGGAGCGTTTGCTGTTGGCTGAGGGGCTGCCAACAGATTCTGTGTCCATTTGCTTAAACAAGTGTGTTTGTGTGTGTGTGTGTGTGTGTGTGTGTGTCTGTGTGTGTGTGTGTGTGTGTGTGTGTGTGTGTGTGTGTGTGTGTGTCTGTGTGTGTGTGTTTGTATGAAAGCCGCTCTCTCGCAAACTTGTAGTCAGACAACATTCCAGACTATCTCGAACTAATGGCACAGGAACACTCTCCTGCATTCTATCCAGCTAACTCTATTGGGGCCCATACATGCTATCACACTCCAGGGGACTTGTTGGCAGTCGGGTCGGAGAACTGGATTAATTTGAATAACCCTGCGATTGAGTTCTTACTTCTCTTTTTCTTTCCTTACGAAATTCTCTCCAACTATTCCTCTTTAACATGATGTGATGTCACCCTGATCTGACATATTCACATCTCCCGTCCCTCACCCCCTCCCTATTTTCTCATTCTTCCTCCCCCTTGCTCCCTGTCACCCATTTTACTGTAAGCCATGTGACTGACAGCTGCAGCTGCAAGTGCTTCAGCGGGCCTTCGCTTCAGCTGCATGGCTTTGTAACGCTCCGACCCTCCCTCCAGCCTCCACTCCTATCAGGCCAACAGGCCTCCCCCTAGCAACAGGCCACAAGTCAGGCCAAAAAAAGACACCCCAATCATTTGGAGGGGCTGTGACTTGGCACAGTTTGTACAAGTAAAGGTTAACTTGCCTCAATCCCTTCTGCACCAAAAGTGAGTGGGACGTTTGTGCTGCCTACAGTTTGTGAAGCCTACAGGTCCAGGCAGATAGAGATCACATGACACAATAATAAATCAAACCTGCGGGAAACATGACACACTTTTAACAGACAGCTGTCAGAGTTGCTTACTCAAACCTCAAATGTCCCCTCTTACTAACTGGCCACAGCCTACAGAAATACTCTGACCACCGATCGGTGCATCATGATAATTCTGAGAAGCAGGCAGATGACACACGGGGAGAGGCAACGGTACGACTCCCACAGTGCCCACCAAGTGATGACGGCGATACAAACAACAGCTGAGTGCTGTACTACCAGGAAGTGTGCTGGCGCACTGGCAAGGTGGGAAAGAAAAAACAGAATTAACTTTCTTGTGTAAGGTTGAGCGAGATGTAAGAATGTTATCTGGTCAAACGAGGGGGGAAAACTGCAGCATGGTCGAAAACAACAATCCACCCAACAGATGATTTGGGTGGAAAACTGTGTGTTTGTGTGTGTGTGTGTGTGTGTGTGTGTGTATATATTGTATCAGAAACATAAGCATTGCCAATTATCCAGTTTAACAAAAGTTTTCCTGTTAGCTCCAGCCTTATGTTTTTCCAACACTTATTTTGGGCTAACCTTAGAAAGCCTTTCATGGTACCGTGCTTGTTTTGTTACCCTACATTCCTTGAAACATTCTTGAGCATCATACCTAACAGAACATTGTCTGTATGGAGATAACACTCAAGACTAAAATAAAAAGTGTGGATAATGAAGTGTGTAAGCAATTCGTAAAGTACCAGTTCCTCAATTATCATCAACTTTTATCCTGAAAAGTTTATGAACTCCACCTGTATTATAGTACATTTTTTTTAAATGAAACATTCCTGTCCATTAACCACAAATGCTGCTTTCACTGACTTTCAAATTGTAGCTTGATTTAAATGCCCAAACTAGCACTCTCTTTCCATGAGCGTCCTTCAGCGGTGTTAAAACCTGAGATTTGACGGACTACCGAGCTCACGTTCGTGACATGCACAGGCGCACACATGTCCTTCCCAAATAGGGCAGTAAATCCCCAGTGAGATGCCAGTGCAGGCAGTCCCCACAGGCAGTTTCACAACTGGGAGCAACCAAGCTGGAAGTATACACAAGCTGACACACTGAGCAGCGAGCACTGCTCGAGCACCGCAAGCTAACAAGTCTAGTCAGTTACCTGACCACATGCTAATGGCTCATGACAGAGCTCCATATTTACGCCAGGAGAGCTCAAGAGGAAAGTTTTTTTGTAATAGTAGGTTTACATAATAAAGTCACCCTCATGGTAACTTCACATTTATGCAGTGCTACCTCTGAGACGTACAGGCATGTGCATCCTCGACAGATGTCAAGAGACTATTTCGAGGGGCATTTCAAAGAGGCCACTGACCTAAGAATATGGTAACAGAGAGCCAGATAATTCTGGTACTATATCAGGCCGTAAATGGGGTGATACTCACAGGTAGAGCGATACAATCTTGGAAGCAGCCAGTCCTAAATGTGGTATGGAGGTCAGCTCATTGTGGTCCAGCCGCCTGAAAGTGACAAACACACACAATGTAGCGGGTTAAAGAACATAACTGTGCCCTGAAAGAAAAAAACACAAAGAAATACACAAGAATGATGTTGTTTGGGGGTCAATGGCAGTATAACAAACTGCTGCTAAAGACAGAAAAACAAACAGAGATTGTGTCAACTGAAGCTACCCTCAGTAATGGTCAATCTGTTTTGTAATTTCTATATAAACTGTGTATCCCACTTGAGATGCGACAACATTTGAGGCTAAATTCAATCAACTCTTATATAAATCAAAGGGTTTCCAACCCAACTTGTCACTTCTGCCGCAGAGCAAGTAGCAAATCATCTTTTAAAAAAATAATCTAAAATAGCATGGGACTAAAACAGATGTCGAGGAGTGTATGACTGGCTGGCCAGCCTGCCAAAGATGTCACCAGGGTGTGTATCACCAGTTAGCTTGTCTATGTGTGTGTATGTGCCTTGTGTACCGGTGCTGAGTGACACAGAGCCAAGCCCTCTCCTCACCATATAAAATATTTACAAGGCCAGCGTTGGCCACAGTATCAGGTGGTGGAGGGGAGCCTTAATATAGAAAACCACCACTTTATTCTCAATTGGACTTAGTTCAAGGCAACACATATGAGGATGCTGGTAGGAAGTGGAGAGGAAACCATGGAGAGAACACAGTCAGTGATAAAGACAACTCACTACTCACAACTGTGGTTCTGATTTAAATCTAAACCTGAGTTTAAGATCTAGTGGGGTTCAGTTAGTCCATCAGAATGTGTTCAGTTGTTCGCCAACCGATAAATCATGTGAGTACTTTGTGAATGATTACTTACAGCTCTCTCAAGTTGGGCAGGTTGGAAAAGGCTTCAGCGCTGATGACTGTCAACTTGTTGTGGCCAAGATTTCTGTGAAAAAGACAACAGGAAAATAGTCAAAATCTTTGATTTATAATATCATTGCTGAATAATTAACAGTCAAAATATCAGCAGGGCCACAATTGTTATAATTCAGTAGTTAAAATAAGGAGCCGGATCAATAGCAAGAATTATTTCACCCATTTGAAAAACAGCCTCATCTGTCCACATTAAGTACTGTATGCCTGAAAACACTGCAGTACATCAATTCAGCCGGCCTTCAAGAGGGCCGGGTCGATACTATTGATACAGAGCGTGTCTCTCTCCTGGCTCACTTTCCAAACATAACCCACAGGCCATTCATCTGCAGTAGTCAATTTGCACTTTAGGCTAACAGCGTATTTAATAGCTGGCACTTGACTCGTACAGAGGCTTATTAGAGAGTGATTTTTCCAGTGATATAGCGTTACTGCTGTCAGTTAGGGGGCGGAGGGGGGGGGTATGTGTGCGCTCCTTACACACATCTGCATTTCAGATTGAGCTTCCCACGCTTTGTGAATCAAATCCATTTCACACATAAACAAGTCCTCTCTCTGTCACACACACACACACACACACACACACGAACAGGCACAGGCACACGCACACGCACACGCACACGCACACACACCTCCTGCTTGACTGGCATGCAGCCTGCCTTTTGGCAGAGAGGAGGCTGCAGTGAGAGCGGTGTTTGTGTTTGTGTACTGGGGTTAGGCTGGGCCAGACAAAGGGAGCCCACAGCTCCAGGGCCGCCTGCCTCCCATCCCTCCGTCCCACTGTCCAGACGTGAGAGACACACCAGGAATGTTTCACAGGCCTGCAGAGAGATGGCTGCTTGTTCCCAGAAGCTGGGGACACTTTTACCTGATGGACACACATTCCTCATGCTCTTGTCCAATTGCCATAAAATACCATGACAGAAGCAGAATAATGTTGCTTCATGTCGCCGCCTCATAATTTTTATCGACATAATTTGAGTAGATTGGTCAATACTATAACAAAAGACGTGTTACGCCCTTACATCATATACACCCTTCAGTTTTTAACAATATATGCCTATCAATCTTAATCTGTGTCTCACTTTACAATTTCCCTTTCTTTTCTTCTCTACTTGATTGCAGATAATGACAGTCTCCCTCCCCAGTTATTTCGCTCTACTTGTGTGTGCGTGACAAGATAATAGCAGAGCCTGTGTCTGCCCTCTAGGCACAGGCCTGACGAGGAGGTGTGCATATGTGCCTATGTTATGATCGTTTACCAGGGCACCACCCATTGTTGTCCTGATCACTAAACTGTCATCCCCTGCAAGAGAAGGCAACAACCTCATTATGGTGAAGTTAAGTGAAAAATCACACAGCTTTCTCTGCCTGGAGGTACGCATCTTCAGCCCACGCACACATAAACACACACAGCATAGACAGGATGAAATAGCAAGAGTGCTGTCATGCTTTTGGCTTTAATTTGGCTCAAATGTTCAAGGAATTTTACTGGTGAATTTTTAATTATGAGTATACAAATCTTATTTAAGAACATTGCCTCTTGACAGCTCACATGACTTTAATGTGAGGGAAATTGTCTGTGTTGCCTATTTGAAGGCATGAAAGTCAAAGCCTAAAATAAAGAACAGGGTCTAAGGAAAAGAAAGTCACGCTTGAGAGCCAAACCTGTCGTACTGGTGCTAAAGGCCACAGAGGCAAACAAAACTGGTCCTTTGTGTGCATACGCAGACGCACATGTGCCTCGTTCTCAGTCCCCTATGGTGTTTACATAACTTTTTCTCTACATCTCATTCAGCCAGATTGATTTTCTTTCCTATCAGATGAGATAAGTTTCATAGTGTTTTAACACCTACTGTCTGAGGGGACGGTGATAACGCTGCTTCTCCCTCCCTCTCTTGCTTCCTCCCCTTCTCTCCCTGTTGAAGAGGGGTTGGGGAAGTGGGGTGGTGGCGGGGAGAGACGCCAGTGCTATGCGTGGTTAATGCTTTCCAGAAAGTGACCTTACAATCGTAGATTTGCCGAGCGGGGATCAGAAGCCTAGAAGTCATTAAGAGTTTCTGACTTCTTTACTGGGGGGGAGGGCGAGACGTACACATCGAGAAACAAACATACCGAGAAAAAATAAGAACCATCCAAATAACCTGCCAAACTCTACACTACATGCAAAGAACAAGTTAATGAAATATAATTCAACCAATCAGCAGGCATAGTTGAAATGGGAACTGGCGCCATGATTAAAAACATGGCAAATACTACAAAGCAATTTAGTTCTGAAAGCCCCGAAAGTTTCAAACACTGCATTCCACTGTATGGTACAACTAGTTTATACAAAGGGGCAGCACTGTTTGACATTAGTCAGCGGGATCAAAATCAAAAGCACTCTCTGCCAGGTACTAAGTCAAAGAAAGTGAGTGATAATTTAAGCCTGTTTCTTTAGCCCAGTACGACATTTTCCCCACTGAATTCAAGCTCATTCAAGCATCAACAATAGCTGATCTTCTACATTCATTTCATTAAATTATTACTCAAATAGATTTTTTAATTGCACATTTAATGCTAATGTTGTCCAAGCATAATGGCCATTGTTTTTTAATATATCAACTAAACAAACAGAGAATATTAATGATAGAAGTTATCATATTCATTTGGAGCTGCTTGATACTCCCTACATCCAAACAAGGACAGAATAGGCCTGTTTAATTACTATATCAACTTTTCATACGATATACACACATGGACTCGATCATTTTGCTGACTTCGATAAATTGCATATTGTGTTTACATGCTTGTTCAAGTAAACCATCACTGAGCATAGAGGTCAACATGACCTTCTATCTGTCAGTAGAACTGCAGAGGCACAAAACAACGAGGGCAACTGGAGTGAGGGCTGGTCTGAAAAACACTGCCCTCATCTAACCCCACAGAACCAGCACAACCCAACCACCAGCCCCCCCACCCACACACACACACCTTCCTAACAATAACAATAAACACTGAGAGTAAGTGACTTATCAGGAGGAAGAAGGTTCTCTATTAAACACAACAGAAAGGAAAAAACGTCCAACATATTAATATCACAAAGAAATACAAATAAAAAAATAATCAACCTGTTGCTATGAAGTCAAGTCACTATACTAGTCATGAAACTAAAGGTTAGTTACCTAATTATAAAATCTTTATTGATGACTACTTAGATCATTGATTGAGTAGTCTATCAAAAACAAAAACAATGTTTGCTTGTTACAACTTCTAAGATAAGACGTTCTTTGCTTTTCTCTCTCGAGAAGGGCATTTATCATCATTATTATTATAGCCTGAACAAAATGAGTTGCTGGATCAACTGATCATCAGTCAACTACTGGAAAGGAAACATTGGCTTCAATCTTAACTCTGCCAGGAAGATAAATCTAGTAAAATAGGGCACGGAGGCTGCAGTAGACGGTCACTGCTGGACCATGCGACTGACTTGACATATAAATCTCATTAAACAGCTTTAAGAAAAAGTTGTCATATTGGTGCTGTGGGAGTAGAGACAAGCTGAGAGTGCAGGGTGATGTCATAGCATATGACACTATGCTTGTAAGTCAGCATTAAGTCTGCGTGTGGGAGAGAGGAGATGTGGGCCAGGAGGATGAGAGAGGGAACTTACAAACAGGGAGATATATCATCATTATCCTTCCCTGTTTCTAATGTAGATAGCGTGAACTTTGCTCACTGGAAGTGTGAAGTGATGTCAGTGAAGAGCCTTTTGCAGCCCAGCTGGGAGACAAAGGCTCTTTAATGTGGTCGATTTCAGAGCATCATAAAACTGGTCAAATAATAACCTGTGTCAGGGAGGAACACACACACACACACACACACACACACACACACCACACACACCACATACACCACACACACACACACACACACACACACACACACACACACACACACCACACACACCACACACACACACACACACACACACACACACACACACACACACACACACACACACACACACACACACACACACACACACACACACACACACACACACACACACACACACACACACACACACACACACACACACACACACACACACACACACACACACACACCACTCTTCCTGTCATTAAAGACCAGTTTATAGCCAGGCAACTGCAGTGAGAGTGTACACAGGGCTTCAGCCCACCATTTTTATACACCAGCCAAACAGAGGAAGGAAACTGCCAGAGAAAAAGACAGACAATGTCTTACCAAGTGAGACAAGGTTAAAAGCTTGTGCCGATGAACAAGACTAGCCAAGTATAAAGATCAAAGATGTGTAGTGCTGAAGGGGGTCAGCATATTTAAACATTTGCATTACAGTACCCCACACACACACAAGCGCGCGCACACACACACACACACACAACAAAGGAGCTGCTCGAGCCCTTGAAATCAGCGTAGGAGCGTGACTCAGTTTCTGAAGTTTTCCGAGGCAGGAAGGCGAGCCACATCTTGGGGCCATGTGCACTGCAGCTCCCTTCTGCTTGGCTGGTTTTGGGTCCGAAGCAGGAGATGGAAGTGGAGCACTCAAAACAAACAGGGACAAGGTTGGGAAAGGGGTCTGCACTAGCCCCAGGCCAGGCCTAGCGATGCCATCCTGGACACTCCAGATGAAAACCACAATAACGCTCATGCTGTCCACACTGCATGTCCTTCAGAGTGTGTGCACACACCATCCACACACATGATCATGCTCATGCATTAAACACTGGACTCTGGTGCGATAACAGTGGAATTTGCAACGAACAGCGCCAGACTACTCATTAAGAGAAAAAGGAAATGACTGTCCACAATTAATCTGAAAAAATAACATAAACACTGTATGTCTCTATAGTGGGACTGTTTTGGTACTGTGCAGACAGCTGACCTTATGCTCGCAACTTCAAAGTGAAGAAAGAAAGACGGATTGTTCGACATTTTTCCCCCTACTTATTGTTTATTATACAAGCAGAGAAATAACTACACTCCAGACAGTGGAGAAAGAAGTGTCTAAATAGTGGACCATGCTATCTTTACAATCTAATTGCATGCAAATGTGCGGCTGTCTAGACAGTGAGATGCTCCTTTCTGCAGAATCAGAAAGAACAAAGGCATATTTTGGGGGGAGGGCTTCAAGAGAAAAAAATTGGCCGGATTCAGGCCTCACAGCCTCACTCACTTCCTCGAAGGACTGCCTGTTTTCTGGGGTTTAGAAGCTGTTTCGCTTGGTAGGACCTCTCACTCGCTGTCTAAGTCACGCTTTTTTTCTAACCCCTTCTCCAGATTTCCCAACTCTTACCAGATGTAGAGAATCCACAGATGATTCATCGATCAAGCCCACTTTGTAGACACCGACTTCAGGGGAGAGGGAAAGGTGGAAAAAAAACTTGGCACACCGAAGTGTCTTCACAAAAGGGCCCATCCATTTCAGTGACTGGATTCCTGCAGGATGACTTGTGGCAGCAGCTGTTTGATTGCCATTAAAGCCAGTGCGAGGCCATGAGCTCATTCCATGTCTTCATGTTAATGTCAGACTTTATCTGTTGTTATAAGAGCAGGAGCTCAACCTTTGTGCTTCCTTTGTAATTTGTTCATAACTCGTGTTTTGCATGAATCATCTCAGCTGGTTAAAAGAGGTTCATATACAATGAAAAAAAAATGTATGCTTCAAAATCTGCATCTGGGGCAATTAGAAAATCACCCAAAACCCTTTCGAACGCTTGAGTTGTGACTTTTAAAACATCTGCGAGAGAACGTGCAAGTCATGAGACCGGGGAAACTATGACAATAAACAAAGTTTGTAAAAATCACTTGCAAGACCACAAAATTACAAGGCTGCGTAGTGAGCAATGCCCTCAAAACCACAAGGGGCACAGCCCTACTGAGTGCTGCTGCTGCTGCTGCTGCTGCTGCTGCTCTGCAGCAACTGCTGAAAGGTTCATCTACAGAGGAAGTATTTATGAAGATTATTCTTCATGTATTAATCAGTCCTTATTGTTCAAACTTATAAACAGCAAAACTACTCGTGAAAGAAAGCCAACCTATCATAGTCCTTTTGTAAAAGATTAGTTAACATGATTATTATCCATAAGTTAGATTAAGTAAAAGGCTGTGACTAAAACTAATAGTGACAAACAGGTAGACAGATCTGTAATGTTTAATTTCTTCTGGGTTTCTCACTGTGTTAAACCACATGTGACGGTGGAAGAGATTTCTGACCAGCGACACGACTTTCACAAACTAGTGGAACCAGTCTGAAGACAGAGGCAGCAGCAGCAGACCGTGACATTGACAAAACACCTCCTTTCAGTGAGCGGAAAAACCTCCCCCCCTTCTCCCTCAACTTTTCCTTCAGTTCCCCCAGGCCAGGTGATGTGCATCTCCAACCTCTTCCGACCAGTCCGCAACCAGCCAGCTAAGCTCACAGCCTCTCTCCGGAAACCACTAACACAAACCCATTTCCTGTGGGCAGAAGCCAAAACCAGCTGTTGGGGGTAGTGTTTACCAATAAGGCTGTACTGTGAGGTTTAAGGCTATGGCTTGGGGTTGAGTCACAGAAAAAGCTTTTGGTGTACATCATGCATTATGGCCAGTACATTGGAAAACCTTGGAAACCGCTTGGGAAATGCTAGGTTACGAGGGTGATCAATCAAGAACAGGCTTCCTCTTGCTTCTCACCAGAGTGGCCGCAAGTCGGTTACCATTCTGGTGAAGGACACAACATTGACAAATGATAATAAAAGACAAACCTCATAGAAATCTGTGACTTTTCTGTAAGAGTAAAAAGGATTTACAATCTCACATGAGAAAGACTCTAAAGCTATAAGGAAACATGTATCTGCTCTATCTCTGGCCAACCACTGAGATCGCAGGCTTTTATTTAATTGCAAAATCCCATTAGGCCAGTGCGCTGTGGGCAAAAATGCTTTTTATACACATTACCGTGGTCACAAATAAGATAAGGCACCACTCCTGAGAGGCTATATGTGTCTGCGTGAGAGCAAACTTGCTTTGAATTTTATTAGCGTATTCATCAGTCAGAAACAAGGGATAAACATCTGAGGCTGGTGGTCAGTTTATTAAATGTTACACGCACTGATGTAAGACAGCACAGGACGTGTCCGAAAATAAATTTAAGACTGTAGGGGCTTTAAAGAAGCTGTTAGCCCTTTAACCTCAAGCGTTTGCACCATGCTGGTGAATACAGTGACGGAACAAATGTGAAGCAATAGAAAATGGTTAATGATCCTGCAATAATTATCAGTGGAGTTAGCGTTCCTATACGTGGTTATTATGCTCTCTTCTCAAGGGTATGTTTCATTCTAATTCAAGCACACGTCTTAACCACAAGCCTTCACCATCCATCCTTTTTAACTCCGTCTGCACAGCCAGGATGTGCCAACGTGATTGTTTCCCCGATCCTCATCAAGGCTACGCTCTCACAGGGGACCAATAAAATCAGGGTCCTGAAGGCAGATTATTTTGACAAGTGGAAGGCATTAGGTTTATTTCCTTCACCTAAAGCCACAGGACAGCTTGTGATGGATAAACTACCCAGATGTACCCTCTAGCCATCTATCTTCTTGGGACAAACATTCATTCAGGGTTTAAGAATAACTCCTACAATATCAGAGCCCAAATGCTGACACATGTTTGACCTACCACTGCGTTTTATGGGTTAGGAAAAACAAGTATTTAATGCATGCATTCATGTAAAGGTAATCTGGCTGCACTCATCAATTAGGAAACAACTGACTGTCTGTTCTTCATATGCACACAGACATAACATCAAGGATGTCCATTTCTTTTACTACCTTCTGAAATCCCCCAAAAGTCTAAAACTTCCCTGCAGCCTGGAGGAGATAGGAGGACTCCCCTCAACAAATGTTCCACTCTAGTATTAATGCACCCACAAAAGGCAGGGAAATGTCCTTTCGTTTTGAAGCTTGATTGTTCCGCTCTGCTTGAGTAATCTTAATTTTACAGAGAGCCGGGCAGAACGCAGAGCACTTTTCAAGTCTGCAAGTGGTTGTACAAACCACATATATATAACTAATTTGCAGGATTCTTACTGATTAACAACTGCAATAACACATGTTTTAGCCTAGTACTACTACTTACTAAACTGCCAAAACCTACAGGTGTTTCAGGTTATTGAGATTCTCCTCCAAGTCTTACATCTGCATTATGTAGAACAGAAAGCCGCCCGATACTGTCCTCCCTCGTCCCTACCACTGCTGCTGCTTCTCCTGCTGCTGCTCCCTCCCTGGGGTAAATACAACAGAGACAGTCGACTCCACACTGATTTCACTTGGCTCAGAGGCCTGGAGGTAGAGGAGGATAAACATGTTTTTTTAAACCAAGGCACTGTGCACACTACCGTTGCACTGTCCTATAATTTTTTGCATATTATTTGCAATTGTATCACACTAGTATCTACAACCAGCTCATATGTACTTCTGTGAACAGGCAGAGCTAAACAACTAAAATAACTTCAAATCTACAACACAAAATAATTCCATCCATGTGGACAGGATTTGGTGAGAGTAAACTTATAGGATCCTAGGCTACCAGTCAAAATGTTCAATATTTTGTCTTCTGGGATACAGTAATCATCTACTGATGTGACTCATTTAGAGAGCTCAGGGAAATTGAAACAGGTTCCCTTTGAGTTACCTGCCAACATAATGTGACTATCACAAGTGGTGTGGAAATATGCAACCTAGGTGTTTTAAAAGATAATTCAAAGCCATAAAGCCATTCCCTTTGAGAACAAAAAGATTGCGGGACCTTATATCTCTGCCGATAAGGTTTAGGCGAGAGATAAAAAGAAGTCGGCATGGAGTGAGACTGGACTCACAAACCAGAAGGTTTAGAGCAGCTGTTTCAGCGGGGACAGCCGTCCAACAATAGTTGTCCTCTCTCCAGGAGGACAGGAAGAGCAGTGTGTCTGTGTACGTGCGTGATAAACAGCGTCTGCACTTGAACTTGGCTAAGTGGTGCTTCGGGGCAATGAGGCTACCTGGACACAAGTGCAGTTATTCATGTGTTTTGAGAACTTTTTTAAAAGTTGCATTCCTCCCTTCCCAGGAGAAAAAAAACTGCCTAACACTGGAACCTGGGAGCCAGAAGAGTCTTTGCACCACGTTCCCAGAAACACATACAAACAGATGTCTGAAATGTCAGTGAGGATTCACAACTGCCACTGGTCGTAGTGTTTGCAATACAGTGCAGTGAGAGCAGGAGGACAGAGGGTAGTGTTGTCTGTAAATAAATTGTTGATAAGTGCTTAAGTTCCCTGAGCACCGGAAGCTGTTTCATAAAAATGCCTCAAATTGGCTCAATTTCGAAACGAGTCAGCAACAACGTTTCAACTGTTGTCCTGGTGGACCTATGCTTCATTTATAATCAATGTGATTTGTGAACTATGGCTAGAAACACTGAAACAAGAATTAGGATAATACCCTTCATAAATCTGTTAGAACAAAGCAGACGTTTATTTGTTATGACATGTTTGGGCCCATTTGTTTACGCACCCTGAGAAGACAGTTTGTTCGTCTGACACTGTGAACAGGAATTCATTTTTAGATAGCTATATATGAATTCACGCGTCTGGTATCCATGTGTCGGAAACCATGAAAGCTATCAAAATTCACTGACTGCACAGGACACTGATAAGGGACGTGCTGTAGCATTAAGTTAGATTTCTATTGTTTGATTGAAAGTTAACTTTAAATTAAGGTATATTTTACTGGGGATCTAATAAATAAAAGCCAATCTGTTAAGAAGTTATGGGCTGAAAATGAATGCAGACGGATTTCTCAAAGGAGCAGTAATAATTTTCTATGCTCTTGAGCAAGGCATTACACTGGTAAGGATTATTCTGATGTGCACCATCATACTTTATATGAAAGGTTTGTGCACATCATCCTTCCTGCAAGTTATAAAGCACCTGTATGACTGACAGTCACCAAGTCCAATTTAATAAACACCAAATACAAAAAATGCTTCAAGACAATGCTGAAAAATACAATAAATCCTAAAATACTACAGGTGGTTTACTCTCAAATAAGTTTCTACTTTGCATGTTGTGAAAGTTTATGAGAATTTTGAATCAAGGTAAATCCTAATCAAAACACAGTGTGTAACAACTGCCCCCGCAAAGATACATGCTGGTAGTGGAGTTGTTCCACTGGTTCCCAGAGTGGGGTGCAGGGACCTCTGATGGGACTTCGTGGGGGTAACAGGGGGTCCCAGAATAAAAGAGGATCAGTTTCGTTTTACTCATGCCAAAGTTGTTATAATGAAGAGGGAATTGACATAACTTGTGTGACTGGTGTTCTCCCTCTCCCTGCTGAAGATGACGGACAAGTATGCTTCACCACATTACCACAAAAATCTTATTAGACCAGATTCCTGGAGAGAAACACCGCGGCAGCTTGGTTCGTTTATCATTGCAAATTAGTTGTCTCGTTGACTTGAGAAAGTTTTTAAAATCTCTATGATATCTTGCACTTTATTTTCTTAACAAGCAGTGGCGGTACCCCGTTATGGGGCTGGTCAAAATAGTTGCGGGGCCAATGAGCGCTCTACTTACAAGGAGACGGTACGAGCAGGAAGGTCCGCGGGCGTCTCCGTCAGCTCCAGGCCGCTGCAGTCCACTGAATCCCCGCTGCAGGTACAGAGCTGGGCACAGGGCAGGTCGGAACCCAGTCCACCAGTACCGAACAGTCCGACCGTCAGGATTAAATAAAAAACACACGCACAAACACATCCAAATCGTCCCAGGAGAGCCGCCATTTTGTATCCAGCTTTAATAGCGCGGCCGCCGAGCTCTCTCCTCGCAACCCCACGACCCGGGATATTAATGCAGCTTCGTTGGGGCTGAATGGCGTTCACAGCACATTAAATCATCTCCTCCAGCTTCCACTGGCCAGTACACGACACCACTCAGGACATGAAACCGTTTCCATCCCAGTCAGTGTAGGACACAAGTTCCCAGTCCAACTTTCTCCTCCGCTCCCCGACGCAGGCAACAAAAAAAAAGTCAGAGGTGGTTCACAGCAGGCAACTTTAATGTCGCTTCACCTCGGTTCCACTTTGAAAGAGTCTGTCCATACAAATGTTAGAAGTGTACTCTCTCCACAGCTCTGGGTGACATGTTTGGAAACATGCACCAGCGGCAGAGGACACCGGGCAGCGCTGAAACTGTGGATCCGCAGAGCAGCAGCGGAACTGTTGAAACAAACTTCACCGGAGCTGGAGCCCGGTGTGAAGCCCGCGGAGCCGCGGTGTCCACCATGAAGTGGAGCCGGTGGTTAATAAGTGAAGTCCCGCGGGAGCTGAGCCGAAACCTCCCGAGTCCCTGGAACCGAGCGCCGCTTCCAGTCCAAATCTGCGCTGCGCTCCTCCGCCGCGGCAGTAAATCCAAGTTTGAGATAAGAGAAGGAGTCCGCCGGCAGCTTATCAGGTGCGATGTGAGGACGCCAAACACCGACGTTCCGATTAACAGTACGAGCCAGTCCGCCTCCTTCTGTCTGTGCACCTCCACCATGAGTTTCTCCCTGTCTACGGTTACTTTTCCTTTCTCCTGCTCGGTCCTCCGGAGTCCCACGTTGGATGCACAACAGCGATCCCGGTGAGCCCTCCCCCCCGCTGGGCAGCGATTGGCCAGTGGGATTTGACGGGCGGGTCAAGCTCCGCTCCCATTGGTCCTGGCAGGCCGTCGGCGCATCGCGGAGTCGGGGAGCCCTTTGAGCGGCTGTCAATCAGCGGTTCGTGTCCCCGCCCCCGTTTCCCACCCCGGGGTGTGAAACCGCACCCCTACTCCCGCCACCCTCACTCTCACTGCTTCTTAAAGAGACCGTCACCCAGATCAGGCGCTGTAATCGCATTATAACAAGCCATAATAACATAATTGGTTTGTGCCGCCGCAACAGTTCCGTGTAAAGTGTTTGTCTTCAAATGTGTTATAAAGAGAAGAGTGTGTGTGTCATGTTTTTCTCCTGATTTTACGCAGGGGATTTGCAAAGCAACTGGTGTTTGTTTATAGCCCAATCCTGCCGTCAGTTATTCATCATTTATAACATCCTCAAAAGATAGATAGATAGATAGATAGATAGATAGATAGATAGATAGATAGATAGATAGATAGATAGATAGATAGATAGATAGATAGATAGATAGATAGATAGATAGATAGATAGATAGATAGATAGATAGATAGATAGATAGATAGATAGATAATAGATAGATAGATAGATAGATAGATAGATAGATAGATAGATAGATAGATAGATGGGGAGAGAGATAAATATTGCCAATGACATTATTTTAGTACTAGGTGATTGAAAGACACAAGAAACTGAGGCAGAGTATTGAAGCCAAGTGATATGAAGTGCCCTTAAAGTGCTATAATCGATGAATTATCGAGAGAATGTGAAGAGACGGTGAGGTGCATGGAGAAATAGCTGCAACTGAATCAAACTGCATTGTGTGTGTGTGTCTAAACTCATGTCGAAATGTAATAAATCAAACATATTATTATTATTATTATAATAAATGTGTGGCCTATTTCAATACAATAATAAGCCACACATTTTACTCTTCACCTGGAGTTGTGAAAAACTATCATTACATTAAGTTAAACTAACAAAATCAAAAAATATGCAGCAAAATATTCTTAAAAGAACCAAAAGCAAAAGTTATCATGATGTCAAATGGTCCATTTCACAATAATACATATTAAGGGATTATAACTACTGATGCATTCATGTGTAATCATCACTAACGCTGTGGCTGGGAAAGGTGAGGCTCACATCAGTTACTTCACGTTGTCTACTTCCACATTGTTTGATCTATAACAGATGAATAATGATTCATTAGTTAAATAAAACTGTGAAAATGTTGCTTATAAGCTTTTGCATGAATTATAATGTTCAGTAATATATATATATATATATTAATATATATAAATAAAAAAATATGATATAGGGTCATTATACATGAACAACACTTTTCATTTTTAATAATATGTATCATTTTACTAGTATATTTTTATTTTAGTTAAATTTGTGCTTTGTAACTTGTTATTTGGTATATTTAAATAGGGTTGAAGTAATTTTATGTAAGGAGCTGAACACCTCCCTCACCACTGGAGTGTCCGAGCATCTTGCGTTCCTGATTGTGTGCTAACAAGGTGTGTATACCTGTCTGTGCAGGCACACCCATGTACAGTATATCTCAGTATATGCCACGTAATGGCAACATGATAGCACAAAAGTCCTCCCAAATGCTGAAGTCATACTCAGACGTTTTTCTTAAAAAAAACCATCTACAGTAAATCAGTTGTCTGGTGAGCCTCATGGCCGCGTGAACACTTTTTTTCTCATCACATTTTTTCTCTCTCCTCCCACTGACGGATGGTATTGATCTTTGTCAGAGCCATTGTGATCACTTCACACTGGGAGAAGTCCCCACATTTCATTGCAATTAATCACAGTAAGCGAGGACACAGATATTCACACCTGTAGCACTGCAGGCAGTTCAGTGGCACAGTTCCCTGTTCCTTTTTCAGTAAGGTTTCACATTGCATAACGCATGTGTGAGTGAGCACGGTAGCCTACAGGTGAGGCCTCCGACTCTTCGTAGCAAGGGAAGGAAAATATCTGAGAAATGAGACGCTGTTAAAACATGAATTCACTGGTGATGAAAAAAAGAGCAATGGAGGACGACTAATTTCTATGGCTCATCCGGATATCGTAATACTCGGAGAGTTGGAGCTTGTTTTTAAAACGCCTTTGGAAATAAGACATGATTGATCCCAAGATTAAAAAGTAATCTTAGACACTGATATGTGAATTTAACAATAAATTGTCCATTGATATGACAAGAGTACGTTTCGAAAAGTAGGGAAATATATTATGGCAACTTATTATAGAGGAAGAATTGAAATTATACATTGAGTTTTAAATAATCAAGTCAAGAACTAAACATTTCCGAGTGTGTCTTTCAGAAATAAGTTCGACCATCTATGAATAATAGAAGTTTTAAATACAAAAGTTTTTTTCACAAGATTTGATGATCAAACTGAATTGCTGTAACATTTTCTTTTCTTTATATCAGGTCTGTCACAGTATTTCAGACGTTCTGTGCACATTTTGGTCCCAAGTGTCAGGGTGCCTACAATTTCAGGCATCCCAAGTATGCTCAACCCTGCATTTTGATTCCATTCCTTTAACAGTTGGGACATGTGGAGCAGGTATTTTGGGGGGTCTATTTCGAGGGGACTGTTGACACGTCTTTTAATGTGATTTATTTGCTGGATGACCCGCTCAGGATGACTTGGCACACAAATAACTTTACTAATACACGCGCTAAGCTCAGGTTCAAGGGTCCTTTGTGAGAAATGTTTGTGCGTTAATATAGAAGTTTGGGACTTCTTGTATTTGTTAATCCAGCCTGATAAAGATCAACCATTTTCTACATGATGAATTCAATTTATTTTTCTTCTCACTGATATAGCACATGCTGCAATGTTCTGCATTATACAGTAAGTCACGATTTCCATGTCGCGGCAAAAACCCATTTCTAGGTAACTTAATTCATATTATATCTTAATGAGCATGGATATTTTGCTCATGCGTGCACTATACTAATTTTATATGGTATCTGTCATGGGTTAATGGCAGGGAACATGTGTGCCCCTCTTTTACACCAACGAGTGTCTTTCCCTTGGCTCAGACATTTGCACAAGGCACCAGTCTGAGGTGATATTTCTCTCTGGGTATTGATTGATTTATTGCATGATCTGAGAAACAGAGGGCCCGACAAGGAATTCACACTGTAAGGAAAGCATTAGCAGCTTTTGCTACCATAACTGCCCGGCTTATTCTCCCATGTGCTGCTGTGTGAAGTTGTGACTGATGAGAAGAGTGCATGTCATAAGCGTGCATTGTAAAGAAGATAATGGCTGCAACAGATGAGCCCTTGTCTCTTTTTGCTGCATTTTGTTTGAAAACCAACCATATTAGTGTTTACACAGCTGGAGAGAGCAGTAGGTTTTTAGGTGCGTGTGATGAGTCAACTACATATTGTTCGCATTTCCCTTTTTCTGATGCCGGAGGGGTAAAGTGAGGTGGTGGTGGGGAGATGGGGGATGACTGTGTAAGGCCTGGAGCGATTCATCACGCTCGTCTTGCTGGAATCTTCAAAGATAACAACCCATCTGCTGCAGCTATTCATCAACTATAAAATGGAGAGGCGTGAAACCCGGCCAACTCATCATACTCTTACTGCGTGGCTAACGGGTGTTGCAGGGAGCGCGGAGATGCCTGGCTAATAGGAAGCAGGAAGAGCGTGGTCATCTCTGTCGATAGCAGGCTGACTGCTAAGTGGTGTGATGCGTGGCCGACAAGGGGGAGAACATGAGTGAAGAGGGGGAAGAGAAAAGCAAGACAGATGTAGAGAAAAGGAAAAATGCATAGGGATGAAACGCAGAGTGATGAGACTCATGGGGATCTGGCCAAATCTCTTGTCTAACACAGTCTGAACGAAAGGCTCTGTTTTACCTCTCCTGTTTGGCTGCAACACAAAGTCACTGATTACTTGATTAGCAGTTCATTACCATTAATAACTTAAAGTACATATATAGGTCACTTGATGTGGCCTGACATTTTAATAGGGGTAGTATTTGAGAGCACAAATTTCAAAGTCAGATGCTTTTGACATTATCCAAAACCTTTCCTGCCAGCCCCCTGTAGAGCTCAACAGTGTGGTCCGGCAGGTAAAATTCCCATTGATTTTCTGAATATGGATTTTCATTACTTGCCATAATAGTGTTACCATCCAAGAAAGACTTATCACAACCTAAGAGATTGTGAAACAATCTTATTTGCTCCTGTAGTAGCCACAAGTTCTTTAATATCAGCTGAGGTGGATAAGGGAAAGGAAAGGGAAAGGGTGTTTTATTCGCAATGTCAATGAGACCCCCAATTCTCAGCTGTAATAGTGTCTTCTGGGATTGTTGGAGCTTGCTGTAACCATGGAAATTGTAACTACAGCCGCAGAAATAAAGTCGGCTGTCGATTTGGAGAGACAAAGAGATTCAGGAACTTTTGTTTATAATAGGAGGTTGTTGTTGATGTTCTGTAAACAAAACACTTCCCACATTATAATGAAGTGTTGTCGTTGATCGCAATCAGTCCAGTGGGCTGCTTCTACATCTGCTTCTTCTTCTATTGTTTAAAGCTTTCTCAACTTCCTGCAGATGTTCCAAAACTCCGATTGATCCCAAAAAGTGTTTTCAAGCTTCAAATGAACTGAAGCCTGGTTCAGTTTGATCAGGAGCCAGACCACCGCTTTTGGTTTGGACCGAAATGAGACTGCAACAAACAAACAAACTATGAAGTAAATGTTGTCTAAAACCATTGGTAATATATTGTAATTGTATTACACTACTACCCTATAGTGTAGTTTTTACAAATCCAAGAATGGGTAAAAGAAACGAATTGTTGTTGTGACCAATTAGATCAGCCATATGAAGGACTTCTGTTTCAACCGGGTCATGAACTAACTGACTGTTAAAAGAAGCTTATCTGAATAAAGGACACTCAACTGTGGTTCGGCCGTTTGTCTTCAAGACAACCACATGGTGTGCAGGTGTCTAAACAACACAGCACTGGCTATTCTTCTCCCTGTAATATTTTCTTTATCTATATTGAAAGTGTGTGCTAACATTTACATTTCTCATCACTGTTTGTCTAATGAGGACAGTGAATCAGCCTGGGCCGTGCCAAGATCCTGTCAGTAGGTAAGGCTCGCAGCTCGCCGTTCCCAACGGCAAGCGATGAGAGACAAACCATTCCAGCTCCCCAACCTGTTCCATCATGAGGTGGGCGTGGCGTGGAGGTGCTCGCCCAGTCTGTTTTGCTTACACTCCAAGCTGCAAGTGTCAGCCACGATGAAGGTATGCATTGTTGAATGTGGGGGCAAAATGGCAGTTTGTTTCCATGTCCTTTCAGCAGGTGTTTACTTGTGTCCACATTGCTCACATCCTCACCCCGCGAAGACAAAAATCAAAGCCGTGCCCTGTTGGTTTACTGCTTCTTTTGACAGGCAGTGTGGGGAAGGGCCACTCTCTTGTGTATTTGGCCATGGTTGTTTTAATAGGCCTTGTCAGTAGAATATTTCATAAAAGAAGCAGTGGCCTGGAACAGTTTTTGTTCGGTGCAAAGGAGAGGAATGTGCTCGTTTCACTCTTTGAAAGGTGACTTCTGTGTTGCACGGCTGCGGCGGCCAAACAGCTTCATGTCTGCCAGCACTCTTTGTTTTTGTGTTTTTAGTGTGAGGGCATTTGCACCAAGAAGCGATCCCATTCTCTCTTTTGTCTTTTTCTCACTCTTGTTCTCTATACAGTGGTTTAAACTTAGCTTTTGTTATGTCATGGAATAAACTGTAATTATCACTGTTGGAATTGAAGAGCTCCGTGCCCTTTCTGCATATTTCACTCCAAAAACCTAGATTTGCAGTACGAATCAGTATTAGGGCCATATTGAAGAAATAACATTTCTTGAGATTTCAAGAATAATGTTGTTATATAAAGTTGTAATGAGGATGAAGAGTTGTAGTGTTACGACGATGTGGTTGTACTTTAATGAGGACAACTTATATAATATTACTTCAGGAGTTGGACAACATAGGCCGCTGGATTTGCTTGTGTTTCTTGAAGACGTTTCATCTCCTACAGATACTCTGTCAGGGATGTCTGAGAAGCGTCACAGATATGTGATCATATTAAAGAATAAAGTTTACAATTTCACAGAAAAAATAGATTTAGTATTACGACGATGAAAAAAACTCTTTCTGGATCCAAAATCTCATAGTTTCTCGAGAAACTACGAAACCCCAGATGTGACTAAGAACAGCCTTACAGTCGACCACATCCAGACGTTTCCTCCACAAGAGATGCAACATCCTCCAAGTCTGTGTTCTTTCTTAAGAACAGAACAAGTTTCCTGCACAATCTTTTCAAAGTCATACAAATGATAACTTGGTGCTGATGTGCGAAAAGATAATGACATTTGTGAAACTTATACTAAAGTATAACTTAACAAGATGCTCCACATTCCTTATTTTAATGCAGATTAAATAAGGTACCCTAAAAGTATGACTTCATTCTTCTTCTATTAAGACTTTATTCTCAAAATTACTCCTCTTGAAATCTCAGAATTTCTTTCCCTTTAAGTAGCCCCAATGGCTAAAAAAACATTTTCTTATCTGGTGTTTCATATTGAACTTTACTCTATTTAAACCAATGCAGAATAAAATTGGCAGAGCTGCCTTTGATCTGTCACATTTCACGGTTGGTTACATATTGGCCCGGCGTGCAGATATCTACTGAGTGGTTTAATTAGCCAGCTAAATCAGTATGGTCCGCCAGTCTAAATTCAATTAGGCTTTCAAACACACTCAATGGCACCACAGGCCAGAGGTGGAAAATTCAATTTATTTGAAGTAACTGGATACCCATTTGCTGCACGGCTGACCATATGGCCACTCCCTTGGTGCTCGATGTGTATGTTTATGAGCAATTCATTCAGCATCATTACATTATCTTGAGTGTATCATTAACTGTGGAGAAATGGCAATTAGATGGTATGTTAACTGATGCCAAAGAGAGAGAGAGGGAGAGAGAGAGAGAGAGAGAGAGAGAGAGAGAGAGAGAGAGAGAGAGAGAGAGAGAAACACAAACACACAAACACACACACACACAAATTACAGTAATTCCATTAAAAAACGCAGTTAAACACATTTGCACTAGTGCATTTTAATAAAGTATTTAATTGCAAAGTTCTCCTTCTGAATACTTTAAAGCAGGTGTACACAGACGCACTTAAAAAGCAAAACCACCAAGTTGGCTAATGAACAGAAGAATGACATTCCATCAGTGAGGAGAATGAACCCATATCAATCAAACCTTTTCTCTTTCCACAAACCTGCTTCGCTCTCCACTCACAACACCGCGGAGGCCAACTCATTAGCAGAGGCTTTGGGAAGGCTTGCATGGCTATGCAGAGTACAAAGAGAGAAAGGGGTGATCCCTCCTTTTTCTCTGCACTCCCTCGTTCCTGACAAAGTAGGGCCCCGGTGAATAGCGGAGGCAAAATAGCAGAGCTGAATGGAGCTGGAGGAGTGGGGCTCACTCATGCAGAGAACTCCCAGCCCCTCTATACCTGCCCTGGTGAAAAGAGTGGCCAGCTGCTGCTGCTGAGCCTTTTTCCCTGGCTTCAATAGAGACCCAGTGAAAGGAACCTGGACAGGGTGGCTGAATACGGGGAGAGAGAGTGAGGAATGGAAGTCAGGGAAGGAAGGAAGGAAGGAAGAAAGAAAAAGCGAGGATGGCTGAGTGTGTGCGTGTATTTGTGTGTGTGTGTGTGTGTGTGTGTGGTAATTAGGAGTAGAGAGGGTACAGAGTTTGCGTAAGTCCGTCATTATGCCCCTGTAGTGCACAGAGCTCTTGGGGTTGGTCTTTGACAGAGAGGAAGAGCAGTTTGGTTTAATCAATCATAATGGAAATTAGCATGTTATAATGAAGCGGTTGGAGAAGTCCATTATTTGGGCAGTTCAAAGGGGAGATTGACTTTGGAGCTGGGATCTGCGGATGCCGGCCAAATCAAGCTTGGCAGAGCCTCTGCCGAAGCTCAAAGAGAAAATAAGAATTTTAAAAGATCTTTCAAATGCATGAGTGGTACAGTATAAACGATATTCACACACAGCAGCTCCTTCTGGTTCGTTCTCATAAGGACATTTGGACATTTCTGTGGGTATATCCTGGTTATAGTAACTATTTTAGCTTTAATTTTAGAGCTCAATGTTCTGCACTGCTTTTACCCTTTGCAGGGCCGTAGTCACAGCTGCTGAGCTCATGTCAGCTTGTTTTCCTCCCCCGAGCACTTCTCATTCCTTCTTCTCTACCTCCCTCATCAATATCTGCCTCCCTACCTCCCTCCCTGTTTTCGGCCAGGCCGCTGCTTCATCACCTTCCGTTAACTGTACCTCCTCTTTTTTTAGTGCCAGTTTCCTCGCTCCTTTCTTCACTCCTTCCCCCGTGCCTGCCCCCAGGGTGCTGCTGCTGCTAATAGGATAATGGCTGCCATGTTATGCACACTTAAGACCCACAGAGCAGTGCTCAGGGCTGTGTGTATGTGTATGTGTATGTGTGTCTGTGTGTTCGTGTGTCCCTTCCTGCTCCATCAGGCTGACGGGGAACGCAGGACGTGTTTAAAAGTATTTGCAGGGATTGCACAGGGGTGCGGGGGGGAGGTATATTTCTACATCTCCTTTAAAAGTCTAATTTAACAAACTGACACATGTAGCTTTAACATTCAGGATTCCACAAGCGATTAAACATCGTAACCACAGTTACGAAGTTTTCACCATTCTCTTCTCAGGCTTTATTAGTAGCCCAGTTAAGGGCATTTAATCCCTCAGCCACTCATGGCTCCTCAGCCCTTGGGCTGTGTGCTCATACTCTATAATTAGGAGCTTGTTAATTTCTTGACAACTGTATATACATTCTGAATAGAGTTTAATCAAACGTTTAGATAATTTAATCAACAGCTTTAAAATAAAAATGTATCCAATAAATATCCAGAGGTTGGCTTTTAATTTGTAAAACTGGTTGGTCGGAGTCTTAAAAGCTCAGTAAGGGTTGGAGGATAAATTGCGAACACTTTTATAGACTGTATATCATATGAATTTAACAATGAAGCAGGTGAGATAGAACCTGATTTACAGTGTATTGAAAATATATTACATTTAGCTGCATCTGTTTATTGGGAAACATGCAGACAATAATGTTTCTTGAGTTTTGGGCCAGATTCGGTGGTTGCTGTTTAAACTCCACAGCAGATGTTCTCTGCTCCTGGTGCAGGTCCAAGTCCTCTGCATCCCAGCAGACATCCTGCCAC
This sequence comes from Pseudopleuronectes americanus, assembly GCA_038501795.1. NCBI lineage: Eukaryota > Metazoa > Chordata > Actinopteri > Pleuronectiformes > Pleuronectidae > Pseudopleuronectes > Pseudopleuronectes americanus. The sequence goes on along the minus strand of CM076717.1, from coordinate 8,679,148 downwards.
ACATCTGAACTCTGAAGTCGGCAAGTTCTCCCTGAAACAGTGTCTGAGTCAACCACCACTACAGGCGTCTATAAGAGACCAAGGGAATGAGTGAAAAGGAAAAGGTAAAGTGAGATTTCCTTCTGCCAATGTCTTCTCCCCCATAAAAGAGCAAACACTGGAGATAAAGTGGAGCGAAGGCAAAGCCAGAAACTGTCAGGTCTGTGCAACCAGCTGGAAAAGTTCTCGATCAACGCTCATAACATTTCAGAATGAACCTCTACTCTATTCTTTGGAGCTGGAACAATGCTGGTCTCACAGTGAGAGCTTCACATGTGAAGCCAAAACACATATGAATATACACACTTTATTATTGACATGTGCATTAAAGAACATGGTCTCTGTCTTAAGGCCTCTGTATGCTTCTCCGAGTCCGTCAAGGACGGACGGACGGACGGATCGGACGGACACTTTTTGATTTATAGTCGTGCAAGCCTTTTTGTACTGAAAACAATTCACCCGCCAGACCGTTAGGTGGCGCAACGGAAGACGAGCTTGAGAAGCCTACCTCATGAGGTGTGTAGAAGAAGTCCACGCTGGCTTGTTGACGTCCTGCCGGCGTGTTATACACAGCGATCGATGGCAACTAACAGACAAAGGCTGTTGATGGCGCAACAGTTTTTGCTTAAATAAAGTGACACCCAGCGGGTCATAATGTTTATGTTATCGTGTCTTAGCGCAGCGGTTCCCCGGTCTTGTTTCTGAACTGCGTTGCTATTTCCACAGCTTGAAGCTACACGGAGGCAGCTAGCTCCCCCCTCCCCCCCAGCTTCCACACACAGTCAGCAGGGACTCCCGATACTAACTACTACCAAGTGTTTACTTCTAACCTGACGTGTTTGAGAAACAGTGTCATGACAGCCGTTTATTATTATTAAAGTCAGCGGGTTTTTGCAAAGTTACCACCGCAGTTAGCATAGGGGCTAGCGCCGTTATGATAAGGCTTTATAACCGTATGTGACCGTACACACATGCCGTTAGTGCTCTAACCAGACACCGTCAGCCGGACATCTCCGCTGGCTTATCACACTTGTCACATTAATTGTAGAATCGTAGTTGTGTTTGGGTTTATTGAGCTATAGGGAAGGAAACAGGAAGTTTGAGGTCCGGATATGTCGTTAGCTGACCAATCACAGCCAAGGGCTATCCGTAGGCTCTCCGCCATGCCGACGTGTAGTTAGAAAAATCAGAGGTGCACGAAAAGCTCTCCGAGGCGCTCGGAGTGGGCGTTTCTCTGTCCGTGTCCGTCCGTTTTTGAAAAAACGGAGAAGCATACAGAGGCCTTTACACACACACACACTCAAGCACCGTTATAGCGCCATGGCTTCAGGGAACTTCACATTGACTTATTGGCTTATTTTCTCTGGATTCTCTTATCTAAGTCAGACAGTCTTGAGGAATAAGCCCCTAAGTCAACTTTAACCTGAACCTAACTTTAACCTAACCTTAAATCATGTCTTCACCTTAAAATGTAATGATTATGTTATAGGGACTTGATTTTTGTCTCTATAAGGGAAACAAGTTCATGAAATGCAACGCAAATGCAATGTGAACAGGTTTAGCTCCAGGCAACATGAGTAATACCACACATACACACACACCCACACACACACACACATACACACACACACACACACACACACATATACACACACACACACACACACACACACACACAGTCCAATTCAGGGATAGGAAAGCTCATTTAGGGTGAAACATAAAACTATCATCATCTTAAAGTTAAAAATAGGAATTAGCCATATGGTGTAAATAGACATCCCTCTGCACCTCGAAATGCTGCCACAACAGTTTTTCAAAATCAAATTTTCCACACCATCAAATGTGATAATTGAACATCTAGCATTACACACACTCACTCTTGACAATGTCTTCCATATGCCAAACTGCAAAATCCAGTCCTCTACTGGCTGGAGGCATTTGTCATGAAGCAAAAAAAAAGCCACAGAACACCCATGAATAAGACGTTTCTCAGTAATTTTGTGTTGCTCAATATTGTCTGGAACTATGAATAAGCAGCAGATGTCTGGAAGAGTCGAGGCATTAAGTTCATAATGAGATTTGGACAGCTGAGACCCATATTGTGAGCATCACTATATTTCACTTCTGAAGTCATTCAACAGGTTGCATATATTCCCCATTAGCTCATTACAGCTTCTGACGGCAATGAATTGTCATTCACGCTCGTCTGGATCTTTTCCATCTCGACTTAACTCCTGCAGATCAGTTTAACCTCTTGCACTGCAGACATGACGTGGTGATTAGTTTCTGCCGGTGAGGGGCTGCTGCTACTTGTCAAGCCTGGCTGATGTTCCCCATTCCTGTTCTCGCACATACACACACACACACACACACACACACACACACACACACACACACACACACACACACACACACTCACACACACACACACACACACACACACACACACACACACACACACACACACACACACACACACACACACACACCCTCCTGTGATGGATTTGTAATGCTTATTTAACGTTGGCACCTCAGACTGTTCGAGTGTGACCAGGCAGATGCACCACAGTTCAGCTCTCACCACCTTTGTCTGTCTCTTGCTGTATATCCTGTTCTCCTGTATGCACAGCCTGAGAACAGAAGCCTAAAATACACTATAATATCACAAACAACTTTATTTTAATAATTAAATTGTGGAAAGAATATTTTTTAAATGTTTTGAAAAAACACTGGGCCCCCCTGTATTTTATTCTTATAAAACAGCATTCCTGTGATAGTAGGAGCATGTTTTGAGCATGCCGGCCTCTGCAGGATACTTCACCTCATGCAGGGGGGAAGTCAAACGTTGTGTCCTAAGAATAATCTCATTTCTTGACACCTGTGAGGAGCCTCCAAGTCAAACAAGGCGAGGCTGATTAAAACATGACCATAACAGGAAATCTGCAGTGGAAATCGAAACCCAGGGTGTGGGGGAAGACGGGGAGTGCTGAAGTGTGGCAGTCATTGAGGGGAGAAGACAAATGGTCTTGGATTAAAACACACTCATCTCAGATTTCCTACTGGACTGGTCTGGACCTGGACCTGTCACATTTATCGTGCATGAGTTGGATGGAGTTCTAATTAATTAATCAAGACGGACAGTTATTTGTGGCTTCATCATTTCGTTTAAACATATTAATTCCACAGTGAGTGTGCAGTTTGTTTACTTTTGCTGTCTGTCAGGTTTTTATGGACATGCATGCTTGCCATATTGTGTTTCTCCACACGTCCTGCGCATTATGTGTTTGTATGTCAACATGCATGAATGCATACATGCAGGCATGTGAGCCAACATTTGGTCTGAGTGTTACTGACCCGTATGCAGGTGTGAATGTGGGTGTGCGTGCCTGCAGACATGCACAGTCCTCCGCAGTAATGACACCAATGTTTCCTGCATGATTTCTCCCCATCTCTCTCTATTATTGACCCTTTCATCTTCCTCCTCTCTCCTCTTCCCTTTCCTCTCTTTCTGACTTTAGGTCGGACAGGAAATTCCTGCCTGATTGGACCGATTAACGAAGCATCTTCAAGCTGCTGAAGAAAGGGTAAGAGGACAAACTCCCCCGCTGTGCTGCCAATGAATGTCCTCTAAAAAAATAAAAGAGACTTTAGGTTTCTCCTGGTGCCTGTTGGGTAATAAAATCGTTACGGGCCTTTCATATAGAATGCAGGAGCGGCACCGCTACCCTCTAACACCCAGTCCTTTCAATGGCCGTGCACGAAGGGTTTTTCATTGCACTGAGCAAAGCTAAAGCACAGTGCAACTTCAGCATTGTTGAAATTCACCATGACGTGCTGTGACGAACACTTCCGCCTCCAATAGAAATCAAGCATCTAGCCAGGTATGCTATGTGCAATAGAGGACAGGCTGATATTGTGTAACAGTTTACAAAAACAAGACAAGAAGAATTCATGGAAATTCATCCTCTCTTTATTGAGATTTTTCCCTTTATAACACAAATGTTAACCTGATGGTGTCACCAGAGGGAAAGTCAAGGGATCACCACAATCCGAGAGCAATCCACCCAGTTGTACATTGCAATGAGACCAGACCACCTTACTGGCATGGCTGAAAATGTCTTACACTCATCAGGTGCTTCTGGTTTTATTCCCTCAAGTATTGAGATAAACTGTACGTACACGATAACTGTCATCAACCCTTCAACGCTGGATTCAAATTACAGTATATGTGAAAGGTGATTGGTCAATTAAGCCACAGACCAAGTTGTTTAACTTGCACATTTATGAAAAAATGATTACCCTCTCCTACTTTACAGTGCCGCTTTGTCATCATAACTCTACAGAGTTTAATGAACACTGCGTCTGGTGGCAGTTATATGGGCTTCTGCTCTGCCACATGGGAGTCAGTGTGTCTCTGACAAGCCTACGTCCCCAATGTAATTCCACTTTACAAGATTATCAATCAGACTGTGGTCAGGCTCAGCAGACTGTGCGTCATGATTTGTTCTGCTGAGTCGAGTACATATTTCATCCCAATTTCACCCAACACTTTTTCTATCTGCTTTCAGTTTGCATTACAAGGTTTTAATCTGGCGGATCTCGAGCCAGAAACAGTGGACGAGATTCTACCGGAGCTGAGCTGACTTGAGAAAAGTAAGTCACTGTTTTTCATTCTTTCCCCAAACACATTTAACAGCCAGCTTAACCTTGTCGAGACATCTCTGACGTCGCCGTATCACATGACATAAACAGCAGATGTATCGAATGTGCAAACTCACCCGTTCAGTTCCTGCCTTTTCAAACAATCAGAACGAAACAGAAGATTAATAATGTATTGGAATGTGGAAACGCTACGCAGCATTTGTCACATAGCAGAAACATTTGATCTGCACCTGGGATAAGCTGCTTACACAACCTTCACACCTGCATGCCCCGGACTTGTTTGGTGTGTGTGCGTGTGCGTGCGGGACAAGTTGAGAGAGAAGGAGGAAGAGAAAAAAAGCACATCTGAATAACAAGAGAGAAGCAGGGAAACGTGTTTAGGGGAAACAGACAGTGAAAGAGATGAATCCAAGACAAACATAAGAAGAGTAACGTATCGACACAGGTGGCTGAGGCTCCAGGCGGCCATTTTCCCCCTCCCTCTTTGGGAGAACCTGTAAAGATTCTGTTGAAGTGTCTGCAGGATGTTTTCTGGGGCCTCAGCTCCTCACGCAGCCCGGGACCAGCTTTTTTTATTTTCCCTCTGCACAGTTGCTTTTTCAATCAGCACAACAACGTTCTCCCTACATGTCAGTGGCCTGGTTCCAATCAACCTGCAAAGCATTAACTCCTGCCTGATCGCTCATGTCTCTCGCTATCTGGTTTACAATTTCAGAACCAGGCAGACTGTTGTGGAAACACAGAACAACAAGTCCGTCCTTCAACTGGTTTTCATTCGTGTTCGCTGCACATGGAAAATTGACAACTATATCTTTCTCCTTCTAGGTGCGACTTCTCTAACAATTGTTTTGTGCTTGCTATCCAACTTCTGAGCTGCTGCTGCACGCTGGATGTCACACGCTTATGACTGGTGAGAAAAATTGTGGCTCTGAAGTTGTTTCTGTGCTTCGAGAACACTGACGCTCATTCACGGGGCTCAGCTGCCGAGCGATGCACAGACAGATGGGAAATAAGCCGTCATTACTTACTATTGCTCATTTATCTTTAAACGGCTGCATTTAAACATAATTATCTCTATCGCAGAGGCCATCAGCACGGGACGACACAGGACATCTGTGTGTGTGTGTGGGTATGTGTGAGCGTTCATTTGACCATTTGCTGTTGAGCCTGTTGACTGCTGGAAAATTGAGATAATGATGCTCCATATATTTTTCTTGGTGTGTAATTGCTGTATTTCTTTCTCTTTGTCTTTCATTCTCTCTCTCTCTCTCTCTCTCTCTCTCTCTCTCTCTCTCTCTCTCTCTCTCTCTCTCTCTCTCAGACACACACATTCACACACACACGCACACACACACACACACAACAGATGTTTTCACGTGCACCGCCATGTTTTTACAGCTTTAAAATAGTCATGGCCCCTTCTGATAATTCATCTAATGCGCTGTCGTGTTCAGCTCCGGACTCTTACTTCATGCTTGTTAGCAGACCGCTCTGCTGTCTGAGAAACAGGCTGTGCATTAAGGAGCCTGTAAGATGTCTATTCCTCTACACATGCAGCTGGTGGAAGAATTATTCTAACCCTTTTGTAGTAATTGTACAATACTGTCATTAAAATGATAATAGTTTGTCATATATGATTAGTACAGCTTTAATAATCATTAGATATCTTCAATGATTCTTTGACATGAAAACTGCTATTACTGAAGTAGATTTTTTAATGAATTATCATTTAATTTATGACAATATATCATTTTCAGGGATTTTTCATTTTCAGGGAGTAAACGCCTGCTAATTTGACTTCAGTTTCTAGCTGTTTATTTTGAAATGGTCCATTACTCATAATAAATTTAAAAATCACTACATTTGCTTCCCACTGTGCATTTCATGTGGCCTACTTATTTTGTATGCCCCCTCTCCTATTTCATTCTATAAATTGGACACTACAACCATCCTCAGAAAATCATTTGCCCATAAATGTAGGACATAATTTGAAATTAGCTTTAAATGACTTGTGGCCAACAAGCAATCAGGCCTCATTGTGAAGAAATGGAAGTCACCCAAAAGCTGTAGAAATGAGCGGTTCAGCTTCTATAGAAAATGCTTCACTGGCCACACAGCTCGTACAATGGGCTGATGGGAGGAGGAATGTGTGCAGCAACATGTTCAATGTGATGATTAGTCTGCTGTAGCCCGAACCCAGAGGGTCCGTCCTTTTCAAAACAACCCAGTTGGACGTTGGAGCTCCCAATCCAGAGGCACTTGTAGCACAGGTGCAGCTCTGGTGGCTCCCTCTGAAAAACAGACAAAAAAGACAAACGGCCCTATGTCATTCAAACAAAAACAAACACTGAGCCGTGCACCAATGGTGGCCGTGCTTTTCTTTTGCATTTTTTTCCTTTTTCTCCCTGCATCTTTTGGGGGCAGCCTCCGCTCACAGAGCTACAAAGCAAACACAGCGGTGTGAACAGTGGGTGGAATAAGGGTAAACATGGGTTGTTGTGACGTGTGTGGTGAGTGAGTGACCGTGTGTGGTGGACATTCCTGATACTGAGCCTCTGGTGCTATTTTTCTTCCTCTTGCCGGGGGTGAGATGTTTTGAGAAGCCTGCCCCCTCCACCCAGGGCTCACCTGTTGAGCCATGACAACCAAACAAATGGCTTCCATTGCTGCTCACCTGACCTTTGACCCCTGGGCTTTGAGTTGCCCTGCAGAGAGGCGCTGTTTTAGAAGCCTTTTCTGGTTCAATAACATTTTTTCCCCCGGAGCAGCTAAAGTGCTTAGCTGTTTAACACCTGTGGCTCCATCGCCCTGAGCTCTAGCACAACTGCCCATATCTTCCATAGATCCTCAGACAATGCCCAGTCGTTTGTCACAGCTTGTTCTCTTTACACTTTAATGCCCTGACAATTTGTCAGAATTTTGTGAGCGACAAAAGCTGCATGAGCGCCATGTATATATTCATAAAAAGGGTGAAAACATTCAGTATTTGCATATATACTACATAACCAAATATTATATTTGCATATCTCCTACATGTTACAACCATTTCTTTAATAATAATAATAAAACAAATTTGAGCTTTATCAACAAAAAGCTACAAAAAAACAGTTGATTAAAATACAGAAAGAGGTACATAAAGTACCCCCTCACCCCCTTAGTTTTCAGCCTATATGACTTCAATAAGTGACAGCAGACCGTTTCCCGAAGATTGCAAACTGCGCAGTGGTAAATAGGGAGTAACAAGATTAACATGGCCTTGATATAAAATTACAGCACATTAAATCACACTGTACCACATAAGTTACCTCAACCCATGCACCCAGGCGTGTAGAACTAATTTACAACATTGCTTTAAAAAACATCTAAATGAAAAGTGTGGACAGAGCCGTGTTTGCTGATATTAATCTGGGGGATAACAAACCAGTTCTTTCTAGACATCGTGCACGCCTCTAGTCAAACATGCCCAACTCATCAGCCTCTATACATTTTGAAAATTACTCCCCACTCATACATGAGTAAACTCAATCTGAGGTACCTATTCACTCACCTACCGCATGATAACCAATCCCCGTCTTATCTCATGAATAAAACAAATGAACAACTTTGTAATTTACAATGGAGAGTATCCAGCAGAGGTAATTGCTTGAGAGACGCAGGTGGCTCCACACACTCTTACTGGAGTCACACACCTACATGTGTGTTGATATTCTCGGCATGCCCTGACACCCACAGTTTGGTTTGTTGAATTCAGATTTAATAACCAGCAGCAGCAGGGGCCCCCATTAGTTTGCTGCATGGCTCATTCTCAGAAACCTGGAGGAAACACACACTGTTTTCCTTCACACCTCCGTGCTGTATAAGCACATGAACAACCACACCCTCAGTGCGTACGCTCACATATAAACATGCACATGCAAGTTCATACAAAGTCATTGAATATACGTAGTTAGATAGTTGGTTGGACCTTGTTGCTAGAGCAGCGAGGCCCTGCGAGTGGGGTCTGCAGCATACCACTCAGAACACGTAACCGTTCATATCGAACTGATACAGATGCACCGAAATGCTGCAATCCAAGACTGTGCTGCCAAACACTCGGACAAACAGCAGCACCTGCCTGAGATCTGGGATTGAGTGGAGCGTAATGCCTTGGCTTCAGACAGAGGGTGTGTATTTCGGTGTGCGTGTGCCTGTGTGTGTGTGTGTGTGCGTGTGTGGTTGTGTGTTCCTTCAGGAGTGATCGTGATGAAGCAGGACTAGCATTAGGTCATCAGTTCTGCTGGCGTCTCCACAGCTGCTGGGAGACTGGTGGAGACATGTCCACATATGGAGGTTCTCGCTGCTCTCAAAATGTTTCATACGAGCAGCACTTTGCTCTGAATTGAAACCAGAAATGTGACTTTGTGGGGTATAATGGGTCAAATGATTGGTTACAGATTTTCAGAGGCCTATTATTGTCCCAGTAACAAACACCCAATGGCATAATGATGTACATGGAATTACATAACATTACATTATATTACATTACATTTCATTTAGCTGACGCTTTTATCCAAAGCGACTTAAAATAAGTGCATAAAACCCCAAGGGTTCATACCCAGGAAAACAAGAATCAAGAAAGTTAAGAATTACAAATGTGTTTCATTACCGGGAGGTTCAGTATTTGTCAAATTATTATTTTATTTTGGTCAATTCTGACTTGGGTCATAATAAATACTGTTTATAGAGCTGAAAGGCGTTAGCAAGAAGAACATCGATCAGGATAGGAAGAAAACACCTCCTACAGCTTTCAGTTAAAATTACTTTTTAGCAGAAATCATCTCAAATTCTTGCAATTGAAAGTAAACCATGTGACCAGGGGTGTTGCTACAGAGAAGGCAAAGTAGGCCAATGCCTGCAGAGGAGGCCCCCTGCTTGTTCACTTGTGCAGGGCCCCCTGGGTCCCTTGTAACGCCCCTGCCTCTTACCCATGCAACACTATGATAGCAGAGCATGGCTGCATGTCAATGGACACAAAGTAGAGCGTGGGGATGGTGAGGTAGCTGACCAGTGATATGTATGTTCACTAACACCTACAAACATTGTCATGGATCTCAGATGATAAATGTTCTGTAATAATGCATCATTCACTTTCTGTTCTTATCTACCACTCACACAGCCTTACAGTACATGTCATTTTCACCAATTCACACACACATTCATGCTAATCATTCTATATGCTACACTTTTTCTATCACACACCTTTTATACAAGTAACAAAACTATCGGGGGCGATTTGTGGATCAGTATCTTGCCCAAGGACACTTCGGAATGCAAGCTGGAGGAGCATGAGATTGAACCACTGACCTTTAGTGGACGACCCACTCTACTTCCTGAGCCACAGCTGCTTCCAACATGATGTTTTTTTGAAAAGCTGGCGGAGGCTTGCAGTCCTTATCCCCAGTGTTGCCGTGTTTTCTCTGGAGTTCATCTTTCCCACATCTTTCTACATTAGAGGGAGCGAGTAAACAATTCATGATCGATGGTGACGATGGAAAGAAATATCGTAATTATAATGTATTTATCTGACTTTCTCATTCAGTACATGTAATTTTCACCCTAAAGCCAAAGAAAATACTGGATTATTATCAGCATTGCAATGTGTGAGTGTCGGTGCATTCAAAGCTATTTTCCATCTGGCTGTACAATTGAAACAGGATAGCACATCGGCTCTCTCATCTCCACACTGCGCTGCACCCCACCTCTGCAGGCAGCCCGCCTCGCGCCCCGGCCAACAGTATCTGTAGCTGTTGCCATTCTGCCGAAGCTGCTGGGTGCGAATCTGTGCCGTGTTTAGCGAAGGAGATTGTGTATTTTGAGCGTGTGCTGGGAGTACAGAGGGTCAATAAATATTTGATGACAGTGCCACCTCTCCTCAGCGCCCCAAGCCCCAAGCAGATGATCTCCTGACCTTCAGACACCCAGGGCCAGATGAATTATTGAGAGCGGAGCTGTCAGTCACGCGCGCCGGGCCAACTCCAGGTGGAATAGAGAGGGAGGGTTATCTGTGATCACATCTCGCTCTGATGTCAATCTCCAGACCACCTGCTGAATGGACACTTCAGCCCTGAGAGGGAAAGGAGTTTGTCAAAGCTCAGCATAGTTATCTTTGTAGTGAAAGCACAATATAAATAAGAGCTGAAGCTTATCCTACATGGATAGATGGATGAAAGAGAGATAGATCTATGGATAGAATAGAAAGTGTTGTTTTTATCTTTCTGCATGAAGATGAATGCACACTTGACCTGACATTTAAGATAAATGATTTTCTTTTATCCTTATTGCATTAGAAGTAATTCATGCATCATGACAAAAGTCTGGCTTTTGATATGCCAAATGTTCCCATCGTCTGCTGCGATACTTCTGTTTTGTATTATCCTATTATTTACTGCTTACATACTTGCATCACTTGACTGTAATGTCTATTTTGATGTGATGATACGTGATTGTTCTGGAGTTGCCGTGGTGCTGAGGCTCTCTGAGGGACAGCAGACTATTGAACTCATTGTGACCTGTTAAGCTTTGTTTGGGTGGAGCCCCTTCGATTTCACCACTCAGCTGTTAGAAACTGCTGTGTTTGTGCTCGCCCGTATGGATTAATCAATGAGTGTGTGCGCTGGCAAACAGCTGAGAAAGTGATTCAGTGACTGCCTTCATCTTTGAGTATGTGTGAATGTGAGCAGTGTGTGTGTGTGTGTGTGTTTGTCTGTGTGCACTTGTGTTTCCGTAAGCATTTCCTGAGGCCTGTGGTCCAGGAGGCTGCCTCAGCCTGGAATAACCTTCTCTCATGATGGTGTCGCATATGATACTTCCTCAGGCCTTGGCCAAACACCACCCGATCCCTCACCCAACACTTCAGCCTGATCCTTTCCGTCACCTGTATTCCTTTTGCTGCTCTCCCACCGCTATCACCACCTTACTAGCACCTCTTTCCTTTTTCATGCACTGCACGTTTCAAGCCGCCGCCCCACCCTTCTCTTTGCTCCCCGTCTCCCAGCCCCAGCAACAACTGGGCTCAACTTGCAGCTCATCAGAACTATTGCCCTGGTTTGGCTGTGGTTGCTGTATTTGACATGGGGCCGTGGTCAGTGCCTATATAAGGCTACAGCCATACTACTACATCCATACTACTATGGTCCTAGTTTCAAACTATAACAATCTCTGTCCCCATGAGCTAGTTGGTTCAACATCAGTATTTTGTCCATACTATCGCACTTGAAAACGCATGTGACATCAATCACGGACAGTGGACATGAGCATGCCAGTGTAAACAGGAAGGACTGTTCTTACTGATATGCAGGAATTGCTCCAGTAAAGTTCAGAATGTAACTGCACAACAGCTGTTAGCAAAGACAACAATGGTCTGCAACTCTCGTAATTATGTATCCATGTTATGTTCTATGGCTAGGCTAATGCTGTTTCTTTTCTTCCTGAAGGGGGTCATGTGATAAGAACCTGACAAATCAGCGAAGGCTACCCTATGACTGAAAAGATCCAATCAGCAAGTGGTTGTGAGTTTCTATGTCATTGTTTCCAAACGTATTACTGCAGGTGTTGAGGCATTTTTATACAAAACATAGTAGTGTGGATGTAGCTTAAGCCTGAGACGTGACACCTATCAAATCCATCCATCCATCCATCCATGCTGCTTATCCTTTTGAGGTTCATGGAGGGAGATGAAGCCAATCAGCTGACAGGTCGCCAGTCCAACGCAGACAGTGCTGATTTTCCAAGTCATATTTTAGTAAAATGGTTAAAAAGCTTATATTGAGTACTTGAGTGAGTTCAAAGTCTATAATCATCGACAGCGTAGCCTGGAAGCTGGGAGCCATTCAAAAACTTACTGTGATAAAAAAACTGATGCGTTGTTGAATTAATAGTTTAACAATACTTTCTTGTTATTGCTGTTTTTATCACCTCCAAACAAATGATTAAAGTGAAAGTGATGATTCTTAAGAGTGCAAACTATTTAACTTCAGTGGAAATTACTTTATTGATCCTTTTTGAGTACGGGGGTGCAGTGAACTTGTCCGTTGATGAGGTTTTGTCCTATATTAAGGTTATTTTCTATAAAAAGTTAAACTGTAAGCCCAAACACCTAAGGGTATTTTACAATACATCATATATAAACACAAGAATAAAGATAATCTGATTAATTAATAGATGTATGGATCCTTCTTGAGGACAGATTACACAATTTCACTGAACCACTGACACCTTGGTATTAATCTGTGCATCCATGAAACATTTCAATCAGACCACATCTCCACAAGAGACTCCCATCCATCTTGTGCTTGTGGCCAACCTCTGTGTGCTGTTGACAGTGGGTTTCAACCATGATAAGTGGGGCTGGCAGTCCCACTTAATCAGATCTCCCATTTAGTTTGATGGCGCTCATGAGTGACAGGTGACATTGTCGTTTCTCAAAGGCAGATGCTCGTGAGAAGAAGTGGGCTCTGCGTGGATGATACTCAGCAGATTGCCCCAAGCTGGAAACGAAAAGCTAAGGATGTTCGTCTGCTCTGATCTGACAAACCACATTACGGGGAAGAGTGGTGATCCAGATGGATTGGACTTCAAAAGAGGCAGATTGGTATGACAATCCAAACATTGCAACCAGAAGGTTGTAGGAAGGGTAACATGTTAATGTGATGAGTCCTTGAACAAGGATGCATCCTCAAATTCTGCACTTTGACTTTTCATGAAATGTCTGATATTGTTTGATGCACACCATTATTGCTCATGCGCCCTCACTTGTTTGAAACACACAGAGAGAGAATTCTCTCTTTGCCATGAGAGTGATTAAGCCAGCATCAGTCTTACTGTCCCCAGTGGACACAGGCTTTGTGTTTATTTCAAACACAGTGTCCCCGCTGCTGTCTTTGCTATCTCAGCTATGGGCGTCAGGGGAGGCATTCTGCTCAAGGCTTGGATTCTTATGGGTTTCCTAAGTGAAAAGACAGGCCCTGTCGGGATTACTCCTCCGCTTTATTGCGATGGCTTTTCCATCGACACTTGGACACTTGCATGCTGCAAAGCTCGTTCGCGCTGACCACAGTCTAACTTTTCAGTGTGACTTATGTCTCGAGCGGCGCGTCGCTTCATGTGCAAGATCAGCACAAAACAATCTGCCTTATCGTTTTACCTCCATCAACACTCAGCCGGGGAAATATTATCAAGTTATAACACAGGTGCTGAATATGACTGATATTCCGAATCCGACGTGGGTCCAGTTTCACAACCTGTTAGGGAGACATTTGACTGGTATCAGTCTCTTCGGCAAATAATCACCCCTACTCCTATTTCTTGCATGAATTTCAATTTCATATCTCTCACTCTCTTAGTGTCTCTTAAACACATATCCCAATTCATCACTTTCCCCACGTCACCTGGTCCATTTCTAATTTTCTCACGATGCTTTGCTTTTTATTACTCTTCCTCCTCTTCATCATTAAATCTTCTCTCTTTTGGTGTGTGTCTAGTAGTCGCTCCTATGGGTTTCCAGATTTCTGTTATCTGAGTAGACAATCCAACCAGACACTTCCTATTCTCTTTTTTTTAAATACGTGAATATTAAGAATGTTACCTCTCTTGCATTAAGCTCATTTCCTCAGCCTATCACCAGTACTCTTACTCAGTTCTTTAGATCCCCTAAAGTCTATTTTCTATCAGGGTAATTATGAGAATAACAGAGAATTACAATAGACAAATCCAAGGCACATACTTCGTCTTGTATTTCCGTGGGAGAGGCTATAAGAGAGAAACAGAGACGGAGTGAGAGAGTGAGTGTAACAGAGTTTGTCGGCTGTGATGGTGAACTTTTCCCCAGTTCCACCTGGCTGCAGCGGAGTGCTTTTCAGCCACGACGGGCCCCTGGGATCTGGTGCTCAGCGGTGCGGCCTGTGCATATGGACTGTGATCCTGTGTGTGTGTGTGTGTGTGTTTATATGTGTGTGTCTGGAGAGACAGCTGTCCAGCTCATCTTCCCCCCTTGTGGCCTGCCTCATTTATAATTAACCCAGATGACCAGGTGGCTATGTCCCTCTGTCCCTGCCAAGGCATGCTTCGTTCTGACCTCCGAACTTCTATCAGACATTCCTCAGCTCATGTTTAGCGCTCATGTACGCTGCTTGGTTGACTAGACATCTCAGCCCTGGTTTTGGAACAGCACGCTGCAGATACACAAAGAAAAATTGGACAAGGCAGCTGTAAGCTTCCACCAAAGTGCTTGTGTCTGACATCTAGTCTCCTGACAACAACGAAACTGAGGGGAGGCTGCTTACATTCACAGCAATTGGCCTCAAATCAGAAATTACCGCTCTCATTTTGGATATTTGTTAAAATGATTGCAACAATGTGAATGTTTTTCAGGAAAGCATTTAGAAAACTGGCGATTATTACATCTGGCTGTCTGAGTGTGGCTCTCTCAAACGGCTATGAACACTTGCACCTTCACATGTGGTCAGCTCTGTTGTGTTGAGGCACAGAGAATGGCTCTGATGAGGACTGACAAGAGAGTCAAACGAGCATGTAGAGGAAAAAGATAGAAAAAGGTTAAAACAACAGAGAAAGAGTTGCATTGAGTTGGACTGGAGGCTCCCTGAGGTGTGTGGCTCACTCAAGGCCAGCAACTGGAAGTTATACTGCCACCTGCTACTCTCATTCCTGGTTCCCCATG
Organism: Pseudopleuronectes americanus; assembly: GCA_038501795.1. Taxonomy (NCBI): domain Eukaryota; kingdom Metazoa; phylum Chordata; class Actinopteri; order Pleuronectiformes; family Pleuronectidae; genus Pseudopleuronectes; species Pseudopleuronectes americanus. Next base: position 8,663,733 of record CM076717.1, on the reverse strand, counting down.
TGATGACGGACCCGACAACGGTGCTCACCTAGAAGAGGCCACATTATATTTGGGTAGTTGTGATCAGGTAATTTCTACAATTCTCACTATACCCATACCCACTCTCAAAGATCAGACCATCACCCAGACTAACAGTCATATAAGCCCCTCGTACTGCCTGATCAAATCATCCTGAAGGGTGACCTTTGCTTCGTCTCATGCTCTCCTCACATCCCTTACCTAACACTCCCCCTTGCATGTCATCGCTATGAAAACCTTACAGACTTTTCCAGATTTCTCTCAGACTTTTCGTTAGCAATGCAAACCCTCCACAACCGCCATGGAACCTTTTGTCCACACACACAAACACACACACACAAACACACACACACACACACACACACGCACACAGTTTGTTCATATAGCCTGCGGAGCTGGCCACCAGTGGAGGGTCCAGAATAGGTTCAAGCTCACACATTCTCTGTGCTCTTCTTTCGTCGCCCTCATAATGGTGTGAGGGGGGCCGAGGGCAGGACAGGGACCCAAAGTTAGCGAACAAGGCGTATCCAGTTTCTGTTGTGTAACAGCAATACCTCCAGGCTTCCTGTGCACATGTTCTGTGTAATGCTCATGTCCTGGTGATTGGGTGGGCCATTAGAGGACATGAGGCAAGTGAAACTCTACCTGATTCATACTTCCTGTCACTTCTGCTGCTGCAGCAAGTTGCAGCTGGACTTCAAAGTTGTCTTAGAGTAGATGGAGAGATAATTCCAGATCCCGAACTGCCCCTTTACATGGCTGAGAAATTAAAGCTTCCTGATCCACTCCTCATTTTTTCTACCTTACAGTCTTTCATACTGCACTCTCCTCCGAAGTCAGTTGTTCAGCAACCTGCTCGAAAACCCAGAGGCGTGATGCAGCAGAATGTGACCCTATGTCCTGACACCTCTCTTTTGCACACCCTCCCTCCCCTTACCCTTGCTTTAAAGGGCAGGGCCATAGCACACTAATCTCCCATGCCCACTTTACCCTTCTGACTGCCCCACCCTGACCCCACCTCGCCTCCCTGTGTTTGCTTTGGCACTCCACAGGACATCCGTCACAGCACCTGCCACTGCGGCCCGCAGCCTGCCTTCACCCACAGCCCCTCGAGCATGCTAAAGGGTGAGCCACGTGTCCCTGGCACCCTCTAAATAGGTGACAATACCACTGTCCTCGCCCGTTTGGATTAAGCACCGGTACAGTCCACTCTCCGTGCCCCAGAAGCTGCTCCACAAGGGGAAGGAAGGGGTGGGGAAGGCATCAAAAGGGATGTAACAGGTGTGTGTTGCTTTTTCTTAGCTGTCCCGAGGCCCCCACACAAACCATTTATCTCTGTCCCAGCAAGGTAGCACTGAGGTTATTGGGAGGAGGACAAAACAGGGGTTGTTTGAAGTCAAGGCTGAACTAAATTTGATTGTCGGAGGACTTTTTATGGCTGTGGCACATGCATCCCAGTGGCTACAACTGAGGCTGAATCAGTAGCTTAATTTTAATACGTCCTTACATTTAGGGCGGTCTTTATATAATGGTCTTTCTTTTGAATGACCAAGGCAAGAGGCCTCTTTGGGAATTTGTTGCTTTGTCCGACTGCAGAGTAACCTAAAACAAGCATTGAACTCAGCACACAGACCAGTCAAAATGAATGGCACCTCTTGACACCTGGATCAAGGCGTCTTTGTCCAGGTACCCATATGTGAAGCGCAGGGAAGTGGTCCTGCATTGGCCACAACTAGGCCACACTGAAAGGGAGAGAAGCTGCTTTTGTCCTCGTTGGTCTGTAATGGACTGATAGCATCGTGCTGATCTCCCTGATTCCCCACCTGCTTCTTTCCCTCTCCTTAGTCTGCTGTCTGCTAAAGGCCACATTCAAGGTGGCTGATACTTTCAACCCAGTGATATCAGCATGTGAGGGCCAGCGGGAGCTGCAGATTGTGTGACATGATATTAACAGGTATTATACATCATGCAAAAGCATTGAGAAAATGAAATGACAATCTGGAGGGGATATCTGAAGGTTGCACCAAACTTAAAGCTCCTATTCGATTGTCGACGCACATCAGCGCCAATTCTTTTACAATCCTTATGGAACTCACAACATCACCACCTTCAAACCTGACCTCTTCCCTAAACATGCAGAGGAATGACAGAGGCCCGGGTCACCCAAGTGATAGACCTCCCACGGGGGTGATTAGGTCCCCCGACTATAGTCTGACAGCCAACCTCATATCGTAATTCGCCCACTGTGTGAGAAGACCTCTGTCGTAGCAGCCCAGAATGAAAGGGACCATTTTTTCTTCCCTCACTGAGCCATCTGACAATCCAATCTACCAGGGCCAGCAGTAACACAATATCCCTCGTCTGATAGGGTCTCTCTCCCACTTTCTTTACCTCGCTCGCTTTTCTCCCGGCCCCTTTTCTTCCCTGTCTCTTTCTCCTGGTTGTTGTGGCAGGGATTTGCAGAGAGGGGCGAAGGTTGGCAGGGCAGGTGTCCGATTTTCATTAGAATTGCAAATAGGAGAGAGTGGATGCCCGATCAGATAAGAAGGAGAGGTGAAAACAATGGGGTTAGAGGAGATGAGAAAGGAGGAGACGAGGGGGGGGGGAAGTGTAGAGGACGGTGTTTGGGTCTGACAGTGCTGCGTCTGATCCCTGTGGGGAGCGGTCGAGGCACATCCAGCCCTGCAGCACACCCAGGGGACGTGACAGCTTACCTCACTCATCCTTCCCTCCCTCCCTCCCTCCCTTCCTCCATCTATCCACTGGAGACCCATAGGAGCAAGTGGAGATAGTGTTGATGACATAGAAACGATTGTATCAGTCCTCAGGATTGAATTGGATGAATCAAATATTCATAATTACATTGTTCCTATTATATTCTGCAAAGTGCTAGTCCAAGCCAGAGGTTCTTAAATAATGATGGATTTCATAGTCATTTTACACCTTCATCTCACCAATATTTCACACCTGATCATTTCTCTTTCTTTGCTTTCTTAATCTTGCATGCATCACTTCTCAAGTACAATGAATAGGTGAACATTATATTTAATCACAGCAGCTTTTAAGAACTTGTAATAAATGGTCTAAATGGATATGAGTCACTGCGTAAGTAATGCACTCGCATCCACGCACATGGATGCACACACACAGACACACACACACACACACACATACACACACACACACAAACAAACAAACAAACAAACACACACACACACACACAAGACCAGCTGTGCCCTAAAACTATCGAAACCCAACAGTTGGACTTGAAATATACCAAGTTTCAGAGGAACATGTAATCATCTGCATGAAAATCACTTGCTGAATTCAAGAGGATTTCAATTTTTTATCTTATATTTGTGAGTAGTAGTCTCTTCTTTGACATAGACACACCTTCACGTCCCTATAGTCAGCGATCTATACACACACTCCCTGAGGGTGAAGTGTTGAAAATCTTCAATTCCACTGGGCTTGTTGCCCTGGTGAAGGCTTGCAGCGACAAGGTTGGCTGGCTGCTGCGCTCCCAACATGCACCTGGGTGTGTTTGTGAAAGGACAGGACAGGCCGGAACGAAGGAACAGCTATGTCAATACCGCCTAAATGGGAAAAACAAACATTTCTGGGTGAAGTGTTGTTTCAGTTATTTTTTTCTTCTGAATAGTTTTCCCTCTGTAAATGTCCCCTTAGTATGCAGACTATGCAGCCAGACAAAACTATTCTCCTGCAAATATTTCAGTATTCGTCCTCTGCATGTTCCACATTTCGTATACAAATGTGACATTAGTCTTCCCCTCGCTAACTTTGCATCAGCAGAGGTGGATGTGACAGGGATCTGCAGGAGTTTGAAGATGCTTGATGAGTAATGCTGCTCCTCTCTGTGCAGGGGCACATGTGGCAATGCTGGCCTGCGTGGGCGAGCTGGCCCGTGTTAAACCCTGCTCTGTCCTGGATCAAGTTTACAGTTCTGCTTGGTTTAATAAAGCGGATTCCCCTCGCAGATGAACATGGCTCTGCAGCACCTGGCCTTGCCCTGCTCCCAGCGGGCTCTGTGTTCTCACGACACTGTGCCGCTCTGCAGCACCTGTTGGTCAGGCCTCAGGCAGCAGATGTTCCAGCTACATTCCATCCCAAAGAGCATGACTATTGATTTGGAGGAAATCCCTGCTAGAATCCATCATACTATTGCTTTGAATTGCGAAAGTGCCCCGGTCCCATATGTCCTGCACTTCAACGGCGGTAAGCTGGTACACTTTTTGCACTTTTCCCTAGTTCTCTTTTGAGCACACGTACATTTTTTCTGCCCTGCCCTATAATGTGTTTCTGGCTTTTTCATACAATTTACTCCTTATATTTGACACAGGACATAAATCACATCAGCTTGTCTCTAACGTTCCCTGTCCAGGTTTTCCTGCCACTCTGCTGATACAAAATGGGTCCAGTGTGGCTCAGAAGATATGAATCCTAGAGCTTCAAGTGGCTGGCTTAAGGAACAAATTGGCTGTGCAGGTCGGTTATCTCCTCACATGCAGAGGTACCTGACAGAGGGAGAGAGGGAGTGAAAAAAACACAAGGGGACTGAATGACAGAAGAGTGAGTGAAAAGAGAAAAGAGGGCATGTGACAGACCTTGATAAAGGGCACACATACACACACATACACACACACACACACTTGTGCTAGCTTAGTGAGGACACTCATTGGCACAATGCATTCCCTAGACCCTTACCCTAATCCTAACCATCACAACTAAATTCCTCACCCTAACCAAAACATAACTGTAACCCTCAAATGTACCTATGAGAGTGGGTCAAAAAGTGGGGACGAACTTTTTATTTTAAATGACCATGTCCAATAATGTTCATAACAAAGATATCTCTACAAGCACAAACCAACACAAACAAACACAAACCGACACACACACACACACACACACACACACACACACACACACACACTCCTCCACCACCATTATCGTCAATGGCCAAAACAGGGCTCTTTCACAGAAGAGCCTCTGCAGCTGCAAGCTCTAAAGTCCTAACACACAATTACAGGCTCTGGTTGCCGTGGCAATATGCTTCTTTCTTCCAAGCCATGCTACTTAGGACAATGTTCAATAATGTGAACAAAGCCAAGGAAAGACCCAAACAATGGTTCTTTGGCCATAGGCTTTCTCTCTCCCCCCTTTTCCCAAAAATGATGCAGTCTCCCTAAATGAGTTCAAATGTCGCAGTTACAAAAACATTATTGAACGTTCTGTGTGTTTCGGAGCCACTGATTCAGGGCTGCAAGGCCTCCTCCAAGGGGCCGAGGGCTCCTCGAACCCCTTCTCTTGTTATTTGGATGGATTTTTTCTATAAAATGGGGCATGAGGAGGGTCTGGCGTGGGTGTGTGACATGTCCTGTGGACCAACGCATGGTGTATGTGCGTGCATGTGTTTGTGTGTGTGCCCTGTGCATACAGACCCCATCTGTTTTGGTGGCCGGACACAGTCTGGGAAAGTGTGTGCAGGCGAAGAATTCACACACAGCACAAAGGTCCAATTATGAGCCCCCACTCGGAGAAGGAGAAGGGAGGGCGAATGAGGGGATAATAGGGGCTTGTCCATCTCGGAAGGGGGTATGATGGTTTCCTCTCACCTCGCCCTCCTCCCTCCCCCCCTGTCTCCACCACAAACAAATACGTGTCAACAAGTACAGAGCGTGGAGGAAATTCCCTATAGGAGAGGCCCAGCATTTTGTACTGTGACTCAACTGCTAGAGTCACAGCACAATATATCCTCTACAAATAGTTTTAGTTTTAATCTCATTTGTGTGCCACTTTCCCTCTCTTTACGCTCTTGATTCATTCACATAGACTGTTTCCTGTCTCGTCTGAGGTGAGTTTAATCTCTGGAGTGTTGGACTTCTGGCGTCTGTGCAGTGTCACCTCCAGTCTGTCCTTACTGTAATACAGCTGATTAGATTAGCCTGCGCTGGGTGAAAGTGATAGTAACTCTGCTAGCGTCACCTTCCCAGCCCTAACGGTGGCTCAACTGGTGGCCGCTCAACTTTGATTCCTTATCTCCAGCTTCAGCCACACACTTTTGGCAAATTGCTACTTCATTCAGGATCATGACGTGTCTGTTTTTTATCTCAACAAAATGTCAGGCGACTCGGCGCTCCACTCTGACTGCACAGTACCGCCGCGGTTATGAGTCTAGACAGTCTTTTGATCTTGCGTGTCTTGTTTGCGTTAGCAGTCAGGACAATGTGTGAATTCCCTTACCGCGCTATCAGTGGCGAGCCGTGTGGGTACAAACCTCTACACATGTGGCTTGGAACCTGGTCGAGACAAAGTAAACAGCCAGAGGAACATGACCGAGTTAAGAATCACAAAGGCTGAGCTTTGGATAATTTACAATGTCAAAGACCCAGTTAAAGTGTACCTCCCTACTGTTTAACGAGCATTATTCATTGATAACAAACAAATAAAAGCAAAACCAGAAGGGAAATTTTTATTTGAATAAAAATCTGAGGATGTTTCTACATGAAAGATAATGGAGCAACTTTTTCTACCAGGGAATTTAACAGGACATTACCCACTTATATTAAAGTAGTTTGACTTTGTTTGGAAATACGTTTTTTCCTGATTTTTTCAATAGCTGGATGAGAACAACCACTCTCATATATGGTCTTTAAATATGAAGGGTTAATAATGTTTTAATTAATGAGCATTGGAGGTTTGGATAAGCGATATAAGCTAACTTAGAGCTGGCTGCAGAATGAATGGACTCTCAAGAACAGTAACCAGTCAAATCTGGTCATGGAGAAGTTGATTTCAGCATGATATTAAAGTTAGGTTTAAAATGTGTAGTTCGCCTATACACTACATATACGCACTGTAGGCAATGACTATAGGCCCGAATCTGATCTCCCCCTCCTCGAATCAGATACAGATCGGATTTTTGAAGTGTGACCTCGGTCTGAACAGCCATGTGACCGTATGGGAATTCAATGTGACCTTTACGTCACTGTACAACATTCCTCATAATTGGGCGCAGGCGAACTGTGGGCGGACGTCTGTACAAGCAAAACTTAAGGCGTCATATCGTAACCAGTCTGTGTTTGAAAGCAAATCAAGTGAAAAATCGAACTCCAAAGGCTCACATCTGTTGCCTCCATGTTTATTATCAACTTCTCCTTGTTTACTTCCTTACACAGTGTGTTGCGTGTGACGTCTTTTTGTTCTTCTGCGCATGCGGGTCACATCGGTTCCATGACCAGAGAGTGAACCAGCCCACTCTAAAAAGATAATGTGAACAGCTACATCAAAAATGAAATTTAGAAAAACCCTCTTTGACCATCTTTTAAAATTGTGAATAATTTAACAGATTTAAGTTGCTATATATACGTTTTCACTCAAAATGGTTTGCTGCTGAGAACAGGTTGTGATGGCCACCATTTGCTATTGGTTTATTTTCAGACAATCATAACTTGTGCACACATGTGTCATATCCTTGTTTATATTTAGAAGCTAGACTGTAATTAACATGATTTATATATGGTTTATTATAAGAATAAAGAAATTATCTCTTTACATTTATCCCCCTGACCCTGCATTAATTACAAAACTTTTTTTTTATTAATGCTGTTGCTTCCCACATCTGGAGACAGCTGTTGGAAAGTAACGGAAAGAAGACTGATGTAGAATAAACACCTGTTAATGCTAATATTTCTCATATTTCTTTGATAAAGAATATGGAGGACACTTTAAAGATACATTTTTTTATATGTACAGGTTTTCTGTGTTCAAGGACAAAATCAATGCAGTGAGTTCTCTTTGTGTCGTTCTTTGTTTCATTTGAGAATTTAGAAATATGCATGCATGCGTTACAGACCGTGCATGACACGAAAGACCATATGTCAGTGCAATGATCACATGTGCAAGGAATGGAATGAACAAATATACAGTTGTGTGGATATGGTATGAATGTGTGTTTGTGTGCGCATGTGTGTGTGTGTCTGTGAGTGTGTATGCATCTGACACTCAAGCATCAGCAGCTGGTGAACTGCTCTCACACACCAGGTGCAACCTGTAGCTCTAGGCGCTGTGTCAGCACATACTGTGGCAATATGACACTGTGAAGCAGGAACACACACACACGGACACACAGGGAGACACACACACACACACACACACACACACACACACACACACACACACACACACACACACACACACACACATACACACACACACGCACACACACAAACACACGCAGACATTTGCAGCATGTGCAAAGAAGTACACATTCCAGATGTACACTGACACGCATGCAGTATGCAGCAGGTTTGAATATGAAAAGCATAAATCACTGATTGTATCACAGAATTAATTTTGATCTGATGGGCTGAGGGCCGAGGGAACTTTGTAGATCACGAGAGAGAGAGAGCGAAAGAGAGCGAGAGCTTCATGTCATGGCGTCCCAGTAGTGCTCATGACTGATGCGATCGGGACACACAAGTGCTAAAGGCAGGCAATAAAAGGCATTTGGTTGCCATCTGTCTCTGTGGCCTCAGTGTCAAACAGTTGGCTGTCAGACTCATGCCATCGACACACAACCAGGATAACCATTAGTCCATAAACAGGCGCCCTCCTATAGACAAATGGTAAGGGATTTCAATGGTCATGTCTGTGGTGAGATAACAGCCATAACACTATGATATACAGCTGCCTGTTTGAAATACAGGCTGAATAGAACTGAATCCAAAATGAAAAGGGTTAGTCAATTTGTCAAAGAAAATAACTGGGTGACAAATTGAAGAATGATGTGATGTGGGGAGTTCTGTCAGCACGAGGGTAACTCCTTTGGATAAGAATAAGAAACCACACAAATATTTCTACTGCAAGAATCAGTAAATCATATTAATGTTTTTTCCTATATTAATATTGTGATATGTTTTAACAGTCCTGCAGTAAACCTAGAGGATCATAACATTTTGTTGATTTTTGTAGGTATTTCCCCTTGACATGATCGATGAATTCAAACTTTCACAGTTTTGAAGTTTCAATATATCTACACAGGCTTTCGTGCTTTTATGAAATGACCAGAAATCGAATTACCCCTCATTTGATTTTCCTCATCACTCAGATGTTTCATAGCTCTCTCCACCAAGGAGGTTGTGTTTTCAACCCATCACTTGTTTTTCTGTTGGTTGGTATTTTTGTGTGTTTGTAATCAAGATTACACCCAAAAATAAGTGAACTGATTTCTAGAAATGTTGTAGATGGATATAGTCTGTGTCAGGGACTACCACACATGGTGCCACTTGCAGCTATTTGCACCATCTGCTGAACTTGACATTTGTGGATACATTCCTTCCTCTGGTCTGCAGGTCACTCCCTTTGTCCCAGTCCAACTGGTTTTCTGGTGCTATAGTTTTAAAGAATATACGTTGCCGTGTTAACAGGTTAATCTCAGGTGTGTTGTCGTCTGCAGTGTCCTTTACCTCAGGTTGACTGGTCTTGTCTGGACAAGGCATCAGCTTCTCCCAATTACTGGTTAACAGTAAGTACTTTATTGAGGCTTGATAATCTGCAGAATTAATCTTTTTCTTATGAGGAAAACATAGTGGGCGATAGCAGCGGTGCTGACAGACACGCCGAGGACACAGACACACGTCTAACCCTCTCCGCAGCAGACTTCCCCATCGTCTCCAGCTTCACATAAGCCACTCGCTGGGATTTAGAGGTTATTACTTTGTGTTCCCCTCTTTGTCCGAGGGGTCATCTATCTGAGTCGAGGTGAGATCGGGGTGAGCGCCAGAGAAATGCAGCACCACTGGGTAATGCAGTATTGATGTAAAACACGCAATCCCGAACGCCCCTCGACTTTGACGACTAATCTTGGATGACAAACGTTGGAGTGTGGGGTTACCGAATATTTGTCGGTGAGACGGACAAACGATGAGAAGAGAAATGGGGAAAAGGAGCTTGTGAAGACATTCGTCCTCATTGTGAGGCCTGTATGCGTTTGAGCTTTGAAGGTCATGGGTGACACCTGTTTCCCGTCTCTTCTCCCAACATCAAGTTGAGTTAGTGGGAGGGGTGGTGGTGGTGGTGGGGGTCTCGGCCCCGACCACAGCTGAGCACAAAACCTCCTGTGTTTGCTTCCTGTCCAGAGAAAGAAAAAAAAATCAAAAGGGGATAAAAAGGCCATGTTTGTTTCTGAGGAGAGGGAGCTAATTTCCAAGGTGAAAAGAATTGCATGCATGCCTCTGAAGAAAAAAAAGAGGAGAAACCCATAAGCAACAGGCTCGACTAGAGTCCGGCGGTAACATGAAGTTACAAGACAAATGTGTGGTTGGAGTAACTGCAGTGCACTTTATTCATGACTCCAGCCACAGCAGGTCCACATGGACCCACATGCAAAGACTGGAGGGAGTTTGCCCCCTTGTGGAGGAAGATAGAACCTCTGTTAATGGGTCTGATGGGTGAGCCAAGCCTGAAAAGGCTGCACAACTCAGACAGAATTAAAATCACTCGTGCGATGTAGATTCTACTTAACATGACGTGAATTTCCTCCGATTATGTCAAAACGGTCAGGCCTTGTAACGTTTGCCAGAGGCAGAGTAGCTTTATTGGAGGAGTCGTACCTGTTTGTGCCGTGCGGCTGGCTGACAGAGAGCCATCTGTTCTCAGTCCTCGTGGTGAGGATCAGGCCCTTGTCTTTTACCATATGGTGCTGTATATGAAATACTGTGCCAAACAAAGAAGGCAGACACACGGAGGATACACACAACATATCTACAGATTCACACTGTGCGTACAGATGAGAGTCTAGCACCTTTAAACCAGACTTGTGTTGTGGATACGCTCGGGGGGGAAAAGCAGAAACACATCTCCTCCCAGTCTCTTTATCTGCCCCGTGTTTCCCAGCTGACCTCTCTCTAACTGAGGCGTGAAACTGCTCTGTGTTTAGGCCTGGTCTAGCTTAAGCCTCCATACACGCCACTGCCCTCACAGCTGTATCCGGACTCACTTCATGCAACCACAGCTGGTTCTCCTCTTCTAGCCCTGCTCCTTCCTCCTGCTCCACCTCTTCCACCATTTCTCTTCCTTCCCATCTCCCTCTATCCTCATGCCCAACCACATATATTTTCACAGTTTAGTAGCCCCTCTTGCAGTTGCCCTCTCAACTGCTACGTGATTATTTGGTTTTCAGAGCAATGCACACGCCACGCTCACTGAGAGAGCAGTTTAACCAACACGTCCAATGACTTACAAATGGAAAACAGGAACTTCAGAGCTGGCAAATCAATAAAACTAAAATATGTTAAATTCTGGTTTTGGGGAAACAGACAGCAGATGGCATCAAGGTGTCTGATCTCCAATGTTTTCAGCTGAGCTCTGACCGGCTTGATGCTTTGCAGAGAAGGACAGTGGAAGCTGAATTTATAACCAGCAGTGACCTCTCTCTACCTTCTGTTGGAATTAAACCTTACCACTCATCATAATGAGTATGATAATTAGCATGAGACAAGTGAATCAGAGAAATATCAGTGAAAAAAAACTCTGTCCTCACGTGAGTTAATAAAATGTTATCTTTTTATATTTTATTCTATAGTTTTATATCATATTTCATATTCTATCTTCTATTTAGTAGCTAGCTTGGTTTTTCAGCATAGCTAGAACCCAAGAGTTTCATTGCCAGTGGCTGCTGTGTGTAATCGTCTCTAAGTCTTGAAGTCTTGATACACTCCAGGGAATCGGGAGTCATACACACTTAATATTTTAACTCCCACATTAACAGCACTAATCAAAAATGATCACAGTACAAGCACTATAACCCAATTTCCTTTTTTCTTAAATCTTGAGATAACAACATCAGCATCTTCACTTTTCCTCCGTGTGTATCCAGGTGTTGTCATGGGAACACGCTGGAGATGGGAGCCGACAGCTGTTTGCGTCCAGTGGAATTATTCAGCCAATCTGGCAACCCCGCCCCGAGCACAGATGGAGAGGTTGGCAAGGTAGTGATCACATTTAGCAACGTCCCACTTCTCTCCGGATTTGTTATCATCCAAACTCATTCCGTTCCAGAGAGTGGGGAAATGAAGAGAGGAAGGGAATCAGTTAAAAACCTTATATTATTGCAAAGAATATTGATCTAGCTGTAAAAAGTGGTAACTTCACTGTGAGAAGCATTGGTAGAGTAGGTACTGAACCAAGTGAGCTTTCTCTCACTTCCCTAATCCAAATGTTATGCATCCCGCAGTCAGAAAAGCCAACTCAGGAAGTTCTGTGGAAAAGTCTGTCAAAGGGGTGTTGGTGGTTTTCTTCAAAGTTCTCTAAATTCGTCTCATCAGAGGAACTTATCGATTTGGCCATGGACCTTGTTTGTCTCCCACTTGGTGAAGTCTCCAATGACAGAGCTCTTGCATTTTACCCCCCTGCGAGTGGCAGCCAACCTTAGACAGAGAGACAGAGTATTAATCAGTTGTGCTCTCCTTCCACCCTCACCCCTCTGGATGCTTCCACGGAGTGGACATCTGGGGGCAACGCTGGAAATGAGCATTGAAAGTGTAATTAATTAATGAGTGCAATGGTGAGATAATTACAGAGAACAAAATTATTGATCAGGCTGGCAAAACTCCAGAGTCTTAAAAATGTCTGACTTGAGAAGTCTTACCTCATACTGGTGTCAGGAAATATGGTGAGTGAGGTAACGCAATTCAGTCGACTGTATTTTTTGCTTTTTTCATCACTCACTTACTGAGATTTAAAATAAGTTTGGATGTGAAAAGGGTTCATGAACTCTGACCTGATTTCATCAGGAGTGGATATCAGTACGAGGTAGATATGAGGGACTTAAGAGGGATTTCTGTTGCATTTCAACATAAGTCTAATATGTGCACGCTGTAAAGAGTGAGGAGATGAGTAATGAAACACGATCCTATGTCCCTGACATCTGCTTTAACACATATAACAGCCTCTGAGGGCCTCAGCTTACAAATAGTTATTGTTGCTTGTAAGTTGTAATAAGTGTGTATGTAAACTTACATGGTGTCATTAGGTTGGTTTGGAGTGGTGTCTTGAAGTTCTGGTTCTGGTGTTGACCTTTGCATTGGTGAACAAATCTGTATATCATCAGCATCACAAACATCACAAAATATTCCAATCTTCCACGTGGCAACTTTAAAGGAATTGTTCAACACATTTGGGAACATCTTTTTTAGCTTTCTTGTAGACATTCGGACGAGAGTATAAAGCTGGCTCTATAGATTAGTTTAGCATAAAGACTGGAAACAGATAAAAGATAAAATCCACTGAAGGCTAAAGCTCTCTCCTGAGCTTTTAGACCGTAAATCCCAAACTTATTATAGGACCATAGTTTGTATGAACGTTGAAGCTGTTTGGGTCTAGTGGATGGAAAAACTGTTTCTTAGCTGACAGAGTTATGTTCAAAGTTTTTGTCTATAAAATCCTCTTTTACTTAGTGTTAGATCATGCAAATATGAAGTTAAGGATGATACCTGAAAAATATAATGTTAAATATCAGCCTTCATTTTCCCCTAATAGTAAATAATTATCATGTGTGGACATGTAAGTTGATTTCTTTCCAAAGATATTTAATTCAAGGTATTTAAAGTGTAATGAAGTATTTATGGTTCCATGAAGTATGCACGTAATAGGCAGACTATTTAGTTCAGTGCACATACTTCAAATATTGGTGAGGGTGTCATATTTATTCAAAAGAGATTTTTGCGATATTTCTATGATGTTGCACACTGGACGGTTTTATATCAGCAGTCTATGATTATAGTAGGATGCATCATTTTCAATGACGACAGTGGAACCTGTAATACAGTGATTGTAACCACTTCAAGAAAGTGAATCCATTTTATCAAAGCTTATATTAGTACTAAATTAACCACAAAACAGTTTTCACTGTATTTCAAAATGTTTGTAATGTATTATGACCTCATTTTGCAATTGCGAGCAAAGAAAATGTAACTGAAATATGAAAAAGAGGAAAGATGATGATATTGCCTGAAATGAGATTGTCCGTCACAGTGCATCAGACCTGTTAAATAGTTTAAGGGAAAGAGAGTGGGGGGGATTGAGCGAAGGGATGTGTTGCCTTTCTGTCCTTTATTTCCTTTATGTCCCTACCTCTCCTCTCCTCTCCTCTCCTCTCCTCTCCTCCTCCTCCTCCGCCTCCTCCTCCTCCTCCTCCTCCTCCTCCTCCTCCTCCTCCTCCTCCTCCTCCTCCTCCTCCCTCCTCCTCCTCCTCCTCCTCCTCCTCGTCCTCTCACCTGTGCTGCGGAGCTAATGATGCTGCACGCTGGATGGCCAGATGAAAGATGGACAGGCCGAGAGACAGGTTTATTTTTGGTCTTGTGAAACAGCAGCGAGCATGAAAAATGACGTGCCAGCATTGCATAATTAAACGGCTTCAGAGCTCCACTGATCCACCTGTCTGCAGATCAATAAGGAACATTGGGAGGGAGCGTGCCATGTGTTCTAAAGGGACCAACCACCAACCACAGAGAGGGTTGAGTGACCAGATTTTCTTTATGCTTCAGAGGCCTGTTAAGGTTTCATGTTGTTTGACCAGCAGAGGTCATGAATACCTCGCTCTCAACACAACATCACTTCTAATAATAATTCCACAACACCCTTCCTCCTTGTTCACACCTAATGAACGCTGTCCCTGTCACCGCTCTGTTCTCAGGGCTCAGTTTTCTATTCTTTTTCTTCCTATCGAACATCAAATGCTGCGCTGGGCCCTCGTGTGGGATTAGAGGGCTTGTTCCTTCCTAATGGGCCCTTGACCTTCGCAGCTTCCTGACGGGGCTCTGGCATTAGCCCTTTGCGGCAGCGTCTGCTGCCAGGGCTCCCATGATGCAAATTTTATGTCACAACATCAAACGGCGGCGTGATCAAAGGTCAGCCCCCCTTTGTGTAGGTGTTTGATATCAAAATTTCTATTTCATCTCCAGCTGTCAAGGGCTGTTAGAGCTGAAGAGCAAAGGAGCGAGGGAGGGAAAGGAGAGCAGGAGAGGTAGTCAAAGCTGGAATAAAAAGAAAGTCTGTGGACTAAGCTTGGAAAAAAGGCAACAAAGCCCACTGGAACTTGTGTGCTTGAGATGTAGCGCACATTTACATACACCAAGTTGCATGGGTTCTGAGGTTTCAAATAGGTTTTGCCATATCTGAAAAATATATATTTTTTGCAGATTTATAGCACGACAGAGATGATAGTGTCACCTGAGACAGCCGTAGTCTCTGGGAAGTGTGTATGGTTCGATTGTGCTTCTACATGCATGTTTTTCATCACATCATGATGTCATGATACGCGGAGGTGTCTGCAGGAATAAACCAATCTGGATGTAGACTTGGGATTCAGGGGGAGAAGAGTTGAGCAATGCAGCTTCCAGATCTGTGACATTATGGAGGAAATTATGTTTATCTATCCTGATGTTGCATTCACTGAGTGTGTTCCTGTGTGTGGGGGTAAGCACTCGAAATGTTTGCATGCATTATGAGAGATAAAGGTCATGCATTACATACCATGAGGTCACTGCTGCTATTCCAGCAAACACACATCAGCCACATGTTTATCCACCAGCTTCGCTCTTAATCTCGAACAGATGCAGGCAGGCAACTCAATAAGATACACACTGTTCACTAAATTAGCCTGGAGAAATGGAATCACACCCGCACGAGGCACCGCTGGGACTTTTAGGAGTGGCTGCAAAAGCAGGATCATCATTCGACGGCCTGGCAGCATCGCCGCATCCCATGCAAATATCTTACCTGAGTGCAGGCCTGAGGAATAAATCTGCAGGTTCATGGTCGAGGGAGAATTCCCATCCAAGGTAAAGCTGGCAGCGTCATATGCATGAGGAGTGTCAGTCAGTGGAGCATCAGCATGTCAATCAGGGTATAGCGCTTGGGAGGAAGAGATGTTTAGTTTGGTGGATCAACTTTTTGTCACTTTATTTTTGAGGGGATAATCAAGTGTTAACCTGTTTAACCTGAATTTATTCTCATTGGCTAAAGAGTGGCAATTACAAAAACATTGTTTAAACACATAGATATGCACTAGAAGATGTTTTTTTGCAATAAATATTTTCTGATTATGTGAAAAAATACAAATGAATCCATCAGCTCGGCCTCAGTCAATTTTTTTATCTGCATTTTCTCCTACAGATGCTAGGTGGCAATGTTGCTCTTTCAGAGAAAACTACTTAGCTTCACATGATGGCTAGGGCGTTCATATTTTTTTATTTCTACATTTTACTCAGTAATTGTTCAATTTAGGCCCATCAGTACACACTTTTGGCAAATATACTGTTATATGGAAACACAAATGAAGGAAAATTTTGAAATTACGAGGGTAGAAAACATCTATAATGAGCAAGCACGACTAAGAGATGGAAGAAAGGGATTCAGTAACTCTCGGTGACAAGATTCAAAAAATATTCGGATTTTAATCATTCTTTTTATTCTTTATTTCTTCAAATATGATCCCTCATGGTAGTTACTTCTCCAAAGTAGAAAAAGAGGTGTCACTCAACTTGAATGTATATTAACACATATTAAAAAAATTATAAAAAATAAAAACATGTTAAAATGACATTTAGAAGAAAAGGAAATAAAAAATTAAAAACGATAAACATTTAAAATGCACAGGAACAGAAAAGAAAGAAAGTGTTAAAAAAATATATAATAGCATAGGCGTGTATACACACACACAGACTCACACACCCATCCACACACACACACACACACACACAAACACATACATTTATAGCGCTTTTCTTGGTGACCACTCAAAGCTCTTTACAATACAGTATTGACATTCCCCCATTCACACACACATTCATATAATGCATCTATGACCAGCACTCCCTCTATCATCCATAACTCATTCACTGCTAGCACAGCATTCGGGGGTATTTTAATATTAAGTGTCTTGCCAAGGACTCTTCGGCACATGGAATGGACCAAACCACCAACCTGAGACTGAGCGACAGCTGCCCCGAAACAAAGTGAAAATAAAAATAAACTAACAATAGTTATTATTAAACATCTGATTAAGAAGTAAGTTAAAAAGAGAATATGAAATAAATTCACAACAATTCAAATCAAAATGAAACAATGAGAGAGATGTAAAAGAAATATTTTAAACTAGAGCCGTCATATTTAATGTAGGGAATATAGAAAAGGGGGGATCATTCTCCCCCTGATACAAATGCAGAAGTGGGGGTTATCTCCCAGCTCATGAATAGGCTTTGTTTATAATGGAGAGCCTCCTCATGGCCACAAGCAGCAACATTAATTACCTGACAAAACGTAACCCTCAACATGTTCACAGATAAGCACGAGATTGTTTCCTTTCCTTTATTTCTCTCTGTAGTTTTTTCTTGCCCCCCCCCACCTGTGGAGAGACGGGGAGAGAGAGGGAGGTGGAACAGAATGAAAATGAAGTTGGAGAAGTTGAGAGACAGATAGGCAGACGGAGAGGGAGATACAGGCTAACAGAAACATAATCACTGGCAAAATGAAAGGAAAACACAAGAGAGAAGAGGGCAAGTGAAGCGAGAGACGAGCAAAGACAGAGAGAAGTGGATAGAGAGAGAGAGAGAGAGAGAGAGAGATGGAAGAGAGACATCACTTTCCCAGGCTGCTCAAATCCTCGCTTCTCCACCGACGCTCGTCCCTGATGTGGCATGTGGAGCAGGGCTTCTGCTGCGGTTCAACAGCTAATTATCACACGCACACACACACACACACACACACACACACACACACACACACACACACACACACGCACACACACGAACACACAAACGTACACACAACCACACACACACACACACAGGTAAAATGACCCTAAACCTAACCCTTAGAAACGACAGTATGTATTTTTTTAAAGTTTGAAAAAGGACACACATCTCACTTTCACTACAGTGTTCGTAATGTTACAATATCTCTGGTTCCTTCCACTCAACCCCCTAAAAACAGAAAATCCCCATAATAGGACAAATGAGGCACGAGTTTGGTTTACCATCAGTCGCAACCTGCGGAGAGCCAGCCAGGCCGGAGGTATTAACTCTGACATTTCCAGTGCTATTGTGGCAAACGGTGTCTGGCTGCACTCAACCCCACCACTCCTTGGTCTGTGCTCTATCTCGACACCTCAGGTCAGTAACTTTGACTCGCTAACCGCCCTCATTAGTATTCTTGAAACGTCTGTGGCAGACATCCAGCTTCTCTCTCTCTCGCTCTCTCTCTCTCTCTCTCTCTCTCTCTCTCTCTCTCTCTCTCTCTCTCTCTCTCTCTCTCTCTCTCTCTCTCTCTCTATCTGTGTGTGTGTGTGTGTGTGTGTGTGTGAAAAACAAAGGCCAGTTGGTTTAGCTGCACTGTATAGGATTCTGCTTCTTCCAAATTGCTATGGTAAGTCGATCTCTTAGACACACTTTCCTGTTGCTTTAAATACCTATTAGTATCCCAAACCATCAGCTAATTACAAGAATCCAAACAAATCTGGACTAATACTTCGGGAGTATAGCTTGTGACTAATACACTTTTCTTTACCAACTCAATCAAACAACTAAAATCCAGCACAGACACAAATGAGTCAGAGAATGAGCCTGTTCAAGCCCCATGTCCTGGCAGAGCCAGAAAATGTCACAAGTTTTTCAGTGTTTTAAAGACTTGATTAAATCAACGAGAACGTGCCTTATGGTAATTTATTCATTAACAAATTGCCATAACATTGGTTTTGACAGTGCAGTTTAATAATACAACCATCCAGTTGCGGCTGCTCCGATGCTTTGCTTTCATATTGCTCATCAAACCAGGCTTGGGGTAGAAATAAAGTAATGCACAGATTATTTAAGTAAAAACTGTTCACAGGAAATATACGATATAATCTATGGTCAAAACTTTAATTCATCTTTAATATAAATCCTGTGTGCGTTCCCTTTATTTTGTCCTAAAAACGCTGTTGGCAAACATCACCGAGCTGTTCTAACAAACAAATAGCGTTTGGATAAATCTCCTGCTTCAACAACTTTGCCCCTGCAGTTTCCACAGCACTGTTAGGCTGCCCACTAACTCAGTGATTTGGCCTGAAGTCATGGGATTAAAAGAGATAAGCACTTGTGAATATTCCAGTCCCTCGTCGATGAAGGTCCCTCATTTATCACCCAGCGAGACCAGTGAATAATACATGGGCTTGTCCTGTCCACACACAGTAAAGCAAGGGCACTTGCAGTAAAAAAGTATCACCCTTGTCTAACCAGTGAGGCCTCCCTGAGGCTGATTCCGACAGGTCTATTTGGAACAGTCTTGTTTGACCTCTCCCTATGACTTCCCTGGGAGCCATGTGTGTAGTCGATCAATCAAATGATAATACACACACACACACACACACACACACACACACACACACACACACACACACACACACACACACACACACACACACACACACACTCCTGTTTGACTGTCTATAGCTTCCTTCGGACAGACACATCAAGTTACTGTATCTGTTCCTGAGCAGACGTGAATTCTGCTGCACTGAAACACGAAGCAGTGATGTCCGGTGTGCATGTAAGCCAATATCAATAAAGCCCAGCATCAGTCTGCTTCAGCATGCATGGTCCTCCTGAGTGGCACAGCAGTCATCACACCAGCACTCCTCAGTGAGGAGTCTAATCTAAATGTTTCAGCAGGTGTCGGCAGGTAACATCGCGTCCAGCTGGGGTCTTTTTCCGCATGAGCTGAATTGACATACGAGTGCAGTTCTGAGGCAGAGTATTTGCTGATGTTCAAATGTGAAGGTGGGGGAGTCGGAGGGGGAAAGCCCTCAACCATGGGAGGGATACACAACAACATGCCCACCATGAGGGATCTGGTTTCATATTGTGTGGAAAACCATCCCATAGAGCGGTGCAGCAGCTCTGGGTGAGATGATTAAGTGCTAAAGTTGCATTTTCTCCTCTGAGCAGGCAGCCCTGAGGCCATGAGAGGCTGCATGATTGCCTCTGTGTGCTACATTACATTGACATGATGGAGAATATTCTCCTGGGGCCTGAAATAATGTAACAGGAAAGTGGGAAGAGAAAAAAAAAGCCTTTCTGCTGGGACTTTAGAATTCTCTGCCTGCAATCGGATTTGCTGATAGATCTCCCCATGCCACTGCCTCAGTATTGATGACAAGCAGAGCATTCGTGCACGAGTGCATGGCAGCACTCACCAGGGGAGTCCTTTAATCCGATTCTGCTATTAGAGCTTCAGACCTCCCCGCTGGGTGTCTTGAGCCCCCCGCCCCGCTCTGGCTCACCAAAAAACAGAGAACACAACCCTGCTGTGGACGCACAGGTCTGCAGAGAAAACCTCAAGAGGACAATTTAGAAGGAGGAAAAAAGAGGCTAGTCAAATCTGGTGAAAATGTATGAAGTGCATGTTTTTTTTCTCTCTTAACTAATTAGGGGGAGGCTATAAAAAGCTGAAAATGTATATAACCAAATCCATCAGTTGGACAAGTGGAACAAATGAGTCGACCTCACAGTGGGAGGCAGCACAACCTTATTTGTTTGCTTTTACAACTTGAAGGGCAGCCGACTGGAACTGTCACCAAAGTTACAGCTGTGAGTCTTGGCCTCCTACTAGTCACTGTAGTTTATGGAAGTCGGCAAAAAACACATCTGCTTTTATCCAGTGTTTTCAATGCAGTTATATTCTCAGCACAGTTTCAACACAGTAGGACGTTTCCTTCTTGGGTCTATATCTGCTAAACCATGGGGTTTGTCTTCCATCTCACATCTATGAAAGCATGAATGGTTAATATCACCACATGCAAAGCCCTCCCACTATCATCACAACAGACTGGAGAATATTCAGGCTTCTTCCAGAAGATTCTGATATATGTACAGTCGTATCCCTCCTCTAATGGACTCAACCTTGAGGAATGCTTGCCATTGTCTAAGCTGGAGTTGTAAATATATTAATTGACTTGTGTCTGTTAACCTCTTGGCACAAATAAAGAGTAATTTAAAAATTTAGACAAAGTAACAGTCTGACATTTTGGTCTTAATAAAATGAAAGGATTCATACTAATATTACTCCTACTTATATTTATTTGTCAGTTAAATATTTACAGCAACTTACCAACTTGTTAGGCTGACTCATAGATTGTATTTAAAGATAGACGATGTGTCTCCACTTACCTTCCAGTGTACAGAAATGAAGCTAAAATATCCCGGATACAAAAAATGTCATAACATTAAATAACTAATAGAAAAAACTCACTGGAAAATTTGAGCTTGAACTACCTAAAATGACAGAATCCATCTTTGATAAAAATGTGTTTGATGTTTTCTTTAACTTTTTAGTTTGGTCCATGTTCCATCTACCAACATGGAAAAGAGATGGTTTATAAACTTTAGCACAGCCAGCCAACAGTGGGTGATCAAAATGTTTTGGCTTCACCTGTGGGGAGCGTTATTTCTGCCATTTTTATCGTTTTTAGGTTCATATAAAAAGTTAACACGAAATAGCATTGTTGAGCTAGCTTCAGCTAAATACAAATATGTTGCTAAACACATAAACGCTTCTGTTATGCCAATTTGCAGCCGAAAGATGACCCAGAATTTAGGATTCAACATCACAATCTCTGAAAAATATGAATTTGATACATACTTTATCTTTTTAGTTTAGTCCTTTGCCATCCACTATTATGGAACAGGCCGAATTTATGATTTATATTTCAACCAGACACTAGGTGGCGATCAGGTGTCCTCATCTTTATATAAAGTCAATTTGTTCGCTTCCAAACTTCCAAATCTAGTAAAGCAGCTAAACAACAATCATTAGCAAACACCTTTGTCAGCAGTTTCTACTGTTTTGGTGGGACTATGTGGAAATGAAGCTGCACTGTGGGGGACTCAGACAATCTGCTTATCAGCTCCACAGGTGACGTGTGTGAGAAAGAAAGTCAGAGTGAGAATGGGACTTTCTAAACATGGCAAAGGACTTACCGGTCTGCATTTACATCAGCCTCCCATAGTGCTCCTATTTGTCTCCTCCTGAGTAGCGGGTTGGGGGAGCTTGTGGCTCCTCGCAACATCTGCAGGCATTCTTCCACTGGCCCCCGGAGGCATATAATAACCCATTACCGCCATCTCTCACAAAAACACACATTTAAACTTCAATTACACCCCCTGCCTCCTCTTCCTCATGCATCCAATCTCTTCTCCTTGTTGTTGCACCTGGGACTCCACCATTTAACATCCCATTCTGCCTTTCTCTCACCCTCCCAAGAGATTACAAGAGACAAGCAGAAACTGAAGAGCCACCTTATGAGAACCCTTATTATAAATGTATACCCTGTCTTTGAGTATTTATGTACTACACAGAACAAACACTCACAAACACAATGCATTACTTAGATATATCACACATTTTCAAGAGTGAACATTGGTGTACACATTTACTTTAAGTGGAACCTAATAATAATGAACATTAAGTCACACACATATATTACAAAATAAAGTTTGAATTCATTTTTCCTTGTTAGTCTGAATCAGAATTTTGTTTGCAAATTTATTAGAAACAAGTATTCAGACCCTTTGAATTTCAGACACACAATTTAAATCAACTACCTCCCTTTCTTTGTCATTGAGATGTTTCTATAGCTTGGTTGGAGTCCACCTGTGGTTAATTCAGTTGATATGACATGACTTGGAAAAGGCCTTTCTATATAAGGTCTCACAGCTGACAAAGCATATCAGGGCAAAAACTGAGCCACAGAGTTGAATGAACTGCAGAGCTCAGGCAGGAATGTGGCGAGGCACTGACCTGGCTACTAAAAAAAATTGTTGCATTGAAGAACAACAAAATGGAACAACAAGGACTACTCCTGGCTCTCGCTGCTGAGCTTTACTGAGCAACTGGGGGAAAAGGGGCCTTGCTGGGCGGGGTGACCAAGAACCCAATCCTTGAGTGGCCCAGCCATAGTCCTGACCTGAAGCCAATAGATCATCTCAGGAGAGACGTGAAAATGTAAACTGACCAAAAATAGCCCCCAACCGCCATGACAGAAGAGCTGGAGAGGATCTGCAGAGAAAAATGATTGAAAATCCCCAAATCCAAATCCAAGTTTTCCATTTCATACCTGTGAAAATGTAAGGATGTTATCTGTGCCGAGGGTGCTTTGACTAAGTACTGAATAAAAGGG
Source organism: Pseudopleuronectes americanus (assembly GCA_038501795.1). NCBI lineage: Eukaryota > Metazoa > Chordata > Actinopteri > Pleuronectiformes > Pleuronectidae > Pseudopleuronectes > Pseudopleuronectes americanus. Next base: position 8,640,479 of record CM076717.1, on the reverse strand, counting down.
TCTGACTATTTAGGCATCTGGATCTGAGGGTGATCATCAATAGATGATCCGGTATATCCCTATACCGTCACCTCTTCTAATTTCAATGGTTGCAGCCTTTCCGGCAGTTTACTGGCCTGAAACTGTCTCATATTGTGAACCACACTATAATAATAGATCTGTCGTTCAAGCTGCTGTGACCAGAAAATTCTTGGCGAGATGGGGAGAAAGCAGAAAGTGCAGATATCAGGTTATCAGTTTCAATGTATCAAAGAAAAGGGGGACATCTGTGGAATCTGTAAACAGAAACCAGAGCTATCATCAAATAAGAGCGGCCCCAGGAAGCCGTTTTCTCTCATTCAGCAGTAGCCGGGCCCAATTTCACAGGCTGTGCTGTGGCTGAATGGGAAGAAATTGGAAAGAAAATATGAAATCGATTGCTTAGATTGCAGTTGTACTTTTATTTGTCTCTCCTTCGGTTGTTTTAGTGTTATGCAGTGTTAGAGTGCATTTCCAGCCTACACAGCAGTGATAATGGGACTGCAACAATGGCGCTACTTTTAAGTTTGCAACAATCCCCTTCTGCATGCAACAAATACTGCATTTTTGGAGCTTGGGTCTGAAGTTTGTGTCGTTCAGACCTCTGAAACAGCCGATAGGTATAAGCCACACATGTGAACAACAATTCAAAAATAACATTTCATTTTATGAAGAAAAGCAGACTATAAATATTTGTAAAAACAAAAGCTGAATCTGGTGTTCATAGATGCACAACAGCTTCATTTCAGAAAAACAAGGTAAGATGGATGCAACGTATTCAAACGTCACTCTGCACCATAAACTGATTGAGTGTTGACATCATGCATGTTTACACAGACATCGTGAATTCACAAAGACGTGATAGACATTACCTTCAATGGTTATAGTCACTCTGTTGCCAAAGAACACGGTGCAGCCCATAGGTCATTGGAAAGTGTTGCATTTTCTATTGCTTGACTTTAGAGTGCACTCCAGCTCTCTGGATCTGAAATGAAACAATATCTAAAGTCAAAGTGCTGACTGTTTGAAAGTGTTCCAATTCATAGACCTTTTTCACAGCAGACATATTGTCATGTCACAGTTGGAAAAGCACATTAACAACGGTTCTGTTCTATCCAGAACCAAAGTCAAAGTCAGACACAGCTGAGCAAGCATAAAAAACGCCAGGGACCCCGAAACTGAAGTAGCTAAATGGAATTCAGTCGTCATTCATTTTGTTATTTACTCTTGTGCTGTGTAAATAAAAGGCTTTATATTGGATAAACAGGTGAACAACGTACGGTTTGGTGTATACAACCTTCTATTATACATAGAGTCCTGTATTTTGGAAAAGTGACAGGGTCAACTTTCAAAGATTTGAGAGTCAGCACTTTACCCTCACTGTGACTGAGTCACTTCATATTTAATATGTGCTGAAGTACAGAGAAAGCGCACTGAAGGATGTCATTGCCCAAGTACTTTTGGGCTGCACTGTGTTATATTTATAAGTAATACTATTTTTGTAAAGAATAGTTACTTGTGACAATTAGCAGTTGAAACCATCTGATATTCTGAAAGACTATATCAGAGGCCATGTTTTCAAATAGACTCCACTTACTTCTAGACGGTGAACTGACATTTAAAAAGGGAAAGTTGGAAGAATGTTCAGATGAGGTGAAAGTGCTGAAAGGAGTTGATGATTCAGCTGAAGTCCAGGCACTGAAAGGATATGATGGACATGTGTCAGTATAGGAGCTGAATTCCTGACAGAAATTCATGTGTATAAACTGACAGACAAAATCGGCTGAAGTGCAAAAACCGAAGCAGTTGATGGGAGGAAGCGTTGTTATTATCACAAGACGAAGACGTGACACCTGAACGGCTTTGAAGCGTAAGTTAAGTGATGAATGGTGTTGAAGTGTCAGATTAAGTGTAATCAAGGAAAGCAGATAGTGTGTGTAATAGTACAATGATAACTGATAAAGGTATGTGGTGCCGTGTTAAGTACAGTCGCCTTACAGCAAAGAAGGTTGTTGGTTCAACTCCTGGTTTGAAGTAAGGTCCCTCTGAGTGGAGTTTGCATGTTCAGGGACTCAGCTTCCTCCTACTGTCTGAAGACATGCAGTTTGGGGTTGGTGTAAATAAAGACTTGCATGATTCTTGCTGTTCTGGGTTTGTACCCTCATGGTTGAATGCACTTATTGTAAGTTGCTTTGGATAAAAAAAAGTATGTTGACCTGGCAATATGCTGGCCAGAGGATACCCCGCCTCTTACCTAAAGTCAACTGGGATTGGTTCCAGCTGCCCCAATACAACCCTTAAAAGGATAATTGTATAAATATTGGATGAATGGAATAAGAGGTAAAAGTAGTGGAGCTCTAAGATGTACAGAAAAATAAAATAAATATGCTTCATAGTTGATGATACCTCACTGTTATGGAACAAACATATTTACTTTATCTGACGCTCCATATTAGATTTACACAAGACAGTTATGATATTAGTTGAAATAGATAACTGCAGCAGGATAGCGCATTGGTTATTCTATGAGCACAATGTTCAGTGCTTAACAATACCATCATCAGCAAGTCTTATGTAATTAAATCTACAAATCCATTAGTGAATGATCTGTATATTCAATACGGATTAAATGATAACATGTTATTTCAAAGAGTATATTTGTCTTGACAAGATGAGGTTGCAATTGCAGTGTTGTGAATGTCAAAAGACCTACACCAGCAGACTCTGTTAGCGAGTTCAAACGGCAATGAATTATCAGCTGTCATCTCTACAAATGAGCTTGAAATATGCAATCAACATAATAATAGAACATTTTAATGAAACACTTAAGTTGGAATTAATTGGCGAATGAAAAATGCATGTTTCCCTGGGCAACTATAAATATTTAATTTTAAAATGTCCCTTTTCAAGGAGAGATTAAGTAACGTAGCTTCTTTGTTAAAGCAAATCCATTTCATAGTCATATTGTACAAAAAGCATACAGTTTATCACAAATAATATATGTAAGTATTTTTCCTTCGTCTGCCATATTCAATCCCTATTTTTCTCATCAAAAAACTACAGTGGCACGTGAGAAAGGGTCGGGCCTTTTATAATCACTGTGTTAAATAAATCTATAAACACAACAAGCACATTATACGATGTTAAATCACAAAAAAAATAGATATATACAATTGTCAGGTTTGACCGAAAGAAAATTTTACTTCCTCTGTCACCGTTGGCACAACTTAAATATTCCACCTTCTTTTCAAGGTTAGGGCAGTGATGCCATGCAAAAACCTACCAGAACTCATTTTGTTCAACTTTAATAACAGGAAATACAGTTTACGTGTTTACACGGCCAGCACAGATACGATTAGATAACTGAACAAAAATATGAAAACATGCTGGAGGCATAACAAGTCAACAGCCATTTAAAATTTCACTTGTTTTTATTGTTGTGAGTTATGGAAACCAATTTAATGAGACAAGTCATTGAGTAAACAAGGCTTGTTTTTCGTGATGTAGGAAAAATTGGAGACAGTGCAAAAATACAATCTTTAAAAATGTTCATCCAGCAGCGCATCAAATAATTGATCTATGGTGCAAATTGGACTCCGACCTGTACTAGTGATAATTTGTTTCTGCCAACTGAGCCACACAGGCACACTGTGCTTACAAAGTTGTAATTGACAAGAGTTGTGCATGGCCACAGCACAGCACATATACTGAAGCAAAATATTTTTAAAAACTGTTAATTAACTCAAACCAGCTAGTGCAAATAAGTGCACAATTAAGTTAGTCTCCACAAACAAGATAATTTCTTGCATGTTGAATAATGGAATTATAAAATCATCAAAGAATATATCAGATTGTAATAGTGAATAAACACTTTTGGTCAAGAATTTCACATTGTTGTTGGTGTTATATTAGCTCATTCAAAGCACATATAGCTTTGTGGGTAGTTCGCGTCTTCAGATATTATTCTATAGCAGATCAGCAAGTTTCTATTTTTGTCATTCTCGCTAGGAAGAACTCTTTAATTTGCACAATTATTATTATTTTCGGTCTGGACTCTGACTACACAGATCCAAATTTTGCTCAGGCACGTTTCAGACACACATGCTTGTTGAAAATAAAAATCGAACTATATAATTTCAAAGAGGAGCAAGAGTCCTCCAAAAATATCTCTGTATCTGCAGCTATTTATAGTATTCTCCCCTCTCCCCTGACTACAGTCATCACCCCAACTCTGAAGAAACACAAATCTGCAGTGTAATGCTTTTGCTTTCATTGTGAGTTGTGTGGGTTAAGACCAATGTTCGTCCTTATATATATTGGAAATACAACCACAGGATCTGCAAAGGTTCCAATGAAGAATATTTGATATTTTGTTATATACGATTGAATAACTTGCTTTTAAACAAACATGAATTAGTCACTAGCAGCGAATATTCCAGAGAAATCCCTTGTTTGCCAAATTACTAAGCTATGTCCTGAATCAAACTGTGAATTACATACCTTCTTTAGTGAAACACATTTATCCCTCTTATATTATAGATAGATAGAAAGATAGATTGATCTATAGTTAGACAGATAGGTAGATAGTTATATATGTATAAAGATAGATAGATAGATAGATAGATAGATAGATAGATAGATAGATAGATAGATAGATAGATAGATAGATATATAGATAGATAGATAGATAGATAGATAGATAGATAGATAGATAGATAAGTTATTGATCTCAAAGGTAATGTAGGCGCCCTATAGCTTAAAACACAAATACAGGGCACTGAAGAATTACAGGGGTCAAAGTATGTGTCTATACAATCTCTGCAAACAATCAACATTGTGTTGATTATCATATAAGAAATACTTAACTCAAGTTAAGATAAATATACCCTAAAAACCAGCCAAACACAATGTGCATTGTGGCCCTGTGGTCATGGCCCTGGATGGTTTGACACTGAAACCAGTTTTGTGTTGTCACACACCCATACTTGCCATCTAGCCTATATGAGCATTCATGTATGTGCAAATATACATGGCAATAAAAAGAATTCTGATTCTGATGAGTATGTATATAGTAGACACTGGACTTGTCATGGGAGTGGTGTCACACACCGCTTCCACTCATTGTGCTGTGGTTTGTAGCACCTGTTCAAACCACAGGTTAAACCGGCTTGTCCTGACTGGTTTGCCTTGATTTCCCTGAGAGTGGTTCCCTCACTGGTCACCATTCACCCACACACATCAACTTTTTCCCTATTTCAGACGACAGCGCGGCGATTGGCTGACGGATCTGCTCTCCGCTCCCTGATTGGCTGACGGATCTGCTCTCCGCTCCCTGATTGGCTGCCCGTTGTTTCCGGGGCTCCGCTATGCGCTCACTGACGTTTCTCGGTGTGAGCCCCCGAGACAGACTGGAGAGAATGGCTGCCAGTGGAGGTTAGCGAAATCTTCCTTGTTTTCGTCTTTCAATCAGACTTCAATGGCGCCGTTCGAGCGTGTGGTTTGTGTGTCGGCGTGTTAGCGGGGTGTAGCTCCGTGCAGCGACGGACCGAGTCGCGATATGTTGGCTTCTTGTTGAACGAGGTCAGCCTCTAAACGACTCCTCAAAAGTGTTGCTTGTCGTTAGCCGGGGCTCCGCTGCTAGCGCTAGCTGTGTAGCTAACTTTCGGCCGGTTAGCTCGCAGTCCACAGCTGATTGTGTAAACACTTGTTTGTGACAAGAGACAAAGGGTAGACAAGTTGTTCTTACAGTTGCTATCTTCGGTATTGACGCCCTAGCCCCTGCGCTAGTCTCTGTTGTCTTTTTAAGAGTCAGAAGTGAGGAGTTGGAAACAACCGAGGGCTTTATCGCCCGTTATATCTCGCAATGTTGTGTCAAAGAAAGCTTGCTAACATTAGCTCGGTCCGTAGCTGTCGGCTAAAAGTTAAGCTTGCATGTCAGCTAGCTAACTTAATCACCGGCGAGCTCTGCGGTTTTTTGTGTCAAACAAACATTCAGGGGATCATTTTTGCAGAATGACTATTTCAAATTCTGGATATTTAAAGTTGGCTTTAGTCTGCGGAGCTACCCCCCAGTATCACTGTGGGTACCGGGCACTCATGCGAGGAGTTAGCAAAGCTAGCTACCACCTGGCGAGGCAGTGGTTCTCTGCTCACTGGTCGGGAGTCTTTGTCCTGATAAGGTCCAACACGAGGTGTTTGTTGGAAAAGTTTATCCTCGAGTGTCTCCGAGTGTGCGTGCGTGTAGCGGCACATTACAGGAGGTATTACGTCGGGTTGCCATTTGTATATAAGTTGCCATGACACGTGTGATAAGAAACATGTTTACTTTGTAGACCATCGGTGTCGGGGAGCCACACGAGTTTCTAGGCCCACATGTTATCCCCTAGGTCTTAAGTGGCTCTGTGACAATGTGGGCAACTTCAGCTCAAAGTTACAAACAAGCAGATTTAAAGGAATCGGCCGTTTTGCAGTGGCAGTTATTTATTATTATAACTTGGTCAGATAAACTAGTGGCCCATATTGTAAATCAACTTTGATAATGTCTATATATTTTTTTTAAATCAGTGTAGATACAGGATCTTTCTCACTTAAACACACTGCTTCAGTATCCCTTTCTCAGATTATTCTACATTGACCTGTAATATATTGATTAACATATCACAATTCTTTTTTTTTGACACAGTGTAGATTCATAATTACTGCATTTATCATTTAAAGTACTTGCCTCTGTGTCATGTAAAAGTTTCCCCATAAAAGGTATGACAGTGTAGATATGCTGTCATCAACTGGTGTATGAAAACTCTGTTTTCATAAGACTGGCCAACTATATACTTTTATTGAGTATCTCAAGAATGCTTACAGGAATGTTATGAAATGTCTGTTGTTTTCCTAATGAGTTTGATCAAGTCTTCAGTACTTTGTTGTTATCATGGGAATCTGTTTTTTTAAATGAATGGACAATCCTGTCAGTTTAATACTTTTACTTTTTGTTGTGTTGGTCATTTCCAAGTAACTAGTACACATTTAAGATAAAATTGTTATCATTAAAAAAGATGACATTTTCTGATTCCTCACTAAATGATTTTAAGTGCATTATCCCCACCCATTGATCCAGAGTGTGGACTCATTAGCCTTTCTCTCTGAATTCTATTCTCTCACCAGATGTGTTCTCAGGTTCAAGAGTTTTGTCCCAGACAATTTAGAAGTTAATACTCTGATCCAAAAGTAATATACTAACGTTGTGTTTATTTCTCTCTCTCTCTCTCTCTCTCTCTCTCTCTCTCTCTCATCTCTCTCTCTCTCTCTCTCTCTCTCTCTCTCTCTACTGTGTTGTTCAGAGGTAGGGAAGCTGTCACAAGTACAAAATGGGACACCTCCAACAACTAATTATAACGGGGTAGATGCTGTTCATGCCTGTAACCTCCTTCAGCAGCTCAAAGCCTTGTTCGATGAAGCACAGCTCACAGACATTGTTGTAGAAGTGGACCTGGGCAAGACTTTCTCATGTCACCGAAATGTCCTTGCCGCTATCAGCCCATATTTTAGGTAAGCTGGATACAGGTTGTCTGATTCAATGTTACGATATCTAGATCACATTTACTTGCCGAGTTTTAACTTGAGAATCATTTACTATAGTTCAAGTATTTCTATTTCCTCTACCATCACCACCAGGTCCATGTTCACCAGTGGCCTTACAGAGAGCAGCCAGCGTGAGGTCAGAATCGTCGGGGTGGAATCTGAATCCATGCACCTTGTCCTGGACTATGCCTACACATCCAGGGTCACACTCTCGGAGTCCAATGTACAGGCCCTGTTCACCGCAGCCAGCATTTTCCAGATTCCTGCACTACAGGACCAGTGTGCCCAGTTCATGATTAGCCGGCTAGACCCACAGAACTGTATCGGGGTCTACATGTTTGCTGATGCCTATGGGCACCAGGAGCTGAGGGACAGCTCACAGGACTACATCCGCAAGAAGGTTGGTATAACCTGAGCACATGGTTCTTATCGATTGTATGAGTATGCTTCCCTCTTCTTAAATTTATTTTTTACTAATCCATTTCCCCCACCTAAACGATTATTTTACACTCTAATAACTGTGTTTGGTGTCTCTCCTGTATGTTTACATGCAAAAAACTGAATTATTTTATGTTTTTGTGATAGTTCCTGTGTGTGTCGTGGGAGCAAGAATTCCTCCAGATGACCAAGGAGCAACTGGTCAGTATTTTGAACAATGACGACCTCAACGTGGAAAAGGAAGAGCATGTCTACGAGAGCATTGTCCGCTGGCTAGAGCACGATCTGTCTGGTCGTGAGGCCCACCTAGCCGAGGTTTTTTCCCAGTGCATCCGTCTACCCTTGCTGGAGGAGGCCTTTCTCACTCGGATACCTGCCCCCTTTGCCTGTGCCCTGTCTCTGTCTAAAGACCATGCTGAGGCCAAAGCCCGCCTCACCGGCACCAATGGTTGCCCACAGCGCCTGGGTATGACCGCTTCTGAGATGGTTATCTGCTTCGATGCCGCTCACAAACACTCAGGGAAGAAGCAGACGGTGCCTTGTCTTGACACAGCAACTGGAAGGGTGTTCAAGCTCTGCAAACCACCCAATGATCTCCGGGAGGTCGGTATCTTGGTGTCCTCTGAGAACGACATCTACATCGCTGGCGGTTACCGGCCAAGCAACAGTGAGGTGTCTATAGACCACAGAGCAGAGAGTGACTTCTGGCAGTACGAACATGCAGGCAACCGTTGGCTTACACGTGCACCTCTACTGCGAGCGAGGATAGGCTGCAGGCTCGTGCACTGTTGTGGGAAGCTTTATGCACTGGGAGGCCGAGTCTACGAAGGTGATGGGCGGAACGCGTTAAAGTCAGTAGAGTACTATGATGCCAGGGACAACTGTTGGACAGCAGTCAACCCCATGCCAGTTGCCATGGAGTTTCATTCTACTGTGGAGTACAAAGATCGAATTTATGTCCTCCAAGGTGAGTTTAATCTGCTAAGTAAAACTATTTCCCCCCTACAGTGGACTGAAGACAGGGAATCATGTTATATTTATCATTAATTCAAACTGAACTGCAAATGGTATGTTAAAGCATTTGATTTCACATAAATTACTTTTCTCTTTCTTTTCTGCAGGTGAATATTTCTTCTGCTTTAATCCGCGTAAGGACTACTGGAGTCATCTGGCCCCTATGAGTGTCCCCCGGAGTCAGGGTCTGGCTGCCTTATACAAGAACTGCATCTACTACATCGCTGGCATCTGCAGGAACCACCAGCGCACCTTCACCGTGGAGGTCTACGACATAGAGAAGAACACTTGGAGCCGCAAGCGAGATCTCCCCTTTGACCAAGCCACAAGTCCGTACATCAAGGCCATGCTGCTTCACGGCAAGCTGCACCTGTTTGTGCGAGCCACACAGGTCATGGTGGAGGAGCACGTGTTTCGCACCAGCCGAAAGAACTCCCTTTACCAGTACGACGACAAGGCAGACGTATGGACCAAAATCTACGAGACACCAGACCGCCTCTGGGATTTGGGCCGCCATTTTGAATGTGTGGTGGCCAAACTTTACCCACAATGCCTCCAGAAAGTGCTTTGAGGCAGCTCATTTTTTGTGAACCTAATCTGTGAGGCAGATGGAGTGGTGTGATCCTGCCTGCCTTGTGCCTGGTGTTACCTTGGGTTTGCACCACAAGGATCATTTTTGTTGTTAAAGTCTTAAGTCGTTCAAACTTTGGTTTAACATGATCAAAATGGGGATGCTTTTAAAGATTGCAGTATTTTTTTTCCCCCCCAGACGGCACCAACTACCCACACCAATGCTTGTTTAACAAAACCGTACAATGAATCATAAGTGCAATTATCCTATTTTCTTTTCTTTTTTTTCGCTTCTTGTTGAGCCATGTTGTTCTGTTTTTGTGTTAGATACATATATAGGTAGGGATTTTTACAATTGATGAGCATGCAAATGAGGGTGTTGGCAAAATAAAAGTGCCCTCTGGTGATATGGATGCTACGTGTCAGCATAGAGTGAAAATCTATATATATAAATAACTATATAAACTATATACATACGGGTAAGATGAGTACCGTAGCTCATTAGTAGGTTGTTGGCTCTGAGGTTTGTGTGTTTTTTTTAAATTTTCAGTGCTCAAGTCTCTAGCTAATTTGACAGATAAGTTTAAATTTGAAGTGTGCTTGTGATTTACATTAACTTAGTGTTTTTGAAGCTTGAATAATATTTGTATGGCCCTCTCTTCCTTCACAAACGTCATTGTGTCAAACAATACACTATGTGTGGCTTCCATGCTATTTTTCATTGTAACTTTGAGATTCCAGTTGCATGGGGGCTCCTAACTCCCACTCTTTTGAGTTGGAATCCATTTTGTGTCACATGCAAAGACAGCTTAAGTGAGATAGAGTACACGTTCTCCACATTGGAGAAATATGGACGGAGTCAAAATTGTGATAACACTAAGTGGAACATTCAGACCAACTAACAGGCTTACCTCAGACACTTCAGAGATATTTGAATAGGAGAAAAGGGACATTTCAGGCCGTCATGTTGACAAAGCTACTGTGTGAAAGGCTTTGTTCAGCATTGAGATCCGTTAAGGTTGTTTTTCGACATTGTATTACACGGGGTTGGAAGAGCCTTCCCCTTAAATGCCAAAAAAAGCATTTGAGGTCTTGTTATCGTTGATCTGGACATTGAAAATCATTTTGTGGTAGCAATAACTCATGGAACTGTGATTAGGCTGTATTATGTTATATTATCTTAGTAAAAGTGCATTAATTGTTTTGTCTGTCTGCTAGTGAAATCACCTAGGTTCCAATAATGATTGTTTGGCTGTTGCATGGCTGCAGGCTTGAAGTGATGTGTAATTTAGTGCAGATCATCTGGGATGCCAATGTGCCTGTGGCTAAAAAAGTGGCATCAGAATCAAACGGGGGGGAAAAAAACTACCTTCTGATGAAGAGCATCTGAAAAGTCTTACTCAGCGTTGCACTGAATCACTCTCCACTTCAGCGGTCCTTAAACTGCAAACTTTACCAAGCACCCTCAAGCAGACTATAAACAAGCGAGGGTGCCCCCGGTTGTGTGCTAATGTATCTACCGGCCATGAATCTGTCTTTACACACCATCACACAGAGGACACAAACTGTTGGTGCTGCTTTTTTTATTGTATTTTCCTTTTTCTTTTTTTTTGACAATCTTGTATAGAAGAAGTAATACCACCACTGCGTGGGGTTCCCTGTCAAGGTGTGACATTTTCAGTGCCGTCAATTTCCTCATGCAGGTTCCTGTGTCATCTTTGCACTACACATTTCCCTTGGATTTAATCTTGACAGAGTGCCCCTCTATTACAAAAGAAAGGTTTCCGTGACCGCATAGCAATCATCTTAAGAGATTTACATGGAAATTAATACTAGAAGAGTCGCATCCAGGAAAGAATTGAGGATATAACTTCTCCAAGAGAAGATTCACTGTTGACTGACTTTGAGCCGACTCGTAATCGTCCCAGCTTGAACGATCCTCATCACGGGCGAGAGAAGGTTTGAGCTTCATCCACATGTCCACAGACGGCCATTTGTGAACCAGGAATGGAGAACTCTCAGGATTTCTACTGATACACAGTACTGTATTTAAATGTTTTTGTTATGTGTAATATACTGTACTATAGGTTTGCTGTACTTGCACAGTTTTTTTAAACTTCAGTTTCTTTTATAACTTGAAAAAAAATAGATGTGATTTTCTTTTTGTTGTCTCCAGTGGGTGTTTTTCTTTCTTATGTAATTCCCTATTTAGTTATGTAGAGTAACCCTGCTATGTTGAAAGAGAAAAAAGATGATCAACATGAGTTATATATTTTAGATTTTCCTTATTTTTCCTCCCCTTTCTGTAGTACAGTAGTATTTCTTATTAACATCTCACCGAAACTTAAGCATTACAGATCAAATAATATTGTTAGGTCATGTTTCAAACACCAGTCATGTGATACAACAAGCTACAAAATAAAACTATCTGTTTAACAGTTCGTGGCCTTGGGCTACGATACTTAGCTTCTTCTGGTCAACTACACGCATCGCCTCTGGGTGCTATTCCATTGTCATGCATTTCTCTCCTCACGTTTTACTTTGCTGGTTTTGTCTGTTTTTGGGGTTTCGGGTTGTTGTGGTTGAGCTCAACTGTGAAATTCACATTGCACATAATTTGAAAAATAAAACTGTTAAAAGTGTTTTTTTTGTTGTACATTTTTAGTATACTATAGTTTTCCTATCAATTAACTGTTAAGTGAATTATAGTATGTTTCAACAGTGGGAGACTGTGGTCACTCCACGGACGGCAGCAGTGAGACCTGCAGGGTGAACAATATGCAGAGGAGACAAAGGTCTCTACATTAGTGATCCCAAATCTAGGCTTTCTTTTTTTTTAATTAATTTACAAACATTTCAGACAGAGTAAATAACCAGCGGAAGTGACAGTGTGGTTAATTTAATATTAGTTGGAGAAAAAAAACTTATGTAAGGGGGTTAACAATTTCTTAACATTCATTGAAAATGTCATTGTAAATTACTTGAATACACATTGAAATCCTGCATCAACATCATTGAATGGGTTATAATTAGGTTTATAATAAAGTCAATGTTGTGAATCCCATATGCAAACTATGAATGAACATCACTACAGTCAAATGTAACACTAGGGTTAGATCGATGAATGTAGTCAAACCCCCATAGGACGCCGCTGGGTCACGTGACCAGATGTGGAGTGAAGCAGGAGGCTGAAACTTAGCGGACAAGCCGCCGAGCTGTGGAGCCGCTGAATGAAAGGTAATGTCCGCTCACACTTTCGAAAACACACGAGCTTATCCGTCTTTAACTACAATACTTCACACTGAGGGTTTCACACCGACGTCACTGTGTTTGGTTCATTCCGGTCGTCCACGTGTATCTCCTTTACGTCTTCGTCTTTTCAAACTAAAGCGCCTGAAGTTAAATAATTCACACGCTAGTTTTTCACATGAGGATAATACGTGAGCACACTTTCTTTGGTCGTAAATACGTGATGTGGTCTTTTTCGTAAATAGCATTTAATATACGGAACTAACTTTGTGTGTGTGTGTGCGCGCGCGTGCGTGTGTGTGCGTGTTGTGTAAATAACGCTGTGGTCCTCATTAGCCACACACACTGTCACATGCTGTCTCCGCACTAGATGTTCGTCAAAAATAAGATCATCACTTAAAGGTCACATGTGAGTCAGTATAACTGAGAGCTTGATGTGGTGAGTAAAGAAACCCTTCTGTGAATCACCAAACTTGTGTGATAGTTTCTATAACATGCTTATTTTATGATCAGTTAGTCCACTCTTGTTTTTGCATACATGATATTTGTAATCCAATCTTTCCAAAAATCAAACAAGGAAGAAAAAACGTTTTTGTTCGCACAGGTAGCAAAACTATTTTTTACATTTTATTTGAGTGTGATATGTTTAGTTTGCTTTCAGGCTTTTATTTTGAAATTCATTCCAGAGGTTCTCCCCCCTCGTGTTTGTTCCTTGGAATAATTTGTCAAAGCCCAATATGCTTCTCACTTCTATTTTAGTTAAAAGAAAGAACAACACATGACAAATTTGGAAAGATATTAGACATGGACAAATATCAACACAGAATACACATATCATGAGCGGCTTCAGACATAGCTTAGGCTCTACTTTTCGTTCCAGGTATAACATATATTTAGATAATAAAGTGTCACATATGATTCATTCCCCTCTCTGAACAGGAACATGGCGCCCTCAGTACCGGACTCGTTAGGCATCAAACCCCTGGATGGCGGTTGGGGCTGGATGGTTGTGTTCGGGGCTCACATTTCCATCGGGTTCGCCTACTCCACGCCCAAAGTCCTGGCCATTTTCTTCAAGGCAATCCAAGAGGACTTAGGGGCCAGCTACAGTGAAATAGCATGGATCTCCTCCATCATGCTGGCAGTCATGTATGCAGGAGGTGAGTTGATTCAGACAGTAAATGCTCTAATAGTCAGACAAATTCACATTGATTTAATCATTTGGAAACGTTTTCCTCATTATCAGCAAGATTGTCCACAGATCAATGAGCATTGACAATTAACTTAATACTAACTTAATGGTTATGTATAATTTTCTAGTCCAGAAACTTGTCTCACTAAAGCCAATTCAGTTCAACCTTTCTTTCTCCAAGCTGATTTAAATACAGTATCAAAGTTTGTTCTTTTTATACTTTGCTATCATTGACCAATCATTAGCGTGTTGTCTGGTGCAGTCACAGCCATTGTCATTCTCATCACAGCATTTGTAAAGCTCATGTGTTCATTTCTAAGTTTTCTCCTAAATACCTTGATTGTATTTCATGATCAAGTAATTCCAAGTTTGTTATGAAACCTCCTGCTGCGAGGAGGCAGGGATCAGCCACTCATCTGTGAAGGTAAAAATCAAATGAGTGGTAGAGTAAAACACACGTACTTCATGTGCCTCGGCGCTGACCCACCAAGCTCACCTTCAAGCCGTAGCACCGATAATGGTCCGCTGATCAAGAACTGTTTACATTGCCTTATAGCTCCTGTTTGAATTAGCACTTTAACAGACCACAAGCTAACCATTGACTGCAGCCTTGCATGTCTGTAAGAAGTTAGTAGTTTTTATTTTTACTCATAAAGTCACATAACGGCCAAAATTAGAGAAAGTGAATTCCAGTTTTAGCAAATGGAAAAAAATATTTTTTTCTATCTGTCCTTTCCCCAAAGAATGTGTATGATTCTGCTGTCGACTCATTAGGATAAGATAGAAAATGAAGAAATTGGCTTCACATGACAGACTGAACCCACTAAAATAGCTTGAGGCTGCTTATTAAGGGGGATGTTGGTCGCATGTGAAACTCGCCTGACTTTAATCAAACTATCCACTCTGACACCGTTTGACTATGTCCTTTGAGAGTTTAGCTTCTCCAGTGTTTAACTCATTCAAACGTAATATATTTTAATAACCAGACTGTTGGTAATTCAATGTGTGAAACACAGCTTGGAGGGACTGTAATAACTCTTACAGACCAGGGAATACCAGTAGTTATAAGATAAGATGATATAAACCTTTATTTGTCCCACTAGGCAGATTTGTCATGCTAAAGCCCCAATGGGTTATAAGATTAGATTAGATTAGATTCAACTTTATTGTCATTGCACAGTACAAGTACTTATACAAAGAAATGCAGTTTAGCATCTAACCAGAAGTGCAAAAAAAGGCAGTAAAAGTGCAGAGTATTGTTCATATTTAAAGTGAAAAAGTGAAGTGAAATTTGTAAAATTTATAAATAAGATATGTACAGTAAGAAATATATATGGAATAGTACAGTATTAAGAGGTATTGGATGATATAAGAAGTATAGTCACTGGAGGAGGTGTGTGTGTGGGGGTGGGGGGTGGGGGGGGGGCTGCTGCTATCACTGTGGTGCAGAGTTCAGCAGGGTGACAGCCGCAGGGATGAAGCTGTTCCTGAACCTGCTGGTCTGAGAACGGAGGACCCTGTAGCGCCTCCCAGAAGGGAGGAGGGCAAACAGTCTGTGGCTGGGGTGTGAGCTCTCCTTGACGATGCTGGTAGATATAAGATAGATAGATAGATAGATAAGATATAAGTACCTGGGTGTTCTCCTAAACAATAAACTGGACAGGACTTACCAGCACACTCTATAAGAAGGGACAGAGCAGCCAGTATCTGTTCAGGAGACTGAGGTCTTTTGGAGTGCAGCTCCTGAAGACCTATTATGACTCTGGTAGCATCGGACAGTTATTTGCTGGGGCAACAGCATTCTAACTGCTGACAAGAAGAGATTGGATAGACTGATGAGGAGGGCCAGCTCGGTCCAGGGATACCCCCTTGACCCAGTGTGGTGGGACAGAGGAAGATAATGGCGAAGCTGTCTTCTCTGATGGACAACCAGTCGCACCCCCTGCAGGGAACCATTACAGCACTGGGCAGCTCCTTCAGTGACGAACTGATTGACCCTTAGTGTCTGAAGGAGAGGTATCGCAGGCCGTTCTTCTCTGCAGCATTAAGACTGTACAGTCAGCTTTGAACAATCAGATGGATTTTTTTTCTTATTTTTTCTTATGTTTATCAAGAGGTAAACCTGTTTCCAAAATCTTAAGTAATGATTTGAGGTAAGAAAGAAAAAACTGTTGGTGACTTCTCTCCAATATAATTTTGAGACCAGAGAAATTGATTGATGAAACACAGGCTCCTCATCCATAGGAATGGAACTGCTTTATTGATGCCAAAACATTTTCATTTAGCTCATCAGATAATTGCACCTTCCCAGTAGATTACTTAGTTGTTGGAACAGTGTCTTTCTTCTGTTTATCTTTCTTATTTCATCATAAAATTAGCTTGGCTCTGTTAGAAATCTGAAAGCCATCTAATGTGTTTGATAGCTGGAACAGTTCGATGACAGCAAACACATCTCTACATCATTAATGGGGCCATAGTCTCGTGTTGCGAAATAAACAATCTCAATAATTTTTGCAATAAAATGTTCATCAATAGCCGTATATCAAAGGATCAATATAGATATATGCGTTGTGTTGGTACAGTGAGGAGATTAAACACAAAATGATATTCCTCAGATTTGTATTTTTTTATGTTTGTCAAGTGTTTGTCATTCTCTGCTCATAGAGAAGAGTTTAAAACCACAACCTTCACTCAGAGAAAACCAGTCTTTAAACTAATATGAAATAATAATGTGAACATGATAGTTATCAACTACGACTGATATATTTGGCCCTGTTGTCCAGACCTTGTCTAGCCTCAACTAATTCCACTGTTTCAACCATAAGGCAGTTTTGGTGGATTAGTGTCTTGACCATAAGGGCAGACCTTGTATCTTCCTTTAAATACAAGACACTTTTGATTGGTCAGTGGTTAAAATGTTGCAATATGTCGCTCATTTATACAAAATAAAAGCTTGTTGTGTTGGACGGTTGAAGGTCATGCATGTGTTGCAAAAAGTCTGCTCCTTGGCCTGTGTCAAATGAGATCCACATGGCTTACCATTGCTTCCACAAGGGTCAAAGCAATCAGAGAAAATGTGGATCACTTCTTTTTACAAGCCTGTAAACGTACTTTGGAGAACTCGTTAGATGAAACGAGACGTGCCAAAATAAAAGTCTTGTGTCGTGTCACATGAATTCATCATTAGCCACTTTCAAGGTTACAGAACTAAAGGGTGTGCGACTCACCTGCACTTAACTCGGAGAGTCCTAACTGGTGAAATATTCCCCTCCACTGTGGCTGAGGCACAGGGCTTTATCATATTGTCCTTGGCAAGGCTTCAGCAATGTCACCCAGTGCAGTAGAAAGACAGGGGTATATATCAGAGGAGGGTTCAGCACACTGGGGTCTGATGCCTCGTCCCCGTGGGAGAGGCATGACAGCCTTTTCAGAAAACCTCTGACTCAAGGAGTCCAAATGATAAAGTTATAATGGAAGTGGAAATGGTGAGAGTGTGGGAGATGCCCTATTGTGACACAGCTACAATGAGGAAGATGATCTATGTTTGACCCCTGCAGGCGCCTGGTTAACTGTATAACAGCAGGATGGATATTTTTTTATTTCATGTACAGTAGCTACAGTGGTACAGCAAGTAAAACTGCTGAGAGGTTCTCTACAGTTCAACATGAAACTAGAAAATCTAGTATTTCAGATCCAAGCAATATCTGTTGACATTGATATTGGTCAAAAGGAAAATGGTCTTTTAAACAATCCCTCTTTATACTGTTTTTGTAAACTGAGTTTTTTTGGATTACAGTATTTTGTTTGTGTTAGAACAACATCACTGTGCATTCGAGTATGGTGACATTGTAAATATCTCATAGGCATGTGCATGCATTATGTTATACAACAGTTTTAAAGTACATAGGACTGAGGGAAATTAGACATCTGAAATACACCGATGATCTATTGTTGATGGACACAGATGTCTTTTATTGTTGCCTAAAATGTTTAGATAGCTCAGCCCTTGTTGACAAATATTTGATTAATGCCATTAAAATAACCTTTTTATGCTTATACAGATATTTCAGCATTTAGCAGGTGATGAATCAGGTATTTCTATCAGAAACGTGTAGAGACTGGACACTTAAATGAATGTATATTAATTTAGATTTGATTGAAATTACTAATATTCAATAATGTGTGTGTGTGTTTGATGGTCAGCTTGTTGTAGAGTTCTGCCTCTATGGTCAAGAACAGATTCAAGTTGTAAAGTAAATGTTGTTTCTGAAACATTATCTAAACTCAAGTTTTGAATTAGTTTGACAAGTTCAAACCCACAAAACCAACGGCAAGTAAGGTAATACAACCTTAAAATTACCTTTGTGCATATGTCTACCTTAAGAAATGATGGTTAATTATGATATATAAACTTGTAATTAAGAAGGAAATGTAAAGAATGTGGTAGCAGACATGTTGGCACATTTGAAATCATACAAAACATACACAGATAAACATATCAAAGAGAAAAGTGGTTTTATCATGTGCTGAGAAATTAATAATCAAGTCTGGCAAAAAATCCTGGAGAAGACAGTAGGTGTTTGTCTTATATTATATCCTCTTACGGTTGACCGGGCTGTTTTCAGTTATCACCATCCACACACACGCTCCTCCTTACCCTGCCGTGAGAAGCAGCAGCATGTGATGCCTTCAATAATCATGGCAGCCTTTGTATTAGTTCGAACCCTCTACCCATTTTCAATGTTTGACTTAAATTATTATGTATTCAAAGGATTGGTCCTGGTACCGAGGAGAATAATGACTTTTTCATTATGGCACGCTGCTGAAAGGCTGGTGCTGGAGCTTCACTCTTTCAGGCAAGGTTATGAGATGGAGGGAAGACTGACAGAATATAAAAGGCTGTTTAATTGCTGATTGATCACAGAGTGTAGTATTCTACATTATCAGGGGGAATATAATGAATTGCCAAGTTGCTTTGCAGTAAATGCAATAGTACAGAGGTGTTCCATCACTCAGTCGATTGAGGACTTGTTCTCTGAGTCCTTGAACACGAACAGAATGGAAGCTAAATGTTAAAACTGTTATATTGAGATGTAACCTTTAAATGTTGAAACTTTCTCCTCTTCTGTGCAGGACCCGCGAGCAGTATGTTGGTCAAACGCTTTGGAAGCCGACCAATGGTGATGCTTGGTGGACTGATGTGTGGGGCCTCTATGGTAACGGCTTCCTTTGGGAACTCCATCGTTTACATCTACTTTTTCATCGGCGTCATTGGAGGTAGAGTGCTTGTATAATGTTTTATGAAATATTGGTCTTTTTTTTACAGTTTCATGTGACACTGCTTCACCACTTTTATAGACCCTGCTACTTCGATGTAGACCTTGAGAATCCATAGAAAATTAAGCCTTGATCAGACTTGGTATCAACATCCGTGCTGAGGGATCTGATCCCAAGTGGACAAGTACATGTGTTCACGCCTGGCATTACCATGCGTCTTGAATGTTTACAGATGTCTCAGAGAGAGAGGAGGGGCTGAATTAAAGATTTTACCAATTTGAGAAAAAGTATCAATCACTATGTATTGATCAAAGTTGATACTGTGGCCACAAACAAATTAAAATATGGACACTGAGAGGCATGAAATTATGTTTGATTAATTGTGAAACTGTAGTGGGCCAGAGGACACCAGCTGGGCTGGAGGTCCTTCATATGTTGCCCAATAATGTGGCCGCATGCATCACAGACAACTTCTGAATGTGGTTTGAGATATCAGATCTCAGGACTCATTCAGGATGCATAGGGGTGTGTTCAGACCTGAACTTATTTCTTACCACCTTTGATTGGATCACTCCGGACGATTGTTAAAGAGTTGTGAGCGGCTGTGATCTCTTGGTTGACCAACAACAATCACAGCAATCCAGTAAACGAGCCAGCTAATTTCACAATATGGATTACAATCTTACTTCCTTTTTTTCTTACCATTCCCATCAGCCCTAGTGAAGGCCCCATGTGGTTGGGAGGTTGGCAGCCTGCCTCCTTTCAGATTCTGTCACGACAACAGGGTTACCACACCAGCTTCTCCTGACTGGGCGGCTGTGCAGTTGGTCAGGGGCCCCTGGCACCTGCCCCGGCTCCTGGGGGTGCGGTTAGAGCTCTGAGGGGAACAGAGCCAGGACAGTAATTAAGACAGAAGTGTCCCTGATCCCAGAGAGCATGGTCCTAACGTGGCCCTCTGTACTCTCCCATAGGCTACCATTACGAACGTCACATGGGGCTTCCCTGCCACCCAGTGAGGCTCATTACCATGCCAAGGACTGCTGTGGAGGATTAATAGGCCCAGCAAGTGGCCAGACAACGTGTGGTGCCTGGGAGCATGTGTGAGCCCTGCTCTTCTCCCCGGTGCCCTGGCACACTGACACAAAGTCATCGGGAAGACTTACCTAGCAGACATGCTCACACGTGCACACATGCATGAACAGATGCAGACGGATTCAAAGAGATAACCAATTAGCTGAAAAACTTCACAGAATCAGTGAATGACTTGCAGTAAGCAATTATCCTCATGTCCTGTATTAGAGGATGGATTTTGAAGTAGGCATGAACGATGAAGGTCCGGCTTATTGTCATTATACAAGGTTACAGAAAACAGTTGTGGATTCATACGAGGCGCAGAGGTCGGCGTATAGACATTCAATCTCTGAAAGGTTCATATTTTAAAGTATGTGGGGCAACAGAGGACGTTCCAGTGATAAATTGCTCAAGAAGTAGGTTTAATAGAGCAAAAAAAGTTGTAATAGAGACAGGAGACATCAAAATGCTAAAAAAAATGTTAGCCGTGCAATGCTTAAGAAAAAGTGTGCAGGGTGTAGTGAATTCTTTAGGAAAGCTCTTACACATGGAATATTTGAGAGGCAGTGGTTTATTAAGTTTTTTTATTTTGCCTTTTGTTACTAAAGAAGTTTGTGGTTCAAATCCCAGGGGGCAGTTCCTCTGATTCGGTCACCTGTGTTTCCAACAAATGGGGATACAATAAGGGATGAGAAGTTCAGAGATATCATCCCGGATACCAGTCAATGCAGTGGTTTAAAAGCAAATTCAATCATCTTAACATCCATCTGTACTTGTGTAATTCTCTACGGTAACCAGTGAGACGAGGCCAGTTCAGAGAAGAGAGGGGTATCTTTTCTGCATTTTGAACAGCGTCAGGCGAAACGAGGCTGACTGACTTTATTTGTCCTGCATAGAGAGACCTGCAGTAGTCAAGGAGAGAGGAAATAAAGCATGAATTATAGCATATACAGCAACTTTGATTTGAATTTGTTACTGCACCTTTGAAAATTAATAAAAAGTATGCTTGAATTGAAACACGACAGTGAAAAAGATGAAACCTCTGGAGTCTATGGTCACATCAGCATGATGACTTTTTGTGATTTTTAAGTCCAATGTACTTCGAAAAATAAATTGGATGGTCATATATGTAATGTTGCGTTTGGGGAAAATATATCAATTACTAAGGCAAACGTTTTTTTATGAGGTGTATATAGGGGCAAAATCTAAATCATTCAAAAATAACTTGAATGTCAAGTTATACATAACAAGGCCTAACAGTCCTTATGAAACCACATTTAAATTCTTTAGATCCATACGTTTGTTTGTATCTGCATCACATTGTACACACTCATAAATTTCAGTCCCCTTAATGAGTTTTTGGTCATCAAGGGTCGTGATTTACAAAAATATGGTAAACAACAAAACTCACAATGTTAAAGGAAGCAAAACCCCCCCGAAAGAAATCCAGGACCGTCCCCTGATTTGGATCCTAACCAAAATACAAAGGGTTGTTCTCTGACCCACTGCACATCTTTCATGATGACCCATTCAGTAATTACTGCATAATCCTGCTAGCTAACACGAAGGCAGTAGAAAAACAACCTCTTTCATTCTTTAATATCCCTCCATACCTTCCTAATGGAAATTAACTAAGATGCCACTTCATGCTAGTTTATTATAGGATGGCCAAAGATTTCCTCCACTTTTCAGAAATGTTTGCCTAACTGTCAATAATCTGATAACCTGTCAAACATAAACAGTGGCTAACAGTGCTTGGATAACTTGTTACGTAACACTGTTAAAATATTGATCCAGTCACTCAGAGAAGCCACATTATTATATAAATAACAACCTTCTTAATAATAACTTTAGTAATATAGCTGCTTTCAAGTAAGCCATTAAAAGATAATAAAAATATAGGACAGCAGATAAAATCATTTAAAAGTGATGTCAAAAGAAAAGGATAAGAAACATAAGTGATAGCAAAACACTATCATGCTAAAGTCATTTGTTAAAAGCACATTTTGAACGAGGATTTAAAAACAGACCGTGAAGTGTCTAGTCTGATTTTCTCAGGTGATTACAGAGGGTTATTTATAAAATTATTGTCACTTATCAAATTTTAAGCAAAACTAATGTTTCACTCCCTCCTCTATATTTATATATAATTACATTGTAAAATCAAGATAGCTGTTTCCTCTTCATGAAAGAAACTGTTTCTGAATTCCACATCCATGAAACATCCTCTGCTACTACTCTGTTTGAACAGACTTAGAGTAGAACAACTTTTTTCCAAGAGATTTCTCTTGGAACCCGAGGAATGAATCGACAGATACAGCAGCCCGACACCAACCTGTAGCTCTCCATCTTGGATTGATTTATTGATAAAAACACTGGAGAGTGAACATGTTACCCAGACTGTCTAATTTCTCTCCATTTAACGGGAGATGTCATTTCTGAATTAATGCAGCTTTATGTGATGAGATTTTAGCTGCCACAACTGAAATGAGATGGAACTTTAATGAGCACCATGCCGAATCGCTCTTAATTCAATCTAGCAAGTGCCTTTTGGAGTTTGGGTTCAACAAGAGTTTCTTACTGAATATGTTTGTAAAGTTTCTGTGTATTTATTTATTTTTCTTCACACAGGTTGTGGACTTTCCTTGAATCTGAATGCATCCCTCACCATCATCAGCAAATATTTCTTGGCCAGACGTCCTCTAGCCAACGGACTGGCCATGGCCGGCAGTCCGGTGTTTCTTTGTTTAGTTGCTCCTCTAAACCAATATTTGCTGGATAGGTTTGGCTGGAGAGGAAGTCTGCTCATCCTCGGGGCTCTGATGCTCAATTGTTGCGTCGCCGGGGCCCTGATGAGACCAGTTCTTCTGCCCTGTAAGCCAAACTCTTGTGCCTCACAGAAGATGCTGGACGAAGAGCCGAATAAGTGCAGCACTAAAGTACAAGGAGGCTGCATGAAGGAGGCTAAGAACTTTTTGAATTTGTCTTTATTCAAGGATCGAGGCTTCGTCTTTTACCTCATAGGAAACATGATGTTCATCTTCGGTGCCTATGCGCCCATCGTGTTCCTGCCGGCCTATGCCATCGACCAGGGTGTAGACGAGTACTCTGCGGCCTATCTGCTCTCTATAATGGGCTTTGTGGACATGTTTGTTCGTCCTGCCACCGGCATGTTGGCCAACAGCAAGTGGATCAGGCCCAGAATCCAGTACTTCTTCAGTTTTGCCATGGTTTTCAACGGTACGTGCCACTTACTGTGCCCGCTGCTGAATTCCCATGCCTTCCTGATAGGATACACAGTGTTTTTTGGCATTGGCTTTGGCATGGTCTTCGCCCTCATATTTGAATGCCTGATGGACCTGATGGGAAGTCAGTGCTTCCCCAGTGCTGTTGGAATGGTCACCATCATCGAGTGCTTCCCCATGCTACTGGGACCACCTACTGCAGGTAACTATTCGCACTCCACATAAACTCTCCATTTCACAAAACCCAGAAGCTCAGTCTGACTAGCTTAAAAACACAAAAATGCTTTTCAATTGCCTTTTTCATGTGGACACCAACATGCTGATATTAAACAGATAAAGTCATTAATCTGAATAAGACACTAACATGTAAACAGAGTATTTTTCCACACGGGAGCTCCAGCAGTCATGTCTCCTTGATAACACCACTGCCTGTCATAGGGCTCAATAGATAATATAAACAAAAAGGACATTATTGATATATAGATAAAATGATTCTCTTGATAGGTATTGTTAGTGGAGTTTTGTGTTACAATTTTATTTCACAGCATAAATTCTGAATTACTGAACTTCTTTTGCTTAAAAGAACAAATAGGAGGAAAAGCTCTTATCGTCTGCTGCTGCACAACTCCAGCACTCCTGTGTCTGAGAGAGCTTTAGATGAAAGTGTTGGACGCATATCTCCACGGTCAGAATCACTGTGTAATCAGGTTGATAGTTTACCCTCTTTGCTTCCGTGACATTTTCAAGACTGGTGCAGTTTTTGAAAATCCCACTGTAAAACATTCTTCTGTTGATTCAGTAAAAACAGAGGCTTTGAATATAATGATAGACACTGTCTTTGAGAAGGGAGCCATTAAATAAAATATTTTTTCAGTAAGAATTTCTCATCAATTGAGCAAAAGCACTTTGAATTGAGGCAGGCAGAGAAGAAGTTCTTAAGGCATGTGAAGTGAATTGATTGATGCCTAATGCTAATGCAGCTACTTTGTTGTGAAATGGTCTTTAAAACCATTCAAATGGACAGATGTCTAACAAACTGTATCACAAGTACAGCACAGCTCCACATCTGAAGTATCAGAGCATTTCTACAAAGTGACATCGCAGATACATATGGATATGAGGTGGTAAAGTAAAACTTCATAAAAGTTATGAGCCAAGCCAACTGAATATAAAAGTATTTACACTGATCGTTTTATTGTATTGTCTGAATGTAAACTTGTAAGTGCTTTATAGACCTTGAGCAATTATGGATTTGTCGATGACAATGTGGTTCAATCGCTTGAGAATCCTTTGCCCCTTTATTTGTTAATAAAATGGATCAATCAATTGGTTAAAGGTCCAGTGTGTAAGATTTAGTTGAAAGGGATCCATTTGCTATTGGATATGAAATAATACTAGTAATATTTTCACTTGGTCTGATCAACTTAATGGAACGAATTGTTGTTTTCTTTACCCTAGAACCAGCCCTTTATATTTAAATACTTCATAGTTACTATAGGAGCAGGTCCTATACAGACACCCCCATGTTATCACAGTCTTTCAAACTGCACAGACTAAACACCTTTTGAGTTTTCTATAAAAACTAAAGCAACCACAGGTTCTCTTTCATGTTTGGATGGAGAGGGTGAGCTGAGGGGTATTCAACTGCAACATGCAGCTTTACCACTAGAGGCCACTAAAGTCTACACACTGAACCTTTAATCAGTGAATCTTTTGTAAATTAATTTCCATCTTTTGATTAATAATTATCAGCCTCCAAAATAGGCCTGATTTGTTTTAAATGAAGATTCATGAATTATCTTCAAGAAATCAATGAAAATGTAAAAATGCACTCTTTCTCGTAATGTTAAAGAAAAATAATCCTGGATCCACCCCCTGATCCACACCAGATTTTAATGGGTTGTTCCTTGACCCATACCACATCCTTCCAACGAGTGTACTTCTAGTTTCTGCGAAACACTGAAAATCAAATGCGGATGGAAACATAACCTCCTGTGAATGGGGTAATTATTTTGCTGGATTCACACCAATGATGAAACAAAGACGATGCTCATAAAGTTCAATTCAAACATGTTGCAAAGTTTGTTGTCTGGTGATTCACCATTTGCTGAAACCATTAACTCTTAACCCTTTTTCTCAAATAGGTGAACATAGAATCACAAAAATATAGACATTAATCATTATAGTAACCAGATGTCTTTAATATTCTTTATCTCTATAAACACACACTGCCCTCACAGAGGTCCACATTAAAACATCCATCTGCACATGTAATGAGTATTAGTGTTTTGCAGTTTAAATCTGTTTAATGGAACATAGAAGCTTCCTCACCAGTGACTGATGTGCTGTCTGTGCAACAATCAGTATGCCCACTCTTGAGTTTGTTCAGTGTCCCTGACAAATACACAGAGGAAGTCGAGGACCTGCTCATCAGCTGTGCATATCGTCCCAGTGACAAACTTCTCTTTTGCCTCCAACCCAGGTTTTAATGAGGTGAAAATGTATAGGCCCCCAGTTTGTCTGGTGCGACTGTGTTCCGAGGCGCTCATTTAATAGGGTAAATAAGTGCCTCCCTGCACGTCTAGCGTTCTCCTCCAGAGGGCACAATCGTTATTTCTCCCCCAACTCCGCTGCTTGTTACTGCTCCCTCAAAACCTGCGGGTCAATCCAATTAGGAGAAAGCGAAGTAAGTGGGTGTAATTAGCCTTTTGCTTTGGGTGTTTAATGACGTTCGGTTCAAACTCACGTCGTCAAAGTCCTGTACCTGGGCCATAATTAAGCTGTGAATGCATTATAAAGAGGTGGCTACACCAAATGGACTTAATTACTGCTCAGCCAATCAGGGATAGTCTTAATGAGGCCGATGTCACCAGCGTACACGCATCAGATGAGTGCTATCAATCAGACGATGCAGCTGTCATTGAGATTCTTGGAACTGATCCAATCGCAGAGTGACCCCGGCCAGTGTCCACCTGTGAGTGCACACACTCACACAAACATCATCACGATCTGTCGTAAAGATGATAATTAATGTACTTAAGATGAAAAAGTAAGGAAACTGCCCTATAAAATTAATCGATTGGATGGTACGCAATAAAGGTGCCTCTTAAAATGTTAAGTAAAACTCTCTCTCAGCAGTCAGAACAGAAGCTGAAGTTTGTTGATGAGGTGAAAATAGATTGCAGTGGTGTAATCTAACAAAGTACATTTACTTAGTTACACCTAGGTTCATTTTTCAGGTACTTTTCACTTTTTCTCTTCTACATATATCAGCAAATGTCTGTACTTGCTACTACATTTTCTACAAAACACAGAATTACAAGTTTTTAGATATTTAGAGGTTATCAATGATGAAAGGAGAATGATTCAATCAAAGGGGGGCGCGAACACAAGACTCCGCCTCCTTTTAACGAGAGCAAATCGCAGCACCAGCATCATCGGCAAGTTACTTTTAATACTTTAAATATACTAAAAGCAAGTACTTACTTTTTCTCAAGTGGAAAACTTAATGCGGTACTTTAACATATACTTGAGAACATCTTTGTCTATTTATGTGTACTTTAACTTAGGTAAAATGTTAAGCCTTTCCTCCACACTGAAAAACTGGACACACAGTTTTTTTTATTATCTAATGATGCAGTGGAATAAATCCCGGTCTCTGATCAGCAGGAGTGAGTGTCTCACTATAGGAACGCCTCCTGACCTCATCAGAAGCGCAATAACATTTCCGCTTCCCAAATTGGCTGGCTGTCTGCCTCTGTCAGGAAGAGACTTCATCTTTATATAATATATGATCAAAGGGATTTTCTCTCATCGATTTCTGTCAGTTCCATTCCAGAAAGGTCATTTATGAGATCACTGTAGATCTAAAGGAACAGAAAAGCAAAGGAGTGTGATACTTCAAGCCATTTGATGTTTAAAAACACAATTTATGGCAAAAATGCTAATATTCATGCTCACTAAAGGTGTGCAGCTTCATGTTTTCCTCCAGCTTTTAATCATGAAAACCAGTGGGAAGCAGAAACTCTGGCTGCCATCCAGACAACCATCTACTCATTAAAGTCCAGCTGGCTACCTCATCACACACATTTTTCGTTCTAATAAAACAGTTTTGATTAACAATTCGCTAGGCATGTTCATTTTACCACAACCAGCTTCCAGAAAGATGTGAGCCTGATGACAATTTCTAAATGATTAGGGAAGGGGATTCATTGCTTTCTAACTTATCTCCTTTAGCATTGGAAACATCGCACAGGAAACACCCACACACACAAATGTAAAAAAACAAAACCGCTTATTTATTCTCAAGACATCATACAGAACTGAATCATTATTATATTATTTCCACATTTTAGTCCTGTTTATTTTAATTTCATTTTCAATTAAATCTATTTGGTTATTTATTGTGAGTAGGTATGATAAAATATTCCCTCTGTATAAACTGAATCTTTTTTTTTAATGAAACTTTAGTGGAACTGTCAGCACACAGCCTCCGCACAGTGGTTCTCCTTTCTGTTACTGACTCTTTTGAAATTTAGATACTATGAGTCCTGACTGTTGACCATGAAACACATATTCTTGATCGAAATGATTCCGATATTAAAAAACCC
This sequence comes from Pseudopleuronectes americanus, assembly GCA_038501795.1. NCBI lineage: Eukaryota > Metazoa > Chordata > Actinopteri > Pleuronectiformes > Pleuronectidae > Pseudopleuronectes > Pseudopleuronectes americanus. The sequence goes on along the minus strand of CM076717.1, from coordinate 8,612,217 downwards.
TTACACTCATTTAGTTATGTTCTGAAATGGTATAAATGGGGATTTTAATTGACCTGAACACACAGACCATCATAGAGTCAGAGAGATGGCAACACTCGGCTATCGAATCATATCTGGAGGTGAGTGGGTGTTGGGGGGGTCGGGGAGGATGCAGTTAAGTCTCTGAAAACCTGGAAGCTTACGTCTGATCCACACAGCATTGGTCATATGTCTGCAGACCTGGTCTCGGTAGTTATGGCTCTCAGAATGGGACTCTCCTCTGATTCGTTTTGGTAGTGGCCGTCCAAATAGCCTTCCCAGAGTTGCAGTGAGAGCCAGGCAGGGTGTAATGGCCCTCTGTCGTTTCTGATGAGGCTCTTGTTAGTCTGGCTTCACTTCACGCTCTCTCTCTCTTTCACACTTAAGCCAAATCTGAGTTTGTTCTTGCTCGTCCTCTCCAAACGTGTCAAGTTGGTCAAATGAAGATTACTATTTAGTGACATATTGTGTTTTGCTTGTTGTGATGGACCAGTAGTTTGAAATATCATAATTTCTCCACACAGGTTTACTGTTGGACATCTCCGGCGACTACAAGTACCTTTTCTTCATGTGCGGCTCGGTGATCGTGGCCGGCGGACTCTTTCTTTTCGTGACAAACTTCTACAACTACCACATGCTAGATAAAGAGAAGACGGAAAAGGACAGGGAGCAGAAGGAAAACCCCTCAGAGAACCAGGAGCAGGTGAGCCTCTCAGAGGCACAGATTTAACGTACACCTGAAGCAATGATGGAAGGAACTGAGCCTGCTACTGAAGAAGTGAATCCACCAAAATCCAACAAATTAAATATATGCCCCTGTTCAGCCTGGATTCTAAGGGTCATAAGTATAGTGCTACTGGAGTGGACAGGTTGACCCTCTACCATTTTGTTTTCTCTAATTGAGGAAATACAACATTTGTGCTGCCAATAGAAGACCAATAAAAACACATGTGTAGCGGCAGCTCACAGAGGCCTTGGGGCTGTATAGTGATTTTTTTTTGTTATATCAAAACAACGTAGACTAGTAAAGACGAAAAGGCGGAAAATCATCCCTCCACACAACATTCAGTCCTTCTGCCGGTTTCTTTATTTGTAATGAAAAAACATTACAACACCTTCTTGTTAAACCTTTTGCTGCATCCACAGAGCCTGCTGGAAATGAAAGCTTGTTTTCACACTCAACTCTGTTACATGAGCTTGACCTCTGCAACCTTTCCTCTTTGATAGACCATTGCATTCCCTAAGCACCTTAGCACCTTCCCTAGTGCAGCCAACACTTGAACAAATCTAAAAACTATGGATGTAGATACAGCCTGGAAACCAAACCAATCAGCAGGCTCGTATTAATCCAATTCAGACTGATATCCATCTGTCCTAACACTGATCGAGCAAACCACAACAATTTATCTAAAACATGGCAGGTTTGATACAAAGAGTGACAGGAGCATTTACACTAACAAAGAGATGGCTACCAGTGTTGATTCCACTAGAGACATTATTCAACAAACTGAGCGGTATATTTTCTCTCAAAGAAAAAAAACTGCTGTTGGCCGTTGTCTGTTCACATATTTTTGTTACTCTGTCACACGTTTGTTACTCTGATTGGATGTAGGGCTGATCCGCCACCAGTGATGACACCCAATACCCAGCTGGCGTAGTCATCACTGTGGCGTAACATTTCTTGCTGGTCTGGTTTCTCTAGGCGTGTCATTGGCATCGTCCTTACAAAAGCAAAAACGACCTTCCATTGCATTCCAAACACAGACATTTTAGGCAACTCTTCATCAATTGTTTTAACTTCAAATTTAGTTCACTCACCAGTATTAACTAAATAAGGTGCATGTTCTTCAGGAAGCTCCTATCACTTTCAATGGAGTCTAAATGTAGATACTTTTAACATGAATCTTGGAAACTTTATAGAAAGTCTACCTTAAACTGAAAACATCTTTGAAAGATTCTGTTTCTTAAAATGATTTTAGTCATGCAACCTTTTATGTTTTTATTTTTAAAGACAATCATCCTGTCATACCTCATTCAGCTGTATGAAGAAGCAGATGTGGTATTTGATAGTTATATACAGCTAACAACAGTTTGTGTGATAGTTTTTAGCAGCAAATATGACCACATTACAATAGTTATTTAGAAAACAATTAACAACATAAGGGAAGATAATGTCACTGGTTCATAGACATTGCCAAATATAAAGATAGAGGGCAGGTCTACATTTCCTCCCACTGTTCAAAACTGAAGCCAGAAGTCACGGATAGTGATGAAGACTTGAGCAAACATCACAGTGGTAAGAAATACCCAAACGGACAGAAACCATGTTTGAGAGAAATTCAACATGTTCTCGAACTTTTTTGATTGGTTTATGTCCCATCTGCTAACATCGAGGAGTCTTAAGCCTATTCTAACCACCAGGGGGAGAAAAAGGTGTTTTGGGTTCACTTTTTGTATGTCATGTCGTCCATCTTTGTATACAGTCATTGGTTCACATACAGAAATTGCTTCATTTACGTTTTGATCCTACCTCCATGTCCACAGGCTGGTGAGGGATGATGAGAACAGCTGACTGTGGACATGTTTTTTCTTGGGGAGTCTTATCTTGACATTGAGAAAGTGCTAAATGTAAAATGTACTGTCTCACTGTCTCGACTGAGTTAACCATCCACCTACTGTTGTCCATTTGTCTGTTTGCACCCTAGAGGTCATTTGAAAGAAAAGTGTGCAGAGGACACACTGCCTCTTTCTTACCACTGCTCTTTATTGCTACCACTGGATCGAGTATGTGCTGTATTCCTTTGGCTTCACTGTATTACATTGAATGACTGGCTAATAAAGGCAGCTAGCCTCGGGTAGGGTAAGTCTGAGTGAATGAAATGCAGGAACTGTTAATTTTGTTCTGTCACAGGGTCATGAGCGCACATGTCTGCTTTGGTTTTTCTGTTATTCTTCACCGTTTGTATCAGAATAATCTAATCCCACTATAAAAATATCAAAGTGCGCATATTATCTGTCACATGCTTTTCCTTTTAGTTGGTCAAACAGCTTTTATCTGAACATAAAAGTTCTGCTCCCACAGAAAAATTATGTACACGAACCTCCTGAAATGTCTGGTTTGCATTTTTGTCTTTCTTTTTCATAAAGCGTCTGCGTCATCAAAAGATTTCCACCTCCAGGCAGTTTTCACTCTGATATAGATGTTACAAAGTTCTAATGTTACATATGAAATTTGAGGGCTACAAAATACAAACTGTGAAATGTCCTGCTCAAGTGTTGTTTGGTCTATCAGCTGGTTTACGAGAACCGACATTGCTACAGTATTGAGCTTTTTGGGAGGCAGGCCCAGAACTAGGAAATGCATGAACCAGTCAATGGTCAGAATGTCGGCGCTTTAACTGTTCTTGTGGCTACTTAATAGGACTGCCACCAGATCGTTTGTACTTGGAAGTGTGTACTTTATAAAATCAGCAATACATTTTGTTCATGAAATTCTTTACCTGCCATTAAAGACATGGATGTTTTTAACTTCTTTTGTTACTGTCAATTTATTTTACACTCAGTACTGACGTGTGTAATAAGCAAACATTTCATCAAATGAAAGGCAGCAACGCAAGTGAAACTCGGACCTGAGAGAATCCCTCAAATCAGAATCTACTACACAACCTCCCAGTGTTTTTTTTCCAATTTTCACGACAATTAGAAGACTGGGAAACAAGTTTGGAAATGTCAGCAGCTTAAGGGCGTGAGCACCTAATGAAGCAAGGCCCAAATGTTCCAGGCTAGTGCCCCGAGCTGCATGGAGCCTGACACACATCAGCAAATCAGTGAGCCAATAAATTAGAAATGCACGGGCAAACACACATACACACTTTTTTTGTTGCCATCTACTGTCCCTTAGCTTTGTATTATGCAAGGTCTTTGGACATGACAAGGTGGAAAGGTCCCCCTGAGACGAGGTGATGGCTGCTGCTGCGGCTGGGAATCTGTTTATCATTATTATATTTCTCGCTCAACCCCTGCCTCCCTCTGGCCTGCTGACCCTCCTCTGCAGGATGCCCTCCCCACAATGTGTGTTCCTGCAGACCCTCATGATCGTCGTCCTCCATGCTCAATGCTAAAGAAGACATCGGGTCTCCAGAGGGTCTCGGAGGTGGTCGGGTGACTCGGCAGTGGCTGGTTGAAGAATGGTGTAGCACAAACAAAAAATAGAATTATGAATAACATGCCTTCGGGTAGTTACAGTAATGTTGGTTATTTCATGTCACATGCATGTTTTTCTGTTTAAAGGTTAACAAGAGCCTCCTCAGTAGAGATGTTCTCCCCGTGGCGTCCACAGATCTTGCCGTCTGGGTTTTCGGCTCCTTGCTCAAGACGCCTCATGCAGTCAGATAGTCGCTCAGTTCAGAGGTTGTTTGCTGACTCTGCTGCAAAATGTAATTTAATTGCAAAGCAGCTGGATACACACTGACAAAAAGTGGAGCTGATAAACAAGAAGAGGACTGTTAGAGTGTGTGTGTGTGTGTGTGTGTTTGTGTGTTTTACTCATCTCTTAATGAGGACTACAATTAGAATGCATAACCATGTACCAGCAGTAATTGACAGCTCTCAGTTAACTGTCAGCTGGTGTTAAACAAGTACCCAACTATCAGGAGCCAGGTTGTAATTGGGTATCAATCTTCATGAAAACCTCCCAGCTTGTGCCCTGTGAACAAATCCTTTTTTTTGGTGTAGCATCTACCTTAACAGAGCGAGTGCGGACAGGAGAGCGCTGGGTGGATGTTGATTATCAGCCCTTCTCCTGACCTTTGGATTTGTGTGAGTCAGATCTCGGCTTGTTTACAGTAGGGGGCTGACCTGATGAATCTGGAGTGGTCTTACACAAGCGAAGAGCCTGAGACAAGCGGGGAGGAAGGATTGTGCTCCCAGAGGGCTCAAAGAGCACTGGCATCTATCAGCAGAAGAAATTGAATGGGATGTTTCAGAGCAGCAGAGATTAGATGGGCCCGGGGTGTTGAGCAAGCACAGGCTACCAATGTAATGCTTCTGTCGCCGGAGTGGAATCAAACTTACAGATCACGGTGAAGTGAGGACAAGTGTGCACACACGTACACACACACACACACACACTGAGGATCCTGCGGTGGCCTTTAGATTTGTCGACGAGATGTGTTGCTCTGTTGTTTGCTCAGGGAGAACACTGAGGGATAATGCTAGATAACACCCGAGTTGTGCTATTTCCACATTAGAGATGTCTTCATTAGAAGTTTTAGATGTCAGGTGTCATGTGATTCCCACTGGAGACCCAGTATTAACAGTCCAGCAAAGGTTCATCAAGGAGGGCTTACACAGTAAATGTCACAACACCTTCACACCAACAAGGTCATATTTGTTTTCTACAGAACATTAAATCCAATTTATAGTCATACAAGTCATAACTTTAAGCAAAATGTAAAGAACGCAGATATTAAAACAACTACTGGCTCCATAAAGTAACATGGTCACCTTTGTTTAGTCACTTTTGCCCAAATGACTTTAAAAGACATGAGCATCAGACCTGGTGGCGTCCAATAAAATACTGGATTATTCAGTTTTCTCCTTTCCACAGGAGGCCATGAAGCAGGGTCGCATGCAGGGAAGAGACAAAAAGGAGAACGAGAGCAACCAAATGTGGAGGAATTGGTGCAAAATCAAGAAGGACAGGGTTAGAGAAAGAAAGAGAACGGGGCCATTTACTACATGGGGGAGTTATAGTGAACCGCTTTCCATCCATCATCCCCGCCTCTATCCCGTCCACTGAGCATGGGGAGGTAATGAAAGTAATTTAACGTACATCTATAATTAATATGCTCTCTTTGGATGGTGTGGTTGAGGCGAACAGGTGATGGAGTGTGTTTATTATGTGTGTGTGAGGGAGCTGGCATGACGGGGCACCGGGCCATTGACATGGTAATTCACCAGCCATCACTCCTGCCGGGCCCGAGGTCAGATTGTTGCAGCTATATGGGGCACCGCCGGCGTCAGCTCTCCCATAGGTACGCATGGAAAGTGGGTTTTTGTTCTGTTTTTGACTCCTCTCATTTTCTTTCCTTCCGCCGAAGAAAGGGGAGAAAGGAGGCGCAGCACGTAGCAGCGCCCCGGGCCAATGTTCTTCCTCTATGTGTCCTGCTCTTTCTCTTCCCCCTGTCTTTCCTTTCCGCCTTCCAGTCCCCGACTCCCTCCTCTCTTTCATCGCTCTCTGATTGGTCAGTAAACTGCCTCTCTCCCTGTCTGTCTGGCTCCGCCACTTCCTCCGAGAAAACTCGGCAAATGCACTTCAGGAATTCCTTTTTTTCTTTTTCATTAAAAGGCAGACTGCTTTTCACAAACACAGTTCAAACCCGGCTGCCCTCAGTGCTGTCTCCTTTTGAAACTCCCTGCTCTTTGAATACCGTCTGTTTGAAGAGAATGCCCTCTGCATTTCTTTTACACACTCAAGCAGCCTCACACTCGGAACTACACACACATACTAAAAACACACAGGCACATTAGGCTTCAGCAGAGATATGCTAGCCATTGCTCGCCCATACGCAAACACACATGGACACATTCACACTAGGCCTTGCACCCAAAGTGCAAATGTACACTTACCTTTCACACTACAGTGTGATAGACTGATTTTCTTTCACTGTTAACTCTCAATCCCTTCTCTCAGGCTGCACTCAAATATACCCTGCATTGCTCTGCCCACCAGCCTTTTAATATTGATCCTCTGAGGAGGTTATGTTTTCATCTGCTTTTGACAATAAAGTTGAATCTAATCTAATCTGCTTTTGGATTGATAGCAGGGTTACCTAAAAACTACTGGATGGATTATCGCACAATTTTGTTGAAGGATATGACATGGACCAGGGCATTTTTTTTTAAATCAAGCATGTGCAGAATGCTAATGAACTTTTGTGCAGATTTACTGAATTAATTAAATGCATGAATTAATTTAGGGGGATGATCTTTATTCAGTTCTGTAAGGTAAGAAACATTCCTATCAACTATTTCAGAGAATGAATATTTTTCCTTCTCTATACATGGAATATGCACCTGATCTCATGACCTGCGTCTGCATGAAATGGTCTGTGAGCCCTGTCGGAGGAGTGCACTCTCTGACAACACTCTCTGACATTGAAAACTATTTCTCAGACTAATCCTGATAATCTGCTGTAGGCTTCACGGGGCCTGCTCAGTGACTGTCACTGCAGCAAAACTACAACACTACATTTCATTTAGCTGAAAGCGACTTAAAAGTGCATTCAACCATGAGGGTACAAACCCAGAACAACAAGAATCAATAAAGTACTATTTTTTTCAAGAAAGACAAACTACTGTATAAGAACAGATGAAAATATATGTATATACATTATGAATATATAGTTTTTACAAATAAACTATAATAAAATGAATATAAATCGCCACGTGCACCAGCATAAAAAGTAAGGAACCCCAACTAAACGTAACAGGGGGAGAGGCATTAGCTTTCATTGTAACTGTAAAAGTAAAGTAATCCTCATGAGTAACTACTCACAGCAACACAGTCATTTATCTCCATTGTATTTTGTACCCTAAAGTCTGATCAGTGTGGACACAGTCAGTTTATTATATGATGTAAAATCTAATCCCCCAAAACTACAAAAAACACACCAGAGAGTCTATTGGCCTGCGTGACAAGGTCCTTCTTTATGATGATAATGGATATTCTAGTTTATTCAATTGATTCTTCACATACTATTCTGCTGCCACAGATACTCACTAGCACTTATTCAAGTTAAAAACAAAGATCTTAAAAATAATTGATGTTTGCATTTGAAGCCTATACAGTAGAGATTCATGGGTTTGAATTGGGCTGAGTGCTCTACACAGGGTATAAATGTTACAAAGTTGCAGTTCTGAGTTGTTCCATGGGATTCTTTAAAGCTAAAAAAAATATGGTTGTTTTATTGTACCACAATGTTACCGATGATGAAAGGAGGTGTATTTGCTCGCTGACTTTAATAAGCAGAAAAGTTCATTCTCAACATGTAAACATGGCTGCTGTTCCTCTTTGCTCTCCTCCCCCTGTTGCCTGTCCTCTCCCCCTGCTCCACGCTGCATGTGTTTAAGGTTTTTGTCAACAGATGTGGAGAGGGTCACGAGGTGTGTGGACTCTGCCGGCCCGGTGCCCACACGTCTCCTTTTAATGGGCAGCATATGGAGGTGGTGACTGATGAGTCGGACTCGGCCGCTGACAGGTGCTGAGTCGTCTGTCGCGCTGCCCCCCCGCCCCACAGCGGACCAAATCAGAGGACACCTTCCTTCAGCAGGCCTGACCCTACACCCCCCCCCACCACACACACACACACACACTCACACAGTTATTGCAGTTAAAGAAACGTTGTTAATACTCTGCGGTGCACCTGGACTATGAAAAATGCATTGTTGGCTGTCTCTGTTTCAAATTCATCTGTAGTCTCAGTTTTGTTCTGTCCAGCACCTTGTTACCTTTAGCAAAGAAATACAAGAAGCTTCAGAGTATGGTTTCAGATGTATTCACACAGACAGACGATTCAGCCTCACCTCAAAGGCAGGTTAGGAGCCTCAGGGTTAGGGCAGATAAACAGGGGAGATATCAATAATTATTGCAATATAATTTTAATTTTATAGCAAACAAACAGGATGAAGATGCAAACCAAAGACAGATCAGTTCTCATTCAACGGCGAAGTGGAGTTCAGTGATTTCTTTCATAATGTTTTTTGGGAAAAGAACCCTACAGGAGAAAATAATGTTTAATGAAGCTTTTGTTTGGTTGTGTATTTCTAAATCAGATCTTAGTTTCTATTTTTATTTCTCCAAACTCTTTCTATGTAATACTTTGGTGTCATGACATACATTTTTTGGAATAGCTCTCTCTTTGTGTTGGAGCAGAGTTTTGCCCTTGAGGTGAATATATTCTAATAAATTAATAAAGCACACAGTCGAAGAAGGTACAGTCTTAAATACCTGCACAGAAGTTGTGCATATGGTGTTTTTCGACTCTTGAGACTGAAAGAACTGAAACTGCCCCCTGTCTGAATAGTGCGCTGCTTTAGCGAGCAAACTGTTGTGACGCTGTCAGATGAAATGTTTTTACACAGCCGTTAAAACAAGTCGGTCTTGCAAGTCAATGCCTCCGTCCTGTGCAAGGGGATTATCGTGTGTGTGCAGTGTAATTCGTCTTTCTGAGGTAATGACCTTGCAACTTCACATCCGTCCCTTTGTCTCTCTCACACACACACACACACACACACACACACACACACACAAACACACACTTTCCTATGATTCAGTGACAGGAGATGCAGTTTGACGCAGGCTGCAGTGGATGTTGTTGGGTTCTATGGCAACTGGCGCCTGCAATAAGGTCGCATAGGGGGTGTTTAATTAGTGGGCCATCGCCATCCCCGCGGAGGAGCTTTTTATTACCTCAATATGTCATAGAGTGCATCAGCTAGAAGCCCCACACACATATGCACGCTAACACACATACACACACGCACACACACACACACTGAGTCCTGTCTCTGTGACTTCAGAGGACATTACAATTACTCTAACCTTAACCACAGCAACTACTTGCTTAACCCTGACTTAACGTTAATGTAAACCTGAAGTTAAACCTAACCCAACCCTTACAAGTATTTGGGTTTAAAAAAAAAGACGTTTATAGGGACTTGATTTTGGTCCTCATAAGGAAGAAAAGTCTCCATAACGTTACTGAGTTAAACAGATTAAGGTCCTTTACACTCACACACACACACAAGTGCTATCCAGCAACATGATGGTGGAACAGAAACTAAAATAAAGCAAATTAGTTTTGTTCTATCATTCAACCAGAGGACTTGAATGATAGAATGAGCGGGTGAAAGGAGAAAAGAAGAAGAGGATGAATCATCGATGAAGGGAAGGGGTCTGTGTTGAAGGTGCAAGGTTTCTTCATCGTTGCCTGAGGGTTAATTTGTTGTACAGATTCACAACAATACACATTCAGAGGGATTGAAAACCAAATACACAATGAAACAAGTACAGGAAGGTCAGGATGGGCTGTGCTCTACAAGGGTCACATGCATGGCTGACGTTGATCAACTTGTGCTGGCTTTGACTGCAGGTAGGAGAAACCAAGTGAAGAGAGACGGAGGGATGGAGTGAAGGTCAGCACCAAACACCGGCAAGAGCAGGAAAAGGACAAAGAGAGACGCGGCCACTGTGGCGAGGCTCCCCGCTGTGCTGTCACCCAGTGGAGCCTTCACGCCTCTCGCTTGGAGCTCGCTGGGATTTTCTTAGGTGCTTAGCCAGCTGATCGCTGGGTCACTTTGGCCGCCACGAATGAGTGGCATCTGTTCTGTGCTGCCTGTGTGCGCACCTCCAAGCCAGCTGGATGTCTCACTTTACCGTGGGCGCGGGGTGCCAGGGCCATTAACACGTGCCAGCCCTGTGAACGGCTACGCAGCTACGCCCCTGCATGCCAGTACATCATTAGTCGAGGATGAGTGCGAGACAGGAATACACGCACATGCACGTACACACACACACAAACTCACACGGAGACACGCAGAGGGGTGTATGGCTCTGAAATCGTCTCTTGCGCATGAGCTGATTCCGATTCTTTCAACTTTCTTTTTGCCCCCCCTCCCCGGGCCTGCGAGGACCCATGGGGTAAACCCCCTCAGCTTGAGGTGGCATCACCAGTGCCCGTACGAGCCTTAAGTGGAGAATGGAGCCACGCAAGAAGAGCCTGGAAAGGAAGATTAACGTGTCCTCTCTTTCTTTGGGGGGGGCATCTGACTATCAGTGACATCCTGTGTGGCTCTTCTCCTGAAGTTCACTAAAAGGTGTGCACTGTAGCACTGTCACGAGCACACGTGCCCCGCTGCCTGACCCCACGGTGTTTGTTTTCCCTGTGGGGTGGCCCACATCCGAGCGGGTGATTGATTACATTTTTAGAAGAGCAACACAGAAGCCGGGCCAGTAATTGGCACACAGTGCTTTTGTTTTGTTTTTCTTTTCTTATTTCTGCTTCTCAACGCGCTTGATCTATGTTCCCTCTCATTCACGTGGAGGCTGATTTGAGCAAGCAATTTGGAATCCAGCGTTCGTGTGCGTAACGAGCGCTGACAAGGGGGTGAAACTCGCCAGCAGAGGTCAGTGTTGCTCCACTGATGAAGTTAAAACCCAGTTCCCCCTCTCCTCCTCTCTGTCCGTCCATCCATCCTTCATCTTCTGTCTGTCTTCATTTGGTTTTCTCCTTCTCATGCTTCCCCATTCATCCCACTCTCTGAATCACGCTTTGCTGGGAACTTAACGCTTACATCACAGCGAGGTGCGTGTAGCTCCTCTTCCTCACACGCAGCAGATAGTTGCTCCGGCTTTGACTCCACTTAATCTAATGGCTCTTCGAACAATGGGACACAAAAGGCCCCTGCTTTAAAGGAGGAAACCAAATGATCAGCGTTGGAGAGATATTAATACAGTTGCGTGTGAGAGATGCTAACAGGATATTGGCACAGATAAAGACACACAAGAGAGAGGAGATTAGAACTCCAGCATCAAAAGGAGCCCCCCCCATCTCATATTGATTGGTGAATGTGTTGTTGTCAACGTTTAGATTTGATTACCGCTGACACGCGGGGCTGAGGCGCAGACACGAGGCTGGTAATGGCTGCGGTGCCTCGCGCATATCAAATATTGCATGAATCCTGCCGGAGTAATTAATATCTCACTGTGGTTATGAATTTCCAGGCATAAACGGCCAATCGGATTTGCATGGCTTGCAGGGCGGTAATTAAGATGAAGCATCAGGGAAAACGTTACATGAATGTACACTAACTCCCCTTGCTGTATTTCTTCCTCTCCTTCTCTGAGGACTTCTCCTTTCAGTCACAGTTTTCTTAAATATCTACAGGAGGAACGAGGAGCTGCGTCTCATCGCCATTGCACCTTGGAGGAAACTCACAGGGGGCAATTTCACAGCTGTAATGGCAGGGAATAACACCGGGCCCTAGTGGAGTTATTTCTTGCAGCCATACTCACAAGTAAAAAAAGGCCTCTCCTTATTGTGGGTTGTCACAAAAAGCTTTTCACAGCTCTTGATTTTTCACATATTTCGCCACCACCCTCCCTATAGATGGCTCCCAGTATTGTGTGTCCCTCTTTGGGGGGTTCTGTTCGTCCCGTTTGACACTGGATTGTATTTCCTGTGTGGGCTACTGGCACAAACCTCTGGGGGCTTCAATGGTGGTTTCTCAAAAATCATCCCATCAAAAAGCTGTCGGTGTAGTTTGAGATCAGGCAGCTGTCATCAGGTGGGGGCAGATATTGACCCTGTGGTGGGTAAGATGCACCACACACAGCTATTTCCAGCCCATCCCAGTGCAGATGTGGTGATTATCGGGCCGTGTTAACCATTGATTTTATTGCAATCCTGTGTCAGAAGCTGGTGTGACTGAAAGACGATTACGAGCCCTTTAACTCTAACATAGAGAGGCCAGATAATTACAAACATCTTACAAACATCTTTATAATCTCGTTCTAAGTGGGGGCGGGGGGCTCTGATAGATGGTGTTACATTACATTTGGTAAATAATTCTGAAGCAAAATGATAAATTCACGCAATAAATAATTGAATATATAGATGATTTATATCATATCATTAAAATCTGATGTTTAACATGTAATAGGAATCATAAAATACTAAAAAGTTTTAATGACATATACATTAGTTGTCTATATTGTACAATTATTACCATGAACTAATGTAGTGGTGCCCTGCAGCAAGTTCATTGTGGAACTGCAGACAACGCAAGGTGAACCATGAGGCGCTTCTATTTTAGTTCATGTCAGAAGTTTAAGAACAGTAAATGGACTTTATGACGACTTAAAAATACGTTCAAGTGACTTTTTCAACCTCTTTTCATGACAAGGGGCCAAAGATGTATTTATTTAATCTGTAAAGTGTCCTTTTGTTTTATGTCAACGCTGAGAATCATTTTGTGTTCACTTTTGTATGAATGCAATATGCCTTATAATTTATTGAGAGGTTTTATACTGTATTTATTGATATAGTTCTGAAGGCATTGTGTTTGGCGTCATGGTGTTATGTTGCAAAGGTGTCAGAGCATTACCAATGATTTACTAGATAGATGAGACATGCCCAAGCAATAACTGCCAGTTTCCGTGAACTGACCTGAAATGGTGTCGCTGTGAAGAGAGGAAAATAGTGTTTCTCACCAAACATAAAGTCCATTAATCCACAAAATTGTTTCTAATTGACAGTCACAGCAACCTTTCATATTGACCCTTAAACCCAAAGCGACCTGCATGACTACAGACACCAGAGAGGTAAGAACATGTCTGATATGTTTCTGTCATTTGGGCGAAGAGAGCCGTTAAAAGCTGAAAATCCACCATCTATTTCTGCAAATGTGTGTGAGCTGTATGAATAAATGTGCTCCTGTGCCGGGCAGCGCTGAAGAAGTGCCCCTGATGTCCTGAAACCATAATTGGCCCGCATCATCCCCGGCATTAATCCCTCTCTAAAGCCATATTTAAAAATCACACATGAAATATTATATTCAGTCTGTGAAAGAGAAATGGGATGCATGCATTTCCCATGGTGAGTCTGTGTGTGTGTGTGTGTGTGTGTGCCCGGCGGTGGGTCGATGCGTCTTTGTCCTTCCTCCTCTCCCCCTGCAGATGAGATGACTGATTCTTGGGTATGGGGGCTCTTCCTTCACTCCGTGTCATTTCCAGGCCAGCGGGCCCCCAGGGACCCTCCTCAACGTTCCCTACCCAGCAGCCCCCAGAGCCCCCCAGGCCTGCGACACACATAACGCATTGGCTCTGTCACCACCACAGCTTATTTTGCGGGGCTCTGAGGCTTTCGGCACACATGCCAGTGCCAGAAGGTGAGCTGGACGGTGACAGTAAGTTGACAGATGAGCAGGAGGAGGAAGAGGAGGAGAGACGATGCTGATAGAGATAGAGAGTAAAACCAGGTCAGGATAAAAATGATAACCTGCAGGTTTGAAACATGATTTTACAGGTGAACCAGTGAAACTTAAGGGAAGGGGATTATGGGACAGATACAACACATTTGATTGTAGTATCGGAAACAAAAAAATCTTTACATTTCATTCAGGCAAACGAGATGTGGTTATTTTTGTGTAAATAAATTGATGGAAGCATAACTATCAAAGCCAATCTATGAATCTTTGATTGTTATCAGGCTAATTTAAAGACCACCTTCTCATAGCTGTGTGTGTCGCCAAATGTTTGCATGTTCCTATTTATCCTCTGATAAAGGGCAGCATTCAGTCGGCAAAGGGAACTCAAGATTACGGCAGTGTTTTTATTTGTTCAATTGAACCCCTGCTGCTGCCGTCTAATGGGTCTTTCCACTCAGCTCATCTTCTCTGTTTCATCTAACAGCTTCCTCCCTGTCACAAAGAAGGAGAGAGAAAAGAGAACTCACCCCAGCTACATAGGCTCCTCAGTGGGTTCAGCAGAGGACGAGCGAGGTAATTGATCAGGTGCTGGTTAACAGGGTGAGCTTCTAGTGAGTGGTGATGGGGTTTGCAGGCGAACTGCTCTCTCTCTCTCTTTTTCTCGCTCTAATCCGATTATCTAGTCTGATAGCTAAAGAAATCAATCCCTGTTATGTTTCAGTATCGCTTATTCATCCTTAATGATATCAGCTAGACCCTGTGAGAATACACTCTGTGAAGCGAGCGCATCCCAGCCGCTCTCCATGGCCGGACTGCGGAACTCGACTGAATAGGCAGCAACAGAACATGAACCCTGTCAGAGTGAAAGCAAGCGACCGGCTGCCTCCTTACCCCTAACTGGTTGGTCAAGAACTTTTAGAGTACGTCCTTCTCTGCTCGATTATAATGTTAATGTGTGTGTGTTTGCGAATGACTGTAAAAGTCGGAAGTTCAACATTCAACTTTATCCCCAGTCTAAAAAAAATAATAATCAAACATGGTTGAGGATGGGGGGTTTAACCACGAGTGCTGCTGCAGTTGTTTGAGTGTAATTCGGTCCTGAGGCTTAGAAGTCAAACACCTCCTCAACAAGTCCTGGCATTCTGTGAAGAGAGAGGACAGACAAAGAGACAGTAACACTGGAATCTTCAGTGAGGGACTTTAACATGAAGGGAACATAATAACTGCACAGTAATAAACTCAGGCTAGTTCTTACCATGGGACAGCAAACTCGATATTTGAATTTCCTTCTTGAGGAACCCTTGGGTGGTAAACCGCCTGGTTGGATCTAGAATCTCAAAAAGCAGTGCCCCCAACTGCCAGACTGTGAAGGGGCCGGGCGTGTACTCCCCTCTGAGGAGAAACTCTGGAGGAGCACGAGTACGGGTTCCTACAATATGCAAGATAGAATGAAGAGCAGATTGAGAATAGCTCCAGAGATCAACAGATTAATGAAAAAAAAGGATAAGGAGACATGCAAGTACCAGGCAAGTAGTAGTATCGGATGTTGTTAAAAATGCAGGCCGATCGGAAGCCAATGATCCGCACTCGAGGAACAGCAGAGCCCAATTCAACCAGAATATTCTCTGGTTTGAGGTCTCGGTGGAAGACGCCCTTTTTCTGTAAATCGATGGCTGCCTGCAACAGCTGTTTCATGATTATCTGAAACAGATTAAGAGACACACCTTGTCTTTACTTAGGTGATTGTAAAGGGACGAGGTGGCACTGACAAACAAGGGTTATTTAGTAGCTGCTCTGGATCGTACCAGAGCTATGGACTCATAAAATCGTAGTTCAAACTGAGTTCAAATTTCTATTTTGTCCTGACCACTAAAGAGACTAAGCTGAGCTCCAAAGGCCTTTCTTAATTCTGGGAGCAGCAACTAAAATTACAACCTGAGTACAAGGTTTACTACGTGGCTGTTTTGGAGCTTTTGATCATATCTTGTGGTCTCCAATTTGTTTTGAAATTACTTTCTCGACCTTGCAATCAATAATAATTCCATTAGTTACAACTTTATAGTGGAGGTCACCAGAACATGCAGCTCAAAGAAATACACTCCACCAACATCAGTACCTTTGCCTTGCTCTCTTCGTTCAGATCAAGTTTCTCAATCATGTAGCTCAGGAGGTTTTTACTTTGGTTTGGTTTCTCCATCACTAGAACAATCACAGTCTCCAAGTCATACCAGTCCAGTAAATTCACGGCCGCCGATTTGCCCACTAACCCTGGTCCACCTGCGGCTTTGTGCATAAGGACGACCTCAGTGGGGATAGAATACTGCCTCCCATTTAACCTCTAAAAGAAAAAGTACATGTGTTTTTCTCATCAACAACAGAGACACATGGAAAACAAGAAAGCTCAAGAGTGATTTCAACAGTTTAGTGCTGAGTCATCAGGTAAGGTCACTCACCACTGTAAGACGTAACACATAGGGTTTTGTGATGTATTTTATCGCCACCTACAGGACAGATAATGGACATTTTAGTAGAAGAGTTGGCAGCTGTGCATGTGAGTTGTGAGAATGCACAAATTATACACAGAGAAGCAAGTAACCCGGGAACAATTTCCAAATATATTAAACTATTTGCTTTTTAACTAATGGTAAACAAGGAATTACTTAATTGTGGACCTTAATGAGTCCTCAATGCGCAATGATGTTGGATATATAATTGACGCCTCTGTGTTAATTGTGGCCCTGATTTAGAAAAATCCTAGACTGGTTATACTTACTGATAATTTATCTGATCTTCTCTTGCCATCATGAACACATCCAGAGCTTGCCTGTTCAAGACTTTGAAACCTCAGGTATTTGGCGTCGAGGTCACCTACACAGACAAACACAGATACATGTTTTACTATAGTCATAAAAATCTAATTTAACATTTAACATTTTTCCAGGACTGACACAGCAGGAAGTCCTCCATAGAATTCTCTGCGAGTGAGTATTGAGAGCAACTACTGATCTCAATTTGAGCCTGATCTTATTGCTTCAATTCAAAAGCAGCTACCCTACCTATATAGGTATGGCCCAATAGCAACTTGATCTCATCTTGGGGTAATCCAACTGAGCTTGGGGCGCTTTCCACTGGCATCTCGGCTGATTCACCAGTGTTGGTGTCCAAGGACCATGCAAGAACCTCTCCACTTTTTGCCTGGTGAATCTTCTGATGCACCTCGTAGATGCACTTCTGGTTCCAACAGAAACTGCCATTGATGTGTAAAGGAAGCTGCCTTTGATGACACACTGTTCAAAGGCAACTGCATTTGTTGCCACACTGTTTGGAGGCTGAGGCAGATGCACAGTTTATGATACACAACTGTTCTCATTTTCTTGAGGATCGGTGAAGCTAACGGAGGGGCTTTTCTGTAGGTGAGGCTGTTGAGCAATTTTGCCAGGCACATTTCAAATTACTCCAGAAAAATTACTTTGTGGGGTTTGAATTTCCTGCTAACTTTGGTGGGAATTTCAGCATGTCTAGGCCCTGAAAAAGCCCAAAAAGGGAAATAGAAATCCTTCAAAATGCAATATTGCCTCCCACCATAGGTGCTCGGGCACTTAATAAATAAAACTGAAACTGTTTTCTCCTACAGTGTGGCTCATTGATCCAGCTCATTAATGTTTTCTGGGGCAAGAATGAAGCTTTTTGGCAGAAATTAATACATAGATATAGTCTTATAAATTTAAAGATATGTCACAGTTTACTTTCAGGCATTATAGACATTGACTTATGGTCTCGTTCCACTGAGTGATGCACACACATGCCCACACTACTTCACTGGGTGGCTCTTAATTACAGACAGCCTTTGGCGCGGGAGGGGAGTGACGGCAGCCACAGTGAGGAGGCACCGGGGTCTGTGTGCACCCAGAGGGTCACGGCTACGCCACTTTCTCTGTTGGCTGACAACCAGAGAAGAATACTGATCTCATCTTACACACTTGAGGTTTACCATAGAAAGAAAGGGAGAGACTGAGGCTGCCCATGGAATAAAAAAACCTCTCTGGGCTTCATAATGCCCTTTCGGATTTGTTTGTTGATTTGATGTGTGTGTGTGTGTGTGTGTGTGTGTGTGTGTGTGTGTGTGTGTATGTGTGTGTGTGTGTGTGTGTGTGTGTGTGTGTGTGTATGTGTGTTGTGTGTGTGTTAGTGTGTGTGTGTGTGTGTGAGTATGTATGTGTGTGTGAGGCTCCAAAACCTGAATGCATTTTCCCATCTGTTTACTCCGATCTAAACCTGATTTTGTTTATCTCGTTTGGTGGAGAAAAAGCCATGAAGATGTTGTCTTTATTGCTTTTGGCTTCTGTATCTGAGCATGTTTGCCCATGTGTATGTGTGTAATTTCAATATGCTTGTGGTATGGTTTACCTTATTTTCTCTGAACCATGTCAAGAGGTGCCCTCACTTTCTTGGCAGCGGCGGCAGCAGCTTCACAGCTCATGTGTTGATTACAGGGCCCAGCACACATACATATGTTCCCTGTCTTTTTGGCTCAGGGAGATATAGGCTGGTTACATGCTTTAGGAATCATTCCAACAGCAGCACGTGCTCTCAAGACAAACTCCACATTTCAGCAAACACTCGTCAACATAATGGTATCAGCAGTCTTAGAAATGTGATCTTATGTGAGGGAACAAACAGTCGGCAGTCTGCTGCTTGCCATCACATCGTACTTCTGCACAGAGTGAAGTATGGTTGGCTGATTTGGTCTATCTTTGAAAATTTGAATCATTCAGAGCTGCAATGATTATTTGATGTTTAATCTGTAGATTCTTCTTTGGATCCACTGCTAAAAAGAATTTCTACAAAATACCAGAAAACTGGCGGGCTTCCTGTGAACCAGTTCTTCACCAATGTCAGCTGGGATTGGCTCGTGCCCCACGTGACCCTCAAAAGCGAAGCGATGTAGATGAAGGATTGATGGATAAACCCTTTTCCTTATCTCTTTTTTTCACAGGGTATGGCAGGTGTAAGTGTTACTGCTGACACACACAACCAAGGACTCTACTAGAAACACCTGTTGAATTGCTTATTTCTTGAAGTTATCCAGTCAGCCAATCACGTGGCAGCAGTCCAATGCATGCAATCGTGCAGATACACGTCAGCGGCCGCAGTTCATCAGAATGCCGGAGAAATGTGATATTTTGGCAACTTTTGTTGATTTGAATATTTCTAAAACTCCTGATCTCATGGGATGTTAACATCCTGGTCTCAAGGGAATGAGAAACAATCAAACCAGCAGCAGTTCAGTGAACACTTAGTAGATTAGAGAAGAGACCAGAGTGGATGGAGCGGGGGTTATAGGTATTTGCTCATCACTCCTAATATATCGCAGTAATCATATTTAGGGCAGTAATGGAGTCAGAGCCAAGACGGTAAACACTAACTTTTGCTGCTGCAGTAAACATTTAGATTGTCTGACTGAGTAACCAACATGTTGAACCTTGAAGTGAAGGAGCTCACTAAGACATCAGGCTGCCTAAAAGCAGTCAGGTGAAGACTGGACAAATGTCTGATGATGTTGGTGTATTGGTGAGGGGAATCTCTTTCCTGTCACAAATAGGACCCAGCTATTTATCATGGTCTGAATGTCAAAGCCTTTCTGAGTCTTGTTGCCGACCGTGTTCATCACCCTATGGCCAGAGTTAACCTTCCTGTAATTGATACCTCCAGCAGGATAATGCCTGATGTCACAAAGTAAGAGTTTCAAACTGGTTTCATGATCATGGCAGAGTGGAGTTTTGCCATTTGACTGATTTTCAGTATTTCTCCTTCTCCTCATGCACTTTGTTTAGGTGCTTTTTGTACCTGTGTTCGTTTGTGTGTGCAGTCGCTGCAACATTACGTTACTTCATTAAGACAAAACCCCGCTGTGAACCAAAGATACAGGAGAATATGACAACAATTATTTCTTAATCTAACATTAGATATCTGAAGACTTTTCAAGAACAATATCACAGCTGTGACTACATGAGTATAGTTAACATTCACAGTGTCACTGCACACTTAACTTTACCATTTATTCTCATCTCAGCACAATAAAAGAAGGATAAAAAGTTGTACGAAGGATAAGCAGCATAGATAATGGATGGATGGATACAGTTTTTAAGTATTCTCATAGATATCTTCTAAATGTTTCTTCAATATATAAGTATATTAATATTAATAAACTAATGACAGTGAAAGATAATATAATCCCTCTGTATAGGCTGAGAGTATCACTGAGCAGCTGAAGGAGGCTGAATTGGTCCCAAACTTTTGCTCTATGAAAATTTAAGATATGACGACGTGTGAGAACAGAGAAAGGTTCCAGCACATATTTGCCTGTTCTCGGTGTAAGGTTGTGAGTCTCTGTGGCATAAAACTGGAGGAGCAAAGCATTCGGTCATCTTCACCCTGTCAGCACAAAGACAAAGAGCTGCCTCCGAGCAAGCAGAGCTGGTCATAGGTGAGGAACACACACACACACACACACACACACACACACACGCACACGCACCCACACGCACACATTATTAGATACACACAGATATAGAGACAGAACCATGCACGATGACAATTCGGCCATCGCAACACACACGCACGCACTCACACAAACATATTATTAGATACAAACAGATACAGAGATAAAGCCATTTGTGGTGACAAGTTGCCCCTCCAACACACACACACACACACACACACACACACACACACACACTCACAATAGTTCACTAGAGACGAGGCTGGCTCGTACCTGGCTGGAGCGCCCTTGTCTTGATCTTCAGGCCTGGCCACCGTTAATGGACACAGAACAGTGGCTACACATACACACACACACACACGCTCGCACGCCCGCCCGCACACACACACACACATACACAAAGGGAAAAAAGGATACATCAGGAAGCTACTTCTTCACTAACAAGCCCACACATACCCGCTGTGTCACATTTTTGCCAAAGTATTTATCCTTCTGCAAATTTTACAATAAATATCTTTGAGTTCTGCATTGAGTTCTTTGAGGGTTTTTTTCTTCTGTGAGTCCTGATTTCCATTGTAAAGCACTACTATCTAATACAAACAAAACAATATACATATTTTAATCCAGTGATTCGTTCCTGTACTTTGATTTTCTAAAATTGTTTAAATTAGTAGGTCACTCACACAGACAAACAGGAACTGCTGTGATGAACCTGCTGGACACAGCACCAAACAGCAGCTTGATAAACACCCGAAAAATGTACATTCAGATAAATGATTAATAAATATATTCCAATGGTAAAAAATATTTCTAAGCTCAGTTCCTCCACTTCTACTATCTATAGCTTTTCTCGCTCTCTAACATATTTATTACAGTGAAGCATTACGTGCTAAACTGACTCCTCTATTTGACAGTAATCATATAATCCTGTTGGGTGTATGTTTATTAAGTGTAGTGTATTATTGAGTTTAGTGTGTCTCTCCTTGGTCCTTTTGTCTGTCCTCTCTGTGCTCACTTCCTGCTGTACTGCATAGAGGTGTCTCCCTTTCTGAACTGCATCCCAGCTCTGCTGCCATTCTTTCATAATGTTTCCTTTGATTATTGTATTTGCTGCTTGCTAAGTGAAATGTTCATGACATCTTCATTATGTATTGCTGCTTAGCCAATAAATAAACCCCTTCATTGCCCTTTATTACTCTGTGTCCCGGTATCCACATGAAAGTAGTGACAATATGCATATTTTTAAATCTATACACAGCCTTAAATATCTCATTAATTAAATCTTGCCTAGTGTTAGATGTAAATAACTTTAGCGACACTAATGCTGAGCAGGAATATGCAAACAAAAAACCTTCCGGATCTGAAACTGTAATGCTGCTGCAATCGCTACCATCTTCACCATGTAAACTGACAAATGGTCCGAGGTGCTCCTGTTCACTGAAATTTTTTAATCTGGTATATCGACATAAAAACCTGCTATTCCTGGATTGGATCTCTGGATCCATGTAATGCAACAGTTGTTTTGTTTAATTTAATCAAATCTATCTTCCAAACAAAACTGCTGTATTGCCACAATCTTTATGTCCTTGCACTTTCTCCAGAGAGTAGAAATCAGTAGAGACTGACAGGAACAGCCAGGGTGGTGTTAATGACAATTATGATTTCTTTCCCCCATAATATTATTTATTTATTATTGTAAAATTACGACTACATTTTTCTAAACAGATGTCAGGTGGGGCCGAGAGTTTGTGGCTTAGCAGAAAGAAAAAGCACTTGTGGGGGAAGCAGAGGGAAGCAGCACGTGCAGAGGATGGATTTATTGGCGAGAGCCCTGACTGGGTGTCCTCTCCAGCCTTTAGAGCTTTTTCAAGATTGTTTTCTATCTTGTCTTCGCATCACCACCAGTTTTGCAGTTTTTTATTTTTCTGACCTCGTCTTTTACTATAGTTTTGTTCTTTCATTAATTCTGACTCTTCTGCTTAAAGATAACTGCCTCTACTGATCCAATTTTGTATCCATGTTGTTTTTTTTTACTCTGTGTGACTGGAGTAAAATACCTCCAACCTGATTCTGGGAATATAATTACACCTCATAGTTCACATTGTGAAACAAAAAATTGAAAAATGTAATGACTTGTATTTCTCCTGTATGTGTAATGTTCACCCATATGCATTAACATATGTATGTGCAGTACAGCCAGCTATTTGTGTGTATGCAGTGCACACATTCACCTCTTCCTACTACTTTCTTTCATGGAGTGGTAATTCTTGGCCAAAGAGGAGCCTGTCCAGAGCCGGGGGACCTGGCCTCTGCACCCTCCTCCTGTTCCTGCTTTGATTTCCAATACGTCCTCCTATCACCACAGATGGCTGCGGAGTTAACATTTCCTGGGCCGATGGTGCTAGCGAGGCCCCTGTGCCCCGAGGCAGATAGGGGGCAGAAATTGGAGAATAATGTAATAGAATATTTGATTGGACTCTGATGTACAGGACCCTGGAAAGACTGTCATAGTAATATGTCTGGGCTTGGCTGGAGGAGGGCATTTCTTCCGTCTCCCTCCCCGTCCCCTCCTCCTGTTTCTCATGTTCATCTAGCTGCAGGTTATGATTTAATAATATGTGCTTCTTGGTGCCGCAGCCCAAGGGTCTGGGGGCCCGGAAACAGGACCCCGGGCTTCCCGTGGTCTGACAACAAGATGCTAACAACATGACAAATGTTGTATAATAAACTGAAGGTGAATAAGTGGAGGTGTCAGCAGAGGAATTAATGGCTTCACCTGGGCTGTGGGTGGGGACTCGCTGGACTGTGTTCATAAAAGAATAATGAGATAATCCATTTGGTCAGCTACACTTGTGGACAAATACACACATACAGTACATAAACTGAACACAGTTGTTATTTCCTGTTTGTCAGGGCAGAAAGAGATTCCTTTATTTCCCATAGCAAGCTGTATATATGTGAAAATAACCAGTGTAGCATGTTAAACTATACCTTCTTCATTTTGTGGGATCACAGGTTACATTAAAAAAGCACTTCATCAGCCAGAGGCAGGAAACCATAGTTACACCTAAGATATGTCCCAAAGTGTCTATTCAGGGGCCCGATCATTGTTTTTTTATTGTCGTCTCTGTTGGATCACCATCCATTTAACGTGAGTCTCTTATCTTCAGTGAATGTCCCTTTGGCACCAGACATATCCTAAAATCTGTTGTTTCCCGAATACCTGAGCTAAAGAAAGGTTACATTTGTTTAAAGTTACATTCACACACAATTATCCATACAAATGAAATCTAGCTTCCAACGTTTAGCATAAAACAATAGGTTCCAGTCAGGGCTGTAGTTTTAAAATATGTCAGCAGAAAAAGCCATACAGTTCACAACTCATGGCTTTTCTATTGGGATGTATAGTTTTTGTGTTGTTAACATCCTCCACAGCCAATGAGGCACAGATCTGAGGAGTAATAGTACTAAAAGGGGAAAGCAGCTCCAGTTTTGGATAAAAGACAGAAATACCTTCATAAAAAGCCCTTCAAAAGACACACCTATCATCTTCTCTCTCTTTCACTGAGATGCCCAAAGGTAAGCAAGAAGCCATCCATCAGCTGGGACAGGCGCAGCCAATCACACCCTCGCTCAGGTGGGTGGGCGGTAATTGCCAGGTGCAACTTTACCCAACTTGCAAGCTGCCATGGGAGACAGGGAGGTAGGGAGAAGTCTGAAATGAGGGAAGGGTAGAAGGGGAAGGGAATAAGGGATATCGTCCTGGAACAAACAGACAGTCAGGACTGACACAGAGAAGTGTGGCCAAGAAACACTGATGAGCCATCAGAGAGCTGCGGTACGTTACTCCTAATTCCATTGTTGAGCCACTGTCTCTCGGCTCCTCGTTGAGTCCGGCTTGCCTCTGTTAACACCCTGTTATTTAGCTCTGTTGTCCTGGGCCACTGGGCTGGTTGTCATTATGCTGCCTCAACGGCACGGGTCCCTGAAGAGAAGAGCAGTCACGCCGGTGGAGGATTTTTTAATTTCACGTCTGTACTGTGGGAGGGAATAGGACAGGGGGGGCTTTGGACAAGGTGCTAATTGAGGAGGCGATGCTCAACCTGTGTGTATTCGGAGGCAGTGAGGTGAGGGTTTGACTCCCTGCTTTCCTCGCCCATAAGGGTGATAAGAGAAGCTCCAAAGCCTCCCGCTGAACAGGCATTTCAAGCTTAGATTTTCCACCGTTACAAAAAGCAGAGCAGTGAGATCTGTGGTTGAGGTGTCGGATGGCGTAGGGCCTGATTCAGATGTCCGCTTGGCGATTGGGGCTGTCAGATAGGCCGGTCGGGGGAAATCAGAGCAGAGCTGAAGACTACGCCTCCACAGTCATCAATCACCTGCCTGTAGCCCTTGTGCTAGCCAATCCACCCAGGCCTCGGGCCCCGGGATTCATCAGAGGGGAAGAGGTTTGACATCCAGAAAAATGAGCTCAACCCTCCACAAGTCAGGAGCCCAATGTCACCGACTCGCTCAGCATGAGAGGTCTCCATTCAAAAGGAATAAAAGAGATAAGAATTAACTATATCGTATCCTCTTCTATTCTTGTTCAATTTCTGACAGGCTCTCCCTGGAGATTGGTCTTTTTGGAGGTATGACGAGTCATTTTGGCAATACTATACATGTGCATGTATCTCAGTCACACTCACTCTCTCTCTCTCTCTCTCTCTCTCTCACACACACACACACACACACACACACACACACACACACACACACACACACACACACACACACGTCCAGGTTGAAGGGATGAGGTGGAGTCATCAGGCTGAAAATGATTAATGCCCCTTTTTGTCGCACATCTGCCCCACTGGGACCAGGACAGATACGGTACCTGCTTCAGGGATTAAGCTGCCCTTCGCCCCTCTCCTGAGGCTGCAGGTAAGGGATCCTCTCTGGTAGCCAGCCCCCGCCCCCACCCCACCCCCCATGGTAGCAGGATCTGGGCCCACCTTGGAGCTCAGCACATTAAGCTGGGATGATATTTATGATGTGGAAATGGTCTGCTATTTATTCAGCACACAGAGGATGTGGAGACGATTCATCGCAGTCCCTCGGACTTCTCTTTCTCTCTATCTATTTTCCCCCCACAAATCGTTCTCAACTCTTTTCTCCTCCTCACCATTTTATTCCCTCCCCCACCTTTCTTTGCCTGCCTCAGTATCTGTCCAGATTTCCCTTATCCATACTTTGAAAGACTCCCAGTGTGCCTACAACTCTCTGAGTTTATTACATTATTGATGCACAGGTTGAGTCACAGTCTGAGGGTGCTGAGGTGAAGCTGTGGGTCAACTGGTCATGTGATGAAAAAAAGATGGGTCAGCTGAGAAGTGAGAGGTGTTTTTGCTTTTTTTACAGTACAGATATTATCATTCAATTCTTTATAATATCTGTTCTTTCTTAATGTTTCAAAAGTAATATGAGGTAGCCTGATGACAGAGAAATGTTTGTACAGATTTCTAAAAACAACAGACCCATCTCTTTAGGGCAGTTGACGAATGGATAACAAAGATTTCTAAGGCGATTTTACCGGAGAAGCAAATGAAACCCTTTTACTTAAAATATCGTGCTACAGCTATATAAGCAGACTGTGGTGCCACTGTAAGTTTTGGAAAATCATTGAATAATTTTTACATAAATTATTTACTCAGAATTGTTTAAATCAAATCTTTCATCCGATTGATGAATAAATCGGACTCCATCTTAAATCTTGATTATAGTTTATTTGTATTAATACCACACTCTACAACTCTCTTAAATCGGCTTGTGCTGATTTGAGTGTGTGATGTTTATGTATCTGCTAGTACAGGACTGAACGTTTCTACACAAGTGAATCAGAAATCATTCTTAATTGAAAAAAGAAAAATTGTTTACCAGCTTAAAAAAATATTTCAGTTGGCGACACCCCAAATAATTAAGCTATTCAAATTAAAGATAACAATAGTGTTAACATATATTGTTAACTTTGACAAACAAATTTAAGAGGGTATATAATTGTATTATATTATTATTATTATTATAGATAATACTAACACTATTAAAGTGAAAATTGAGACAGTCTTTAATTATCCCACCTATAAACATTGAAAAAGAAACTTCAATTAATATTGGCCAGGGCTCATATGGAGCTTCACTCACAAGTTATAAATTAAATAAAAAAACTCTGAATTAAATAAATACATCTGACAGCATTACATAGTTTTTTCCCACAGATATATTTAGAATGCACATGCTACCAGCATTTCATGTTATATTATAATGCTAGAAAAAAGGCATCACATAAAAAATGATTGATTTGTTATTGTTCCATGTGTCATTACTTTTGGTTTGATTGATTATAGAGGTGGAGCAGGATGAGTTCTTAAAAAAGGAAAATAAAGATAATAAAAACAAAAAGGTAATACAAGAACCATCCTAGGGTCACCATGAATTATTAAGTTTTCCAGGAAGTCCTTGTATAGTGGGCTCTAAATGATCATGGCTCATATATTGAACACATCCTCTGTATGAATGGCTATAAATAGATTAGAAAAATAAATAGATGATAATAAATAGAAACATGATGCAAGGACACAGGACACCAATAACATATCAATACTCCCCAAAGCCACATCATGGGATCTGTGACAACTTCGGCGAGTTTTAGCCTGACTGACACACATGTAAACACACACACATGCACGCACGCACGCACACACTAACCAGGCGGCTAAGAGAAAAGAGAAATGCCAAGGGGCGGAGGGTGTGAGCGTATGACAGTGGATCAATAGTTGTGTTTGTGGCGTTGCTCCCACAGGAGTGAAGCAGTATATGAAAAGCCGCCGCTGATGGCTGAAGGTCCTCTCAGAACATTCCCTGTGTGTTTAGCCCAGAGCCAAGGTTAAACCCCGCACAAAGACACCACAAAACCTCAGCCTGCCTCCCCGGGGCTACATACACTCACACAGGCAGGTCTCACAGGAGCCTTTCTTCTTTCCATGTGTGGAGACAGAGATGGTGTGTGTATGTGTGTGTGTGTGTGTGTGTGTGTGTGTGTGTGTGTGTGTGTGTGTGTGTGTGTGTCTCTTGGCAACTAAACAGTCAACGCACATATCACCACAGGCCTTGAAAGAAGCCAACTCTTTTTCACATATTTCGAATCATCATTTATACGTCACTATAGCTGTAATTAAATTAAAGCTGACATGGGGTCAGATTCTAGCAGTGAAAACAATACTGTCAGGGATTATACAGCATGACAGCTACATTAGCACTTTCCATTGCGGGGGTTAATTCCACTCTTGTAAATAAAGTGATGCATTTCAGTGGGGGAGAGGTGTAATTGTGAGCCGAAGCAGAGTTAACCTTGGTGATTTATCCAGACTTAATTCCTATCTTAACACCTCTTTATTGCTTTTACTAGCATTAAACAGCCCCTCTGAGAGAGAGGCAATAACTGCGGGGCCATAACACAGCTAAATCCTGCATTTAAAGCAGTTCAGTGTGAGGATTAGTCAAGTTTTCACTGCGCCTCGGGTGAATGGAAAAATACACATGCAGACAAATAAATGTAACATGGCCTTTCCCCGGCCCAAGTCAATCACCCGAGGCCTATTTCCCCCCTCAAATTAAATCTTATTCAGCAGATTCTGCGCAGACAAAGCGTTGGTGTTGTTGTTGATTATAGCGGAGGAGGCGAGTAGGAAGCTTTTGTCATGCTCTCTACAATAATGATAGGATACTCTGTCAAGCAGCTCTCAAGACGTCTGCATTCCTTCACTTCAGCAGTCCTCCCCGTGTACAGGGGGTAACTAGCTGCGATGTGCCTCGACAGGCCGTCATCGCCACAGAGGACTGATGGAATACTAATTAGCGGGCCACCACTTGAATTATTCATGCATCTTAATTAGGGGGAGAGATTTCCCATTAGGCTTTTAAATGTGACTGTAGAGTTTTGCTCCTATGTTGGCCGAGAGTCTGTGTGAGTGTGTGGAAGCAGATGAGCACAAACATACACACACATTGGCTGCTGCATGTGGTCGATGTATGTACATGTATCTCAAGATAAAGATGAATAAGAGGAAATATGTTCCCAAGGCGAGAACCAGCCATACAAACAACATGCTATTTATTCCAACTATTTTTATTTTGCAGAACTCCAGATCAGTACGTTTTCTTCTTTAAGGTACACAAATAATAAATAACAGCTGCTTCTCTGCAAAGCTGGAAAGAAAACATCCAAGTCCTGCTGCCCTGCTAAAGGGTTCACTAATGAACTAATGTGCTACATCGAGGACAGCACACAGCCTCTGCCAGTGCGTGATGTTCCCCTCCATCTCTGTGTTTCCCTTTTATGCTGAGTTACCGAGCGAGAGCCGGGCTTGAGCCAAAGCCACATCCATCTGCTGCAGTTTAGCAGGGAAATTAGGCACTCAATGTAGCATATTTGTTTTAGTAATTGGAAAGTAATTAATAACCTGCAAATATAATAATGTGCTCAGCAGCAGCTCTTCTTGTGCAAACTACCATTCAGGGGCGATGTAGTGGCTGCTGCCAAGTCTGTGTGTTTGTGCGTTTGTGTGTGTTTGAGTGTGTGTCTTATCAGCATATTACAGTGCGGCCGATTCATGCATATCTAGGAGTGAGATAAATAGGAACGATAGCAGAAAGGGGAGAGAGGGGAGAAATCAAATGTTGATTCATAGGTGAGGCCCCAAGGAGGTGCTCTCGGTGACATGACCGGGCAGGGTGCTCATTGGCCTGCCTGTTTGGCTGGAGACACTGCAGCACTGGCTCCCATAACCACACAGCGAGGACAGCGGCGAAATAGGAGATCAAGGATTAGTGCCGACATTAAACCCGGCCTCTAAAGGATCCTAAAGGTCCCACAAAGCGACCGGCAGATTCTGAGAAGCCATCACGTCCTTTGAGACTTTCTGAATCTGTCAATAAATGTTGTAACGTCTGAAAAGTGATCTGCTCTGCAGCTCTTCTGTTTGCCAGTGATACCACTTGTAAGTTGCTTGACAAAGAAACCTGTCAGTCAATCAGACCTCCGGCTATTTGGTTGCTCCCATGGGTCCCTTCACGTGGCTTCTCCCACACAAACAATCCATTACAACGCACAGTGATGCAACATTAGACACACAATTTGAGTGTCTGAAAAGCAGCTCACATGAAAGATCTTTAACTGAAGCACATTTCATGGATGTCAGTTGATTAGTGAGGTGAAACCTTGACTTTGTATGACTGATTTGTCTTTTTAATTTCTAAAACAGATGTGAAGTAATATTCATGATGCTCAATTCAAAATTGTTCTATTTGTATATGAGGAGGTGGTCAGAAATCTTGTGACAACAGTGCAGAGCAAGAAGAAGGAACCTTTCTCCAATCAAGGCCCATTTTTCTGACAGTCAATCAGGGCAATATTTAATGATTGAACACAAACATTAATCTAATCTCTGCAATGCGATTGCTGGAACTGCTTCTCTTTGGCAGGGCAACTGATGTCAGATGGTAGTGATGACGATGATGATGATGTTTTAACAGCTGGTTAGCCAGGTTCGGGAACTTTGAGCTGTTCTCTCATAAATTAATTGCCTTTCATTTCTCAACTTTTGTTTAATTTTTTTTTGTCTAGGACAACAGACAGTTCAGTATCTGTGTTTTTGGTCTATTCTGTCCATGTGGGCACTTTAAAGCACATGATTAATACAGCTTTGTTCCTAATGGGCTTATTGTTCACTTTGTTTTCATATGTCCCGTGAATTTATTTTTACTCTTCAAGTGACCCACTCCTTCTGGGACCTTCAAAATAACCAACTGTTCTTGGATCATTAGATAAATCTACATAGACACGATCTCTATGAAAATACTCTCTCTCTCTGTCTCCCTCACACACACACACACACACAAACACACACACCTCCCCGAGCGGACGCCTAAGCAGCTGCTGGTTGAGGCTCTTCGGGATCATTGCCTACATTATCAAACTCCAGCGTGAAGTTTGTCAGGTGTCCTTGGCAAGTGTCCGTAAAGAGCGATGGATCCAGGTGGAGGAAGACAGGAGGGATCTCCCAGCTCGCAGCCGCCGCTTTGTAGCTCCACCAAGACGACAAATTGACAGCTGTTTCCCTGCTTGAGAGGCCTGTTTTGAAATTCTTATTTTTCATGTTTTCTCCTCACAGCAGTGGAATGGCTCATGAAGAACAGTGGGTGATATAGGCACATTAATCCGTGTTGTCCCTGAAAAATGTCCATCACAGATAAAACTAACGTCCTTGTTTGACATGAAGTATAAGTAAATATTATAGACATTTAGGTTTACTTGCAGTTAGGTAATACATTGGATTTGACCACTAATTTCATGCCATGTTGTTGTAGGAACAAGATTATCAATTATCTTGGTATTTATATTTATGCGGTAGTATAATGTTGAGTTATTCATTACACCACAGGTTCATGTTATAGCTCCCTGCTTATAATCCGTAGGTGGATTTGTTTTTCATCCCTATGTGTTTGTGTGTTTGTGTGTGTTTTGCATGCGAGAGCAAAACAACTTGACAATGAATGCATGGATGGATTTTCCTTAGACTTGTTGTGAATATCACTTGGTAAGTGTATGTCCAGATGAACTCGGAGCTGATCACTTGGGGGTGTGGGTGTGGTGATAGACACCCCTTCAGCTGCAGTAGAGAGGGGTATACTTGTAGCTTGAACACTCACAGTGAAAGCGTTACCTATCCAGTTTCTGCCAAATCCTGACTGCCTACCGAAGACGGTAAAATCTTTATGGACCATTTAACGGTCGCTGAAGCCGGTAGAATTTATCCTTGGGCTGCTAATGATCAATGTGTCTGTGACAGACAATCTATGGGTTGTAGTGGGGAGAGAAGGCGAGCAAGACACAGAGATCCGTAGTTCAGTTCTATTTATTTAATTCTATTAAAAAACGAATTGCGGATCCAGTGATTTAGATATCAGCATTAACTATCGGATAATCACTTGCAAACACAATCTCTCCATCTACACAGGAAGCCGTCTCTCATAGAGGACAAGGACGGCTGTGCAGAATAGAATTGATAGGTAATTAAGGGGGATGAATTTTTAGTCATTTTGGTTTAAAGGGGGTGGCATCCCATATAAAGCATTATAAGCATTATACTTATAATGCTTTTATATTCCTCTCTCTATTATGAACCTGCATTCAATGGCCAGTAGCTGCTATTCAGGCCTCAGGGCATCATCAGATTTGGTATGAAACACTAATCCTCCTCATCGATCCAGACAGAATCATCGATGGCAGCCAAGCTGATAAATTTGTGCACATCTTTAGAAGCAGTACACTGAGGGCAGAGCAGAGCTTCCACCTAATACCAGCACAGAACAGGAAGTGCCTGTAGTGTCAGGGAAAGGGAGTACAGGGTTATTCGAGAGACGTGTGTGTGTGTGTGTGTGTGTGTGTGTGTGTGTGATGTTCCCCTCCATCTATATGTCTATAGATGGAGAGATGAGCCTGTGCAAACACATCCAGTCTGAAAATACAAATACAAAAACATATTTCCGTGTATCTATGCCATATGACCTTGTCGACTTACCAGAGCTCATTACTGAAGAAAGCAGCAGAGGAATCGGTGGCAATGAAAAGCAGACATGACCCTCGGACTGTTGGAGCCAACATGAAAGTGTTCTGCTGTCGGGGTGAGGAGGGGGGAGGAGGGGGAGGAGGGTGAACGCGCACTGTCCACTAACTGGAATGTGGACTGCACGGTGCTGGTTTGCATAATTTAAGGTTAATGAGGAAACAACAGCCGACACTATCTCTCTCCTCATTTTTTTTGTATCATCCTGGCTGTCTTCGCTCCACCGGGGTGCTTTTCATTAAAAAGGCATCAGAGACAGTGCTTTAATAATCTGTGAATTCATCAAAGTCTCACCTCATTTTACATTAAGGCACGTGCGTGAAACTGAGAGTGTATGTTTCCTCTTTTCAAAGAGCTGCTCAGTCTAATTTAGCAGCCGTGGATCAGTGGGAAAGCAGGCACTAACCTCTCCAGCCCTTTCTAACCAATCTTTCCATGTTCCATGTTGCTATCCACTAACGCAGGGAAGGAACGGCCAACCTGCTCGGTCTGAGCCATGACATGAAAGGTGGAGTTACTGATCCTTGGGGAACGGCAGCTGGTATTTGAAAACAAATACACGCCTCCCTTCACTGCTCCTTCGGAAGTTCCACCCCCCACACTCATGCATTGCCAAGGTTCAGCACTGATCTCAAACAAGCTACAGGTTCAGTGACACGATTCAGACGCGACAGTTGGTGTTTGTCTGCCCTTGATGAAGCAGGCACTGATGTAGTGTTAACGTTGTACCACCGGAGCTAGTGACAGGCTGCAGCCAGAGGCGGAGGCAACTCCCTTTGGTCTCTCTTCTGATTTCCACATTGGTCTTTGCCCTTTCGTTATTAAACCGTCTTCTTTGGCTTAGCTACAGTTTGCGGTGCTTCAGCACTTAGCATTTGGAACGCTATGTCGTGAAAATGATTGTGAGTATAACTTCCTGTGAGAAAGTGACGTTAGCATTTCCAGCGGCACAACAACAGTAGTCGTAACATTCTGAAACTGAAGTGGTGGTTAACGTTATCTAAACATATGGCAGGGGTGTGCGAGTATGAAATGGATTTTGTGTTTAAAATACACAAATTCTAACTCCTGATCAATGGTTTTGGAACCTTTGTCCCTCCCTCCCTCTCTCTCTCTCTCTCTCTCTCCCTCTCTCTGAGTTATCCTAACCTAACACAGGTAATTGGACGGAAAGAGAATGAGGGACAATTCCCTCCCTCCCTCCTCCCTCCTTCATCTGCCTAATCACACCTCTATTTGCATGGACAGCACCAAGAATCAGTCTCAATAACACCGCACCGCTTTGAGAGATGAGTTTTTAATCTGCGAACGGAGATGAGTTTCTGACCCGCACCTGTTTTGTTTCCGCTTTTTCTTTTTCCTGTTGTACAGAAAGTGACCTGCGGGTAAATTTGCCGAGGCAGGATGGCTGCTCGGCTCCATAAGTACTGTCATTGTGCATTCATTAATATCTCCCACATCTGACACGGTGGAGAAAATGGTTCTTGGCGAAAAAAGGGCACTTGTCGTGATGGGTGAGGCTCCCTAACAGGCAATCAGATGAGCTGACAGCAAGTGTCAGGGGGAGTGTGTGTGGGTGCAGGCAACAGGGAGGCTTTGGGAGAGGTGTGGGTATTTATTCTTCTCCCATTGCCCTCTATTGACCCATGTAATGGAGAATTCTTCAAGGGGAAGTGTTTGAAATATCCTTTGGATGTAGCTAATGTGTTCATCTGTGGGCCCTGTTCTCATCCCTTTACAATCTGTCGCTACCTCTTACACAAACACATTAGAATATAATACATATTATATATACAGCAAAATGAAGTATCTTATAGCCTGTGTACATTCCTCTAGTTCTAAATGGACTAGCACGGTGCCTGTTCTCAACATGACTGTTGGAATGGGCTGTTTGTTTGGCCTGTGGTTATACAGGTTACAGTTTTCTTTCTGAAACTGTAAAAGTGACCTGCAGTAATGGAGCTGCAGCAAGAATCAAGGTTCTCCATCACTGCTGCTGCACAAAGAGCACTTTACCTTGTGGTATTCTGGTGTGTTATGGATTAAGTCGACTGTTGTTAATAATCAAGGGGTGTAAGTTTTACCGCTGTGTAAAAATAAAAATAATTGACACCCACAGTAAACAATGTCTGAATCTTCTGTTTGTTTGGACAATTATATATCAGTTAAAAAGAAACCTGCTAAGTAAATTCAGTGAAGCTCGACCAGCAGAGCCCCAAACTGGAGAATCCGTTGTTGTGTCTCTTACAGTCACGGTTTCCCAGCTGCTGGTGCTGCTCCTCTGTTTATTCAAAGTTTATTTTTATTGAATGTATCATGTGTACAAACCAAACCAAATTCGACATTGTACTTCCTTGTACCCTTAAACAAATGTCAAGTGTGAAGCCAATAAAAGGAACGGTCACGTGAACCAAAACAGAAAGAAATCTTTCTGGAATCCACCTGTGGAGTAAGTATGGCAAACGTTCAACTTTCGATTGCAGTGGAGTGATGCTGTTCCTGTGGATCATCTGCATCTGCTTGTTATTAAGGAAGATGTAGAAGTAGACATGTTCAACTCCGCCCGTGAACCCTCTGTAAAGCCGGGTGTTGTGTTGACATCTTAGTTGTAGAGAAATGACCCACCCATAAAGCTTAACTGCAGCTTTGGGTTATTGACTCTGTATAGGTGCTATTTGTCTGTTGATTAAATATCTTGGTGTACGAATCACCCCAATTTTGATACTGCACTCCGTCAGGCCCTCAACAATACTCATGGCAAGTGTGAAGAATAAGATGTTGAGATAGGCATTCCGTATACAGACAGACAGACGTGTTGACTGGTAGATTGATTTAAGGTACTAAATAAACTGAATTCCCCAAAAATGTTAATGGTACATATTCAGGAAATGGAAGTCTGACTCAGTTTTGGTGTTATTTAGGCTTTGAACTTGAGTAAAAGGAACTTGAGTAAAATGAGCTGCAGATACACTCAGTACTGAAGGAACGACTAGATGAGGTAATTGAATGCAACGTGTATCATAACTGATCTTAGAGGATTAGTCGCTGTGGAGTGTAGCTGGTGTTTAATAAACCTTCAGACTCACAGATCTGCAGCTTGAGCTGGTCTTCATGATGTTTTTTCGGTCTGAATGTTCAGGAACTGTGATGAACCAAGACTCTGCAGCACTTCAGCAGGCAGAGGGAGAGGAGGAAAGGCTGAGGTCTACAGTCGGTGGAAACCTCCACTAATGAACGTGCGCTTCAGTGCGAACGCTCTGACACTGTGTGTTCAGCAAACAATTAGTCATTGTTTTGTCCAACGTATTCATCTCATGCAAATTTGCTTCTGTTTGATTCAAATATTCCAGACGCTTTAAGCTGGAGAGGAGTTTACCTTGTGGTGAGAATGCAATTCACTAGCAAACAAACCTTCAAGCATATTTGAGCACACAAACAGCTCATCCCATTCTTCCACAGAGGATCAAAATGCACACAGACACACACACACACACATCTGATGTTCATGTGGTTTTGACACACATCCACAGAACCCAAGTAAAAATAAACACAAACACACCTACTCTGATTACCCACAGCTCCTGCATCAGAAGATCCTCAACGTGGCAGACCTCAGCGCGCATGCTAAACTCCTTCACCTTGTTTACGCGTCTGTTTATAGCCGGATGAGCGAGAACGCCTCAGCGCCGCGGCAGCCTTCATCTTGCCATTACCGCTCCGCTTTATATCGGTGCCAAAATCACAGGTGACAGGCCACTTTTCCCCGGTGCTCGACACAAACCCTCCTCTCGGCGTTTGCTGCAGGCAGAGCCATTTGACGGCGATAGCACCCGACATGCACAGGTTTCATATATTCAGTCTGAGTATGAGGCGGCAGAGGGAGAAAAGGAAGCAGTGAAAAGCTACTGTTATCGCTATTAACTGTCAAAGTCACCTTCAACCTGAGGCACAGGCCACACACACACACACACACACACACACACACACACAAACACACTAATGCATGCACACACAGGTGCTGCAAGTCCTAGGATTTGATCAGCACACCTCACTGTTCACCAAACACATGAAGGATGTAGGAAAAAAAACAACTCACAAACAAACAAAGTGTCTCCATGAATTTCTGCACCGCGTTGTCATCAGCGCAACACACTGTCAGCCCCTCCGGATTGTGTCTCACCTTTATTTTTACTCAGCAGACGGCCTGAGAGCAAAGCATTGTGGGACAATGGAGTGTCTGAGCGTGTCAGCTGAACACCTGCCGAGCGCTCCACCAGGAGAACTCGGGAGCCTAATTATCAAGCAATTCAAACAGCATTCTGTTGCTTCGGCCGACGTTTTAATTAGGGGGCGTCGGCTCTCAGAGGTCACACCAAATGAGCTTTTAACTACTGTCGTCCTCCTGGATCCTTCTTCTCCTGATGCTGCTGTGCACCGTGGGCATCCGGCCAAAAACAACAAAAGCAAAAAGATTATCCTGCAGCTAAGCAAAATGAAAAATGACTAAGAGTTGGATGTTGTCATCCTCACCTTCCTCTTAGTCTCTATTAGTTTCCTAAAAGGACTTTACTACGGAAGAAGTCAGGAGGGAAGGGAGGAAGGAAGGAAGGACGGAAGGAAGGAAGGAAGGAAGGAAGGAAGGAAGGAAGGAAGGAAGGAAGGAAGAAATCTGCATAGATAAAAGGAATAATACACACGAAAAGCCGACTCAAATGGTTTATAAAGGTTTGAAGTAAAGGAAGGAAACAGGGTTGCACGGAGGCAAGAGAGGGGTAATGAGGATTTGACAGAGATAAAGGAAGAGAGGAAGGAAGAAGTAATAACAGGAAGCACAATGGCTGATGTAATAAATGGCTAGAAAGGGCAGAGGTGTGCAGGAGAGAAGGAAACATCGTGGAGAGATAGGATGACAAAATCAAAAGGGTTGGATCACGGATGGAATGATGCTTTTGAAATGACTGTTTCCTTTCTTCCTTGAGTATTCAGGTAAGAAATGCTGACAGTAAAGAAGGGATGATGGAATAAAGGAAAACAGAGACTAATAAATGCACAAGGGAAACAAGAACAGATGAGTGGAATAGGGAAGCGTGGAGAGATGGAAGAAGTACAGACAGAAGCAAAACAGGAAGAGCATGAAAAGTGCCCTAAGGTAAGCATGAGTGAAAGCCCGACAGAGGAAAATATTAAAAATGAACTTCCTTCACTTTAAATACAAAAATGGAGAGATGGCATGAATTGAAGCTGGATAATAGGGTGTGATTTAAATACAAATGGAATAGATGAGAGAAATTACTTAAAGAAGGAAGGAAGAAAGCCCAAAGTGAGAGATTGGAGGTGCAAAGTAATGTGGACAGAGTTTAAGGAAAAAAAGAGAGTTGTTACTGAGGGAGGGATAGGACGACTGAAAGTCCAATTGATGGGGAAACTAATATAATCTGCTGGAAACAGCTCCATCATGATTTCTTAGCAAACTTGTGTGTTCCAACTTTGCACTGGAAACCAAGTAGAGCCTCGAAATTGTATTGATTGTGCGAGCATCTCGAAAACAAGCGATTGTCATGGAAAGTGGACGATCCAGGAGCTGTGTTTGCTTATTGCAACTTTTTTAAATCTGCCTCCAACTCGCTCAATTTCTGGAGACGGCCAAGGTAATTTAAATCGATTCCGAGTCCTTCAATTACAGACACACGCACAAGAGTTTGGAGAGAGGGAAATGGATTTTTCTGCTCATCCGCGAGCCAAGGCCAAAGCTGAGGACCGCAGCTGCAGCGCAGTAACAGTGCTGCCGCCGACAGACTCGCCTCCTACTTCACTCCTGACGTTTTCTACAGCTTCCAAAAGCAGAGAATCGATCACACACGTGCACACACACATGCTCGTGGCCCTTATCGGTCAGCCCACTGGTTGACGCGGGGCGCTGGCAGAAAATTGCAAATATTGAGCAACCCCTTGTCCCTGAAAGAGGAAATACAATCTCCGGAGCCAATTCATACTGCTATTGCTTTTTTTTTACGAACTAACTTTTTTTACGAACTAATATTAGTTCGTAGTTGTTGCTTCCAAATTACTCAATAAATATCCAACACTTCCTGAGAGACGGCCGTGACCCTGTTGTCTGAAAAACGCTTTTTCACGAGCACCGACTCTGCTGGAGCACTTAAACACTGACGGCAGCTTCATAAAGTGGCAATTACCGTTTTGACATCCATTCAGAACCGCATAAAAAGAACCTGACACGTTTTGAGGAAACAAAATGGACAATTACAGAGACAAACAAAGTGAAGCACCAAGGGTGAAAAAGAAAAGTCGCCCGGCATAATAATTCAGCTTAATTAAAGGAGGGGCCTGCCCAGAGGGTGGTTTAAAACAACTCCCCCTCACCTCCGGAGGTATTAGCTGAGTTATAAGCAGCGGGCGACATGATGGAAGTCTTCAGGCTGACCTCCAAAGCTTCTCTCCCCCTCATCTATATTTATATGAGGGAGCGGCACTAATTTTGCCCAGTAAATCAGTGTGCACACTTTATTGTGACCTCCAGCTTGACACTGAATTAAACAATATCAGGGCCCGAGAAGCCCACTTTAACAAGCCTTAAATTCCTCCGTCCAATCCATCAGCAGGGATATTTCTGACACACAGAGGGAAGAGCATGAAATAAAGCAATTATCGAACCCTTCAGCCCATTTCTACGGCTGGGCCGGTGGGCACGGTGCGGATAAGAGACACAGACCTCGGAGCTCGTGTCTTTAGATGACTCTTGGTGATAGTGACGCTGGAAATTAAAACATTACAAATAAATACATTTTTTCCTAATAAATGGCGTTACTTTTTTGTCAAGGTTGGCAGTTTATACAGAAACAGGGTTGGTGGCAGTGAGTACCACAGGGTCTGACTGGAGTCCCCTTGAATTTGTCCAAAGGAAAAACAAGTTGGTCGGAGTTTGAGAGTCGAGCTCAGTTTGAGACAGAGACTCTGTTTTCTGAGGGTTTTCTCTTTGGTGCAAACAGGAGAGAACAAAATGTGTGTCTGTCTTTCGTGGAGGTGGCAGTAGATCCTGGGCGTCCTCTCAGATTGCCTGACAGATAATCCATCACACAGTCAGTGTGTCTGACAGGAAGAGGTCTCATTCAACTCTCCCTCTCTCTCTCTCTCTCCATAGCACACAGGCTTTGAAGGACAGTCACTCTTCTCTCCTGGGATGACGTACACTTGAAGGTGGGCGATCGAGTAGTTCAAGTGTGTGGGCTAATCTGCAGATGAAGGAGCAAGGCACTGAGGACAATGGTGTAAGTTATATAATATTCTTTAGAGCATTTTGCGTGTTGCCTATACATGTTGAGTTCTTTGAGCTCAGTGGAAATGTTTCAAACTAATGCAGATTAATCCACATGGCCTGATCCATTAAAACAAACTTTATCTCAAAGGAAACTACAATGTCTGTGGATTATGAAACCGATTGCAACCTTATCGTACATGATTATGAAATTAATTAATCAATAAATTGATGGAAATTCATTTATAGAGGGATCGTTGTTTCTCAGACAAACACGCATGGTGCCGTGTGTCCTTTGCCTAGATGTATACAAGCTGCTGAGGGTTCACTTTCCCACACTGATTTACAATTATTAATTTTGTCTCTTTCGGTCTGTCTCTGTCTTTTTCCCCAGGACACTGATGTGGATGTGAAAAAATAAAAACAACATTTATGGTGAATTATTTGTTTTTATTATCTCAATTTATATTCACAGTTTTTAGACTGTATCTAAGATATTCTATCGATATACATTCACGATAAAAATAACTTTGATATATTTGATTATATTTTCTCAACCCCTCAGACTGAATTCTTCGCTGGCAGCACAGTTTACAAAACCCCTTTAGCCTTCATGGAACAGGCAGCAGTGAACACACTGTGTATCAGAGTGAAGTAGCACTTTACAAAATGCACAGGCATTTCTTCCACCTGGTTTGTGGCACAGATAAGGCATTGGATGGATTAACAGACGTGGACTCACATGAACAATAAAAGTCAACTGCTTCAATCCATTTCAGCTGAGTGCCTCCGTCACTCTCAGGGCGTCAATCAGTCGGGCTCTTCTTTTAACGGAGCAGGGGAGTTGATAATGGAAAATGCCTCTCTTAATTAATATTCCACACAAATGCAATAACACGCAGAGAGAAAGCCACGTCTTTCACCTGGGAAAACGGAATGCACAAAGTGTTGGGCCCAATCTTATCTCTGGTAGAGGACGGTAAAGCTTTAAGATGTTCTGTGACGTAGAGTTCCAACTTTATGATAATAACAAACCTGAAAGTTACAGAGTGATTTATCTGAAATGAAACTTATTTCAGTTAAAAGCAGCTAATTGGCACTGCACGGGGGAGATAAGGGCGACACCGAGGTGATACAGCACCTTAGAAACTGTGATATGACAAAGACAAAATTATGATTTGAGAGGTGGCGATATAAAAACTAAAAGTGAAGGCTTAAGGTTATGGAGGTCTGCCGGTTTAAAAGAAAATAAAGAGCCTGTGATCTGAGGCTGTAAGGAAGGTAAGTAATGGTGTGAAGAGTGCACTGTGGTTACACTGAGGCATTTCTATTTTTGGATCGCAGCCACTGCTTTCTTGGCGGCGTCGTCCAGGTTCTCAGCTGCTGTGATGGGCAGGCCGCTCTCGTTCAGAATCCTCTTGGCCTCAAGAACGTTGGTCCCTGGCAGAAAGAGAAGAGAAAAGAAAACCCCGTTAAAACAGGAAACTGACAAAGAGAAAAACAGGCCTAACAAGGTCGAACGCAGTCTCCCATCTGCACTGAGGTTAAAAACCGCACTGTGTGAAAGACGAAGAGTTCCTTTGGAGGAATCAATCCACACACGCGACAGATGGATGGAGCTATGGGTGAGCGGTGGCAAATTCAACTGCGGATCCAAAGGAGGCTTCGTCTGTGAACGACACCAGCCAGGCAGAAGGACAATTTGTGAATGGTGTATGTGTGTACGCCACTGGTTGTACAGGGGTCAGGGCAGGCAGGTGCCGGATGGTGTGGTGGAACCTGTGCCCTGATAGACCTGCGTCCCAGCAGAGAGACCAGGAGACACTCTGCTCAGCCCTGTGGCTCTACACAGTGAACTGGCTGCCTCCCAGCGCTGCACACTGCGCAGCCTAACACAAGCCTGACAAGCCTGTCACAACATGGGGCAGGGGGCGCCGCCTCGGACTGAAGGACACATGACGCGAGAGGACAATGGAGGAGAGAGTGTGTGACTGAGAAAAAGAGAGTGAGGGAGCAGAAGGTCAACTGAAGCAGATATAGACCCCTGCTGCTTTAACGGCAAAAGTTAGCTGTTTATATCGTATTTACCTGAATATGGTCATTTGTTCATTTTCTTTTTTTAATTATCTCCTAGTCTTATTTCCTGCATATAAAAAGTAAAACTGCATAAAGGAATATGACTTTTTTTTCACAGCTCTCAGAAAGATCCACCATTTATAAAACTTAATATATCTTGTGTTGACATTTGAAAAAGTCTCCAAAGATTCTGAAAAATTCTCACGTGACTGAAACATCACCTGAGAAAAATAATCTGCAGATTAATCACAATTTTTAAAGATCATTAGCTGCAGCCCAACAAACACGATCAGTATTTACTGTAAGTTTGCGACTAAAATGTGTGATGTGATATGGGCATTACTGTCTCTCTGCACTCACTCTCACTAAATCTGTGTTAAATGAGTGGAGGTATAAATGTGTTTTGTGTGTGTGTGCACATGCACGTGCATGCTTTGACACTCCCAGGTTGACCTTAGCTCCTCTAGCTGGCGTGTAATTAAGACTGCGTGATGTGGGAATTCTCCGGAGGCCCGACCAACCTGATCAATAGACTTTTCATGAGGAATTCTATTACCAGTGCCACTTAACGCCTAATATTTCATCTCTTTTGTCCAGCCAGATAATAAGTCATTCCAAACACATTTCTGCAGCATCACACTCCAAACAATCAATGCTGCAATGTAATTAATTAGAATAGGAGCAGGAAGAGACCTTGCTCTGGCACGCCGTCAAGGGATTGAGTGTCCGAGGACATTTTCTCATCAGGTTGCACAGAATATTTTCTATCTGTGTGTGTGTGTGTGTGTGTGTGTGTGTGTGTGTGTGTGTGTGTGTGTGTGGCTGTGTGGGTATGCGCACACCCACAAATCTATAGTTTTAATTGACGATGTTGCTGCTGAGTCAGGAGAGAGGGGCAGTGTTGTGTGATTTACATGATTCAGGTGGAACAGTGAACTTTGTCAGGATTTACAGATCCATGTTATCACACTGACAGTCTCAGACGACTGAAAACAAAGTTACGGTACAAGAAAGTTGAAACAACAGGAGAAGTCCACAGCTGATACATAATGCAAAAGATAATCTGAAAAGACAAACACGTACACTGAAAGAAAATGAACAACACTTACAGTTTATATATGTTTTCATCCCATATATATTCATGAGCAGATAAAGTGTTTTTGGCACTGCTCATACAATACTGCATTCATGTTACCTGTGTTTTCCATGTGGTGTACAAGGGACTCACACCTCTGTGGGAGTGAGAAAGAAGAGATGCATGTGTGTGTGGGTGTGTGTGTGTGAGCTGACTGCAGTTCCACTGTGAGCAGTAGGGAGCACTGATAGCTCACAGCAGCAGAGGCAAGGACAGAGCCCAGCTGGATACAGCACCACTATGTGTGTGTGTGTGTGTGTGTGTGTGTGTGTGTGTGGTGTGTGTGTGTGGGTGGGTGGGTGGGTGGGTGGGTGTGCGTGTTAGTGTGAGTGTAGAGTATGCCGAGCATATGAATGTGTGTGTTCACCTGCAACCACTAGGTGCTGCCAGAGACCTACTCACAGCCTCAGCGGGGACATATTGTATGCATAAATGAAAGGCACACAAAACACCTTTTATTCTAATGTGAAATTCATGCAGATTAAATGTAAAAAAAGGCCTTAAAGTTGAAGCATAATAGATATATATAATATCCAGGGTTAAACAGGGTAACTCATCAGTACCACTGACTTTTTTATACCTGAAGCAGGTTGGATCTCTGGATGTCATACTTCTGGCCATAACAAGAGACCAGGCCGCGCTCAGTGTTTTGTGATATATTGCCACCAACATTTCTGTTTGATCTCTGCTCTAATTAGCAAGCTGACTTGTGACCATTGTTAAATGTCACTTTAATGTGTTCGTCAATTGCAGTCCACCATCCTTCAACAGGATAATGGGGTTTGGGGCTGAGCCACAGAGTGGAGCTCGAGGAATTTGTGTCAATGCTGCAGTTTGTCAAATAGTCACGAATTCTGTCTGAACAAGGTCAAGTCGGATTGGGATCTGACATAGACTCTGTCATTATATGTGTATATGTGTTTGTGTGTCATAAGGAATGAAAGGATGCAGAGCTTGATAACTTAGGGCTGGTGCGCACAAGAGGTATTTCAACTCTTGACCGATTTTAAATCGGCCGTCTGACTAGAAACTAATGTTTGCTAATGTCAGTAAACTTAACCACATGTTGTTGTGTTATTGACATTGCAGAGTCATTTTGCTGACATACTACTAAACTAAACAGCCCATTCTAGCGTCCCTGAAAAGGCAAATCATGTGACCACTCTCAAACACTGGACATGCAGACATTAAAAGGAAGGCATGGGCATCCGGACTGAGAAATTATCACAGATTCTTCCAATAGTAGCTTGTCCACTTCACATGAAAGCAGTTGGCATCATGTAAAATGCAGAATTTGACTGCACAACAGCTGTTAGCAAAGACAATCAGGTAAATAACGATTGTAATTGATTATCCATGTTGCGTTCAACACTGGTAGCCAAGGTGATCATGTGATTTGTACCTGACAAATCAGTGAAGGCTACATCGTGACTGTAAAGACCCAATCAGCAAGTAGATTTGATGCATTTTCATACGCAGTAGAGCTGATGTAGCCTTAGACTAGCCTTGAGTGCAGGACCTGTGCAAAAGATGTTTCATTAGAT
This sequence comes from Pseudopleuronectes americanus, assembly GCA_038501795.1. NCBI lineage: Eukaryota > Metazoa > Chordata > Actinopteri > Pleuronectiformes > Pleuronectidae > Pseudopleuronectes > Pseudopleuronectes americanus. The sequence continues at coordinate 8,568,017 of CM076717.1, read as the reverse complement.
TGAGAGAAAAAAGGCAAATCATAACCAATTTGACTTTATAATCAGCTTTATATTTTACATCAATTTAATAAAGAATATTTTTGGCCAGTTTAAATTTGCATAGTTTGTTTTCATTTTGTTGAGCAGAGCAGTGTGGCCGCTAATGAAGTTAGTTTTAAACAGATGAGGGAGAATCCCCCATTTGGCTTTTTCTTTTCTAGCTCCATTACTGTAATTCTTTATCTACTGTTTTTTTATACCAACACTGACTCCAAACTAGTCTGATAGTAGATAGATTACTTGATGTATACCTAGATGGTTATAAAAGCAGCTGATATATTAAAAAATTCAAATTAAAAACGGTCCATCATATCACTTAATACCCTGGAGGAGAAAAAGATGCAACCCCAGTTACCTCAGATAATTGGTGTAAAAACAGCTTCTCGTTCTGACTTTGATTATTAGTCCTAACGATAATCAGCAGCAAACAGTGAGAGTGTTTCCTTCACAGCCAAAAATGGATGAGGCCTGCTCCTCCCTCCCTCATCCTGTGTGTCAAACATCAAATGCTTCTCATTTGCAGGCAGAGCAGGAGACGCCTAAACAGTGCAGATGCTTTTTTCTCTTTTGATGTGCTAGCCATTCATTAACCAGAGTTTTCCTGTTTCATGCGCTGTCTAGACTGTTGTTTAGAGTGACACACATTATAATATACTATATTAGATTTAAACAGCAACAGTTTATACACTGTATATAGCTTTCCATCAGTTTTAACTAAAAATACTCCTGTTAACAAATGACATAACTGATTTAGGAATTTGTGAATGTGAAGATTTCATTCTCATGAGTCACAAGGGCGATAGAAACCCTTTGTTAAATTTAGACTAAAATACAGTGTGTATTTGTATGTTTCTGTCTGTTTGTTTGTTTGTAAACAGCTTCAGCTAATGCCTAATAGAATTTAATAAAGTAACAGAGTCAGGACTGATGAGACATTTCAATCTGACATGAGGATATTGTATCTGCTTGTAATTAAAAGAAGGAAAAAATTGCCTCATCTCGTATTAGGGAGAAATCATCTTCCTGGTTGAAAAGACTCTGGTGAGAGGGCTGAGTAAATCAATAGGCTGGGGAGCAGAGTAAAATGAATGCAGGCACCTGAGCTTTGTATTTATATTTTTATTTCCTCTCCTCAGTGAAAGACAGCATCTTCAGAGAACAGTGAAGTACGTCCATGTTCACACTGTGGCCAAAGGGGGCAGTGCAGTACTTCCTCAGGGATCTCTCCTTATCACACCTTAAACAAGTCTGTTCTTGAAATGTTGCGTCAATTTGAAGTGGATGGATACGAGTGGACATTCTGGATCTAACAGGAGAGGTGAATTTTAGTTAGAGTGTCAGGCCACAACCAAGACTTAATACATATAACTAATTAAACCCAATAAGCATCTATAAGACATGTTTATTGTGTATGATAGCGTGTCATTGACTCCCTGTTTTCACATGTCCAGAAGAATGTCGAGTGTTTGACATGTCTTGGTCTGTGTTGCTAAAAAGAATAAGGGAATGTGCAGTGATGGAAACACAAGGGACAGAAGCATGTGGCTATGTAAATAAAGTTTACATAGCAAGTTTGGTTCAATGTTCTAGCTTCTTATTATATGTGATGAATATTTCAAATATGCCTTTTCAAGTGGAATGACTGTTTTGAGGATATAATTATTTATAGCGGGCAATATACCATTGACATTTCGGTGCGTGTTTTTAATGCTTCATGAATCCGAAAATGTTGTTTTCTTTCAGACATGCACCTAGTGGATATAAAAGCCTGTTTGTGTATAAGTCACTAAATATACAAATATAGGCTAAACAAGTTAGAGAGATTTGATAATGTAGAACAATTGACTGCAGCATTAACAACATAAACAAAACTCCACTAAAGTAATGACTTTGAAATTATGGAGCAATTTTTTTAACAACACTCATTTCTCAGGTCAACAACCCATTTTAAAAAGCCTCCATATCTGAAGAAGATACGAGCTGAATTTAATTGCTGGGCACAATTACATTATTAAGTATGAAGCAAATCCAAGATGGTCGGTCAGGATGCCTCTGTTGATTTGACAAGGGATGACCCACATGTAATCAGCCCAGGCATTTGAAAAGAGCCTCCCCAATTAAAAGTGTGCCAGTTAATCCATCCTGATCCCGTTGAAGAGCGCTGGGCCGCTCTTGCTGCCCTGCACTCAGCCTAGCAAGCTGAGCTGATTGATTCTGAACCAATCTACTCCACGAGACTGCAGCCCAGGATGTAATGACCCACAGCTAAAGCTTGGATTAGACCCGGGCCAGGAAAATGGGGTTGGACCGACCACCAGCAGTGACCCTCTGGACGCAGCCTTTCTGCGCGTCAGGTTGAATTACATGGTCTAGTATGAGAAATGTGTGGTGACTAATAAAGGTTCTGTTATAATTGCCAACAGAATCTGTTCTACAGTGACACATAACAGCAGTGGTGCAGTCACCTCACACTACTCTATGTTTAGCCATGTGCTCAATAAGCAATATGAAGACAAAGAGGTGGCTAGAGATTTCACAGTTACATATTTTGCACCTTGAGTGTTCGAACATCACACATCAAAGAACGATGCCGATCGCTGTCAAAACATAATCCTGTAATGGCCTCACAACTGGGACATTCACTTATTTGCCATCAGGATCATACATTTATGATGAATTCATAATCATTTGCAGGTGCTAGTTAAAAAAAACACAGCTCCCAGTTCTTTTTTGATTGGGTTGTGACTCTCTGAGGGCTTGATTCTGCAACACCCTTATACAAATTTAACTTCCAGCACACCTGAAATGTTTAATATTTCATATTTCTTTATACATACTCAATATATACTTTTTAATGAATCTACTTTGAGAGATAGATATATTAAGTACAAATGCCTGTTTTTAAAGTTGATTTAGGATTTGCTGTCTGCTAATGAAATATAAAAAAAAACTGTTCCATATTGACTTGCCTGCTATCTAGGGTTGCAAAATTCCGGGAATATTCAAAGCTGGAAAATTTCCATGGGAATTATCGGGAATATACGGGAATACACGGGAATTAACGCGAATAAACGGGAAATTGTGTGGGTAATTTATACTAACTGTATTTATCTTGTCATATACACACATAAATATAAACATTTGTGTTTTGTCATAGGCCGATTTGAGCCCTGAGGAAACTTTGGGCACTTGACTATATGCTTCTGGATCTTTGTGTCATTCTTAACATAGGTCTTTGCACAGTATTTGCAAATGTACACAGCCTTTCCTTCTACATTGGCTGGGGTGAAATGTCTCCACACATGAGATAGTGCACGTAGCATTGCTCTGTAGAATAAGATGAGAAAAAATCTTGTAAAAAAAACACTAAAGCAATGCCAGAGATATAAATAGTTGGCCAATTGGAATCATCCTTAAAAATATTTTACAATTGATGGATAAATGAATAGAAATAGGCTAGATGGACAGATGAACAATCCTCAATCAGCATGCCAACATATTTTCCCCAGTAATATCATCGAAACTTACCTGACTAGTCCTGCACACTACAGCAGGCCTCAATAGCCCTGCTGTAGTGTGCAGGATGCTGGCAATTATCTGTGCATGTGATGGAGAAATGCACAGTGCAGGGTTGAAATTCAACGTGCAGCTTGTGCTGCATTCCATACGTCTTTAAAATAGAGTTTTTAATGATTTTTTTTAGTGCTCAGCGTTTAATTTGTGTATACTTTTTTTTTCAAAATTCCCCAAAATTCCCGAGCTGAATATTCCCATGGAAATTTTCTGGAAATTTTCTGGAAATTTAGCAGAAATGTTCCGCCCCTTTGCAACCCTACTGCTATCACATTTGCTCGCATTGCATAGTATCCTGTTTTGTTGCATTGTGTAGAATCCATCTCTGGTGAATTGCACTGCATCACAATGGGCCTAAACTGTGTCGCATTAGTAGCTGCTTCATATCAATTGGACTGTCTGCTGCGTATCGAGATGTGTATTGCGTCGGCCTTAGTCAGAGAGAGATGCACATTGAGTTTGTTCACACCCTCCCTAACTTTAGACTTGAAAAGTGAATCTGACAACTCAACTTTCCCCACTCTATTGAGCTCTGAACAGCCACATTCATCCTACACTACTTTACCTCAGCTGCACCGAAGCAGCTTCCACGACCTGACCTACAAACCATATTAGCAGTGAGGACGTAGAGTAATAAGGGCCGAGAACTGACATACACACACAAACACACACACAAATCTCCCCCTTCTCTATGCTTTGGACACACCACTCAGCAGGATCTTGACAATTAAGCTAACCACCAACTGGCCCCTTGCCTCTGGGAGTCACCGATGCCATCACAATCACACACACATTTCATTAGCATTTACAGGGGAGGGGTGAGCCAAACAGTGTCCACTCTAGTGTATTCTTCTGCGGCTAATGATGGGTGCGGCAGAATATGACACGTAAGAGGAATTCACTGCTGTTCTGACTGGGACACTGAACCAAAAGAAGATGGATAGGACCCAGGAAACACAGCAGTTATAATCGAATGGCTCCAAAGTTTGAAACAAGGTGGGAAAGAGGAGCATTAACCCTGCTCTCTGACAGCAACACCTAAGTGGTAATAAATCATATACATTTGTCACCTCAGTAACATTAAATGAGTCATTATTGACTTGTGCTTTTATGCCGTGGCCATATTTGTTATGCTGGCGAAAAAGGCCAGGAAGGTCGGAGTGATAATAAGAGCTATAGAAAAAGAGCCATTTGAAGACGCACTTGGTCTTGATACTTGTTGTGTCTCAGATCAGGGGCGACCTCCATCAGAGGCTGTGCTTGAAGGCCGAAGGGGATGCAACTAAGCTGTTCCATTTTAAAGGCTCCTTCAAATACAGCAGAAAAATGCATCCTTTCATCCTAAAGGAACACAGACTCTAGAAGGATCCATCTCAGGTCAACATATCCCAGGATTCATTGCACTAATCCCAGCAACAAAAAGTCCAAAAAGGTCTGATACTTACATGTTTGAATAAAATATCACACTTCAACTCAACTTAACAGCTAACGGAACATTCCTAAATGTGTGAGAGTGTGTGTGTGTGCACACATGAAGTACTGTTGTCCTCGTACCTTCAAGCCTGACCACCAGAGGCACCTTCAGCTCCAGCTCTCGACAAGCCTTGGTGATGCCGTTGGCGATGATGGCACAGTTGACGATCCCACCAAAAATATTGACCAGTATGGCCTCTACCTGTGAAAGAATAAGGAAGGATAGGATTTAACACGTGTCGCCGAAAGGAAAATGTAATAATAAGAATATATATATATATATATATATATTCTGCATATCAGAACAGGGTTGTGATACTAAGAGTCACAGTGCCAAAAACAACTGTGGTTAGTGGACAAACTCCCGAACTCATAACCCAGCGGTCAATGATTAGCAAAATCATTTGCAACATTATAATAATAACATTTGCGGTATCTGTTCAAATATTGTTGTACAACCTTTTATCACATTGGTGCAAAAAAACTGTTTCAAGACTCAAATCTCTCTAAAACATCCAGTGGAGCAGCCTCACCACCAACCTTGTGTACAATGGGTCATGCACCCAGAGGCTATGCACCCCGAGGCGATACAACACTGTCACAACCGAGGCAGAATAAAGCAATACACTGTTGAAGTGAAGAGGCCAGCAGCAGAAGAAAGAGGCAACACTGGAGCCAAATTATAAAGCAATATTTCAATGGGAAGTGGTGACAAGAGAAACAACAGCAGCTGCAAACCTGGCTGGTTTTCAAAACCCCTATAACGTAGCTGAGCCATGCATCATATTTAGCCTTTAAAACTGATTTACATACTTTGTGTGTTGAAAAAAATTATAGAACCGAATCGAGTACACACACAGTGGTCTTAGGGTAAAGTCGTCAGTTCTCAACCTCATTCTTAAAGCCACATTTGCCAAACGACCTAACTGCTGGCATTATGTTCACTTAAGCTGCTGCTTCTTTGTAAAAGACATTTTCAACTTTCTTACAAAATAAGTATGAAACTGATATCACTTGGTAGTGAAGCAGGCAGTGTGTGTGTATTCGTGTGTGGTTACACTAACAATCTAGCACTTGGTAATTACCCTGGCTAGCTCAGTGGAAAAGTAGACTGAGAGCACACAGGATTAATCCCCCATGTTTGTTTATAATCACTGCTAATCTGTTAGCGCCGATTTGGATGAGCAGCTTGTGTGCATGTGTGTTCGTATGTGTGTATGCAGGCCTGCTGTGAATGTGTATGTTTTCAGTGTGTGGTAATGATGTTTACTGGGAGAGAAGATCAAGGACTTGGAGAGCTATTAGAGCGACAGCCATGACATTGTCCTCTACATGCTATCCAAATGAGCATCTCCTTATAAACAGCAAAGAGAGTGACACAAGACCAGGAGAGAGCACCAAAACAAACACAGATGTAGGCAGAAGGCATAAAGATTCAGGCGCCGTGCGAGGAAATGGAGCAAGCTGCTGGGTCAACACTGAGAACTGTTGATAGCCGATACATCGTCTCTGGGATGGGATGAGGTTCGCAAAGACAAAGACGAAGAGTAAGACAGTAGCTGCAAAGAGTAATTTAAAGATCTTAAAGGGGGGAAAAAAGCTGTTATTTTTAGGATACTAAATAACTACTTTTGTGCAAAATCAATTGAAATCTGGATCTAGTGAATTTAAATGTGGTTTTATAAGGTGACTGTTGGGCCTTGGCGGATGTATATGTGGAAAAGTGTTCGACTCGTGTGATGAAAGAAACTAGTCGGACTGTAAACAGTGTACAGCGTACCAAAGTAAATTACATCTGCAGTATAACACAGATCAAGAAAAGCGTGTGTAAAAACAAGTGATAATAGAACCAAATGGGAGAGAATGATTTGTAATTTATGAAGTGGTGAAATCTGCAATCTTAAAAAATAAATGTCTGGCTCCTTCCACAGTGAGGGAATGCTGTAGGTTCAGTGATTCATTCATCCAACTTACAGTGAACATGAGGCGTGAGTGATAGACAGTTGCCCTCCCTCTTGTGTCTTGAAGTCTCAAAGTGGGAAGCAGAACCAAATCCTTGATTCAATAATTAGGTGTTGGAAAAATAAATGCGCAGTACATGATAGGGTAGGACTTTGTTAGAACAGCTCTCAGCTCGAAAGAATACACACACACTTCTTAGGCGTATTACATTCAGAGGAAAGAGTAGAGAGAAAGGACAGGAAGTATACCCAATGCATAAAAGTGTCTTAAACATATCAGATGTAAATGTAACAATTTAAAAAACACACAATTTTCATTCAGTGGTTTTAGCATTTTACAAAAATGAGTAATTTCAAATATTTTGTATGTTTAGCACTGTTGTAGACATTTATATATTTCACATCCAATGGTTTGCCCGGCAGACATAAGCAGAAGATGATTAACTTAAAGATCATGGTAAAGGGACAGTAGAAAATAAAATATACTTTATGGGGTTATATACTACAGGCATTTGGGTCAATGCAGTTTAGTGCTTCGCATGGGCCAAGGAAGAACAGACGGGCCGCAGTACATTGACCAGTTCCCTCGAAACTTTGATGTACAGGGCCTCAGAGATGTTCCCTACACTGCTTTCCCAGAGTTCATGTTTCACAGAGGAAAACAAGGCTCTAATAGAGCAAGTTAACTTGCTGGAAAATGGATGGCAGCAGATGGAGCAATAAGCTCCCCCAAAACAGTCATAAGAATAAAGGCTGGCTCGAAAATAAAAGAGTACATAAGGCTGGCTGACCGTCCTCAGTCAAAAGACAGTGAAGTAAAGAGTCAAGAAGAACTGGAAAAGCAGGTGTGATGCACTGAAGGTGACAGAAGCTGGCTCAGAGAGTACAAAAAGAACTGGAGGAGGAGAAGATTCAAAAAGTAAACCCGGAGAAGAACAAGACTCAACAAGATAAAAAAGATTGAGAACAAAGACAGTGAGGCGGTGGAGGAGGAGACAGAGCGGACTGAGGACACAAAAAATTAATGAGAAAAAAAAAGACAAATACAAAGAACGTGAAGAAAAAGTTGAACAGGGGTTGGCTACAAAAACACATCCCTAGATCTGAAACCCCTACCTGTCCCCGTCTCACCCAGCTCATACCCTACCCCCCATAAAACATACCCATTCTCCATCCCCCTTCAGATCCACCCAGGTTGAATATATTGTTAACATGTTCAATGCAGCTCTGTTGACTTGGATTACATCGGTTTTCCTTTCTGAATATCAAAAAACCTTGTATCACCCTCTTAAAACACACTTAAGATTCTTCAAACATGAAGTTTTTATTTTATTTATTTGTCAGATAAGGTCAAACACAAAAACACACAACAGACGTGATTGAGTAAAAGCATTTGCACAGGAAGACAATAAGCAGAATAAGAGATAGTTGCAGACAAGTTTACCGATGTTCCTGCTTTAAACAAGACAAACTAACTTTTTAATGTCGATTTAAACGTCTCCAGTGGCTGGAGAGTGATCAGTTAAAAGTGTTCTGTCTCATTATGCCAAAGAGAAGTGGCTGGATATGTGTACACGTATTCATCACTTCTGCACATGTCCCAAAGCGATTCCAATTAAATACATCAGGGCATGTTAATATCAGACCCTATTAAATCTCATCCTAAGTAAACAGTTGACCTGAAATCTTCAATCAGAATGAGAAAATGTGCATGGAACTGCAGCCACTGATGTGAACGCCCTGCCCTGGCAAACCCAGCAGGTATGAGCGTGGGTGATCACAGCTTCCTGGTGCAAAGTAAGACATACTGTAGATACATACTCACCTGTTAGTCCCACTATAGAAGAAAATGCGCCATTGAAAGAAGCTACATTCCCACTCTCAAGAAATCAATTATATCAAATATATATTCTTCCATCTAATTGGTGTGGAAGTAAATGTGTGAACATTGTCTGACAGCCTGTGAGGTACGATCTGCGGTTCATTATATGTGTGTGTATATATATCTATATGTTCTTCTGCCTGGGGGCACACATGTGAGTGCGTGCTTCTCCACAGCCACTGCCCTGTGCAGTTGTGGCTCATAGCACAGGCACAAAGTCAACACTGCTGCTTCTGCCATAATAATTTGTACACAGTCAATTACGTCTGACCATGTCTTTTAGCCTGAACATCACTGATCTGCAATTGATTAAAGTAGCTTAATACTGTAATAGCAATACAATATTGATTTTCAAGAATGACAACTCTACGACAACTGTATATGCACAAAAGACAGCAAAAACTATTTACTGTTTATTCCTCCACTCATCACCACATGCAAAGTCTCTCTCACAAGCGCGCACACACACATACGCACACACATACGCACACACGTGCGCGCACACACACTCACAGCATTGTCTGGTCCCCACTGGGGGGCAGCAGAGATTTAGATGGCTTTTTGCTGCCTCAATATATAGTTCTATTCTTGCCTCCATCTGCAGCCCATTTTTCACCTCTGCCTCCATTGGGAAGAACCATATTTCTTCCATTCATGCATCTCCTATTGACACCGATGTATATTAATGATACATAAGGCATGATTTATGCAGCTTGGCACAGAAGTAAATGCAGTTTATAGAAATATGGATGTGTTGAGAACCGAGTTGCATTTCGCTGGAAGTTTGTTTTCTTATTCCATATAGTTTCTCAGGTTTAGGTTTAGTAGCAAGTGTGCAGCCTAGGAGACACTGTTTCCCCTGCACCAATCCACAACTAAATGAGCAGGTGTTTTGTCTTAAAGTTGTACCTCTTCTTTCTATTCCAAATGAAAATCACAGATCCAGACCTGCGACACCACACATGACAATAAAATACGTGTAAAAAATATAAAAGTGTGTATGTGTGGATATATTTCTTATTATGTTCTCACTTTGAGTATGGCTCATTTCTTTCTTGAATGTAATACAGGCTTTGGTCCTTCAATGGTATAGCAATAAAATATATTGCTTCTTTTTGGTCTTTACAGGGTTAAAATGACAAAATGACAAACTGAAAGAACCGGCCGAAAGAATTGAAGCTCAATTTGAGGTAAGTCCCCTTGGTTTGAAGCCTTTTACAATCAAAAGTCCAACTCTGCTCTGGTCCATTCAGCTCTCAGCATGTCAGAAATCCAGCCTCAAGGTATGAAATAGCATTGCACACTCCAATCCATCTAAAATCTCCAACATCACAATCGGTAGCATTTTACCTCCTGTCACAGAACCAATATCAGGCTTTTTCCTTAAAGGCATTAATTTCAGGTGAGCTAACCTGGCGGCAGGGTGGATTTCTTTCATCAGAGCTCAGCATAAAGGCATCAGGTATACCGTGCCAACTTACCCCTTTTAGAGGATCTTTGTGTGTTCTTTCAGGCAGTGTTACAGCATGAGCCAGTGCTTTCTACCTGGGTGACAGCATGAAATGAATCAAATTTTACAATATACGATCGTTGCTGCCGGCATTGCGATACCCAGCCTAGGCTTTTTTTCGTCAAAGTCAAAAAAGGGCCTTCACAGGAGAAACAGGCTTTTCTGCCTTCCATTATACGCCCCACTAACTGCATTTAGGACAAAAAGAAATGGAACCCAGACAATTTGACATGCTCACGTGGCCTCGAATTATACTGCTGTATATACCCCCTCATGTTTTCATGAAATGTGGCTTGGATTCATGTTTGACAAAACATGTGAACCGTTATCGTAGACACATGGTCTTAGTATAAAATTGGCAAATTATACGTTGATAGTCATCTGAACAGAATGAAACATGAAGATAACAACGGAAAGCAACATTACATGTTCAGAAAGTCTTCATATTCTTTCCATAGACTAATATATAATAAATAAACATGCTGTACTTTTCTCCTCTAAGTTTCAACCAAAGGGGGAATTAAAGCATTGTGTTCCCTCTCATTCTGTAAGGCTTCTTGTCACGAGTTGAGCGTGCATTGCAGAATTATCACTCAAATACACATTTCCGTGCCCATACCCCTGTTAAGCACTGCTAATCTTCTGCAGGAGAGAACGAAAGAGGAAAGCATCTTGTTTCCTTTGTCACCAGCAAGCAGATAGGGATGGAAAAAAAACAGGGATTGATATGGGTGTGTGTCTCTCTGTGTCCTATTAAGGGCTATTGTTCCGTCTTATCTACTGGAGACAGCCTGTACTGTCACAGCCTGGGCTGGCAGGCCTTGTTTGTTTTCAATCTGCTGGGGGCCATTCACTCGGCCCTTGGGCCACAGGTTAACATGCAAGGCTTCCAAATCAAGGAGGGCCTGCTGGCTCTAATCGGACATCTTGGAATCACTGGACTGCTGCTGGCGAGAAACAATTACTCTATTTCTGTCCATGATTACCTTCTATGGTCAGTGTGTTATTTTAGATTACTTTACACTTTTGTCTTGACTTGACATTACAGCTAAATGTCAAGTAGTATCCAGACCAGACAGTACAGAACTTGCCTCCCTGAGATTTATTTTAGGTGATGTGACAGCTAAATGGGGTGCGAGAACTAGATAGAGTACATTTGATCTCCTGACAAACTGGTTGAATCCCTGAACTCACAAGCAACTAACTAAATTGCAGTACCAAATTATCTGTGCAGATAATTGATGATTGTTTGAATATAGTTGACAAAAAAGAAGAAAAAGGGTGATATCACCCATTACAAAAGATCAGGCTTAATCATTTTATTCTTTGAAAACAGCTCACTGTGTAAATATGTTTTTCTTTCAACACGATAAAGCTATGAATAGAAGGGAGAGCACAGTGTCATGTGCTCTTTGACACACATGCAGGAAGGATCAAATGAGTAATGCAAGCCATGTAATAAAGATGCTCATATGGCAATCTTTTATGGAACGTTTACTAGTTTGAGCATCTGCTCTGGCAAACGGAGGAGAAATTTTGCCTGTGCAAATCTATTCTTAGAGAGGATACGGAACTAGAAAGAGAATGACACAAAGGACGACTGAGGGAAAAGAGGGTCTTGAAGTCAGAGAGTGAGGCGAAGTGAAACAGATGGAAGAGGGAAGATGGAGAATAAAAGAGACAGAGAGAGGTGATGGGAAGTGGTGCGGTGTCTGGCTTCTATTGAGGGCTAGGATTGGTCCTGGCAAAGAGGGATAAGAGGCAAATAATTATCTGGCCTGCTGAAGCATGACAGTCCCTTCTTGGAAGTGTGGCGAGACAGACTGAGCATTATGTCAAAGATGGACCATGTCACCGGCGAAGACACCTCTTGACAGACAGTGGCATCTGAAATTTCACTTGACGTTAAAACATCCACCACAACAGGCAGCTGGATACCTGCCTGATCAATCCCTGGTGGAGATGAGGTTTCCATGTGCCCTTTTGAGTGGTCTAGCCTTTGCATTGACTTAATTTTTTGACATATATACTTAATCCAGTTTAGAAATTGTGCTTAGTACTTTAGTGATTCTTTTTAAAGCCACATAAGACCAGCGTTCTCATCTCCTACGAGGGGTACTATGCTATTTTACAGTGTGAACCCTGCTGTGCATCGATATGTCACACTCACATCTCTTTTAGTCTTTTCACATCGGCCCAAGAGTACTACATGGACATTGAGCTACCTCCTGGCCCCTCTGACTCCAGGAAAACGAAATAAAGGCAAGAAGGACTTTGCCTCCAGCCAAGAGAGGCTTGTGCAAAGGCATCAGTAAGGTAGAAAAGAGGGAGTGAGATGAGGAAAGGTGAAATCTGGCAGAACCCATGTGAGCAGAGCACGGATCCTGGAGATGGTCCTTCAGGTTGGCCTTCTCTTGTGAGTGAGCAGCAGGGTCATGGGCCATGTCAGCTGCCTTTAAGCTGTGTGTAACTAACCATTCTGGACTGGTCCTCTGTCATAGGTTAGCTGGTATTTTACACAATGAGCTTCAGGTTTACTTGAGTAGCACAATATCACATGCCATGATTCAATGGGCTTTGCATGCGCATAAAAGGAAAGGTTCTTCATATCATCAAATTCTAAGAGAGGTTCAGACGTTAAGGAGATAGGGTTTCGGGTGAAGAGTTGTTGCACAGGGTAGGTTTGTGGTTGTGTTATGGATGAGATTTGTAGACAGTGTTATGAATGAGCCATCTTGTTGGAGTATGGGCCGGGTTTCTTTGAAATGGACCAAGTGAAAATATGACCGGGGCCATGTTTGTGGTAAGAGATTTAGTCACTGCCAAACTAAATCTGACAATATTTTGGCCACTGAGGATTTGGATATAATGGGTGTTTGAAGTGGATTCAAGTCTGCTCCAGTCTGGGCCAGTTGGTGTTGACAGTTGGGAGATAAAAACCATACAGCATGTGGTGTTTAATGATTGCAATCCTTCGTCTTTTGCCAGTCACCGCCATCCATTCCCACTGACTTCATTTTGACTGGTGTTAATGGCAAAAGAATACCAATCCAATAAAAAAAACTGTCTAAAATGTTCATCAAAGACAAAAGTAGAGCAGTGTGTTGTGACTGAGAGTATTATATCTCTCTCATATCAACCATATTCGTCTCTTTTCCTTTTAACCTTTAGTTGGATTTTCCTCTTCGAAAATGCAGCATATGAGCAAAGGAAGCTGATGGATAACCATTTCTGTGTTTGCTGCAGTCATATGACTGGGACTTGGGGTTTGCCTACTAACACATGTAGCATCATATTTAACATTTTAAAGATGTAAGTGTCCTTTTCCTGCAGGGAGATCTTAAAGAGCATTGGTAGTTTCTGCTTCAACCGTTTTTTTGTTCTTTTAATGCAGTTTTTTTTCTGTGTATGAGTCTTTTGGCCTGCACCAGGATTAGGCTAAGTGGCCAATCTAAGCCCAGTATTAGATTACCAATAAATGTAGATATGGATTTTGACAAAAGCTTCATCTCAGGGGATAAATGTGATGTCCTGGAAATGGTATATGTTATGGATTAAGGCCAAACTGTGACGGTCCCCTCCCAAAGCCATGCCATGTCCTGTGTCAAACTGCCTTGCCTGATCCTGAGCCACAGAGAGACCTATATTGTGAATCAGTAACGGCACATAAAGTGAAACCAGTGAACCAGTTATCGTTGCCTGTTTTACCATTGCATCCTGTCATAGGAACACTTAAGCTGAAAACACATCACAAGCTTGATTGTGGCTGCTAATGGTGGAGATGGCTCAGCAGGCGTGTTGCTAACGGTTTGGAAAAATGCCAATAGTAAATAGAAGTCAACTGAGATTCTGACTGTTGAGGCAATCTGCGTTTTATAACTTGGATCACTATCTTCCTGGATGTAACTGAGACAGAGTTTGTAGTTGCCATGAGAGCATACACAAAGTCGATGTATTAAAATGAAAGAGTGCCAGTGCTCCACTCAGTCTCCATATGCCGTCACAGTATTGATGCATCAGTCTCAGCTGCCCTCAGCTTTTTCATGTATAGTTCAGTCTGTGGGGTGTTATACATCGTCAAATGGCATATTCAAGTGGAAGTCGTGCCAATAATCAAGACACAACATGACAAGTTCAAGAAAAGTGTAGTATCCGTGAACGAAAATCTGTCAACACACTGGGAAAACATCCAGTCATCATTTACATTATTATGATTCCCATAAAAAAACAAGCTCTCATCTTCACTCAGTTTGAATTTAAGACTGACTGTTTGCTGCCTTAGGCTAAACTGAAAATGTTTGTGAGGATGCGCTTGTTTTTTTTGTTCATCTTGCATGTACTGCTGTCTTACAGTGTTAAATCTAGCATTGTATTACACTGCTTTAATATTAGAGAGGTTAAAAATGTGAAACATTCCCGCAGTAATATATACTAGTTAAATACAGACATTCCAATGATAAAATACATATTTATCGATAGATTAGACTTTTCATTCTAGGGTCATTGACTGACTTTATCTATTCACTTGAGGTGCCTGATCATCTGGAAGCTGACTCTGATATTTAGTTTTCCTTGTAACTGTGCATAGCGTTGGGATAACCTTGTTGTTGAAGGGTTTGAAGGACCTGTTAAGACACTCAGACAGTGGTGGATGGTGCACGTGTGGCAGGCACTGTTATGCAAATCAGTTGCTATGAATGCACCACTTGCTGCTCATGTGCACACCATTTTTTTTATTTTTTTATTTTTAATTTAAATAAATTATTTTAATAGCAGCAGATGTAATTCTTAAGAAATAAATACTACTGCAAAGAATATTTGTCTTTCACTCCATTATAGTCATATCAAGGGCTTAGGTCTGGTTTCAGAAGTAAGGTTGGCATGTTGAATTATGAGATATTCGGATTATCAATTAAGATGATATAGAAAACTGTGCTTTCATTATTATTGTAGTCAAACAAGTAAAATGGAAATAAATTCAGTGTCACTGTCGAGCAAATGTGGGGTAGGGATATGTAGAGGCAGGGCTTAACAGTTTTATCATATGGATAGTTGTGTTAATAATAAATGAGAAAAGGAGTGAAGTTGCATTCAAGTCATTTCAAGATAAAGGGATTTTCTTTCCCAAGGGAATAAAGTTCCTGAAGGTTTACTTTTGAGGAACAGAAATATGTTTTGGGGATTTAATTAATGCAAGGAGAGCAACTTTAAACATTGATAACAATATTTTTTAGGCGCAGCTATTATGTTTAGGGTGTTATTAAGAGTATGGAGCGATGCACAGAAAAGGACAGAGAACAGATACAATGCAATAGAGAGTTGTCATGCATGATGCAGAGTGAGGAGAGAGACAGACCTAGTGGGTGGTCCGTCAGATGTCAGTGATGGATGTGGAAGTTGTCTCCCGTTGCTCACCTCAGGGTACCACAATGCCCATGAACACACACACACACTTCCTGTACATGCAGCGAAGCACAAACTGTAGACCTATGAGCAGACACATACCCACACACCCCACCCTCAGCATGCACACACAAACCACTTTGCTGTGAATTGGACTCAACAATTGGAGCCGGTGTAGGGCAGGCATATTATTCATCATGTCGAGTCACTGCTGACAAGTAGACATAAATATTCCTCAACCCCTTCACCAAGGGTTAACGGCTGTCCATCAGGCAGCAAAGAGACATTCAGAGCAGCATGTGCCTGACGTAGACACACAGTGTGGGCACTTTCACCCCACTTGCAAGGTCATTTATGGAGATTGGGAAAAACCTCGGTGGACAAGAAGCCACACGACGCAGGCGTGAATACTCCGTTTCCGCATGTTTACTTAATCTGAGAGTTATGTACAAAGTCTCACCCACACACCAGAACATTTTAGGATAAATTTACATTCATATGCACCCACTCACATTAACAGACTTTTATTAAGTAAGATTAAAGGTTTACTTAAAAAGTTGACTTTCATTGTGTCTCTAGCTATGTTGTGCTCTACTCAAGAATTATTTTATTAAAGTGAAGAAATGCATAATAGTTGGGGAAAGGCATACATAATCATCTCAGGGACTGGCTACAAAAAAACAGCAGCTGAATATAAAATAGCCAACATTTCCTGCTTTGTTCCTAATGCTGCATAGCCAATAAAAATTAATTTATTTTAATGTATGCACACAGAAGGTCAATTATCCAAATGATTCCAGTTCAGATTGCACCTGATCTTGAGAGCCAATGAGCCGTCGAAAGGGCAGATGGGTGTGCTTTGCAAGGCAAATCCTTGCCCCAGCCCTCTTTTTTTGTCACCTCCCTACTATTTGCATGTCTAAATGTGCATGCCATCCTCTCACCTTTTGTAAAATGAATTTCACAATCGATAAAAAACTTAGCATTTAACCAAGCCACGGAACAAGATACAGTAAGTGCAGCTACGGGCAACTGCTACACAAAAACACCTAAATAAACACTTGCTCTTGATTATATCATACTGAGCACTGAGTAATCTCATTATTAAGAAGCAAATAGAGAGAAATAATTATGATTAATAATGTAAAAATGGATTCAGAGTCTGCTTTACATATTCCCAGTGTAGATATGAGGAATCTATGAAGTCATGTGTTCCTGTCAATAAACAGGAAATGCTTTGACTGTTTACATAGCTTCTTCACTCTTTTCAACTGAACTACCTTCCTACTCAAAACAAGTGGCATTCCTGCAATTTTCTCCTTAAAGCCTATTAAGAGTCCCGTAGAGACACAACTCAACACCATTCTAAGAATAAATGTTCATTAACAGGAGAGTAGGAGTTTTGTCAGGGCCGTAAGGAAACGCGAAAGCAGCCAATTAAACAAGTACAAGCAAACCTTAGTCGTCAGGTGCAACTTTCACAGCGAGGAATTAATTACAATTACAAACAACATACAGTATGCTACCAAACCTATGGCCAATGACAGAGAACAAGAAAACACTTAGTAGCATCGAATTTGCAGATGGACTGAAGTAAAAGGTTTCCAATTGGTGCCATTATAAAAAGACAGGACACATAACAAGTGAATAAAGAAAAGAAAAATATTTTCCGTTTAGCTTGAGAGGCACTTTAGTCGGACTGGAATAACCTCAGAGAGCTGTAATTCTGATTAATGAAAGGTTATCTTCATATGACATCCTCAACCTTTGCCAGCCCCCTCTCAGCCTCTATCTATAGAACCCCTCTCTACAAACCCACCGATTTATTTTTCATCCTCGTCAATGACCGAATCAAGGCATTTATTGAAAGGCGATGCCTGCTTTTCGATACCACTCAGCTCTAGCTAAATGAGTAATTTCGAAATTGATAGAATAGACATATTTTGCGCTCCACTCCAGCGTTCTCTCCCCTCCTCCCCCGCTGCTGTGGGGTCTGGGTATGTGCGTGCTAAATTGCCAGAAACACCCAAACCTGCTAGAAACAGATGGGCACAATCATGGTTTAATTTTCAAAAAGTCAGACATCGATATACTGATTGGGCGTGTTAGCGTGCTCACTTCCCGCTGCAGTGGGAGCTGTTAGATGACATTTTTTCCTCGTCCTCAAGCCTCATCAAATATAGAAGTGGTCTGCTTGCATATGCTAATAGAAGATATTTAGTTGTCTTTCGTGACATTTTGCTCCACAGACTTCTGATGGAGCTCCAGAGAACAGAGCAGCATATAAATTAGCCATTAAGGGTTTGCTCAGGTATTAAAGGGATTAGAGAAACCAATAAAAGCCTCAGGAGGAAAAAGGAGAGGCTGAGTACATTCCAGATCGATGGAGGTCTCATCTAGGGGCTGGCTACATGTCAGGGGAGCCACATAAGGTGGACAAATAACGTGACCTTTGAACTGTAGGTGTCTACTGGAGCTATTATACTAATAAACACCTATGACCTTCAGAGCTTTACGCTTATTTGATTTGGAGAGCTGTTGTTGATCAGACCAGTAACAACAGTGTTAAAGATAATCCATAATTTACTGGTGAGAGTAACATAATGAAAAGAAAAAAAGTAAAATCATGTGTAAAAATCTTTGAATTACAAATGCAAATTATTTTTAAGCTGATTTTTGGGTGGAAACTTATTCAAAACTATAATCCACACATTTTCTGCATCTTCTAGCTGAGCATGGCAACTGGTAAGAGATACCTGATTCCACAACAAGACACTTTATATGTTGAAACAACAAACAATTGGCATTTGTTTATTTGATATACTTTCTGGTACGTTCCTTATACCTATAATGGCTGCCTAAGATATTTAGTATCAAATCCAATAGAGTCATTTTAACACGATATTGACTTAGACATTTTATGGGCTTGGGACTCCTGGCTCACGTTGTTCCATCAACTACTGGCAAAACTTTGAAAACAACACAGCTTAAGTCTTTTAGGCGCTCTTATACATCTTCATTTCCATGAAAGTAGCCCACTGCAACTGCTGTGGAAAACTGTTTGATATGATCAAAAGCACCAGAGCAGTTAAGTGGACCTCCTGGCGAGACTGTTAAGTTAACTTCAATTGCCACAAGGTCATGAATTAACTTTCAAACTCAATATTCAAGACGTATGCCTACACCTAGAATACCACTAGAATAATTTTATTATTGTGATAAGAACTACCTAAAATGACAGAAAACATAGTATTTGACTTCCATTTTGACTTGTTTGGTTCTCGTTCCATCCATTAACATGAATGTGGTAGCTTTTATGACCTATACTGCACACAGCCACCTGGGGGACGATTAAAAAGCTTTAGCTTCACTTTTTGGGCACCATTTTGTCCATTTTTAATGGTTTATGATAGTGTCAAAGACAAACAAAATCCAAACACCGTTACATTATTTCCACTGGACATTTTATCTTTATGGCCCTGTAAAAATAAATTGTAACATACTTGTGGGCATTATTATCATATTATTTACCGTTGTTTAATAAACATCATAGTCCTCTCACCGATCTTTGACACAGCACTGAAAGAGTTATAGTAGGGTTAGGGAGTGTTCAGTCCCTCATCGATTCATTCTGCCAACCCGTAAGTCTCAGCAAATAAACTCTTTCAGATCCTTAAATAAACAGGGATACTCCCATCTTAGCACTATCAACCCACTGTCCCATATACAAGTCAACCACAGATGGCTCCGACTAGCCTGTTTGTGTGTGTACATGTGCTTGTGTGGGCATGTGTGGCAGAGAGCGAATGGAAGTCTTCTTCGGCAAGATGAGCTCCAGTGATTACAGGCTGAGACAGTTTTCTAATTATTCTGTCAAACATCAATCCTGTGGGCTGATGCCGGCCGTCCTGTGGCCTGATGGACAATGTAATCACTGCTAGGAACCACCACCCCACACGCTCATCCCCACTCCTCCAACCATTTTACTGCTCTCTGCTCCAGTCCCTCTTGCTCTTCACCCACTGGACTCTCATTTTCCTTTCTTTATCACTCTCTTCAACACAACACTCTCCCTCGATCCCTCTCTGTCAGTACTCCTCTTCTATTCTCGTTCCCTTCACAGTATTTATGTCATACCAACTACGAATGTTGCAGGACTGTTGAATGATACAATCAGCTGTAGGACTAAGACCAGGATAAAACGTGGGAAAAAGTTAATATAGTGGGGGGGAAAAGGAGACCAGGAACAAAAAAAATCAGAATAAGCTGTTGGAGGCAAACAGAGTGAATGATAATTCTATCTGGTACATAAAGACAAGACACATACATGAGGAGAATAAATCTAACTCAATCAAACCTAGTGTCATTGCCTGTGTATACAAATCTCTTTTTCTAGTCATTTTCTTGACTAATAATATCTTCAATTAGTGACGTGGATACTTCTTTCAACAAAATGTACATGTCACAGTCACATCTTTTACTTTGGATTCTAAAAAACAATTCTGATGGAGCTCTGCACTTTTTTCTCTCAAACCCTTTGCTAAAAGTTCACAAAGAGGGTATCAAATATAAAACTTGAACTTCTCTAAAATAAGTAGCTACTGAGATACATTAAGAATCCATTAAGGTGAGAGAACATTTTTATAGAGAATGCACTGAAGCACATTTAGATTTTCACAAGTCTAAGGCAGGGATTTCTCCATTATCGAGTATTTACCAATAGATCTGTGTACTAGTGTGCTGATATTGTGTGCTACTGTGCTTAAAATAAATCTGAGGGTAAAAGGGCTCAGAGGTTGTTGTCTTGGCAATCAAACCTCTATAAAGCAAATGTCGCATCATCCATAACAATGTGAGAGTGATAATGAAAAGAAGGAAACAAATTCTGTACTGATATAAATCAAGTATTAAGAACATCTTGTCTTGTATAGTTTAGACATATGCCACTACATTTTTAAAAGACGCAGACAGAACAATCTGACGATATCTGCTGCTTGAAAATTACATGAGAACGGCAACATTCCTTACCCACGGTTTTATTATTTAAAGAGAAACCTTCCCATTTTTACTGTGATGACAAACAAGATTTTCGTTAATATGTAAAGGTATCCACAGACATCTGATTCTACATTGTGCTTCTGCAAGATCTTAGCCTTTGCTCTTCTCTCCCAGTGCCTCTCAGTTATCCCAATACAAATCTCTTATCCATCTGTGTCTTCCTCTGGCAGGAGCAGATATTGACTGAAATAATAGTGTTGGAGATTCATGTTCAACATTGGCTCGGCTGCTTGGTGAACAAGGCAGACAGCTGCAGCAGCAGACAGTCATGTCAGCTTGGGCAGCGTACGAGGGACTGAACTGGATCACACGATCTGATACCAAATTCTTTATACCGGCTGTCACCTATCAGGAACACAGGGACAATAAGATCTGGATAAGGAAATGTGGGGTGGCAAAAAATTCATTAATTCCGACAATGAAAAAAATACTATCTCTTGCCAAATGCTTGCATATGTGTAAATGTTTAACTGCATACATGACAGAGAGTGAATATAGAGGTACTGTATATATAAATGCAGTGTATGTGTAGCAGGGACGTCACAATAAGACATTTCGACTATTGTGCAAGGAAATATCACCGTTTCACATTTTCCCAGATATTTATTATCATCTCCAACTATATCCCGTTAGTTGTTAAGGTGTAACATTTGACAATTAACCATTTAATATGGTTAATAGGAAGAGGACAGAGAGAAAGAGTGTGTGTGTCCTCCTTCAAACTGGTCAGAAACCGAAAGTAGACAAGGATTTCTCCTCTCACTGTAAACTGCACCAATGGAGTTTAAGGGCCATATTAGCTAGTTCAAATTGTTTAAATTGATCTGGGATCAGGTAAAGATGAAGGTGTTGAAGATGCAGCAGCATGTTTGACGTGTCTTTGGCAGTCACTTTCCGCTGGCAAGTTTTGCAGATTGGATATCAATCTTCTTCAATGATGCCATGGTGAGTTTTTAGATTGAAGGCACTTTTGGAGGAAATAAGGCTGGTATGTCTGTTCCTTCTGACATTTTTACAGCATTGCTCTTCTCAACTAACGTTTCAGGTAAGTGCCTCACAAACACGAACAAGCACACCGGACACATGAGGAAATTTCACCACAAAGCACACGCACAAACAACGTGTCTTGTGAGATGCCGGACACCATACTTAGATATGGTAGTTTTTACAGTTATTACGGATGTGGGTATGCTGCGAGTCCTTCATCTTCACAAAGACATGCTGTCTTCTATCCTGACCCCGAGCACAGAAGAGAGACGCAAGAGGCGATTTCTCTGGAGATATGATGAGACGAACGTTTCATGTGAGCCTCATCATCTTTCCATTACGTACGATAATAAAGAAGTGTGCAGATCAAACATGAGGCTCATATCAAATCAGGCCTGGAAAAGCCAATTACATTGAAAATAATCTATTGCTGTACTGCTGCCGGCCTGTCTCGCCATACGAAGCAACAAATACCTGAAATACAAGAACTGAAGTGGAGAGTCATTTTGGGAAGACAAGACACTTAAACAGACAAAGTGTGTTTGTGAATGCTTGCTCATTAGGTCACACAGTTAGTAAGAAAAATATGTCATATATGAGTCAGCAGAGCCATTTTTGGAGTTTGCTGGCCGTCTAATGAATATCTTTCTGTCAATTAAGATACCAAAATCTTGATTAGAGACTAAAGTGAAAAAATATTTAGACACAATGCAACACTGTGCTTGCGAATGTCATACTATGGACTGTGGGGGTGGACAGCAATGAGGTTTAGGTGAACTGTAACATCATTGCATGACCCCGTCTAAGACCCAGGGGTTCTCTACAAGACAGAGGACAGAAAGGCTGGATGGTTTGAGACCTGTGTATGACCGAAACCAGAAGGATAATATGGGTCGGTGGATAGCTATGGCCTTCTTGGAACACAGCCCTGGGCACAAAATGCAATCTGCATGACATCACTAAGATATCAGCTGAATGCATCCACTAAGTTGTGTGGATCGGATATAATCATACAGCAGCTACAGATAAATGAAAACATCACAAAATGGTTCAACTATACCTTAAAACCCACAATTCCAAAGTGCAATTTGCACAATATCATAGCCTCAATCCCCTTTTTGTGAGTGTCAAGAATTTTCAATAAGGGTAGGTAGTTGTCTGGCATTTTCAGACTACTCAATACACTCCATTGATTTCACAAATAAAGTTCAGTCTACCTGTGTTGCAGACTGAAATATTACCAAGCTGTATATCGCTTCTGATGGCAGCTTTAAAAAATTCAACAAATAATCCTGTCTAAAATAACGTCCATTTAAAAAAGGTACGTTTCTGAAAGGCAAGGCTTTTATCGAATTGAAGGGAAAAGGGAAAAAAAGCATTTTCAAGCCGATGGCATCTCTAATTTGTTTGTTTGCTTGCTGTAACTGGCTAATTAATTCACAGAAACATTCAACAGCTCTCCCTGCAATTAACCTGAGTTTCAATGATGTGGCTTAACCTCGACAAGTGACTCTAAAAATAATAGCCCTCGAGGACAGCAAAGGGCACAGTGTTTGTGGTGTTGCTACATGGCTCAGAGAACACGAATGATCTCATCAACTGTTTGAGTGGCCTCCCATAATCCCTCAGCATGTGCACACATAAGTGCCAGAGGAGCGTGAAATGAGGGGGAGGGGGGGTGGATGTTCTGCGTCAATGTTTCCCAGCAATGGACAGGGTTTACTGTGTCGGTGATACACGTTCAAGTCCTGGACATATGGAGCACTGCAATGGTAGCACAAGGAAAGCTGAAGGTTTGGATGGATGGAATCTCAATTTATATAAATACCTTAATATAATTAGCAACAGCATTTTAAATTCATGGACATTGTCTTTCAGGCAACCACCGTCTCTTGGTTCGAGGTTGATTAACAAATGAATTACTATTATGAAGTATTCTACCAAGGACCAAGGACCCTCAATGAAGCTAAAACAAAATTTTTTTAAAAAGTAGTTCCATTCCATTCATCCATCTATTATCTGTACCGCTTATGCTTTTAGGGTTGCAGGGAAGCTGATGTCTACCCAAGGCTCACCCTGGACAGGTCGCCAGTGTATCACTGGGCCAACCTACAGAGACAAACAACCATTCAGACTTACATCAATGCCTAAGGCCAACTAGAGTCTTCAGTTAAACACAACCCAATCTGCATGTCTTTGGACTGTGGTAAGAAGAAACCAGAGAAACCCCATACAGATAGAAAATGCAAATTACATACAGAAAGATTCTTGCTGTGATGCTACTGTGGAAACCAACACACTATTGTGCCGCTGAAAAAGAAGAGCAGCATGAAATCCCGACTGATATTCTCACTACTGTAATGATTCAGACTTTGTGCAAAAGAAGAACCCTTGTGCTTCGTCAATCAGGAGGTGAAGAGCAAGGAACATCAAGCTGCTCCCTTTGAGGGACATTAGAATAAATGAAGCTTTTGCAGGCTATGCCCTTCCCTGAGTGTTCGACTTCACAAGGTCGCTCAATCACACGGAGCTCCCGTCCCTGTGGCATCCAAAGGCTCCATCTGATCACTGGCTGCCTCCCCCTGGCCCCGTGGTGTGAACCAGGTGCTGCGATGACAAAACACTCTGGGCAGCAATAAGAGAACAGAGAGCGCAGAGCTCAATTAGCCCGAGCTCCAATCCCAGATCCTCTATTGATTTCCCACGGATGAGGAATGGCAGACAGGAGAAAGCTCAATCAGACATGCCCACGAGACCTGTCTCTCTCTCTCTGTATATGAGTGTGTGAGAGAGTGTGAGAATCACCAGGGGATGAATTGGTGCCAGACAAGGTGCTGGGATCAGGGTTTATACATTAGCAATCCATAATCTTTTTGCATACATAATATTTACGTGATAGGGTTGTCTTATGGTGGGGCTAACACTCACCCATAACCTATACGGTGCCACGCAGTCCTCACCCAAATCAAATGAAAAAAGAGATAGACATGGCATTTGTTTCCTGATGGGCGAATCAATCTGAAAGTCATCGGCTGCCTTGTGCATCTCTGAACAATTCCTTCACTTCCTCAAATTAACCTTCAGGAGAGGAATGTCTAGGGTGTGACAGCCCCCTCTGTTTTTCACTTATGGCTTGAGCCTTAAGCCCAAATTCAGGACATTTAAACCAATATGTTATTTAGTCCATTAGAGTTTACAGATGTTTTGTATTTTTGGAGTTTGGGTAAAAGAGTTTAGGCAATCAAGGGTGTATGTGAGGGAGCGTTGATGTGACCTCATATGTTATGTCCAATGTTCAAGTAAGAGATACTAACCCTGCCCAAACCCAAGGGGGTAATTGAGTTACATGCATAAATGAATACCACTAATGGTGTTACACTTCATGTCACACATGCACAACTCTGCAGAATTGCTCACCCACTTGAGTACTATATGTCCAGCTGGGTCTTACTGTCTCGATATGACTTTTTTTATTTTTAGATAAGTCATATAGTCCGCTCCAAAACTTACATGCTTTTAAAATAATCACAATGTTTCAAAGGTGAAATTCCTAGTCAATGCCCAACTTGCATTCAGCCTTGGTCAGGAGCAGTGTTTCTATCACCCATTCAGGTCAACTGCAACACTATTATCTACAAAGTTTCCCAGAACACAGTAATTGCCTATAGCACATCACTGAATAAATATAACACATTGTGTGTGTATGGCAAAAATATAAACGTCTTGCAAAATAACACTTACTCTGTTTTGTACACGTATCATAGCAGCTTCCTCAAAAGAGACATCACATCACTGCCTGTTACATTAGTAGCTGCCTCATAAGGTGCTCTCTTTTTAACAAGAACTGCTTTTATTCAGCTGTATCGACCTGTAAGTTCATTTAACTCAACTCTTCTCCCTTACTTTGTTCAAGTACTACAAACTCTATAGGATGGAGCTCTGAAGTCTGGGCAATAGATTTTCAAGTCAATATGAGCTGTAATTCAGATTCAAGAAAACATTCCACTACTTTGAGGTGTGTTTTCAATTCTCATCTTATCAAAGAAGTGATCATAACACTTGAGTGTTACTTGTGTCTCTAAGAGTCACAAGTAAGGACTGAACAGCATAAACACAGAGCGCTACAACCTGGAAGTTTGTTAACATTTCGGCACATCTGGTTCCCATGTCTAGGCTTTCATTATAAAAGGTGTTTTGTTCGCTGCCTGAAATAGGGTGTGCGGGTTAACACAAGCTCAAGACATATTTTCAATTTATTCTACGAAATAAAAGACATCAGTATTTTAAAAAAAATTGTGCTGATGAGCAATAATATGGTATGTACTAGTGAGGTGAACAAATTAACCATACAATTTTTGACTGTTGGTCCATTTAGGATTTCTCCATAACGTTAGACTTCAAACTTGGCAGGTGTATTTTTGAGGACCCATGTCAAGTAGAGTTGCCTGTGAAGTTGTTTTGATGAGTGTTCCTTGAGAAAATATATCCCTTTTCCATTTATTACTTGTTAGAATAAAATTGTTGATCTATACTACAAGGGCAATTTGCCATTTTAATCTCATTGGGTTACATTGGATGTTTCACCTCTGTCATAGTGTAAATCCAAGAGTCTCTCTAGACCCTGTCTAGTGCCCCTGAGCAAGGCACCTTACTCCTCCAACATCTGCTCCCCGAGCGCTGTACATCGCTCACTGCTCTGTGTGTCCTGCACACAGATGGGTCAAAAGCAGAGATTAAATTTCCCTACCTGCATGAGTGTGCGTTTGCATGTCTGTGCATGTGTTTGGGATAAATAAAATGCATCTGCATCTGCATCTACTTAATGTTTTATTTACTGTGCTTTTCAGTCGCTAGCTAAGTAGTTTTGAGTTTTGGGGGCAGTTCGCTAATCTGAGGACACAGACTATAAATCTGAGAGCATGGTTTATAAACTGCTCACACACACTTCTAAACCACAGCCTGCACATTAACCGAGGCTTCACACCTTCGTATATTCAGTATGTTTCTCAACATACATACACATGCTGTAAATTTAAAGAATAGTCAATTTGTATCATGTTCCCTATAGGCTTGTCTATTCAATTTGTGCAAAAGAGGATGAAATAAGAGAAACGGAAGAGAAGGAAGGACAGCGCATCAACTACACCTCATTCTATAGATCTGTCCTTCATTAATGTTGCACAAATGAGTGTTGAACTTTGGCCCCTATATGTTCGAGGCTTTGAATCAGCAGCCTCGAGTGCACCAACACACCCACAAGCTATATGCACAAATGAAAACACAATAATACAGTGGGCTGAAGAGAATGGCCTTATGTACCTACACACAGAGCAATTACATTTATTCAGCTGTTGGGGAATATATATTTCAAGGTCCAACACAGGGTCAGTGGAGTCTGGGTTTAGCTCATAACACAGGCTACATTACTGCAGTGATTTTCAATGTGCTGGAGCAGAAGAGGTCCCACGATACAGGAAAAACCCAGCTTATATCTGTCACTAACACAGGACTTTAATGCACTGTAAGCAAATCTGCAGGAAAAACCATTATATGAGGTGGAGCACTTTTCATATAATGGCAAACCAATGCAATGACCTAAACAGCCCATAACTGAACAAATAAGAAATATATCAGGCAGAGAGTCATTTCTCCCTTAAAGCACACAGCCGCCCCCTAAACTATCTGCCTTTTATAAGCAATGCTCATTCTTCCTCTGGCCTGGCCTCAATATGGCAGCCCCAGTGTGATGGCTGGGCTAAGTACTAGTCCCTCCATGGCTGGGTCCCTATTTAGTACTTGTATAATATTCTACACGCTGGGAATAAACTCCATTACCGTTGTAGCATGTTTTGTCCCTTCTCTCCTTCGCTCCTTCTTTCCTTCTCTCTGTGGCTTTACGTCGCTCGTGTTTATAACACAGGAAGCTGGCATCTCCCACAGGTCTTCCGCTTCAGGCAGAGGGGATTTATTTCCCTCTAAAATAACACAGAATGGGGCTGTCACATCACAGGTGACTCTTGTGATTAAAAGCTGTTGGGTTCCATGGGGGGGCGCATGTTTGTGATGATGTATGTATGACGTGGGTGCGACAACACAAGCATGTTTTTCGCACCCGTCTGTGTTTCCGTGTGATTTCCATCTCAGTCTTTGTCGCAACATTCAAGAGACACCGCCTTGTAAAGTAGGCCTCTTTATCTTTTTCCTCTGCAGGAGAGGATGATGCACTTTTCATAACATTATCCTCTGGTTGGAACCGGGGGCACTGGCTCTCTGTAACTTCATACATGTTGAAGCACATTAGACATGGGCTCAGACATCTCCATAGGAGCATGAGAAAGACAGTGCCTGGGCTCTTACAGGATTTAGCTAGCAGGCATGCAAGTGACGGGAACTCCTCACAGTGACTTTAATAGGATTTAGCTGGATGAAAGGCAACAGGGAAGAAAAGAGGGACACAAAGAAGCAGAGGGACTTCAAGAAGGAATAGGAAGACGAGGAGGGCGGGGAAAGACCCAGTTGATGAAATAGTTAGATGAGAGATTGGTAGGAGACACACCAGGGTGCCACTACTCAGTAAATGTCCAGGTGCGTATCACCGGTGAATAATATCAATAAAGACTCTTTCAGAGCAAACAGGAAACAGGGCTGGAGAGGGAGTAACAGTGGTGCCTCCCCTGCAGAGGTGGAGATGAGACTTTGGAGTGTTACTGTGACAACAAGGAGAGTGGTTAAAGGGGGACCACAGGTGAGTCAAAGCAGAGTCACTGAGCTGGAAAGAAGCAAAATACTCTGGCACTTTTCTCCAGGGGCTAAAGCATCAAGGGGCAAAAAAAGCAATGTGATTATGCAACATTAACAAACGCACATTCCTCCATATTTGCCTGGGAGGTGTGTGACCCTAGCTAAAATAGTGCTAATTGGAGCAGAGCACGTTGCATGCCTGGCCTTAATAAGGATAAGGGTTTTAAAGATTGCCGATCAAAACAAAAATTCCAATAAATGATTAGGGACAAAAACTAAATTTTAACAGGGGGGGACGTCATTTCTCTCTACTGTCACAACTCTGCTAATCCTTTCGATAGAAAATGTTTAAACATGTTAATTTGCGGTGAAGCCATTTAACTCAATTTAGAAAAAAAAATACACATAGCGTAGCAAGGCATTAGCACAAAAGATATTAAATGTGGCAACAAAAAAAAACAATAAAAAAATGTATTTTAATTTGGGATATCAAAATGTTTTGGTCTGATACAGTGACAGCTCTAACACAGACACATTAAATAAGGTTGTGCTATATAAATATGTCATCATTTACTCTAGCCTATACAAATTACAGAGAACAGCCTTAAGCCCTGAGAACAAAATGGATGTTGAGATGGACAAAACATCCATCTGCCACTTTCAGTACGGCACAGGCACAAGGCAATAACGAGGTTATTTGGCTGTTGGTATTTGCTGCCTTGTCCTGCTTGCCTACAGGTGATGTGAGGGAAACCTCAATAAATTCAGCCATTCTGTCAACAAACTGTTCCTTATGTGGATATGAAGAAAGTGGAGCTATTTATTTTAGCATGAAAAATAAATGTGTCTCCACTTTTAAAGCCAGGAGCAAAAATTCAAACAAAGCCGAGTGGTCTAGCAGAGCTACATAACATCTCACACATTAAACACACACACTAGGTTACACAATTGCGTTATGATTCACTCCTTTCTTCTGATGATTTCATTTGGACTCTTTTTCCATCTTCATGTTGTTCCAACTTCAAATACAGTATCCCCTTTCTTTCAGAGAATAATAATGTTTAAGTTAATGAATGCTGTGCAGGTAGATAGAGGGGAAAGGGAGCAAACAAGAAAAAGGAGGCTTTGTCATCCCCGGCTCCGTCTCTGCTATTCGGTGCCAGCAGTAGACTCACATCGCTTCCAATCGTGTCGGCACAATGAGCCTGAGACTTCAAAGTGGAGACCGAGAAGGAGAGCGT
This sequence comes from Pseudopleuronectes americanus, assembly GCA_038501795.1. Lineage (NCBI taxonomy): Eukaryota > Metazoa > Chordata > Actinopteri > Pleuronectiformes > Pleuronectidae > Pseudopleuronectes > Pseudopleuronectes americanus. The sequence goes on along the minus strand of CM076717.1, from coordinate 8,538,149 downwards.
GAGAGGAGACAGAGCGGAGGGGGGGAGACAAAAGTGTGGAAACTGAACGAGGAAGAAAGACGGCAGGAGTAGACGGACACCATTATACCTGTTTTTGAGGAAATGTGTGTCGTCATTACAGCAGGATATTCCCTGCTGTACCATCTGCCTGGCCGCTCGATGCACTTCTCTCTTTTCCACAGCGCATAAACTATTTAAATCTTCTCAGTCAAAAGTCACAGTGGTCTCTAATAAAAACTACAGACTCATATACGCGGCATAACAGTAATGGCCTTCCCTGCAGCAGCTATTAAACTCCTTTCATGCCATGCCAGTGAAAGCAGGCGTCCTCGTGCTCCAAACTATTAACTTGGAGGAGAAGAAATATTGTTCTCCCATCTTTCAGAACAATAACAATGAAAAATGTGAGGCTGTGTATAAATAATCAACAAAGGGGTTGGATATCTGAAGACCATGAGTAATGATTGTCTTTACAATTAAGGCAAATAGGACGCACAGCCCTCTCATCATATCTCATTCACAAATTAAATCAATAATTTTTGCCTCGTCACCTTCACCTGGCTGATGTTACATTTTATGTAAAATTTTCATCTCATATTTTGGACTTTTGGAATGGAAAATAAAAATAAAATAAAGGCAAATGAGCAGCTCCCTCTCTCCCTCTCTCATTCTTACTTTGAGATGATTAAAATTCCCTCCACATATCAGAGAAAGGTTTCTCAACTCCCCTTGTTGAAATGCTAATGGTGCTTACAACCCAGTTTAATGTCAATCCTACTTTACCCCCCCTTCCTGTTAGGGAGGAGCGGCCTGTCTCTATTTCCATACACAGCAGCAGGAGGGACAGGCAGCTGACTTACTCCCCCATCTGGATCAGGGGAATCGGCCCAAGACAGAAAAAGAAGGAGGAACAGGAGGAGGTGGAGAAGAATCACTCCAGTGGATTTTTTTTAGGGGGGTGGTGCAGTTTTTAAAATCTGATTTTTCTACCTTTGTTGCAAAGGGTTCAATAATGACATATGCTCCATACTAGGAGAGAGTGACAAGTCTTGTAGTTTTCTATTTCCATTATTGATCACAATTCTTTTTTTATCCACCATATTCAGTTTTATTTCTCACCACATGAATTCACTGAACAGAATCTGCACACAGTGGAAATTTGAGTAAGGCAATATATCACCTGCTGGGGGGAAATGGTTGGTGGGCTTTAACATTGGTCTGTTCACTGCTGTGTGATAAACATGGTGCAGATACTGTTGATGCCATTTACAGGCCCTCACAACTAACACTGAGAAAAACATCCAACTGTGTATTAGGTTTGGATATATTTTGAAACTAACAATTTAGTAGCACTTAAATGGCACTTACTCAAAATACTTTGTAGTTTTGCTTTATTTTGAAGAAGGGTACTTTGTACTTTCTTGATTCTTGTCGTCCTGGGTCTGTACCCTCGGGGTTGAATGCACTTATTGTAAGTCGTTTTGGATAAAAGCGTCAGCTAAATTAAATGTAATGTAATATTCAAGTATTTCCATAGTGTAATATTGACAGAATGTTTATTTAAAGAGCAGACTGTGAAAGACAAGCAGATTATTAATTTATCTGTGTTCATAACATCTATATTATTTTAAAAAGTTAAAATTAATCGAGTGATCCAGCAAGTTTACAAAATCGACATGTAGATATTTTAAGGAAACATTTTAGTTCGTAAACTGCGACAGCTTGTGCCTCAATAAACTGTTGGTGTATTTGCTGTAGTATTTCATCTCTAGTAGATCACTATAGGAAAGCTGTAACTGTAATTTGGCAACTCTCACATGAGCAGATATATTTTTTAATTAGCGTGAAACACGTGTTTTGAAAGCATGTATTGCTGAATCAAATTAACATGTGTCAATAAACTGAATTAGTATCAACTGCTCATCTTCATCCTGTACAACCAAGCTGTGTCAGAGCTGCTTATACGGAGACAACTGGAGGCTAATGCAGCGGTGTAGGAGTGACAGCGAGGAGGAGGAGGTGTGTATTTGCAGTGCGATGACTGTCAACACGCAATCACCACTGCACTGTTGTTACAGGGCTCATTTTGTTGAGTTTGGACTTATTAGCTTTCTGAACATGGAGCTTAATCACTTCTAAAAGACCCCAAACTGCCACCCACTAGAGCTGCGAGCCTTTCAGAAACACGCTTTGATTTGAACTTGTTTATTCGATTTTTGTGCCGTCTATAGAAAGCCAAGGTCTTTACAGAGGAGGGATTTACCATGCCACTGCAAGTGAAAACGAAGGCATATAATCACACAGGCTCACAGAGTCTGCTTCACTCAGTGAAACATGGACATATGCCAAGGTCCCTCGTCTAATGAGTGCTGTTGTCTCAGTGACAAAGCACTAACCAGACAGACAAGGCTTTATGGATGTGATATGACAAGATGCATGACTGTAGCATTAAACACAATTCTACAGTTGGCGAGTCTGCCTTGAAATAAGCAATTATATAATTAAAAAGTAAATGAACGCTGCATTTGATTGAATCAAGTTACAGTAAGTACAAAAAACCATCAACCTCTTTCGCCCCAAGTATTTGTTCCTACCTTAGGATCAGCAGTGAGCATCTTAAAGGCCTCGTACACCTGCCTCTCTTGGACTCCTCCGCCCAGGTCGAGGAAGTTAGCGGGCTTTCCCCCGTGCAGGTCAATGATGTCACACGTGGCCATAGCCAATCCAGCTCCATTCACTGTGAAAATGCAAACAAGACGCAAAAAATGTTTACTACCAAAAAATTCAAAACAGCAACTCAAAAGCAGATATATAGGTATCAAATATTTGTATGATTTATTTATATATCTCTTTATATCTCTTGAACCATTCATCTAATCAGCTTCACACTTGGTATTCGTATTGTTAAGAGTCCAAGGAAATAAGTTTTGTTGCATTTGGAGCGATTTGGACAAACAACCCTTTCCAAACAGACAGTTAAGAACGATCACTGCTCTATTTCAGTATCAAAGATTGAAACAAAAGTCTATGAGTGTAAAATGTGATGCCAACAGCAGTGAGCTAATTAAAATAACATCACCATCGCTGAAAGACGGATGACATGTACTGTTAGAACCCTCATAAGAGAAACTAGCAGTAATTTAACAACCAAAGAGCAAATAGCAGAAAAAAAGAGTCACGCTTCAAAAGTGAATCAGCTGGAAATCTCCTAATCAGGAACATTCAATGAGTGAAGTCGAGCAACACAGAAAATGTTATTATGACTCGACACTCTACTTCAGAGAAAAGAGTGATGATTAAAGGAGGTTCTGCTATGCTTCTCTGCGGCCCGTGTCATCATTTAGCCAACTGCCTGCGCGGCTACCCTGCTGAGTTGTGTGGGAGCCAAGTGCACACAAAAATGTCTTACCTCATTTGGTTTAGCCAAGCTGAACTTGTGTCCTGGCAAGCTCCCCGACCGAGGTCTCAATAAAAGGGAAATTTGCTTTAACAGCTGTCACTTTGGTGGCTCACAGAGCTCTCAAGGAAGCTGCAGGGCCTTAAAAGCTGTTGTTACTTTAAGAGAGGCTGGGAGCTGGGGATGCAGGATGGGGGGGTGTGCGTGTGTCTATGTGAGGGGGGGGGAAGCAATGCCGTAACGCTAACAGACATCTAATGTGTTTATGAGGCTACGGGGTAAGAAGCGTGAGCACCTGTTAGTGCTGCTCCACACTGTAAAAGCTTTGATTTATGACAAGAGAGGGGGCCTTTAATGAGAATGCTAACAATCTGGCTCACTAGAGACTTTCTAGGCGGATTATGGCTAATTAGAATGCATTGGTTATGGCAGCATTCCTTCTGGAGTCTTCAGAAAGCTGCTTGTAAATGTGGACTGGAGGAGAGCCCAGGCAGCCTTTACTTTGACTAAGTTTTAACTGTGTCCGAGGTTTTCACTTATGTGACTTCGGAGACGCATTAAAGCCTTGTGTCAGATGGGGGTTCGCATTTTTCGGTGAATGTGTGTGTGTCATTGTCTGTGTGAAGGAATCAGCCTGTTCTGTCATGAAGTTGTGTTTCCGTACCAAAACAAGCAATGTTCCCATCCAGTCCGATATACTTGAGGTCCCACTTGGCTGCCTCCGTCTCTGTGGGGTCGCTCTCAGCCATGTCGTCCATGGCAAACACGGCCTTCTGACGGAACTCGGCGTTGTCGTCGAAGTTGATCTTTGCATCAAAGCAAACCACTGGAGGAATTGTGGATATGACAAAGACAGAGTAAGGAATAAAGAAGGCAACAGAGGAAACACAAAAGTGAAACGGAGGAAAACGGCAGGCGAGGGAAAAGGGAAGAGAAGCAGGGATTCTGGCATAAAAAAAGCTAATTATCATTTCTAAAACCTGAAATTAATGAACTGAGGAGTGTCCCTTTGGCCTACCTTCCTTAATTACTTCAGAGGTGGGCTTACCAAGGCCTGTGTTTTTGACATTGCCTCCATGGAATAGACCACTATAGTAAATTGACTTCAAAGAGAGAACATTTCAAAGAGAACACACTCACAGAGCTACCTGAAAAAATATCAGGGAAGAAATGTAATAAATTGGTCGTAGAGATTTATCTGTACACAACAGCACTTAAACAATGACTGTATCTCAGAAGAATAGTTCAATGTCTAAATGAAATGCGCTTCTTTGCATTCTTGCCAAGACGTGAATGAGAAGATTGCCACCATGCTTAGCTTAGCATGACTGGAAATAGGAAAAAACAGCTCGCCTGGCTCTGTGCAGAGGCTGGAAATTCGGCAAACCAGCTCTCCTAAAGCTCTTTAATTAACTCTTCTTCTTTCATTTGTTCAAAAACAAGCTGTGGTTTCCAACAGAGCTCCGTGGAAGATACTATTTCTTAGTTTGGCACCATATCCCTAAAAGCATATGGTTTCCTTTATGGTAAGCTAAGCAAAGCATCTGCTAGTGCTACTTTCATATTTACTGTAAAAACTAATTTTAATTTTATCCAATTGTCAGTATGAAAGTGATCAAGCCCTCTCCGATTCATGGTAACAGATCGGCCCTGTTCAGACATGGTATGAACATCCATCCTGAGAAATCCAATCACAAGTGGTCAGCTTCAAGTTCTTGTGTTCACACCCTTTATCAAAATGCATCCTGTATGCGTCTCTCTGACCACTTAAAACAGAATCTCACTTCCGCTGCTCTATGGGTAGTAGTCACGTAGATCATTAGCATTCGCGAAGACCAAATGAGGTTTTTAATCCACTGCAGGTATCACTCCTTAAGTGGTGATTAGTGTTGAGATTGTGGCAGTGACCACAAAAAAATTAAGATATGGACACTGAGATGCATAAAAACATTTTGTGTAATGTGTGTCATTGGGAAACTGTAGCTGGTCAGTGGACGTCAGCTGAGTAGGAGGTCCTTCATATGTGGTTCAGGACACATTTGCATTCACACAATGTGGCCTGAGTGATTGGATCTCAGGACGCATTGAGGGCATATTTGGGTGCGTTGAGATGCTGACCCCTTCTGATTGGATCTCTCAGGAAGAATGTTATTATCAGGTCTGAACAGGGTGATAGACATCTTTAAAATTATTGGTTCAATAAATTAAGTTAAACAAATCTGAATTTACAAAATTTAGGCAAAATTGAATTTGTCTACCCATTTGGTTAAATAACCAAGAGAGCAGCCATACACCTTCAAACCATTCTCAATATGGTCGGTATGGTTTGAAGAGCGAGTATATTTATAGTAGAAATCCAGATACACCACACAATAAACAGAAAGAAAATAAGGGAGCATGGGAATTGACTTGTGTTTTGTTATACAGACAGAGAAACTTAAAAACACACACAAAGACACACAGCACATGCAGCAGACAGCCTCTTATGGGACTGGGGAGTGGACACATTGTGTCCTCAGGTAAAGTACCTCTCCCACTACACTATTCCCTTTGTTTTATTTTTGACACATCCATTATTGCAATCCATTGACAAAATAAATTCAGCTATTACCGAATGAGACACCAAAATACAAATTTTCCACCCTTGAGAAATTCTCCTTTACGATACACGTCTCGTCGAAATGCCTGACGGAAAATAGCTGCGCTCCCTTGTGACATGTGAACAAATCGAGCCAAAGAACGAGACTTGGTTTTAATATGAAGCTTGTCTACACAGCACCACCTGAGCTCAAGCTAGTTTCTCTCTCTTGCTGGTGGGAAAAGAAAACTCGCACCTCTCTGCTGTTTGAAAGGAGCAATTTTTTGTTATTAATATTCATATGTAATCACGAAACAACAAACTTCTTTTGTCAGTCTTTGATAAAGCATACTTTGAACAAGAATCTGATGTTGAGCAGACTAAATAACATCAAAGACGTGACGCAGATGCAGCAGGGTGCTGTACTACGTCTCGATAGCATCACAGTCAATCTGTGTTCAGGGTTCACACATCAGACGATCACTCTTATTTCTTAGGAAGAAAAACTAAGTTCAACTCAAGTTCAGCATGAGCAGCATCGCAACAGCTACACTGGGCTTCATGACTGTGTGTGATGTCTTTGTTATAACTGAATGAAGAGCATTTGAAATGTTGAACCTCCACACCACCTCCTGATGTTGTCGAGTGGTGACGTAGGGACTGATATTTATTCACCTCTATCTGCTGTTAAAATTAATTCAAGTGTTGTCATCTCCCGGGGAAAATACAAAGTCCATATCCCAGTGGACTGAGGCAGAGTCTGAGCTCTTGATTCGATAGAAACAGTAATCATTGCTATACTGGACAATACATTCTTTCTCAACCTAATTACTTTAAGTTAATTTCAATTTAATTTCACACAAATGAAATGGACGAGGCTACCCTACTATAAATAATCCAGAATGGTTATTTCTTAATGTTCCAATTTGTTCTAATCACCCTTTCATTCATTGAAAGTCATTTAACAGAACTATTCCGAGTCATGTACATTATACTTCTGCACAGCGTTGCAAAAATACAACTAAGACACAGAGGTAAGAGAATAGCGTGAACACTAAGAGATAAAATGTTGTTTTTGTAGAATTTGACCACTTATAAAAATAATAATAAGTAACATATATTTAAATAGTGCAAATGTAAAATGTTTGGTTACTTTAAAGAATCAATATATAATCTGTAATTGTGGATTTGAGTATGTTTAATATGTTCCGACAAAGTATGTGATGCCTACAAGATATTTTCCTACACATACATAGAATATCCCTGAGTGGATACTGATAACGGATGTGCCTGTAACTGCTGCTGTAATTTCTAGTTCCTCATTACTAGTTGATGATACACTCATTGCCTTTAATTAATCATCAACAACTAAGAAACATCAACATCAACAACATTAAAATGGAAAGCTCCGCTCCCTGCAGCATCTTGGATTTGGATCCAGACAAGAAGCTGACGTTAGTATGTTGCAATTACAAGTCCTTAAATTCATTCAGACCTGAGGAGGTTGTGTCTCTGTAACTCACAGTAAGTGATTAGTAGGCAGCTGAAATTCATGCTATAATGTTTAATTTCACAGCCATGTCTAATTATTTAAGGTGTTTAAATATCAGAGAGCTTTAATGTGATTTAGGAGCACTTATTGACAGGAGGGAAAAAAACATGAATGGAAGCACAGACACACACAAGTCAGAAGCCAAGTCAGTACACACACACACACACACACACAGACAATCACAAACACTCACATAAAACAAGCACTTTCTATGATACAGGGTACCTTGTCCTTCGGGAGTCTCGCCGAGAGGATTGACTTCGACTTGAGTGGCGTCGACTTTCAGGAACAGATCATAGAGCCTCTTAATCTGATCTGCTGCCTGCGTGGTCCACAGAGGACAGTAATTACCTGATGGTTCGGGTCTGAGCAGCCGGCCCCGCCAAGGCCACTCAGCCTCCCACACAGGCTACATAAAACATGGCAAATCACCTTGAACATCACACTGTCTGAGCTTGTTTGGCATGAATGTGCATGTGTCTGAGCAGGAAGTGGAAATGTGATTCGTTTGTTTCAAAGAGGTGTGAGGATGAGAAAATAATACATGTATTAAAACAAAGACTATGATCTAATGTAGTTGCTTTAGATCAAGACAAAACATTCAGTAGATTTCAATTTTTTTGTGGTTTAAAATGTCAATACAGGTAGTTATCATAGAATATCGGCATCGTACAGCTTCAAGCTGTAATTAAACAGTGCAGCAGCTGACTCATGGTAACCGAAGAGAAGCAGACAAGGCAGACACTTAACAATCTCCTGCCCATTTAAAATCAATGCCTATTCAGTGTCCTGCAAAAGAGGATCTCATACAATGGGATGCAACCAAAGCTTAAACATCTTCAACTCTCAGTTGGCTTCAAAGAAGCAGATCCTGAGCTAATCTGGTTTCTCGTGTCAGGAATGAAAAATACAAAATTTTGATCCGATGCCAAGAGTTACATGGACTCTACAGCTAAGCACCGTTAACTTATAGTGAGATTTAACCCGAGTTGTCAATGGGTTATTTTCCTTTCTTGGCTTCATTTTGCAAGTTCACTTTGCATTGTGGCTTTAAAGCCCTCAGCGCCCATTACCTGTCTCTGCAGAGGTCCTTTGAAACCCAAATTAGTTGCCATGCGGAGCGCCTGGTCGTCGCGCACGCCTTCGAATATATCTATGACTTCCTATGAGAATTGCAGAGAAAGTGATAGAGGGGCAGAGAGAGAGAGAAACGAATGGTGAGAGGGAGTGAGAGAGAACGGGAGGCTCAAACACTATGCTATAATTTGACACAAAGTGAATGTTCACATTAAACTGCCGACATCATAATTAAGTAATGGCAAGCTGCCAGACATGGAGAAAATCGACAGTTGGGACTGAAACGGCAGATTTATGATCATTAGTCGTTCGTATCTTTGACTTTCAGATAGAGAACGTTTTTTCATAGATATCAAAATGCATGAGGGATTTCATGGTTTTCAGCAGTGACGAAAACAATAGAATAAAAGTGCAACTGACTTTAGCAGGTATGGAAAAAGTCTGTATAAACACTGGACTTTTTTTAAATCGATTGTAATGAGATGAGTGAAAGGTATACTGCGCTATTATGTTGATAGCACAACCACAGCTGAGGGATGCCTATATAATTTGAAATCTTGAGCAGAAATAATGGATGATCTAAATGTCAGCTTGATCTTTACAATCTGCTGCAACATCTGTGGACTATAGTAAAAGAAAGATATAGATAACGATCGTAAAGGCAGGCACACTCCGTCTGTAATGCTTACATAGTACATCTGTTAACAATGTCCCGTTGCCAAGTAGCAAAGTGTCTAGGATTACGTTCTGTAAAGGGAACCTAATTAATAGCAATATGAAACACAGAATGCTTTTTTATGTGTGTCTGTGCATATTTGTTCACGTTAAGCGCCAGTGTTTTTTTTAGTAATGTTCAGCTTCTGAGCGCATGAAGACAGGACGATATATTAAATTTGATTTGCAGAAAATACAAACAGAGCACAGCTTATATCTCTAAGACTCACTGAGTGATCAGATCCTGACAAGATTTCAATCTGTTTAAGTTATATTGTGTTAACAAGATTTAGCATGCACTGTTTTTGAGGGCAGATAATTGTCACCGTCCTATTTATCTGATTTGATATTGCAGCGTAACAACAAATCATGTACCTTAAAGATGAGTTCTGGGGTGCTAGCGGCCACCTCCTCGATATCCATACCCCCCTGGGGGCTTCCAACCATGACAGGGCCATTACAGGAGCGGTCCATTAAGATGGCAAAGTATGTCTCCCTGCTAATGTCAAGGGCCTCAGCAACCATCACCTGGACATGGCACAGCAAGAGAACATGGAGGAATGACACTATGACACTATGATACCAGGTTTATGCAGTTAAAAAAAATAATCCCATTAGAATACATTTTTAAAAGTTACATCATTTCAAATATTGGATTCAGCACACAGACAAGTAAGCAGGGTAAATATTTACTAAGCATCTCTCGAATGAAATGCCGAGTTTTTATTGAGAGGAGTTAGTGGGGAATGTCACACAGGTGAGCAAAGAGAGGATGCGAGCAGAAGGCTTTTTGGGAAAAAATAAATGTTGAAACACTTGTGTAAATGTGTTGCAAGTTGTCTACTCTAGATAGAGTGGTTTTGGACAACCACACCTTTCTTGTGTTCCCCTAATCCAAGCATATGAGGATGGATAACCTCTTAGCTCCATGTTTACAGACAGCACTCCTACCTCAGAGCTAAAAAGTCATCCACCAGTCATTCAAATTCTCCTACATTTCCTGTCACATGAACTGGAGCCTGATTCTATCAAACTAAAGAGAGTCTTTCCCCACTATCCTGCTTTGTTCTTATTCACACTCAAGGTTCTGTCTCAAATATTCCTCTTACACAACCATCATTCACATATGTCCTGATTTTCTAGCAGCATCCCTCTATCAGAGTCATGACAGCAAATCCATGTAGCTGCAGAGGTGCTGCCCCAGTTTTCTGTGGCGTTCCCTGCTCTGTGGTTCACTGAGTAAAGAAAGGGCTGGGCATCTGATAGACCAGCCTCTGACTGTCACGGTGCTTGATCCTTCAGATTAGTGGACAGCTGCTCTTAACAGGTCTGCTACAGGATTTTCTAGGTGAGACAATTATGTAATGGCCAATGCAATTGTAAGTTTTACAGTTAACTTTGTTTTTCCGTTTGCCTTTCTCTACTGCATCCAAGTCATGGAATTATTTGGGGGATTGCGAACGTCTGGCTGCTGCAGGTGCATTGTGTAAAACTGAATGAAAAAAAAAGTGTGACACTCAAAAGCGTGACACTCATTTGACTCGACATAAACTCTGCAGGAGTGGGAGCTCCTGTGGGGAAAAGCAGGGGTAAACAAACATGGGGGGGAAGAGACAAACAGAGAGTGCAGGACCCACACAAAAGCCACAGAGTGAGAAGGCTTCATCACCTGGAAACATCCTTTTAGAGGAGGTACTGCATGCAGCATGCGAGTAGAGAACATGATATTCCTGCTTGTTAGTGGCTCATGCAAACACTTTGAATTAATATTAGGTCTTCTATTTATTTAATGAACTATAGTACCAGAAGCACAAACCCAAAGTAAACAACAGTGGACAGCTTATTTCTACAGAGAATAAAATGTAATATGAAATAAAAACCCATCGAGCCAGACTGCCTTCACGGTCGTTAATTTTACAGGACTGTATTACTGGACTCAAAATGCCTTGAAATGAGGTCAGAAAACAACAAGAAAGAGTGAAGAATACATTTCTTTCCTTTCGTCTGCACAGTGGCTCACCATTTTAACTTTTACTCCATCTTTAGGCGTCTGCTTGGTCGTCAGGTTAAAACCCAGCATCTTATTTGCAAGCTCGCCAACCACTGCAGGGCTGAAGGAGAGAGAGGTTATAGGTCAAACAATATCCTTTTTTAATTCTTTTATTAATAAGTAAGAAAAAACAATCACTGAAAATCAGACACTGGCAAAACGAAAGATGAGGAAAGCAGGTGTACTGACAGATGAATAAGTATTTATTTATCTCTCCAGAGCTTTGTTCAGTTGAAGCGAGATATGCCTCAGCACTTTCTGGGTATCGATGTTACATATTCTGACAAAGCACAGTTTTTGAAGACACTTGGTACATGTACACATCGCTGTGAATGAATCTCTACTCATTCTCTCTTTTTTAAAAGCAGCCCGCATGCCGAGTCTGCTCCTGTAAGCCTGCTCCGGTTTTGTAAGTGAATACAAATGAAGCCAGGGGTTGTATTCTTCCTTTGATAGATTAGAGGAAGATGAACTGCGCGCTCATGTCACTGTCTGGGGAGGATGAACTTCAGCATATCTCACTTTGAAAAAGTTTCCAGCCATTCCAAACCCTGAGGTAGGGTGACGATGATACATGTCCGTGCATATTGTCATAAATAACCTTTTTGCCTTTAAGGCACCAGTTAACGACAGACACCATGACTAAAAAGACAGCACTCTGTCTGTACATGGGAACTTGGTGGAGGGGAATCTAGCATCTGAGCAAAGAAAATCTCTTTCAAGGTGTTGTTAAGCCTTTTGAAAAATGCAGAAGATCTCAGATTGAAGGAATACAGCGATCACACTTTGTAATTCAAAGCCAGAACAAAATGAACCTCAGCAGCAGCACAAAACCCAATCAAACCGAGAGAGGAAAACTCAGTATGGGGTGCATAACACCTCTGCTGACCTTAAAATCCTTTTTTCAACATTTAATTGAGGGTAGTTGTTCCAAAACAAGACACTGACGACAGAAAAACTGTTTATTTGCAGCACAAGTAATCCTGACTGTGTCTTTGTGCCTGGGGAACATCTTCAGAGAGCTCTTTGAGCATCCTCACTCTAAAAGCTGCTGTCGTCTGAGAAAATAATACAAATCTTCCTCCTGCAGTAACTCACAGTGCGAGATGCACATAGGGACATACTTACTCCTTAGTTAAGTGCACTCCACCTTTAAGGCCACTGTCGAACACACCCTTGCCTCTGCCACCAGCCAGAATCTGAGCTTTCAACACGATCTCCTTGGCATCTGAAGAGAGACATAGAGAGAGAGAGAGAGAGAGAGAGAGAGAGAGAGACAAGTTAAGGGAAAGAAAGACAGAGAATGTGTAACAAAACACTAAAGTAGGCTCAGCGCCATGAATGCCCCCTTGAGTCTGCCACTTATCCACAAGAAAGTAAGTTTATAGACCAGAGCCGGCAGTACTATTAATTACATTAAAGTGTAGGAATACCACTGGACAGAGAACATTTTTGAAACAGCGTTAAAATTCTACAACCATGAGAGGGACTTTGTGAAACTGTTCTTATTCACAGAGATGACTTAAGTGAATTGCTAAAGTTGGTTTACTGCTAAAATGTTATAATGTCAAATCATGGTTTGGTGTGCTATATATTGGCATTTGCTAATTAGCACTAAACAGAGTAGAGACTGATGATAAGTATTTGGCCACAAAACAATCAACTGGAATATTGAGACATAATTGCAGCATGAACAGAAAAGTCAAGTATCATCCATCATCTGTGCAATATGGATATTTGCACCAAATTTCACAGCAATTTGTGGATATATTTTCAATGAATTAAAAAACGTGAGCTACATCCTCTCATGATAATAATGTCTGTTGAACATTTGATTGTAATCTATGAGACACTTTGTGCAGTGTACTTTATAGGACTTGATTACCACCTGAATTATACATTATTAGAATCAGACCAGAATTGGGTTGTATTGATCGATAGACCTGTGTTGCAATCTCAAGAACCATAATGTTAAATGCAAAATCTTATTTCATAGAAAACACAAAGCAAAAAATACATGCACTAATGTTTTCTTGAATCAAGTTTTATTCATTTGGTTGTTTTGTGTTTCCTTTTGATTAAGACTTATTTTATTAAAGTTTATGGTTTAAGTAAAAGATCAAGCCTCAATTACATGTCTTAATGGCGACATCTTAGGAGTTATTACAATTTCATAATATATATATATATATAAATTAACTCATTGGAATTTATTTATTTCCTAATATTAATATTAGCTCCCAAAAGTCGCACAATATCTAAACGGTTTACTTCGGTTTTCTTACAATTATTATTCAAGAGCACAATCTGAGTTCAAGCAGCACTTGCAGGACTGTTGGAAATCGCCACATGACCTTGCTCCACACACACCATCCCCTTCTCTGTCACTGCCACCTTGTGAGAGCTGCCAAATCAGGAGGAGGGCCCTCTGCTCTCTATTCAGCATCCAGCATTCACAATTTCCTTCTATTCAAATGGAGCGAGAACACATGATGAAAGATGGTCGCTGGCTAGGTTATTATTATCTAAGTGGGGGAGTTCAGCCATTGACTGATGTCTGCCATCGGGATGGGAAGAGGGTGGTAGGGAGAGTGGAAGGGGAAGATCTGTGGAAAGTCTACAAAGACACCTTGACCTTGGGAGGGCTGGAGACAAGCTGCTCCCTTTACTAAGATGCAAAAAAAAACACACACAACTCAAACAGGGTGGAGTGGAGACAGGAGCTGGTGAGCCAAGAGAACCTAAGAACTCTGAATGTGTTCACTGCAGCTGTACTAAGACAAGGACCCCAAGAAAATAGCCCCTGACAGCATGGCAGGGATTAAACTAACACTGCATTAGTGAGGCCCAGTCTCTGCGGGGAGAGAGAGAGAGACAGAGAGAGAGAGAGAGAAAAGGTGTGCTCTTATGCAGAGGGCTTTGAGAGGAGTCATAAATGAATAAATATGTTAATAAAAAACTGCTACTGCGCAAAATTAGAAAGAGTTCAAAGCAAGATGAAATAGTGTCCTGCGGGCATGTGCAGCGGAGGGGGACAGTATAGAGAAAATGAAGTCTCTTGTAAAAGAAAAGAAACAAGTGGGAGAACAAAGGTGCAGTCCAAAAAGGAGCTTGCATTGTTTGAAGTGTGGACAAAGATGAATAGTATCGACCCACTGATGATGACCTTAAAAAAAGCTAGATGTGGTTCTAAAATGACATATTAATATATTAAACAGCGTGTACTGTGCCAGGAAAGGTAATGGGGTGAGAAGGAGGCAGGTGTTCATTCCTGCTGCACTAGTAATTGATACCAAACCTGCTTATTATGCGGCACACAACAAGATATTGTCGCAATATCAGCAATTATGAATGGGCACTGAAGGAGCAATTTGATTATAATAAGTGGAAACTTTATGAAAAAAAGAGGCTAACCGAGCGGAACGGTAATGTCAATGCATATGAAAACAAGATTTTCCCACTGCAAAAATAAAAAATCTCCGTTGAATCATATAAAATCCTGTGATTAACAGAGGAACACCTGACTCGGTTGGAATACATGGGGGGGATAATAATGGCCTCAAAGATCACAGCGTACACGGTGCATGGTAAAGACCAGGGTGACCATTATCTGGTAGTTTGACAGTCGTGAGACGGCCTGTAACAGACAAAGGTTGGTCCTTAATGAGTGCAGAGCAAAGACGAGAGCGAGCGGAAAAGACAGTGGAAGTGGTAACACCGGAGACGAGTCCTGCTTCTATGTTGAACCCAGACACTGAGATGCAGTTAATCAGTAAAGACATCGGCCAGCACGGTTGGAGAAGTCCAAGGTGTTCATACAGTGAACAAATGCAATAATAGTCCTGTGAACTGAGAGCAATGAGCTACATTCTATCAGGCAGAAATATATTGTGGAATCTGTCCAAAATGTTTCCTTGAATGTATATTTTCATTACTTGCATTGTGCTATGCCTAGCGTACAGATGTACTACATACATAAAACATTAATTATTGACTTTCTACAACAAAAAGATTCCAAGTAGCTCCTAGGGAAAGTGATTATTAGCTCTCTTAGGGAAAGGGACATATTGTTGCATAATAGTCCTCTACTTCCATTTGTATCATACATGACCTACTGTGAACATGCAGAGAAAGATTTTCATCTCCATTTATTTCCTATATCTTGGGGACACAGAGGAGGAGATTAACATCGCACAACATCTCCAATCACATCACATGCAATCGGAGTAATGCGGTTATCATCCTCGGGCCTTACTCATTTCCCAGTAATGAGTACAAATCAACTCCCAGTCTGCTTGCCAGTGACAGCAGCTGGCAAAGGGGATGTAACTTCTACAATCACAGTCTCCTTCGACCTCTCTCCCTCTCTCTGTGCACTTTTAAAAAAGGCATACCCCCCCTGTGCCCCTCATAGCCCATAGGTGGCCAGCAGCAGAGTTAGCGTTGGTCTGATATTTAATTAAACCTTCGAGGCTGTGCCATAAGGGAGATTCTGGCTGGTAAGGGACAGATGTAGGCTGAGTGCCAATCCAGAGAGCGAAAGATGTGGCTACCATCTGTATGAGGAGAGAAAAAGATCAGGGTGGCTCTCCCCATCCTGCATGTGTGTTGAAATGAAAATGTAGCAGCTAAATGGAGAGGACTAATCAAACTCTTGGGAGGGAGGCAAAAACAAACACAAACTAACAACAACAACAACCTGAGCCTTCCAATCAATAGATGCTATTAACACTGCAGGGAGGGAAAAAAGACAGAATCATACTTATTAAGTGTTAGTCGCTGTGCTCATCATAACCGGACTCTAGGTTATGCTGCGTGACAGTGTTGACTGTTTCATGGAGCAGGTGGAAACATACATAAAAAAAACAGAGAGGTCTTTATTTCTCGGAAACCATTAAAGTGTAATTCATATATTATAATTTATAATTCAGGTGGTAATAAAGTCCTGTAAAGTAGACGAAAAACAATCTTTGACTCCAGCTGCTTTCATCTTTTGGCTCAATTAGGTTGTCAACTGCATATTGATAGCTACAGAAAGCGATTGGAGCTACTCTCGCTTTTCGCCACAGGGCCTTTAGCTGTGTCACAGCCATGGCTCACTAATACTAGGAACTATGAAGTCATAACGTACTGTAGCTGAAAGTACCATAGGCAATGAAGGGAATTAATAACTCAAGACAGAGCTTTGCAATTTGCTTTAAATAATTGCATAAGCATGGAGGTGAATATGTCCATGCTGTTCCCCTTGCATGTGTATTAAAAACACTTCTGTCAAATATTAAGTGTAATTGCCTAAGATGCAAATTATGTTTTTTTAATTACACTTTGGAGCCAGCAGGGCTAGCAAATGGAGCAGGCCATATGTATAGTTCTGACTCCTTGTGTGATGACTTTGTTCAGTGGTCAAGCTGATATTATTCGTAAACTTTTACCATTTCCAATTTTGCCTGGCTGTGAAAAGGTCAGACAAAAAAAATTGCTCTTCATTCATGCATTGATGTTGTATGAACCGGAAGGAAAGATAGGGCAATACAATCTGAAGGTTTCCATCTACTTTGACATATAATGGCTTCGGAATTCTTAAAGCTGAATATATTTGCCAGTTCAGTTGAGGTTGAAAAGTCAACACACACTGATAAATCCAGACCACGCTCTTCATAGAGGCATATCTGTAAGACCAAATGTTGGGATTTATTCAGATATAAAAACGTCAGAGGTAACAACAGTACGACTCTTTGTTCCCCACAACTAACCATGTCGTTACCAATTCACTATCTTGTCTGGTTAATCCCTCTGTCTCTGTTGCCATCTCTCACTCTAATGATGCCATCTCAGTGTCCGTAAGGCAAGGAGAATATCAGTGTCCCAGACGGACAGTGGCCCCTCTGTGTGATACCTGACTCCTCATTAGAGGACAAGTCCAGCTGCCTTTCAGACATAGAGAGTACTTCTAATGATATCCTGAGATGGCCCTGCTCTCGTCTGAGTGACAGAGAGGTGCAGTTCAAACTGCTGGCAGAGAGTTTTTCATTGCCGTAGAAACACAGAGGTGACGGTAATGATGATGATGTCGTGGAACAATGGGTGCTAAAGGCCCACAGCGGTATCTTTAGGGAGATTCATTCATCTTGGAAGCCTCTGTGTAAAAAGAACTTGCTTGTTTGAAGTCACATCATGAGAGAGTTAACTGGGAAAAAATAAAAAAACCCTGGCTACAGACTCTAGAAAGTCGGCGTAAAAAATGTTTAAAATAAGTGAAAACATGAGCTTCTCACCAAATAGTTTGCATCAGTTCAACACAAACAATAGCAGATAAAACTATAGAGCTACCGACATCTGCTGCTGCTGATGCACTGATGGGCAAGAGGACTCGTCACAGTCATTTCCACTGGTGAGCTCCCTACCAAAGAAGACAAGAGTGTTTACACATTTTCCCTCCACCACTCTTTCCATCTTAACTCAACTCTTAACTTCAGGCCATGCTAACGCATCTATGTGGGCTGCATATATGCAAAGTACCCTGACAACAAATAATATGCGACATGTTCCCTTCTTCTGGCACATTAGTATCATCCTAATATGACAGAAGGATGTGTGAGAAATAATTCCAAGTCTCACCCACAACATGAATAGGTTAGGGTGCGTAATTAGGAGGTGGAAACACTAAGCTTCTTACAGAAATCAGGCTTTTGAGAGACAGGCCGCTTTACCCTGCAAAGCCTATTTACAGCTGTTAAGACAATTTCAGTGGCATGGCTTTTTCTTACCAAATGAAAGACCTCGGAGGCAGTTAATGTATGGGATGACAACAGGTCTTCGGAGAGGCCAGAGAATTGTGAATCTTAGCTCATGTACTGTCCGTGTGCTTTGCAGATTCACATAATTGTATTTCCTTTCTAGAATGTTTTTTTTTAATTAATCGGGGGATGTTTCTGCCAGGGGGCCACTGTGCCTAAGCTAATAACCTTTTTTTTCTTTCTAACCAGACAGTCCCCGTATTTTCCCCTCATTGGGTGTGTGTGTTTTCTTGGCAGGTAATGAAGACAGAAAAAAACACCCGCAGGTGTCTTTCTGTGTGACAGGCCAGCCCTCCTAACATACGAGAGGCGTTCTGTCCATCAGTCGGAGCCCTGCAGGGAGTTAGCTGGAGCAAGGTGCGGGTATCTCTGCCTCACCGCAACCCTCGTTTATTTCTTCTACAATTTGATCAAAGTGGCAAACAAGGACACTGAGGTGCTGCTGTAGTGCAGAGGACAAGCAGGAGACAGTGACAACCGAAGGACAGAGATATGAGACGGTTGGGCTAAAAAGAGAGAGAGTGAGGCACAGGAGGAGGGAAAGGTCACAATGTGTGGGTAAAATGCGAAAGAAAGAGCAATGTTGTTTTGACTTGACATTACCAGTTAATAGCTATGGAAATGAGCCTCAACCCATTTACGTAAAATTTATGAACATAATACTCGTTTCAAACTCTGGCCACGTAAAAGCAGCAGGATGGTTAATGGTTGTAAATTTATCATGTGAAATTCTTCCATTAGTGTGCACAGACCACATCAGTCTCATAAGTATATACAGTATACGCTTCAACAATAATAGTCAATTATTCCACAGCGACGTCAATTCAGACTTTGTTATCGTAGAAATACGTAATTGTGTTCTTTTGCAAACTGCACATTTTCACCAAGATGCAGTTTTGTGTGTTAAATGAGTCCCAGGTGGTCAAAAACAAAATGGCCAAATGTCAGAAGCATAGATATATATAAAGGCTAGATGTCTCGGCCAATGGAGTCGAACGTCCGCACATGGCGGCCATCTTGCCACAGGCAGCTCGCTCACCCATAACATTGTGATGTAGTGGTACTTACTTTTTAAATAGCCATAACTTGCTAAATTCTCAACCGATTTTTAAACGGTTCGGTTTGTTACAAACGTCAGAGATGTAGTTATGACACTGCATACTTATGAATAATTATGTTATTTTCAAAAAAATAGAATAATGTTCTATATATATACAAGATTTCCCTTTACAAGAACCCTTTTTAACCCTAACCCTTTTTTTTTATTTAAAAAGTACATGTACCACTACCATCACAATATTATGGGTGGGCAAGCTGCCTGTGGCAAGATGGCCGCCATGTGCGGACGTTCGTCTCCGTTGGCCGGAAACGCGGATGAGACATCTAGCCTTAATATATATCTATGGTCAGAAGGGTAAATTAATGTCATGTCAGTTTAAGTCAAAGCCAAAGGCTTGAGACACGAACCAATCGAATTCAATCCTGGGGGTTGTCATATATGATGCTAAGTCTTAGCAAAAGAAGAAAAATTCAGATTAGATAAGTTGGTGTGTGAGTGTAAAAGTGAGGAATATATGTGACTGTGAACAGGGTCATTACAAGCACCTTACCCTGACATTAGCTAGTTCATTATTAGTTGCCTTGCTAGAAAAACCAGATAACACATTTTTAAGTTTCTTTAAGCATTATGTTTTATTAACTTCCCGACCACAACGACGCAAGCTCACTCATTTGAAATAGACATGATGAAAGAGACCCTTCTTTCTTGTCAATGTTGATAACCTGACAGGGCTGCCACAGCCTTTACATTGGAAATACTGGAAGGGACAATGGAAACTGTTCACTAATGGAAATGGAAGATGGCAGCGATAAAACTGCAATACCCCACAAGACTGAAAGCGCATATTCTTTTGAAGTTCAAGAACCAATTTTAAGATTGGTGGCCCCGATAGATGAGCAGCTGCTTCAACGGCCTCTATCCAGTAGACCAACGAGAGGAGGACATGACATGGGCTCCAGCTGGTGTACATTCGAACAGAAACACACAGAGCTCAAAGAGGGTCTTCTCACCCCTCACCACTTCACAAGCATACAAAAGGGAAAGGGCCGTGGTCGAGCCAACTCCTCTCAGCACTAACTGCTACTGTCAGCGCTTTTCACCAGAGACTCTGCCTGATTTTCTGAAAGGGAAAGATGAAAGTGGTCTTTAAAGGCGCTTGAAGTGTTGGAGTGCATGAGGCGGCTCCAGTGGGGACAGTGCAAATGAGAAGGGAGGGAATGTGCAGTATGGAGAGGTCTGGCCATGTTTCATGCTTTATCTATGTTTGACAGTTATATATTTGTCTGTTCCTAGTTGAAAAGGAAGAGGGGTCCCATGTGTCCTTAAGGTGGAACACATCGCCCTTTTTGTTTTTTAGTTTGCACAGCAATTTAACGGCTAATTTGTCCATATATTTTCTTTGGTGAGATTGAATTGGTATCAGAAAGAGAAAGCTGAGCATAATAATATTCAATGACAAAGGATCTTAGCTAGATTAAAATCCAGGCAGGTAAAAATTGGAGAAAAGGCACACAGAGGAAAAGTAATAGAGAAAAGAAATATCACTGCTTATATATTCACTGCTCCATGAAGCATGAAATAGCCTTAATAAAACATCCAATTTAGGGCCAGTATTATCAAGATAATAGCTCGATCACTGAGCAAGTGTTAGGACACAATGACATAAAAGACCAATTGAAACATGAGCGATGCTCATGTGCCACAGTAGCCAGTATTCAGCGGCCATGTCCGGGCATCAAAATCTATTAAAACAAATGTGCAGTACAAATCACACATATCATTGACGATCAAATAAACTTTGTTGATCATTTGCTTTCTGTGTCATGCGAATCTGTCAGTGTGTAATCTGAAATTGTCATGTTTCTCTCAACATCCATCTCCATACCAAGAGAAACTCATCGTACTATCAGAGAAAATTAAGGTAACAAGAAAATAACTTTAGATTTTTCTCAAAAAAGACAAATACAACTTAAAAATACTCAAAGCAATGAAGTGAAAAATGACACACATGGAAACCAAGTTCTCTGAATGGCTGGTGGTGATATCCATAGTGGGGAGGAGCCTTTCTGTGACAGATGGTCCTGACTAGACAGTGTATCGGGTTGGTGGGGAAGCATATGGTGGTATGTAGAGGATCTCATACACCAGCGCCAGGCCCAGTCGGAGGTGTAAATGCTTCTCTGCACCCTGCCACAGAAAGCAGAGCTGTTGATACCCCAGCAAGATAAAATGTGGAGGCGCACCAAGTGTGATAACGGGTGTTACACCATATCTTATGTGACTTCAGCATTTATTTTCCTCACCCATACTAATAAACCACTTGATTGTATCAACACCATTGACAACTTGTTTTTTAGAGATTGTCTTCTCTGAATGTTTTGTGTAAACAGTCCAACAACCCAAAATCACCTATTTCCCCAACAAATCCACATCTACATTCAACATGATAGTCTTGCAAACTTACTTTTAAGTATTTATACCTTTGTAACATATATTCCTGAAGTTCAGAAAGGCGTTGATGTTAGAATTGTCTTTTAATGCACCGCACATTATGTGCCTGACTGCTGTTTTCTGGTCTGTGTCGAATTTCCACACGGTCAAAAGAGAACAGCAAATGTACAGTACCTGCCATGAACCCTATTTATCTACCTCAAGTGCAGAAGGTATTTCGGTAAAATAGTATACACTTTCCTCTCCACACCAAAGCACAGGGTTTTACAGCCTGTGCACTTCCCTCCTCCAAGCCCTCTATGCCACTGGGTCCTTTCAACATGCCCTTGGCTCTATGTCTGGTTTAACCCATGTCTCGCCACACTGTTGAAGGGGAAACAGTGGATAAGTCCGGAAGTCCATCCAGCGGAGGCTGCTGTGCAGGGAGTCTCCTCTGCACTTCAGTGAACAATGGAAAACCTATACCATACCAGACTTCATCGAAAGATATACAATTATCACCCATCCTCAGATGCTGTAAGAAGCCAGTTGTGTCGCAGACACAAGTCATTTTAATCTTTAAATTATCCAGAGGAGCATTTACTCAAGATTTTATTCATGCATTGTACCTCAAACTAACCATAGATGCCCAGGTCTCCCTTAGAATAAGGCATTAACACTTGAGCAAACATAGCACAATACAATTTAAGTCAGTATTGTATGGATGGATAAGATCCTAGCTCTAGGTTTACAGTGAGATCTGTCTTTATTTGTAGATCACAGGCCAGAGGCATAGAGGGGGTCTGAGCTGCCACAGAGTGCCGACAACTAAATGAGCAGATTGAAAACAATCACTTTAAGATACACACAACAAAGTGCCTTTGGCCTTGAGCTACTTGTATTTACACATCGTCTGAAGCACAGCGTGAAACTCATTCTCTTAACTTAAGGGCTCTTCAAAATCCACCGTACCAAAAAAAGAGCCTCTCTCCTTTCTGGACAAAAAATAGGCATTATATAGCTAGAACAATACAATTTTTTATTTTTTTCCGAAGCATTAAACTTATATTTACTTCAGCTACCTAAATTTGTGTGTTTTCAAGCAATTCGACCTGAGACATAAATATATGGCAGATGAACACAAGCTAGCGGAGTGGTATATCTCTTTCTTTCCCCATCTCCTAACAAACACTTGCATTACAAACAAACCTGCACATCTGTACTCACACACACAAACACACACCTGCCTCTTCAAAGAGTTGGCTAATGTCAAGGTAGCTTGCTATTATTCAGTGAGCAAACGTATCAAACTAACTATGCCTCTAATAAGCACACATGAGAGTTGACAGCCATGCATAAAAACTGCTCTGTTTACACTGAATATTCATAGCCAACTGAAATAAATTAAAATGATTCCTACCTCTGTTAATTGTCATTCTGGCAGCGAGGCTGTGCTAAGCACAAAGAAGAGAAGAGGTAAGGCAGAGGTAGAGTGAGGTGAATAAGGAGTCGGAGAAATGATTTAACTTGAAAACGTGGCAGAGAGAACAACAAATATGAATATACAAATTGCAACACAATTTTAGGACGATGGCTACAATAAAGAGGGACAACATAGTCCCAACTCATCTGATATGAAGTGTATATATATTCGCTAGTGTATGAAGCAGCCATTCATCATACAGACTCAATGCAGTGAAGATCAGAATCTGAAGCGATGTTTTCTTCTATCGCCGCTTTGTCAATGAATGATTGCTTGGGGAGGCAGGAGACATGGCAGACATGATGGGCTCTCGCAGCAAGGAAGGAGAGGGAAAATGTGGTTTTGATTTAGAATTCAGGCTGAAAATCCATCAAGATTTGTTCAACAGATTCATCTGTCAAACAGGTGGCGACACAAAAAGTGGACTGCATAATCACATTCTTTTTGGTTGCAGCTGGGCACAGGTATATGTGTCTATGTGACTATTTCCGTTGCATGTGCATGGCCCGAAACTATCTGCTTCCAAGGAAATCATCAAATATATATTCATTAATGGTGTTGCTATGATATCTCCTGACTGCTAGATTGGAAAAAGGCAAATTCATACCTGTCATGCAATGGACATGTATGTATTTGTATGTATGTATATACAGTAGACTGTATATACCTTCTATTCTGAAGGACCACTCGTTTTTGTTTTGCCATCCACCCATTCATAGACACATTTATACAGTGTATCTATGTGCAGCAATTTATCTATCACACTCATATGTGTATATATACACACACATAAACACATCGCTCAATAGCATATATGACTGTTTCTTATTTAAAAAGGTGCTTTTTTGGTGGGTGTTTAACATTAAATATCTCTGAATGTCTACTCTTGGTTTTAGCCTTGTGGTCCACATGTGAAGACAACATTTGTTGTTTTAAAAGGGCAAACCAACATGAAGACCAGAGAACTGTCAATGGGAGAAAACTAGCCATTTTGAAGCTAAGAAAATAGGGAATAAATTGATCAGAACCTTGGTCCAGCGCATTGCATAGCCTACAAGAATTTTGAATGTGTTTAAAATAAAGTATCGCTCAACAGGCATAAAACAGGACGACCAAGAACAACTAACAGCAGATGATTTCAGAAACATTGCGAAAGCTCCGGGAAAAAAACCCCAAACATCAGTCAGTGACATCAGCAGCAACCCTCAGGTGAAATAAGGAGTGGAGTTATCATAATGCACAGATGGGAGGACTAAAGTGATGAAAGACCAAAGTGTGGAGAAATACAGATTCTGCCCAAGATCCAAAATGGTGGTATCATGACTTGCATGAATTCTTGGCTCACCATTCTCCATTAATGACCCGAGTTATTTTTATTATTCCTTCAGCTCAACATGAAATTGAAAATAACTATTGCTAAAAAGTATTACATTAATGATTTGATAGTTATTTGTTGACTACACACAGATGTTGACAAATCTAATATCTGTTCTGGACAATTATTTCAATTTCAAAGTAAATTGATGTATCTTCAGAGTGCAAAAGTTTCTTGTTTGTTTTTACATCATAAAGCTGCTTGTACTGCACAGAGAAGGCGGTGGTCTAGTGGCTTGGACTATGGGCAGAGAAGGTCTCTGGTTCGTCTCTGGTTCGATTCCACGGAAAGACAACAAAAGACGAACCTGGATTGATCTGCCCAAAAATCCAAGAGTCTGTCTAGACCCTGTCTAGTGCCCCTGAGCAAGGCACCTTACTCCCCCAACATCTGCTCCCCGAGCGCTGTACATAGTCGCTCACTGCTCTGTGTGTCCCTGCACACAGATGGGTCAAAAGCAGAGATTAAATTTCCCTACCTGCATGTCTGTGCATGTGTTTGGGGATAATAAAATGCATCTGCATCTCAACAACAACAAAATGAGCAGAGCTTGGGTGTGGACGTGTGGATCTGGGTCATTGGTTTTGGACAGACAGCAGGAGTTAATGTGCCACTCTCTCAGTGTCCCAGAGGAGCACACATTACAAAAACGTTGGACTTTCTGATAACTCCCTGTGCAGATCACCCAGTATGGTGCCACAAAAAACAAGCCCTACTTTCCATGATCCATTAACTGGTTGCGAGTCACCCATCTGCCATGATGGAAACTCCTTCGTCAGAGTTGTCATTCAGGTTAATGGGAATCGGTGGTCTATGTCGGATATTTTTTTTATTTTTTATTTGATAGTGAAGGACATTTTTAAGCTATTTTGTCTTTAGCGGTAATAGAACCAATCAATCTGCGTCCACTTCAGGAGAGTGGACTCTACACTACATAAGAGGAGGGAGAAGAGTTTCTTTACAGAAAAGCTGCAATTGAACTGTCAACTTAACCACTTCATGGTTCATGGAGTTGGGAGTAGAGGAGGATACTGGTTGGTGTGCGTGTGTGTGTGTGTGTGTGTGTGTCTGTGAGTGTGTGAGTGTGTGTGTGCGTGCAAGCCTATATGTGCAAGCTTACATGTCATTCATCTGTGGCTGTGCTTTAATGCTAGACTGGTTCTCTCTGTTGTGTATGCAGGGGACCAGAGGCTCACAGCAGGATATCAGCACCATGCAGAAATCCATCTGAGTCGCTCCCGGATGAGTCAGCTCAGATACCTCAACCATCCAATACCAACACAGTCAAAGTCCATGTCCTCGACCGTGGAAGCCATGAAAACAGAGCCCCATCCAGAACTGGCTTCAGTTCACACTCTGCCCAGCTTTACCGTCGCCCTCAGGGAGTCAGAACTTGGCAGTCTTAGTTTGCATTTCAGCTCGACAGATTTTAAGAGGTTACTGATCTCCATCCTTCCCTCTCTCAAACATTCATGTGTGACCCAACATGTGAGCCATACACTTGCACAGGGGCATGAATTAAAGTGTTGGGAGATGCTCTCTTGCACGCTTTAATAGTGAGCGAGCTATAAACACAGGAAACAAAAAGTGTGAGAAGAACACACACATACAAGGACACTGACCAAAGATAAGTGCATGAATGGAGATGAGCGATTAAAGCAGCTGTGAAGTATGCTGTTCCCAGCACAGAGGGGTTGATTTACTAAGGGCACTTTGGCTAGTGTTTCCAATTGAACGGGGAATTTACTAACTCTCATGATATAAGTGTCACAGCCACAGTCTACTTACCCCGAATGCACTGTAACTAATCAAAACCAGATGCTGGGCTTTTTAACACGTGTCTCCATTTCCATTTCTGTAAAGCAATAAAGTGAAAACTAAAGAATGATATTGGTTGAAGGGAATAATACAAATATTTCAAAACCGCAGTCATGCAAACCAGCCTAATTCTGTAGACATCAGGCTGCTTTCCCTCTGCAGGTATTTTGCATTTCAAAATGGAAATGTCAAAAAATACTGGTGGGCCAGATGCCAAGACTGACACGGGAAGAAACTGACAAGTTTTAGGTTAATCAACCCTTGATTCTAGCCTTGGTTTTATTAAACTGTCTAATCCCACTTAACTCCTCAGTCCTGAGTTTTCTGTTTCTCCATTTCTTCCTGTTCCAAGCAATATAGGTACTGTCATCAAAATCTATATCCGCTTCGTTCTATTCAGTTTATCGTTCTCTGCATCTTAACCAGGGCCACTGAAAGCAGCGCCCCAGGCACTGGAACCCAAAGGCGCCAGCGAGAGTGGCATCTCACTGGCTGACAACGAACCTGGTTACATTATCTGAAAATTGCTGCTATAGTTGGAGAGGACACTGAATAAAATATAAAGCTAAGGGTGGAAATATACACTGTATGCGTTAGGGAGTTTGGTGTGTGCCAAGAGAGAGGCACAGGGACGGCAGGTAATGGACGACAAAGCTATGCGTGGGTGAGTAAAAATGCATGTGAAATCATATTTTTTCATGCACGCAAAATGCATTTGTGAAGGTTTGTGCTACAAGAATAATATTGGAGTTCCAGTCACTTCCTGACATGGCGTTTGAGCGAGTGTCTGGCGGCAAAAACTGAATTGTAACTGAGGATTAAAAATAAATGAATAAAAAAAAACAAGAAAAATGCAAAGCGTGAGAAACTGAACACGAGAGGTTGTGAAACAAATTATCACGGATGAGCTACATGATGAAAAACTGAGCAGGCACAGGCACTAAGGCACACAGGCTTCCTCACATAAGCAAACACATGAAGATGCGATTAAACTTGATAAAACTTCAGCCCTGATTAACCACAGCCATTTGCACGCCCTGTGGCAGGGCCGAAGATCAATGCTGCACAAAATAGGACTGTCAAGGTTTCGCAGTGTGCATCAGTACAATTACACAGCAATTACATCCAAATCACGGTTTACAAATCCCGAAATTCAACTCATTACCAGCTCTACAATAATACAGAATGCACTAATGTTTAAATCCGAGACCCGAGAAAACTTGTGCAGTGAGGAAACATTGTGGCCAAATGTTTAAAAAGGTACAAACTGATCATTTCCGATGTATTTCATCAAGCCCCGTGTGTTGCACATGGCAAAGCAGAGAGCCAAAACATCAGGAGACCGTTTGTAGTAATTGCAATGTCAGATCATGTCATTTCAAAATAGTTTGAAGTAGAAGGGATGTGACTGGGCCCAAAACAGACACTACCGCTCAAACGCAGACACATCATTTTATTTGTCACATAGTTAATCTCAACCTCAGGGCTTACCTATTATGGTAAGAAATAGGGCACGGCATTGACACTGCACCAAGTGTCGGAAACTGTGAAGGACCCAAAATCAGAATCAGAACGCTCTGTTGAGTCTTGAGCATTCTTTGATATGATTATTTGCTCATCTGAATTTTACTCTTTTAAAATGTGTTTTTTTTCATATTGGCCTTGGCTGCTGATGCTACAACATCGAACATTTCTGTTTTACAATTTTGGCTGGTTGTGTCAGATGAATTAAAAGGATTAAAAGAGAAAACATGTGTTTTCTGAAGGTAAATATTCTGCGACATGTCGAAGAAAGGTATAATTTTAGTATTAGTACTAGAGCTGTGAAAAAATAACGCGTTATGATTAAATTACAGGATTAATTCGTTAATTTTTTTAACGTATTTAACGCATGCGCAGAAGGATCTTCCAATTTACCCACATTTCCGCCCACTCTGCACTAGTGTCCGCTCTAATGCAGTCAGACGGCAGCTGCTATTCAATGAAACACACATCACCTTCTGGATGGGAAGATAGTGCTCCTAAAAAAACAAAGATGGAACATTCAATAAAACCAAGGTGATACGCACACTCTGCGGGAAGACGTTATTGTTTCACCGGAGCAAAGCCGTTTAAAGTTCCACCTCAACACGGAGCATGAGTTGGTCCGCGAGGGGCGTTCAAGGGGAATCCGCCAAACCAGCTTCACTCACAGGACACATTGTGCAAAAGAAGCGGTCAGCTTTACTGTCAGAGAATGTGAAGAAGTTAGTTTGCCTCACCAACTGGCTGAAGAAAGACTAGCTAAGAGGGTCTTTAGAGGCATTGCATTGTGCCATGGTGTGGTGATTGGTTGTTTGACAAAAAATTGAAAAATGCTCAATCATACTATAAAAACAATGGCTAAGAGGCCCAAATAATTTCTGTTTGATTTAAAAAGAAAAGAAAAAAGTTTTATTAACCCATACAATGGCTAAGAAGCCCGAATTCTGTTTAGAATGAATGTTCCATATGGAATAGCAAAGAGAACTGCAAAAGAACTGCTGAGTTACAGCACCATTGTTTTGTTTATTTATGAATAAAAAAAGAAAACATGTTAAATGTATATATCTGTCTGTTGTCATAAATCTTTTTTGTTCTCACAAAATATACCATGAAAATTGGTAATGTGATTAATCCTGATTAATCCATAGAAACCTGTAATTAATTTGATTGACCAATTTGCAGTCCTATCAAGGAAGACGGCTTCTTTCTCTCCAGAGAAAGATGAAGCTGTGTGGGTGTGGGTGTGTGTTTGAGTGTGTCTGTGAGCGTGTGTGTGTTCGTCCTACTCACTGAGTCTCTTGGCAGCCTCCAGGGCCTCAGAAGCTGTGTCGGCCACATAGAAGCGCTGGACAGCAACGCCACTCTCTTGCATCAACTTCTTGCTCTGGTACTCCTGGAGATTCAGCCATCTCCTGGGATTCAACCAGGTGCTCTGGAGAGGAGGGGAGGGGGGGTGGCAGATCAGAATTAATAATCTTGACTTTGAAGAAAGAGTAAAGACAGAGCAATGAAGCACCCATATTGAGGAATCCAGCATGCCTAATGACAACACATTTTCGTCCTCAGCTCAACATCTTCCCAAGCCTGTGCCCTATCTTCTGAGCTGTTTTACATTATAAACAGAAACACAGAATAATGTCCCACACCTGCCTGGAAGAGGGCAGAACTCATCCTTTCTCTTCTTCCCTCCTACTCGCCTCCCCTACACTACAAGCTTAGTCCCTCTAATTATCCTGGAATGAGACAAGCAGCCCAAACTGAGCTGCAGGCAGGGTTCTAGAGGGAGCCCTATTTTCCGCTGTGCACCAGTCCAGTACTTACTACTACTATTACTACAGGCGGTTAATACAGTCAACAGGTTAACCAACAGCAACATAACAATCAAGGAATACATTTAATTGCATAATCAGAGCAAGCGAAAAAAACAAAATCACAAAAGCACAATACACAATTTACACCCGTTCAAGAACAGCACATCATTTGAACAAAAAAATGCTTTAACATTATTCAGCCAACTTGTTTTGCACTACAACGAAATAAAACAGCTGTCTGTGGCTTGCAGCTCGCCCCCCCCCCTCTCTCTCTCTCCCTCCGTCCCTCTCTGTCGTCGCCCGTGACTTTCCTGACGTTACTCTTCTGTCTGGGTATAGGAACGAAACAATAGAAAAAGGAAGTTGGAAAAAGCCGAAAGTTATTTGTACAACCGCGAAAAACAAACATCGAACTAAGTGGCCTCTGCTCAGGCAGCACACAACAAACAGCACTGCAGCTGTCCATGGTGCTGAAACAATAGCTTTCCCAATACAGTGTAGATTATAGACTGAACTGGAGACGGGATATTCTTTGAACAGGCCAGCCCATATGCGCATTTGCTTTTGCATTGATTTTTCTGCCGCTGGTTGTCATTGCTGTCAAGATGTCAATGGTGTGGTGAATGTTGAAACATATGCATCTAACACATATGTTTCTCTGCATTGCAGCTTTAGCGAGAGGCTTTGCAATTCAGAACATCCGTCATACAAGCCATTCCAGCCCAAAATCCTGTGCTTGTGAGGAGTTTGTGCAGGCTCCGGAATTTTTGCCTCTCTGTGTCACAGCGAGATGTCTCCTATCATTCTGAACTGGCATGCCAATGCCGGATAATCTTTCCATACCACTTTCACAGTGTTAAAACTACTAGCTACACTATGCACGGTTAAGACTTGGCCTATTTTCAGGATTTATGTGTGTAAATTTGCAGCTTCTTCTTGGAGCAGGAGGGCGATTCTTTCCCCATAAACCCATCGTCCAGTCCCGATTGTCTCAAGCTGTTCCTCAAACTTCTTGTAAATTGATTCGGCATCTGTGCCTTCTGAAAGCTTAACAATACCATAAAAGGATCTTCCACCTTCCCCTTTCCACTACATGTTATTTATCAAGTGTGCCAGCCTATGAACTGTGCTAATGTGCAATTCCAGCACAATTATGGTTTGATTTGTGCAAAATATCCCACATATGCAACCTGTATGGTTGGCCCAAGCGGTTATGGCACAAACACTGAGCCAAACCCAGTTCTGCAGTCTATGTGTATATATTATTTTCAGTTGCAACCATAGTATTTACAGTGCAGGCTTGATTTTTAAAGAAAATAAAGACAGACAGAAAAAAAACAGCCCTTGCAGTTTCTGGCTTGACTGTATTCCAGGTAAGATCATCCCATACTCCGATGTTGTCTCTGTAGGTGTACGAGCGTGTATCTTATTTTAAAGGGCACGTGCTAACCCTGTGAAAGCACCAGTCTTTACAGGGACATTACAGCAATGAGATTTCTGTAGGATATTTTTACCTAGCACCATATAGGCAGATCTGAAGGACTGACATTTCGTGCATTAAATGGGCATTTCCTTCAAGTACCTTGTTTGGGAGCACATCTCTTCCCCTCATCTCCAAAATCTGCACTGATCTTATGTGGGCCAC
The DNA here is from genome assembly GCA_038501795.1 of Pseudopleuronectes americanus. Taxonomy (NCBI): domain Eukaryota; kingdom Metazoa; phylum Chordata; class Actinopteri; order Pleuronectiformes; family Pleuronectidae; genus Pseudopleuronectes; species Pseudopleuronectes americanus. The sequence goes on along the minus strand of CM076717.1, from coordinate 8,506,838 downwards.
ACTATTTCAATGTTTCTGTGACCCACTACCAACATCTCAGTTTACTACATAAACCTAGACGAGCTCCTCTGTAGTTCGAACCCTGGCTGCAGGACAAACTCAGGAGCTGTCTGCTCCATCAACAGACACTGGGCCTATCAACTCCAGCTGTTGTTGCTATTAAAAAGAAATTGGCTTTTTAATGTGACAGAGGAACACAGTCTGTGGTAGAGCTAGAATCCCTCCGCACCGGCACACACTACGTGCATGGATGTGTGTGCATGCATGCAGATGATTTCACTGAAAAAAGATCTTTGGGGAGTCATTAAGAAGAGAAAGGCCATTAAAGTAAAGTGAAAACAAGGATTGCGGGGTAAATTATGGCTCAGCATGTAAATGATGCCTCAGTGTGTGTATTTCCTCACCCACTGAGGATTAAACTAACATAATAACGTCAGGACTGCAATGCATTGTTGCTGACTAAGTCAAATTAAAGCTGTTATCCACTGTTAAGGTTTCACAAGACAATAGGCATGTGCATATTGTAGTTTAGAGAATAATGACATCTTGTGATACTTTAAAGATGTTTTAGGTTGTGTTTTTCATAATTATATATACTTCAGAATATTGTTAGTAAAACAATTTCAATCCAACATCAATACAGAAAAAACTAACGCTCCATCTCACCAACTCAGCTTAAGTATGCAGAGTTGATACTCTGCTCCAAAGAATCATCACCAGTTTTTAAAAGAAGTAGCAGCCACTCCAGGCTGCTTCTGAGCTTGACAGCAGGGACAAACACACAACCATGATATGGCAAAAGGATCAAGCAGCTCACTACACCTTGAAATTGAATCTGGGTCCTTGTAAACTGACTGATGAGAATTATGGCAGTCGTGAGTGGATTTATTTCACTCAAACAGCCGGCTAAGAGGCTGGGTTTGATGAAAAGTTACAGCTGAAGGCACCGTTTTCATTATGGTCACAAATCTCATTGTAATACGAGATATATTTACTTAAAAGCAGTATCCAGAGTAGCTAAATAACTATGAAAACTCTTCATTGTGTTTCCTCAAGGCTGTGAATTTTACACCTAAGAAAATGTCCTGTCTCGTTTGGAAGGGTGAACACTGAAGTACAATTATTGTACAAAGACTTTTAGGTTAAGGGAACTAAAAGAAACACATCTATAAACCTGCTGCATTCAGCATTCAGAGCACGTTCTGAATGTTTAGGAGTAAACAGGTTTAATGTTGGGTAACTTGACTTCTAACAGCTTCATTTAGAGGAGAGCTACAGAGGAATGGTCTAAAGACTCTCTTACTCACAGCTTGAAGTATAGCTGCCAGTTTATATTTGACTGCCCATAAAGACAAGTTTATACCCACAATGAAGTTTCAGATTTCTTTAACTCTCACTCTAGGGCAAAACAGTGCTACTTGAAATACTTATTATTATTATGATACAATTGTTGACCACGTAACCGAAACATTATTGAGATAGCACAACTGGCCTTAAAGTTTTTGAATGTGTGCATATAAAGTGCATATACATGTCAGCATGGTTGCCAACATATATAACCACTGCATAGATGACGGACTAATGATGGATTGGATTCAATATATCAAAAGACTTTAGATGCGAGCAAGTAAATCAAACATTTTATGAAGACTGCTAATAAAGTAAGAAACAGTAAAAAACTGTGTGTTCAACTTTAAGCTGCAAATTGATTCAGTGGTGTATGGGGCACGACAAGCCCACTGTATACTTTTTTAGGACATCAGTCACTCCATCATTCATGAGGGGGAAAGAATAGGAACACAAAGGTGGAGGGTTTGCGGGGTAGTGAATTTATTCAACCATTATATAATTGGGGGATTAAAATGCGACCCCAACTAACCCTAAGTCGTTATTAGTAATTAATTAGTTAGACAAGGTCGCTATATGGAGGGAAGCCAAGCTCTAATCTAAAACTAAACACAACTGTCAACGTGCCTCAACAGAAAACAAAACCACAGATCCAGAATTCATGCCAAGACCAACCTTCTCTGTGCCACTACACACTGTTTTAGCAAGCCTTTCCACTCCCACTCCTGTGAGAGCCTGTCGTGAGACATTTACAGAGCCAAAATTGCCTGTTTTCTAGGGGAAACGTGCATACTGATCCACATTGGCCTCTTGTCTCGCATAACTGAATGAAGTAATGAGGGGCATCTGTGGGTCACATCTGCAGTGTCGTCTGTGGTACCCTACCATTCATGCGTTTCACTTATAGTGGTCTGTATGTGTACGCGTGGTGCTATCTATCCTCCATGACATTCTATAACAGCCGATATTGATTATGATGATGTGACTCACTCGCAGCAGACTTGGTTCAAAGCCAGGGCAATGTCTTAACTGCAGAGCTGTATTAGGATTGGAAAAACGACACTAATAACAAAAAAGTATCTGGAAAACAAATTCGGGAAAAACTGGATAATTTCTGAAAAGTCTAATGAATTTGAATAACATGGATCTGTCTATATGTTTCCATCTTTGAGTAAAACTTTGCTTGTGTCACTCTTATTCTACCAGTCCTTTATTCCCATATGTCCATTTTAGCAGAACCTATCCATACAACCTTAACAAGCCAAGCTGCAGAGCAGGTTTTCTCTGTTTTGTGGACTCATTTGACTGCTGTCAGGTACCTGCAGGGCCTCCACTCTATAAACATCCACTTCCCTTGCCATTCAAACTGTTCGCCTTGGGAGGATGCGCACTGCTGCCAGGGTGCATGTCTCCATCTGTCAGTCCTCCTTTTGGTCTACATCTGACTAAAGAAAATGCCAGATGAGAGCCTGTCACAGGACCAGGCTACACATCTTTTCCACAGGAGGTACCAGCAGATTACACTGAGACACATAAACTAACGGAGCCAACCGTTCAGATAAAAGGTTCGAATCCAAAGATCCCAAAACAAATTTGAACAGAATCAGATGATGGACCTTGAGGTAGATGTTGCTAGGGTGGCAGGTTGTCCACTCAATGCAAGTTTGGTGATACAAAAAACTGGCCTTGGTGAAGGCAAAAATGTTAAGAGCCTTTGTAAACCACAAAGGTAAAAAGAGGCTATACAAATGGATTCACCATGTAACATGACTTGATAGGGAGAAAATGGTGGTTATATCAGCATTGCAATCTAAACTGTAATGGTTCAAACTTTGCATGTGAAATTGCAACTGCTCCTTGGGTTTATTTTTAGAGAAATTTGTCGGATTTGTTGGAAATATCATCATGGTCTGAAAAAACTGAGATAAAGGTAAATCTGGTATAAATGACCACATGAAATCAGTTTCAAGTAAAAGTTGAACCATTCTTACCAACTTTACAATGTCCCAAGAATGAGACAATGGGAAACAATGAGTGTCTCTTAAAAGGAAGAATGTTGTAATACACAGTGTCATTTGACGAATATGCATACAGAAACACTTAAAAATTGAAAATATTATAAAATCACTGGTAGATGAAAATAATGTGACCTGGAGCCTTCCCGGTCTCAAAGGACAAGAATACTCAAATCTCAATTCCTGCCAAAGACACACCATTTAAGATAAGCAAAACCATGCATATCTGCTGTTAACCTTCCAAGACCTCATAATCCAATGAAAATACATTATCACAATGAAATGGCTCTTCTGTCAACGAAATAAAGACGGAGTGGAGATAAGGGTAGAAAGGAGCTATGCAGACTTCCCAAAATAACAGCTACTGCTTACTGGGGAAGTCAAGTGGGGCTGGAGGTGTCCCTCCAGGCACTGGCAGTTACCTGAGGCAAAACACCAGGGAGTGGAAAGGAACCTAGGGCACTTTTTAGTATGTACCAGACACGTAGATAATCCTTATCAAATATGGACTTCTACTTGGCCATTGCAATAAAGTCACTTTAGGAATTATTCAGGCACCTTCAATTTTTGCCCTTTTTTCTGCAATTAATATACAACAATTTTGCAGATTTATTAAAAATCAAACGCCCTAATCTAACAAAATACATTCATCCTTTTCTCAATTCTGATCCCTCTCCCTGTTCGCTCTGCTGTCAAGCACTCCCTTCAGCATGATACTGCCACCAGCATGCCTCACCATAGTATGGCTTTAGCCAGGTGGGAACCATTACTTGATGTTCATCAGACATGATGCTTGGAGCTCTTCCAAAAGGGTTTTTTGTCTCATCAGTCTCAAGGATATTTCCCCCCAGGTTGTCAGTGTCCTTTAAATAACTCTTGGTAAACTGCAAGTGGGTTTTCAGATGCCTTTACCCAATATGGCTAAGGCCTGATTGATGGACGGCTGCAGTCTGTGTCGCTCTCACAACTCTACACTGCACCTTCTATACATTAGTATATAACTATATGTCAAAATAAATTGACTGAGCAAGTTATTCATACTATACATAAAAAAATGATGTTCAGATATGTTCCCTCCTTGCACAGACACATTGTGAATTTACCTGCAGTGATAGGAAATGACAAGTCGAATAATGTGTATGCACCATATTTAAATAGTAATCTTGAAGGTGATGGCAAAACCCTGGTCCTCTTCATTTTTCAATGAATTATTGTTATTCAGTGCTTTCATATTGACAGATTTGAATGTTTTAACATTTCTAGTGTATTTTTATTTATTATTTGTAATTTATGTTGTGAGAACTGAAGCTGAACACAATTTTCCACACAGGTGACAGCTGAGCTACCAAACTAACTTACTGACGCAAAGTGTCATCAACACTAGGCTGGCAGGTAAAGACTGCAATGTGGAGGCATTGGGATGCTGAACAAAAAGGTAATCAGAAACAAATTGCCTTTTCTTCTTGAGGATCTTTAATACACTACAAAAACTTCAGAATCAATAATTATAGCCAGCATTTGAGGCATGTAGTTGGTTTATTATTGAGTTTTTTATTTGACCAAAGTGCATAAAAAGGCAATTGGTAGAAACTTCACATTCACTATATAGGGGTTTTGCCACCGATTTACCAAATCTAAGTCAATCAATCAGTTTGACTTGGCTGCCATTATTTGTAGACATGACTACTTGCATTATCAACTTTCTTTACTTCATGTGTGAATCCTTTACTCTTATGAGTTTCTTTATTATGCTCTGATGGCAGCCTGAAGCCAGAGGCTCCCATCAGTAATGAGCCATTAAGAACAACAGTTGTTATTTGATTACATTGTTTAACACTCTTAGGATGTTCAAGACTTTGTGATGTGCAAGTATTCATTACTATTTGAAATCCAAATTTAAAAGATGAAGTGAGGCTTGATTTTCACAGCTGTATGTGAAGCCTGTCATTTCAAAGTCAATCTATGCTAAAACAGAAGCTAAATATAGACACATCTGGTTCAACACCAGGCAGAGGTGACTACCAAAACAACAAGCAACTTGTTGCTTTACCTGCCAACCATGTGATCTGTGAGATATTTTCACATTATTTATAGAATGAGATTATGAGAAAAGATTTCTTATGAAAATGGATAATGAGTGCATTCTCATATTTTGGTGAACTATCCCTTGAAAAGACAATGTAAGATGATCGTAACAGGCATCAATAAAAAATCTAGAACAGTGTTTGAAGGTTTATGGAAACTTCTAAATACTATGATCAAAATAGTCTTGGTTGGATTGTAAAAAGTCAACTACAAGCCTAATTCTGTTTTTTTTTGTGCATCTAAAGGTGTTCTGAAGCTTAAAAATTACACTTTGTAGAAACCAAATAACCCATACAAAAATTCGGCCCAAATAGTTTGAGACTCTAGGTCAGTTTGTCAATTTAAATGTAATGTTCTGCAATAACAATCCATTCTGAATTTTCTATGGCTCTTATCTAATCTAATTTAATTGACTAATCAAATCTGAACTGACTTCGTCTGTAAACAATTATGGCTGAGGTTCCTGGCTACTGTAGTAACTGCAGCTTTTTTGCCATCCTACAGTTAACACTAAACTGGACTTCTTAAAGCCAAGATTAAATAAAAACTAAACAAAACTGGCAAAAACAAACCGACGACAGTATAAGGTATTATCAAGGAGTCTCCCATCTCACGATGTTGAAGAACATGAACACAGGAACAGGATGTTATATGTTATATAGTATGTTATTTTTCTATTTTGTAAAGTTGTCTACTAAGTAGATGTTGCCTGCCAGGTCACAAGAATTGTACTGCTCCGATGACGCTGTCATTGGTGCATGTGACAATAAACTTTGATTTGATTTGATTTGATGACACAATGAGAAACATTTAAACCAGGAAAGTACAGTGTCACAAAATAACTTCATACCCAGCCAACTCCACCAGAACAACTATACAGATTAAACTGCCACCTGAAGAAAAAATACATTACGAAGACGTCCCTACTGTATAACACACCTATTCAAAATCCTCCGCATACTAATCATAACAGTTTCGGTTTCAGTCACTCCCAGTCCTCCTAATGCCATCAGAAAGTCACATCATGATCTTGCTGCAGTCAGGACAAGACAGTAGAAGAATAATCTGAGTGCTGCATGTCTGCCCTGAAGTGGTGGATGGCAGTGTGGCAGCACGGCATGCATGCAAGCAAGCAAGCAAGCAGCTGGCCTCCAGTCCCAGGAGACACTCTCTCTACAGTAATTATCATCAGCAGCACTCTGGAGACAACCTTACCCACTGCCTCTATCTAACTACTGCTCTACTTTATCTTAATAAACACACGCAAACACGACTAGAAGAGACACACACAGGATGTGCTGTGCCCAGTCTGCCCACTGATGAAGAGCTACAACAGCACAAACAAAGTTGTATGCTCTGATATAGGTCCTAAATGGGATAAAGTATTCACAGCAAACTTGTCTACACAAAGAAGCACTCAAGGTCTTCTTCATAAATGTATCCAATTGGAGAGAAGTGGGACACAATGAAAAAACGCAATATTCTCCTTTTATAAATAAATAAATTAAAAAAATAGGGTTTTTCCCTCTACATCAGGAATTTGAAGGGGGTAAAAATAAGCCATGACTCAATCCATGAAGACATAGTACTAATGTGACACTAGTCTAATAATAGCCTCATGATCTCCATTATGTTTTACACCCACAGCAAAGATTTATTTTAACAAAATCAAACTTGTCAGAGGAGAAAGAATCTGAAGTCATATTGTAGAATCACTTAATTCATGGAGGAGTTTTGCTTTCAGCAGGCTTACAGCAAGAATCTTGATATTCAGTGAGTGATCACAAAATGTCACTGCCATACACTGCAGCTGAGGTGGATACTCACTTTCTTTCTTTCTTTCTTTCTTTCTTTCTTGAAGAGCTTTTTGTTTAAAGCCGAAGACAAAAGTCGTTCTTAAAGTGAGATCTTATTGATGCCTTTGATTTATGGTTTGATCAAACCTTCTAACTGAGGGAATGCTCACATAGTGAGGTGCGGACCAGGGCAAGTATCAAATCCATCAAAATTGAAGAGTTTGTCTGAGCTTTCTGAGGTTATTTCAGGTAAACTATAAAGCAAAGGTTATTCGAGAGGAGCTGGGCAGCATCCTTTTCATCTTGATGGATTTCCATAGCCCTCGCCTAAATTGCGTCTTAAAACATGTTCCCATGGTAATCATATTTTTTAAATTATGAACTCATGGACTTATAGTTTAACCCCTTGCAATCATACAGTTAGTAATAGAAAACATTACATGACCTTTTTCTAAAAAGGCTTAACAATATCTTGAATGAAAAGTCATGCAGAGTATTAAACCAATTAGACCTCAAACTAGCATGTAGTGGAATAATGTTAAGATAGATAAAAAAAAATCTACAGCAGAATAGTGGGTTAACAGACATTAAGACAAAAGCTGATAAAGACTTTTCCTAACACTAAATTATGTCGAAATGCGTATGTTAAAAAAAATTGTTGGAGCAATGAAAAGTGCTGACATAAACCATGTCACCATACGGCCACACAAAGGCACACAGAGGACAGACAGTGCTATGGAAGCAGCTGCATCAGGTTGACATGTCCTTGTCTATGTGGTGCTAATCCTTGAGGGGCATTGAAGGACAAAATCTAGGTGTAGTCAACGATACTCCAACAGTACTTTGGCTAGTCCATATGGTATTCAGCCCAACATCATGAAAAATCAGGACTCCTCCTAAGAGGCCCAAAGTGTGCAGTCTCATGTTTGATTGAGAGCAGCGTGCACAATGTCAAACCACACTTGTTGTGAGAAGTGTCATCACAATGATGGGTTGGCTGATCTCGGCACTTTGCAAAGTCATTTTAAGACATACCACTACTTTGTCGTTTGCCCTTCTGTTAAACTTAAGGAGTCAATAACCTAGGGCTAATTTAAAGTAGTTGTCTTTATCACTGTGAGAGAGTGAAACAATGTCAAAAAGTGGACATCTGACAGAGTTGTTCTGGCTCCCCTGGAAATTTATTAGAGACATAAGTCCTAATTTACAGGGGAAGGTTACAAAGCAGGCAATCACCTCTGATCAGGCCCATAAACAGCAGCCAGTCAATGCTGCAGTGCTCATCAATCTGTCACTCAAAAATTCAGAGGGTTGAAATGGCAGGTCAAAAAACTCATTCATTCTTTGAGTGCAAGTGAAGTCCGTCAGGATCCAGTGAGTAGTAAGTGAAGATGTGATTTTGCCCTGGCAGCTGTAACACTAAAGGGAACATTGTGTCTGAACACTGGCTATTTATTAAACTAAGGATGGCAGTAATGTGGTTTTACCATCCAGACAAGGCTATCTTTTAGTAAGTGCACAAAATTAAAATATGTTGATATGGTGCTTGGGGGTAATTAATCCAAAATGCATGTATTCATTACAGTGACAGTAGATCATAACAAATAATGTCTTAGCAGTCCCCTCTTCAGCATCCTTAGCACTACCATATAGGGTTGCATGTCCAATTTCTTTGAGAGATCAAAGAGTAGTGGTCTGTTCAAAATGATAGAAGAAAATTCCCAGAATAGCGTGCAAAACAAGTAACTACTTGTAAGTGGGATTGAGCATTTGGTCGATTTTTTCTCTCTTCTTCTCTGTCCTTATTTGTTCTTTAAGGTAATCAGCTATAGGCCGCTTCATCTCTGGGACATGTTAACAGCTAAATGGACTGTGTCAAGCATTGTACTCATGATCAATGCACAGACAGGTAGGTGCACGAAGGGAAAGACCGACTGAGGACGCCAGTCTATTTAAGAGGTGATACATACAGACAGCAATTTACATTCAAGCCTACGAACAATTTAGAGTGGCCAATTAACCCTAAACTGCATGTCTTTGGACTGCACCAAAAGAAATCTGAGGCAGGGATGAGGACAGAATGCATACTATATACCAATTGTGGCGATAGTGTTTATGCAGAAGCTGTTTGCTCTAAAGTTTTCAACTTACGGGGTGAAGGATGTATGAACAGCCAAATTTATGTACATATTATGTCCAACCCTATCGGTAAACATATGACCTACAGTGCTTTCAGGTTTTCTGTATTTAAATGACAGAGCTCTGGTATCTAGGCTACAGCTACATTCAAACTAATTAAAATGCCAGCCTAGTACTCCATACGATCACAAGACAGATGTTTTAATGCCCTGGTTATCCCATCAGCACAGCTTTGCTTGCCACGTGTCATTATTATTTATTAGCAAAGTTTTACTGATAGGTCAATAAGAAGCAATTAGTCCAGCTGACTTTAAGAACCACTCTTCTCTGGACCACAAGGCAAATGCTCAGACGCATATATAGACTGCAAGTTTAGAATTTAAACAGGTCAGTAATTTGAATATAATTTTCCCACATACGAGTTAGTGTTTGAAGTTTGAATAACAACTGGCAGCCCTAGTACCCAGTGCTCTGTTTGATAAAGAACACCGGGACGTTGAAAAGACTGCTCTGACTGATGATGTGGAAAACACATGCAAAGAAGCTGCTGCCGCATGAGCCAGTCGATACCTAACAGGACACCTGGACAAGAGCCTTAATCACTCACCAACCTTCACAAGCAAATACATTTTTTATAAATTACCCTTGTTTTTCATTATTCATTAGTGTTTTATTCTCGCCATTTATAAATTATAAATATATATAAAGCTTTTACATGCACAACAAAGAGCTACATTAAAGAATGGCAGCAATTCAGAATATAACTTGAGCACAAGACAAAATCCCACTAACTCACAGGCTATAAACATTAACAAGTGTTAACAGGCTAAACATAGTGGGGCTCCATAATGGAAACATTTCAATATGTCAATACAGGGTTGGTTCCTTTGAGAGTCTATGCAAAATAAAGAAAGGCTATAACTTTAAAGTCTACTGAGTCGAAGGCGCAATTTTAAGGAGGAATATTCATGAGGATATATTGCAAAACTGTATTGATGTGGCCTGCATGACACTCCATGAAGAACAAGAGGATGAACTTAGAAGACTCCAATTGCAGAGGATCACAAGGAAATGGAGTCTTCTAAGCTTCTATTCAAGTTGATTGCAATGTTGTTGAACATTCAAATTAATGAATTTATTGTAAGTCACTTTGGATAAAAACATCAGCTAAATTATATAATGTAATCAAATAAATATATAAAGATTTATTCAAGACGGTCTTTAAAACTATTTAAAACCATTTCACATGGTCTGCTTCACTGCTAGACTGAACAGAACAGGTCATTATAGTTTGGATATATAATCAAATCCCTTGTTTGAAGAATGTTTCAATCACAAATAATCGGTGACAATCTTAACATTGACAATCTTAACTGCAGCATATCACCTGCTAATCTTCTTTTATGGATATTTGCTAAAATGTCCAAAAAGGAAAAAATAAAATTAAAAAATATCAATAGTAAAGAATAAAAATGACAAATAGACAAAGCAGTTAAATTTAAGCAAAATTGTTGTGTATTTATCCTTTAAAGGCTCATCAGTGAAGAAGATGCAGAAATGTCAGTCTGCCGGCCAGTCTACAGTTCCAATCCATCTTTCCACAAAACTGTAATATCTCCATTACAGTTAAATCAATTGGATGAATTGCCATGTGATTTGTAAACATTGTTTAATATTTTGGTCAATGACCAAATATGGGCATTTAACCAAGAGTCATCAGCATTTAGCACGGCTACAATCTCTTAGCTTACTGTGCAGTGATGTACTGGAAGCATGCTTTTTTCTTTGCTGTTTTACATTCAGACATTTGCTAAAGTAAACTGTTCAGTAACTTATTACATTTCAGGAAATCATTAAACTTTGAGAATGTAAACTATTTTTGTGTAAATGAACATTAATAATGGGAACATTGAATCTCATAGTAGAAGGGGCCTAAAAATGTATTTAAATATTCACATATCATTCCACAGAAAAACCCATTATTTATCATGAATCACCACATTGTGGGAACAGAAAATGTGATGCGCAATACTGCAGAATACAAAGAAATATTTTTTCCCCCTGCTCAGACAAAATCCCTAACTCTTGCACAAAGCTGAACACTTTGTTCCAAACTGCAAACCACAGCGATGGGAGAACTGGAGTTTCCACAGGCACAGAAGATCTTGAACTATGAAGCCGTTTCCCCAGATGTCTGGTGGGGTTAAAATCTTCATTATTTGTCACGGCTAGACCCTAACCCCTTTGAAATGACACTGCCTAATTAGTGACGACAAATGACTGCAGAGTTAATTAACCAGAATGCTCCTTCAGGGGCATTATCAAATGTTTAAGAAATTAACAGATTGCCAGTTCACCAATTCTATGTAATTGATTTGTTCCCAGTCAGGTTATGAACTCGTCTCTTTTCCCAATCCATTTAGCTAACCATCCGGAGGGAATTTAAAGGGGAACTTTATAGTGTCCACTTCCATGAGCACAGGCTGAATCAGAGAGTGCAGTACTCTGTCTGAACGGCTATCAAAATCATTGCCACACTGATTGCAGTCGAATGTTTTCCTGCTAACGAGCTGGCAGTTTGCTACTTAGTTGCCACTCATAAATACAAGCAGTCTTGCAATTAGACAAGCACTGTGCAGTACGCTGTGATGGAGGTGACACACAGTAAAAGGAAATGGAGGAGGCAAAGAGGCAGAGTTAATGTGCATTTTCTGCATAAACAGGCTAGTCTGAATCACAGGCATACTTCCACTTACATCCAGCTATGTAGCAGGAGCATGCCTCATGAAGCATTAGTGGGCTAATTCAGAAAACCATCTAGCCTTGTCTCCTTTAATTAATCAAGTACTTGAGTGCTGACGGCCGAATATTTCCTTCTAAACTTCTCACGTGGTTAATTTCAATAAATGTTCAGATGATCTAATATCTATAACTAAGAAACTGAGGATTGGGGGGGAAAAGTGTGTGAACAGACACATTTGTGATTCAAAACTTAGCATTTTTCTTTTTCTTAATGGTCGCATGAATCCAAATTTTTCCTGCTGTCCTTGGATATGAAACTGTGTATAAACTAGCTTCAGCTGCAGCAACAGTTACAAGTTGCTTGCAGTGATGCTACATTATTAATCTACAGATTGTAATTGTAGTATATGTTTGACCTTAATACCTAAACTACATATTGCTCTTATTAGTCATGTACTTTTATCTAAGTAGGATCTGACATGGAGGACTTGTAACAGAGCAGTTTTTTCATTGCTATATTGGTAGTTTTTAGTAAAGGATCTGAATGCATCTCCCTGAAAGGCACTCTGACTGATTAGCCTAGACTTTCTGTTGGAGCTGCCACAGAATGGTGTTTCTAAGATTTACTTTCTTTATAAATCTATCATGTCCAGGCTGCTCACTGATGATGTCAGAAATCACATGGACCATTCACAATTTCTCACTTGTAGCTTTCTATGTCTTTGCCTGTTAGAGGCTAAAGGCCGAGTTATACTCGTGTTGCACGCACGCACGCATGCACGCAAGACACGCAACACGCCCCTTTTGTGCCCTCTGGCGTCTTGCGTGCGTCAGCCAATTTTTCTAACTATCCGACAAAACGACGCGAGCCTCACGGAGCCCGCAAGGCTTGTGATTGGTCGGCTTACTACTTCCCGGCCGGAGTCTAGTTTCCGGTTTCATGCCCCATAATACGCGGAAATCACGGAAGATTTAGAAGAACGAATATGGAACAAATAGATGAGCACTTGGCAGAAGAGATCTGAAAGTATGACCGCTTGTATAACCCGTCACTGACTGGCCGATTTGTCCGCCAGAAATAGAGTTTGAGGAGCCGGAGCGGCGATGTAAATAAAGAGTCGACGAAGAAGAAGTCGTCTCTTCTTTGTGTGTTTTGTTTTCGACAAAAGAACATTACTCCGCCCAGTGTTCTGGCGGTGAATTGCGTTGCAACCCGCGCAGCACGTTAGAGAAGTATAAACCAAAACGAGTCCGTCGATGCAGCTGCGTGACCTTGCGCGGTTGCAGTCGCAGGAGTATAACTCGGCCTTAAGGTCATATCCAGACCATTAAAGTAGCGAGCGAAAAATGACATCTGTCTGTTCGAGATCCAGGAATAGAACAGAGGAGCTGAGACAGAGGCGAGAGCAGTAGAGCATGGCTCCAGGATTTAGATCAGTGCGATTTGCATCATTGGCAGGTCTTTAGGCATGGCAGGTCTAATCTCCTGCAGACAGGCTTAAGAAAGGAAAACCTGACTGTTGTGTCTCTGCAGATAGGGATTTCAGTAATTAGCATAGCTAATAAGAGAGGGTGTACTGAGTAATATTCAAAAAGGTGTTTAGTCTAAAGGGAAGATAACAGGAATAAGAAGGTGGCAATACAAGGAGGCATCAAGTTCAATTCCTTATAAATCCACAACAAGAATCTACTTGTAGCCTCAACTCCTGAATCGCTATGGCAACAACGTACATCCACTCATGCCAGAAAACTCATGTCACCGGTGCCTTAACAGTCTAAATTTATGATGACAAAATAAAAGGATTAAATCACTGATACAATTTATTACATATTTGGAACTTGCTCTTTGGAGTCTCAATTACCAATAGCAGCAGTGATTTTGCTCTACAACATGGGCCTTGTTCAGAACTAGCATTTGTTTAAGGTGATCTGATAACAAGTTTCCAGTTCTGCAAACCTGTAGGAAAACAGTGAGGAACGTTTGACTTCCAATTATTCAAAAGACTTTCTTACCGACTATACCAATTCCGTATAAGATATAAAATCATGTTTCGCTTTAGAGGTATGCCTCTCTCTCCCTCTCTCTTTTTCTTTCATGCACACACAAAAACCTTGAAAACTATCTGGTCTCTCATAATTTAGAGGGACAGAAATGATATGTTTATTTAAAAATAAGCATGCAAGCGAGATCCAATAGCAAATGGTCACTGGGGACATATACGGAGACAAATCATCTTGCCAGGTATGAACTGGCGTTTTAAGGTTGTCCACTTTTGACACATGACATATGCTCATGAAAGCAATGACCAGGATCACGTGTTCACGCCACGGACACAGTAACAGCACCATCACTGTCTTCATGACACACAATGAGCTGACCATTTTCAGCCATGGATGAGGGCAAGTCAGGACGGCTTGACTAGAAAATTGAAATTCACAGGGAGCGGCTTCTGGGAAACTCAATTAGGAAATCCAAATTACACTTATAATATGTTTGAATATCTAAATTCAAAGATGATGTTTATGTTAATATGGCAGCTGAACATAATCTTCAACATACTGCACTTTTAATGAATTACAGCAACAATCACTGACATTGTTTTCGCAACTAATTCTCAGCATCACTCCCCCTTCTCCCTCATTATCTACACTGGTACAACAGCCAAAGTTAAGCTGATAGGAGTGCATTCACTCATTGTATTCCCCATTTCAGCGGCTGCCAACATTTCCTAATGACTGCAGCCCTTCTAAATTATTGAAAAAGCCTAAGCACCTCACCAGCTACAGCAATGGCTATTAACCTTGGTGAAGCGATATTCAAATCCAGTTAGAGCTAACTTTGTCCTCCAGTATCCCTTGCGGCGAGGAAATGTAAATGTGTTCTTGCTGAGATGGGGAAGCCGCCCGTCGTTTGAAGTTCCAGCAAAAGAAGTCGTTGCAAGCAGAGGGCTCTCCACCCCCCTCTGTAAAATATTCAGGACTGAGTCTCGTTGAGCCACCTCTCTTCCCAGTGTTTCCCATCAAAACATGCTGGGCTTCAACGCCGTTAGGTTATTACTAAGCAGGAACACCTTACGCAAGAAAAAAACTTAGCAAACGTTTACAAATTCACCACTGTGCAGCGACAGTGAAAAACAGCCTGAGGATTATCTCGCTGTGCAGACAAGAATTCAGGAGATTTGATTTATGAGAGAGGGAGAATGAGTGCGAGGGCAGCGGGAAAAAAACTACATCCCACTACCCCTCTAAGAGCATCGAGAATCCTGACACGAATATTGTGCATTGTTGTTTACAAATGATCACAAAGCTTAGCTGATACTGTCCGGGCTGATAAGATTTTGTTGTTGAAACACCTTGTTGACAAACAGTTCAGTATCTGATACAATGCTACAGAACGACAACGATCATCACTTTCATCACATGGACAGACAGAGAGA
Organism: Pseudopleuronectes americanus; assembly: GCA_038501795.1. Classification (NCBI taxonomy): domain Eukaryota; kingdom Metazoa; phylum Chordata; class Actinopteri; order Pleuronectiformes; family Pleuronectidae; genus Pseudopleuronectes; species Pseudopleuronectes americanus. The sequence goes on along the minus strand of CM076717.1, from coordinate 8,491,277 downwards.
AGCTGGAACAGAGACAGACAGATAGAGAACCAGACAATATCCAACATAGATAATAATTTGTGATGAAAGTTTATTTCTATGTGATTGGATCATTCAATGTGGGTCAAAAAACAATGGGTGTGTGTACGAACTCTTAGGCTGAATCTTAAACGTGTACTTTGTAATTTCAACTGTTCATTTAGTTTTTGTTTTAAACCTCCAAGACCTACAATACCTGTCGGCAACCTAATTGGGTCATCCTGTGCCTTCTGAGCGGCTTTCTGTGCTAGACACACTCTGAACAGTGTTTCCGAGGATAATGAATCACTCTCCAACTAGACATTTCTTTGGTTGTTTGAGGAGTGACCTACAGGGAAATCTGCTACACATCCATTCAGGGTTATAAATTAAAAAAGAATGGCTAAATGCCAAACCTTTGTAAAATTTGTCTTTGGTGCATGGATTATCTGTAAAAGGTGGCATTCAAAAAGATACAGCCAGACCTCCAATGTCTTGTTACCTCATTTATCCTAAATGGTCGTTAAACTCACTTCCCTGATATCAGCCAATGAACATAGTGCGACACAACAGTATTGTAAATCGTTTCATAAAGCGGTCCACCATATATTCCTCTGGATCATAAATCACAATCCTTACAGCAATATTTTCCTATTTGTATATCTGCAACAATCATGTCAAACAGGATGGACAGAGCCAATGGACGAGTCACAGTTGAGTGCGCAAAACAAAACCCAGCCGCAGATATTGCAAGTTTATTTTGCCCACGGGAGGTAATGACCTTCAAGTTACAGCTGTTATGACATGACATCAATCTACAATAACGACAAGCGAGTAACAATATTTTGTTTTGCCTGGATATGAAATCACCCTTTTTTGGGTTATGATACTTTAGTTATGACGCAAAAAACCTAGTATAGCATTGGAATTATTATTGTTTACAGTAGTTAACCGTTTAACCATTGTTTGTTGAAAATTCTGGAGACCTACACTGGAGAATCTTATTACTTCATAAATTCAATAAAATAATTTTATAAAAAGGGAATCATGATAGATTAACAGCCTTCTAACTGAACACAGCCTTATTATTCCCCAAAATCCATGTGTACAGTTAACACAGTGCCTAACTGAGTGTCCCTACTTGACTGGTCAGGTTCCTGCTCTGTCCTTTAAGTCAGGGTGTCAACACTAGTGTTACAGACATTTACACAGGCACTATTCCAATAAAGACCAGATCTCTCCTACTGACTCAGAAGAAAAACCTCCAAATGAGGAGCAGCTTGTACAAGAACATGCTGATTTATTTAGGCATGTGTCTTACAGCTTGAAATTAAATAACAGAAACCCCATTCTGCTTTCTTCTCTGTAAGAGGGAATTACTTAGTTAGTTAGTCAATACAAGACAGGGAAACTTGTTTCTGGTTCCTTTTTGTGGCTTTTTGTGCAATCTGTTCACAGATGTCCCTACAATTGTAAGACAGAGATGCAGCCCCTAAACCAAGTGAATAAAAAATAACTATGCCGAGAGTTGTCTACACCTCTGGAGGAAAAGAAAAACCGTAATGACCCTAATGTAAGATAATATATTGTCCTATAAATAAGACAATGTATAATCATATATATATATATATATTTAAGACAATATATTTTCTTTTAATGTATTATAAATCAATATATTGCCTCATTTTATATTACAATAAGTTAAACACAAATAAATATTTTCTTATATATATATATATATAAAGTATATCATGTCTCTTATTTCTTATTTTCCTTTACAGTCTTTTACAGAGTGTTGCATTATGGGTACTTTGCAGCTTAATGTTGCTAGGCTAGCAAGTATTTCAGTCTTTTCACAGAGAGTCTTCCAGAGTTAATCATTATTTGGTCAGTCCAGTGTAAACAGCAGGAGTTTCAGAAGGCGGATGTAACCTGTTCTGTTTCAAGAGAGAAGAAAAACTCATGACGAGTGAAAAGGGAATTTGTAGCGTCTCCTGACATCTTTACTGCAGAAATGAAACCAAGAAAATATGTCAAACAGCCAAGAACTTCATCTGTCAAAGATAAAGGATTCAAAAAGACTGAACTGATTCCACATCATCTCAGTAAGCTGCCTGGAGGCCACTGGGACAATGGGCTGTCTACAGGTGTCCAACTTAACTGAATTTTGGGAAAACAAACACTGTTAGATTGTCAGATGTCGAAGTGAGGATGAGGAAATTGAAGTTCAAGTCCATTCACCATATGGCTTGTTTTACCAATGCCAGCGCAATCACATGGAAAATATGAAGGATTACTCCAGGACAAAAAGTTTACTTCCTCAGTGAGCATCATTGTTTCACTAGTCTTGCTCTACCCAATGTGTATGCTCCTGTTTTGAACTGGTATTAGCATCTGTGCTGAGAGATCTGATCACAAAAAGACTTAAAGTTTGTCTGGTCACACATGGCATTAAAATGCATCCTGAATGTCTCTGCTGTGACCACTTGTGATTGGATCTCACTTCCCTGCTTTATATGCAAAGACACATGTACATCATTTATTTTTGGGAAGACTATATGATGTTGTTTTTACCCAGTACAGAGTTTACAGATGTTTGTCAATGTGTGTGTGTCAGCATGAGTGAGAGCGCTTACAGAGAAGGGGGATGTTTGATTCATTGTGAAAGTGTGTCGATCAGCAGACATCAGTTGCGTACACTCAGCAAAGAGGATGTTGCCACATGCTTCCAAGATCCCCTCCTAATGTGGTTTGAGTGATGGGATCACAGGACGCATTTGGGTCAGTTCCCATCTGTACTTAGAACTGACAAATCCTGGTCGGAGCAGTCGGGACAGATGTTGATACCACGTCAGAACATGGACTGAGAGTAAAGTCAAAAACACATGCGTTTTGCTTTAAAAAAATTTCCAGTGTTTAAGATTTAGGTGAAAGGGATCTATTGGCCAAAATGCTATGTACACTAGTCATCCTAGTGATGTTTTCACCAGTGCGTAATCATCTAAAATTGTATTAATTGATGTTAATTTATCCTTTAAATACTTACATCTAGAGCTGGTCCACTACAAAGGTTGACATGTTTTTGACACTAGTCCAAACTGGACAGACTTAACACCTTTTGAGTTTTTTTATAAAAAAACTGAATGCTACCACAGGTTCTCGGTTCTCTTTCATGTTGGGTTAAGGGTTATCAGCTGCAACGTGGATGCGTGTCACTAAATTCTACACAATTAACCTTTATTACATAACGTCAACGTGTGAAAACACCATCGAAGTACCTAAGCCCTCTGAGAAACCCTGTTTTTAATCCTTCGGTCTAATGCTCAGTTTGCAAAGCAGAAGACAACGTTAACCGGGATCATTCGGCATCATGTGGTCCACAGACAAATCAGATGATCTGCATTGTGCAGTTGTTTGCAGCTCAGGGACAGATCGGGATCGAAGTGCAGGAGTTCACCTTTACACTGTGGTCTTATCTGAAACTTCAGGCACAGCACTATCTCTCCGAGCTTCATGGCCACACTGAGAACATGCCCTGTGTGTGCTGTTAATGATGAGCCTCTGCATAAGGATCGATTCAGATCCACTGGTTATTCAAAGCTTTTAAACATAATGCATTTTACACTTAAATAAAAAGAGTCAAGAGTGGTAGAAACATACTGTAGCAACAAGACAATAGTTCATAAGTGGTCAGTTTAAGTCCCAGTAAAGACGGGTAATTTAACGAGCAGTTCTGAAACTTTGCTACAGTCATTTCAACTCTGATCTGACACCTCTCACAAATGCTAACCTAGCTAGCAAGCTAACGACACTGACAGCTCCCTGAGACAATGACAACAAACATACGTCAGCCGACCGGAGCTGGGAGAGGAGGGACATTCATCCCCGGTCATGTCCGCTGCAGCTGTACCTTGAGTTTGTCGCCGAGGACGTGTTTAGAAGCTGCTGTCCTCAGTCCTCTCGCCGCAGCCTGGGATGCCATGGATGCCGCCATGTTGACACGGAGAGCCACGGAGTAATGACGTATCGAGCATGTGCGCGTTAACGCTGAGCCGTTCATAGGTCAACGGGCAGTGGAGGGCGGGGCTTCAGGGATACACATACATGCACCACGTGAACACGCACAGTCCAGTGTGCACGCGTACACACGTGCACTGTGAACTGTGAACCAACCATGCAGTGGAGTTACATGTTAGAGGTCAGAGCCTGAAAGTTCTGTCCCAGGAAAAGTTCTCAGGTCTGCATCTGACTTTTTATTTGTAGCTACAAACATATTATCTACTGCTTTTAGAAAATGATCTTCCTGACACACATATAGACGTGATATGATATTCACCACTGTTGTTCTGCTCATGTTAAAACTGATATGAAGAAAAGAAAAAACCTCTCCTACAAAGGTCAAGGCCACCATGACACCAAGGTCATGTTCTTAGTAATATGTGTTTGTGTGTGGTGTGTGCACTTGTGGTTAGGTAAAGGTTAGGGTTAGACATGAATTGGTCTTGGTTAAGGTTAGGAACAAGGTTTGATTAGACTGTATGCAATGAATAGAAGTCAGTACAATGTCCTAAGCTAAATGGCACTAAGAGTTCACATAACTCTGCCAAATTACATGCACTGAAAATGATAAAATGTTCTGATTCAAATTGATTCCAATAATTGAATAGGTTCTTCCCTGACCCATACACATCCTTCCTACAACTTTTGTGGTAATCCACCTAGTAGTTTTTACGAAATCCTGCAAACTAACAGAAAAAAAATAAATAATATAGATGAAAAATTATCCTCCTCAGCAGGGTTCATAAGGATACCTGCACAAACCTGTATGTGAGTGTGCGTGTGTGTGTGTCTGTTTTGACTTGGCCTCTGACTTTTGTGTCTTAAAATGATTCAATTATTGAAATTATTATAAATGTATAATCTATTTATATATATTGTGTTCTCCAGATTTGAGATAATGATGACACAAATGACTTCTATTTTCATATTCGAAGGATGACTGAATGAATAGAAGATTAGAATGCTAAAACAAGAGGGAAAATGATTCTAAACTAATGGTCAGACAAGAAAGAAAAATAAAATGTCAATGTTTTAGGTTATAGGTTTAGGTTGGACTTGAATTTGGCTCATAATACATTCCTGGAGATTTATCTGCTGCATATAGGCAATGCATTTTTTGGGATTCATGCAAGGATGGATGAATGCCTACACAGGGATATGTGCATGTGTTTATTCAAATCCCACTGTTGGAGCTCTTTTGGGGTTTTATATAAGCAGACTGTGTGTATATGTTTAAGGATTCATGAGCCCAATATGCTATTTTTGTTTGTTGCTTTGCTGTAAGATGTTAATGAGTGCATCCTAAAAATAGTTATCTTAGTTATAGTTGCTGATAAATGTATCTGGATAATCCCATTACAGACAGGTCAGGCTCTGTGTGCATCATGTAACTTTGAATCATGAAAAAGTTCACTCAGTGTTAGTGGATGTGTGTGTGTGTGTGTGTGTGTGTGTGTGTGTGTGTGTGTGTGTGTGTGTGTGTGTGTGTGTGTGCAGGAATTGTGGTTCTAAATAACACATGAGGAATGGATTCTGTGAATAAGCAGACACAAAATTAAAATAATCTATTCATACATTTAAGAGTCTTAGGTCTTTGGACACTCTAATGGATTATTTTTTGCATTTTTATAGCTTGGTTACTTGTAATTTAGCACAGGGGATTCTTTAAGACGGGTTTATAGCAATTAAACTCTAAAATAATCACAATCCATCTTTACATTTGTCGATGGACTGGAGTTAAATACTTTAAAAGCTACTTATAACCATGTGATTTACACAAACTCCTTAAACACTTAATGTCCAGACGCAGATGTTAATTGTCCGCAGCTTCATCTAGCATTTGACCTTGTGAGCGGGACAGAGAATCACTGTGCTCAGCTGAAAGGTATTGGTAGGGAGTCAAGTTAGAGAGCGTGGGATGTGTGAGCTGATCTTGTCTGAATAACTAAATAGCCCACTCACACATTCCTCCAGAGCCCTCATTACATGGCGCGCCTTGAAAGGGCAGAGAGGGCAAACCAATCATAAAGAGCTGTGATTATGACACAGGGAGAGAAAGAAGGGGATGAGATTCTCTTTTAAAAACCATACGTGTCAGGAAGTGGAGGAGGACAAGACATTTAGGTTTGATATTACACGATATGTATTTACTTCTTCTGATCTTTATTTTATTATCAGGGTTCACATGTGTTTCTGTATTCTTTGTAATTTTTCTGGATGCAAGTTCACAGTAGTTTCTTTGACAACATCAGAATATTTTCTAAATCAAAATTACTTTTTCTAAATGTGCGAGCACGTTCTGAGATTAAGCGGATTTAAAACCAACACCACAATGTTGTATTTTCATATAAGTTACTTTTTTAAATAGAGTGGAAAAAAAGAAAAGAAAAAAACAATTTATTCGTGTGAATAGAGAAAATTAATGAACTGCTTCATTCCTACTATTTCTTCTGTTACTACCAGCAAATGTCCTTGATGAACAAACATGACATTGTTTGAGGTCCAATAAGCAATCCTGCAAGACACCTCTGCTTTTAGATTTTTTCTTCTATTGTTTTATGCTCTCTCAACTTCCTGCTATTTGTCCATATTCATCGTTTGATTCATCCTGAGACATTTGTATCATTCTAGTTTTTCAACTGTTACGTGTTAGAAACATGATTGACACGACCTCTCCCTTGCTGAGAATTGTCAAGACTGTTGTATTCTCTCATAGACACTCTCTGATATTTTCTTGAGTTGTGACGGTCAAACTGTGGCATTCATTTGTGTTCCAACTTCCAACATCCAGCGGCTCCGAAAAAAATGTCAGTGCATTTCTGAGAGCAGCTTTGGTGATGAAGGTCAATATGACCGGTGCGCCATTCTGTGCCCAAATGGTGCATTCTTGCCGTTTGGAACAAATATATATATATTTTTGCACAATATCAATATTGAGACTTTGCCCTGCCCAGACATTTTGACCTATATACGCTGTAAGTATCCATTACATTACATATCATTTAGCTGATGCATTCATCCAAAGGGACTTCCAATGAGTGCATTCTACCATGAGGGTACAAACCCAAAACAGCAAGAATCATGCAAGTAAATTAGTTTAAAGAAAGCTAACCTCCAAAGTGCTACATTGAAGTGCAAAGTATAAAGTGCAGCAACATCAGAGTTGACAGTGGTTTATCAGACATCATCTTCTTAACCATGGTGTAGTCAGAAGAGAGTTGTCTTTGGCCTGAGGCAGAAGATGTGCAGACTTTCTGCTCTCCTGATGTCGATGGGGAGCTCGTTCCACCGATTGGGAGCCAGGAAAGCAAACAGTCATGATTTTGTTGAGCGGGTTGTTGTGGCAATGTTGGCGGTAAGCGAGAGTTGACTGTCGATTGTAACACCCAGGTTCCTTGTGGTCTAGGTGGGGGCTACCACAGAGTTGTCGATAGTAATAGTAAGGTCATGGGTGGGAGAGCCCTTCCATGGAAGGAAAAGTAGCTTCCATTCTGCCAAATAAAGCCTTCCTGCACAGTATACACAACATGAATTTCAGGATGTGACTTACTAATGGATTCATAGGTTAAAATTGTCTTGCTTATGTTTCATGCACCATTTGCCTACTTTATGACATCAGACAAACATACAGAACCAATGGATCCATGTTTGATGATAAATTGTAGAAAAGTTTGAGGGCCATGCAGATTAAAAGAGTTTCCCAAGAGAAATTACACAACAGGAGGGTGTCAGATGGTGACCTTGAATATGAGAATCCAGGGAAAAATGTTGGCAGGTATGCAAGTCGGAGGGGAGGAAATAATGATGATGAACAGTTACAGCCAAGAGATTTTCTTTCTAAGCCCTGCTATGGTCAAATACCTAAATCTCCAGCGTAGAAGCTCGAAAAGAATTTTCCTCATGTTTATTTGATATTTTGCTCTTAACTGCCTCCTTTGAGCGAGAGGTTTCGACAGTCAGTGATCCATATTCTTAGTGAAACGTTCTTTGGTTGCTTTTTAATGTTAAAACAGTGTCAGAGCACAAATGAAGTCTGCACAGGCATAATATTTCAATATATCAACAATGCCGCATATATCAAACGCCTGCCCTTGTCTCTATGTTTCAGTGAAGAGTGGAACTAGCAACTTAAGTCTAAGAATCCACTAAGAACCAAAGCCAACGGAGTTACTAAAATATGATTCGCTTGAACATTTTCTTGTTTCTTTGTTTCACTAGGGTCCTGAGGGTATTGATATTCAGACAGGACCGTCAGAATATCAATGGCCCTAACTAATGCAATTCAACTTTTTCTCATTTGGGATGTAGTTCTTTATCGCAGAACAAAAACTCTGTTCTTTTATCCGCAGTGTGATCACAATCATGTCATTATTCTGCCAGAATACAAAGCAACTGGTGTTTCTTCTTTACCAACCATCTTGCATTTTGTATTTGAAAGCTCAGTGGGCCCTTCACAGGAGAAGCTTATCTCGTATGTTTTTACATTATCTCACCCAAAAATTCAGACTAGCTTCCATCAAGGTACTCTTTCTTTCAGAATTTATAAACTCTATAAAACAATCCATGATGCTTTGTAAAACATTCGACTAGAAAATCCGGGTATTTAGTTTTTACTTGCCTTGAAGGCTTAATTAAAACTTAAATCAATACAAAGAATAAAGAACACACTCAACACCAAACTTAAATCTTAGAGCTTTAGCTAGTTTAGTTTCTAGCTGCTGTAAAGATAGCTTTAATTAACCATTGCAATTATGTGTTCCTGTTACACTTTAAAAGATTACATATGATTTTATATCTTGCACTTTATCTCGTAGTAGGTTTTTAGATTTATTTTCAGTACAGCTCTATGACACAGAATTAAGCTTAATTTATGTTATATGAAAAACTTTATATTTATAAGGGAGAAAAAATAAGAATAAAAATCACTTATAAAGAGAAAAACAGCATTTTGTTCCATCTTTCAAAGAGAGAGAACGTGAATTTGAAACTGTTTCAAATACATGGAGTTTAAAAAACTAATTGAATATTTTGGAACACACATTGAAATTCTTGAGACTGAGAATCCTGCTTTCAACGGCATGTGTGGGTAGATATCAAACATCTGAATTCACAGATACAGCACATATGGCTGTGTAGCTGTGTAAATGCAAATGTTTATTTCAGTCACCAAACATATGTGATAAGTCAGACTTTGTAGACTTTAGATCATTTGCCTGGTTGTAACCAGTCGTAGTGGCCCCTAGGTAATCACAACATTCCATTTACCATCTTTTCCTCCCTCTGCTCTGCTCCCCCGAGGAATGCGAGCAAACGTGGAGGCAGATCGACTAATTTGCGGCTTCCCTCAATAATCTATCGGCAGTTTACAGTCAGTGAGCTGCAAGCTGTCAGAGTTGCAGAGAGGCAGAACCACAGCTCCCAACAGGCTGTGCGGTCAGGACCGACCCCTCATGTCACACTTACACAGTGGCGTGGTGCTTGGCCAATAACCCACAGAGCCCACAGCTGGGAAATAACACCCTGAGTCTGCCCAGAGTCTAGACCACACTGTCTATCTCTATTTATCTGTCATTCCACTGTCTTTTTCTACTTCAGTCTCAGATGTCACCCTCGGATCCCAGATATCAGATGTGATCCACTTCAAGCGGTGATTCAGCACTTCTGATCTCCTTGTGGCCCGGACAAAATGGATGTGAGCCGAAAGTGGCCCACTTTTAAAATAGCATATATGGCCCAAATATCCCTAATCAAATGTTGGCTTTTCTTGGCAAACATGCCGAGCTCTGGGCAAGGTGTAATGTGGATGTGAACCTAAACTGGCCCATATGGTAAAAAATGACTTGGCCCAATTAACACAAAACAAATTTCATGAATTGGTTGTCATGCGGTATTACTAAGACTTGCTTGTGGCTCAGATCTGTCAAACAGGAGCGATCTGCCCAAGTGCCATCATTCTATGTGTTGTGTTGGCCGGATGACAGTGTGAGCCAAATCTAGGCCTACATTTTTTTGGTTTGTGTAATACTTCCCCTCTTTTCCTGCCCTCTGTTGTCCTCTTGGATTTCTTGGTTTCTATACTGTCACTCACCCTCTCCTCTTTGTGCGTCTTTTTCTGTCTGAGCTGCCTGCTAAACTCGTTTCCGAGATGTGGGTTCAAAGGAGAATTCTCCACCGTGCTCCTGACTGCAGGGCCCACCTCAAAAGTCAATGAGACAATTACAGCCCGGCTCTGCCCATCTTATTAACGTGACAGCATAGCGTAGCAGATCACCAGAGAGGGAGAGAGAAGGGCCTGCAATCATTCCAACGGTTTTGCTTTCGCCTGTCTGCCTGCCTGCCTGCCTGCCTGTCTCACACTTTTTTACACACTCACACACACATAGTCTGGACACTTTAATGACCCTTTCTCCTACTGAATCCAGATTGGTCAATTTACATCCCCGCACTCACACTAAGTCCGTCAGATTCCAAGAAAACCAGACATGGAAAGCACCAGCTCTGACCAGGTGAATATATGTATATGACACACTGAGGCCAGACGTACAGACCGCGCATCCCAGAATAAGGAGGCATCAGTGCATGCAAGTTCTGAAATAAGCTATTCGGCTTGGTTACAGTGCTGTGATCCCGCTCAAAGCTGCACTTTTAGACACTGTTTTACTATATGTTTACATATAGATTAATGTGGCATTAGCGAACCAGGAGAACAGTTTTTCTTTTTTTTCTTTTTTTCACCAACAGAATACAAAATGAGTTAGGGAGATGGGAAATTAATGCACTTAACTGCTGAGTCAACAAGCCAGGAATCTAGCAGCTTAGTCCCACAGACAGCAAGCAGACTGCCTGACAGGGAAATTAAAACAGGCAAGAGAGACACCACATAGACACAGGAGTGACAGAGATGGGACAAAGGGAGAAAGTGAAGGAGATGGGCGGAGGAGGGGACGGTCATTGCCACCCCGTGCTCAGCACATCCTTTGATATGACAGACGGCAAACATAATTAGTCATCATTTTCTGTGTCGTAACCTTTGGAGTTCACAATGTCACAGCCATGCATATGTATGAGCTCCAGCCCATCCTTTCATCCCGCCATTTGCTCCCTGAGAGTTCGGACACATTATGACACAGTAAACATTTTTCACTCCAGCAGAAGAGTGGGGACGACCTCTCCCCCCGGTGCTGACTGACACACCTCAACATCACCTGCAATAACTTTCACTAAATCCATAACAGCACGAGAACATAGGACTGCCAAAGCCTGGCTGGTGTCCGCTCTGGATGTCAGTGCTGGAGAGTGAATCAATACAGCGACAGGAGCTGCCACATCTTAGCTATCTCGCTCCTCCAGATGTCTGTCAGCCATGCTCAGCTGGAGGCCCTCCATTAACGTGCAGTGGAATGACACAGTCGGTGGGTCTCCACGCTTGGAGACGGACGCATCAAAAAGAGCTGGTGAAGTGTGGGGTCTACATGTGAGCCATGTTCCTGGCGGTTTTGGCAGCAGTTCCCTTGATGGGAATAACTGGCTTGGATCAAACAGGTGAGATGTCACCTTATGATGTCACATCAGAGAAGCACTCATGAAGATGATCGATCTGGTAATCATGTGTGCACGCGAGCGGATGCATGAGCGAACGTTGCTGAACATCTTTACACTGGAGATACCAAGCAGATCACATCCATTTAAGAGTTCTTGCTGCTCTGCGAATTGGAGGAGTTCTGGAGGCATCCTTGTATTCCCACAATGGGAAACGGATGCTGAAAAACTTCAACAGCATGGAGAGGTGTCATCTGAGATGCCGGCTTCAATAGATCGCCCCCGCTTTATTTCAGGCTTCAGTATCACACAGCATGAATGACTGCACTGTGGCGCATGGAATTCACAACCAAAACAAAACCAAGCCCTGCACCTGATAAACACAGGAGCACGCACGGACTGCCACAAACACGCACACATCTTCACGTGCACAAACACAATCACTCATAAACACAGCGGCAGGGACAGCAGAGGCTGGGAAAGTGCTTAGATGTGCATATAAGAGAGTAAGAGGAGCCAGATTCCCTCACCAGCCTCTCGGCACACGCTGTGCCACCTTCGTCACCAAAGGAGGACTGGGTCATGTTTTAAAACTTTTAGCTTCTTCTCTCCCACCATTCATTCCCTTCATAGACCTCCAGCACATCAGCACCCTCCTTGCCTGTGACCTTGAGGAAGCAGCAGGATGCCTCTCATCTCTTTCCCTCTGAAGGGGATGTCATCACATGGACAAGAAGATGTGCAGAGGCGGACTGAGCTGCACTGGCCAGCGTCTTAACCTACAGATCAAAAAGTAGACATGACTGTTGCACATAAAACTCCTGAAACGCAGAGTGACTTCATGACCATCATCTCTGGATGCATCTCCAGCGTTCTGGGACGAGCATGAAAAATGCATGCAGGTGGGATGGTAGGAAATGTCAATAGAGAAATCAAAGCAATCGGCATGGTGCTGAAGGGGTTATTGGTTTGATAAATCATGTTGTTCCTGATGGAGGTCACAGGGGTGGGAGGAGGAGAAAGGTGGGGCAGGCGAGGTGTGAATGTGAAGGTGCAATGTGCTCAACCATACATCTCAGGAGTGGCTCCAAGACACACTTTAGTCAAGGGTGCTATTCGGAGTGTGACTCCTGATGCAAAATCACTTGTGACACCCTGACCTTCGGAGGGCCCTGTTCTCTCTCTGTGTGTTATTTTCTTTGATTCAGGCCTGGTGTTACTGCATCTCTCTCTCTCCTTCTCTCTCTCTCTCTCCTGGGAAATGATGACAGATACATCCATGGGCTCCAGATTAGCTCAATAGGACGTTATTGCCTACATCAGAAAAGCTGCTACATTGCAAGATCGCTGATGGATGATAGGTCGGAAAATGGTTTTCCCAGCGAAATGATATCCAACTGCATTTTTTATTAGCGAAAATGTTTCCTGTTGTTGCTGTTCCTGCACTCTGACACATGATGATTAAACCTCTTTGTTTTCATCACGCATTATAGCCGGAAATAGGAGCTGTTTGTTTACCATACTGCCATTCCCCATTGCCACCTGAAGTATTACTTAAATAATGCAATGACCGCAAGCAGATGTGAATGTCATCTCAATAGCTAATACCTACAGTTCAAACTCCCAAGGCAGCCAGCCATTCCACCTTAAAGGCTGATGAATAACCCAGGCACAGCAGTAGCATGCTCTCTCCATGTGGATGCATGTGGATGAGGGGAATAGAAGAAGGGCAGTTATCTGAGGCTCCATTAACCTTGTTTGTGTAGAGGCACCTCCACTATCCTAAGCCTACATCGCGTGGAGAACCTCAGGGGACCCTCCACTAATTAACCTTGTGGACACACCCTAAGTAGAGGGAGGCTCGGGCCAGAATAATAAGAAGGCCTTTGCCAGGCCATTAGCAGAAAGATTATCACATCTTACTTTCAAGTAGCTTTTTGACACAAAACCAATATTTGTCTGGACCGGCTCGGACTCTGGGGTGACACAGCTGAATTCTAATTGACACGTGTCTTTCTGGCCCTCACAAAGCTCAGCCATTACACTGCACTTTTCATGGTGGCCTTATTCTTAAAGTGTTTCTGGGAAGTTCTTTAAACAGAATGTGTATTCCAGAGATGTAGTTTTGATCAGAGAGGTCCATGCTGTTACAGAGTCTTCTTGAATCGTTAGAGTCAGGGTAAACATACAGAAGTCCATATTCTTAATGCTGCCGTTTTCTTCATTTTAACTTTGGAATATGTTTAATCAAATCCAAATAAATTTGTATAGCCCATACTCAAAAATCACATAAAGGTTTAATTTGTTTTTAATCCAATTCCGGTGCTATAAACCATCCTTTTATAATGGAGTTGAACAGGTGCCAGAACCAACACTTCTTCTTAAAATAAGAACAAAACAATGGGTAATAAAAGCAGCTCTTTTAAAGCTACGGCAAATCGGAAGGTGAAATTTAAAAGATTCACTTGTAACTGTTTTAAGTTTACGTTAAATAAAACCTAACCCGATGACATTTATTTAACACCAAATAAAAGTTTCAGTGGTTATTACAGCAAAATATTTCAGCTTCGCATTCGTCATCAGTTGTCTCCCCACAGCCGGGTCAGGGACCCCCATACTGACGGCTGATGAGCTTTGTGTGCAGGTGTCACACAAGCAGTATGCTCCTCCCTTCCTTCCATCGGTTTACTGGCGGATTGAAAACAACAAGTGTAGACCACCACCATCTCAAACAGCGCTCGGTTCTATTGCTGCTGCACATCCTGGTGTCTGATTAGAACTGGATTTCGGTTCCCATCCATTGTCCTAGGGCTTAACAATATGTAAGGCCTTAATCTCGACCACGTATAGATTACGTAGAGAATTTAAAATGTTGGCAGCTTCTCAAATTATTTACTTCATACAGAGAAAAAATGTGTGTATATGAAGACAGCAATACAGAGAATGTGTTTGCCATTTTTCGCAGAACAAGATGTTCTTAAAGTCCTCAGGGGAAGAGTTCACTGTCTCACCACATGCTGAATGGTGTCGCACACGTCCTTGGTTACACATGTATTCATTTCAGATGAATAATGTGAAAAGTATATAGATAAATTAATTATAAGTGTCAAGACTGTGTCATGATATGAATTTCATGTCATATTTTCCTACCCTATAACAGCACAGTAAAGGAATAATGAGAACAAATCTTGAGCCGTGTAGATGAAAACAGGAAAAAGGAGACAAAAAAAAGATATCAGCATTAACATGCGTATCAGCGAGCAGAAAGTAAAGATCTTTGACTGGTTTAATCCATGGGACTCCTTGACACAATGGGATTTGTGCCAGTAGTTGTGTTAAAGGTACCTTTTTAACAGCACATGCCATCACATAGCTCATTCAGTCTGATTCAGGCTTTTATATTTATCTTTGTTCCTTTTCTAATTGTTTCTGCTAAAAAATATCTTAACAACGTTTGGGTGATTGCCACACCCGTATCTGGCATCCCAACACTATAAACTTTACTGCAGAATAAGCCAGTTTTCTCCTCTACCCGGGAGAAAATCCACAAAAATCTGAAAAATCCAATACAGCACTTTGAGACTTCAAAAGGAAAAAGGACACAATGTATTTGAATATCATTTATGGCTCCTGCATGCCATTTCTATTCTGCCACCACCCAGAGGGAAGGAGATGTCATATCTGAAAGGTGGCTGTTAGTCACACTTCAATAGGGCCAGCGAGGAGGTGGTCAAGGCTGAAAGCTGTAAGAATTATCACCTCTTAACCCCCTCATTGATTTGAACATATTTCATTGTGTTATGCAGCACTGTGAATTCCTGGAGGAGTGATGTCGGAGCGACTTTGTAACGGCGGAGCTGGGCGACAGCATGGTGCTTGCTCAGAGACCTTATGGGCTTCATGCATAATGCTCTTTGTGTTTTCTGGGGAGGCTGGTCGAGTGACAGGGAGGACTGAGTCCCTTCCAGAATTTCATATGCTCACTTTCTCGCCGAGCTCTCTCTCGCCACTCTTTTTTTAAAATTTCCCTGCTATTCACTGGAAACAGTCAACAGCATTGATGTGGCCTTTTCCTGCGTGTGGCATGAGAACAAAGGAACTGCACTTCTTTAGCATGCTGCTGCCGTCCCTTTCTCCCACCCTTCCTCTGTTTATCCTACTCCCTGTATAATCTGTCCTCCTGCCTTTCTTTTATCTCTCCGTTTTAATGATTTATTTATTCAAGAGTGTCTGACCTGTGCTCAAACAAGTCTTAAAGTGTCACTTTCAAAAGCAAGACCCATGTCAATTATTTCCATTGCAGACGGTGAAAGTGAGAAGATGAGAGTTGGATATACAGAGAATGTGAGAGTTGGATATATATTCTTCATAAAGACTTCACCTTGAACACAAAGGGGGGTTGCCGTGTTTTACGGAGAAATTAAATCAATCTTGACATGATAAACCATAAGTCTTAAATTCATTAGAAATCCCCAGTTCCTATCAAAGGGGTCAGACAATATTGCTAAATTTCATTATGCTGGGTTTCATTACATAACAGCACATTGCCCATTAGCCCGTTGCACCCACATTTACAACGCCATTAATTATGAATCAGCTTCCTTTCATCACAGCTGGAATGCTCTCCCTGATGTGCAAATTACTCTTCAGAAAACAACCACAGCCAAAGCCAAGTTAGTCCAATTCAACACAGAACCCCATCCTTCACACCAGTTTGCACAGACCCCACACAAACCACAGAAATTATGAAAAACTTTCATCTCAAATATAGCTTGATGGTTAGCGCAACATTTTAATGACTCCCCTGGAAAAAAAATTGCACCTCATTCTCAATATGTATAAAGTACACATAGAAAATAAAACTCCTCAAAGTGGATTTGTGATTTCCTCTTGCAGCAACAGTAAGTTGGAGCTAATTGATAAGTGCAGCCACTAACTTGCCTCTGGAGGTGGCTCCACAATCACAGGACGTGTTAACAATATATGTACTCACAGCACTGTGCCATCCTTACAATTTCTCAAAGCTGGAGAGTCCCTGCAGTGCTGTATAATGCTCTCAGATATCCAGGTCAGCCACTAGCTACATTCACACTCCGTACAAGCCCATGAGCAGAGATTAGTGCAACATAAATCAGAGGAGCCAGAGACGAAATGGGCCCCTGGTGTAATGTAGAGGCGATTATGAACTCAAATGTGCACTCTTTTCAATAGAAAAATGAAATATGATCTGGCTTCAGGAGAGTTGAAAGACGTTTACAAGAACATTAACAAGGTGTACTCTGAGGTTAGGCCACGGTTACAAGACAGTTCTGTATCAGGCCCCTGTCGTGTCAAGTTCAGGTTTTTAAGAAAATTTTGACATGGCCATGACAAATCTTTAATAATTTTATTGCTATGACCCTTTGGTGGCAGTGAGATACTTATACTTATAAAATACAGAACTGCATTAAGAAATATACAAGTAGCAACTCTGCTTTCCAATGTATAAATGCAGGATCAATTGCTCCTTATGTTTGAAAAGAGTTGGGTATTTGATAAAAAAGTGTAGCTAAAAGTATAGTTTCTCATATCTGACTGCATATGTTGCAGGTGAGCAAGTCACTCATCCACCAGGCTTCCATGCTGGACCGCAGTGTCTATGAGATCCTTTGCAACAAAAATAGCTTGTAGGAATTCAGTGAGATCATGACCCTGTTGCAGAGCTGGCAGCCCCCACTGATTGTTCTGTACACACTTACTTCTTCTGTCAAATCCTCCCTGAGCCAAGATGAAGGATGGTGACACCAGACAATTGTTTCTTCCATCCATTATCTCAATGCTTAACTTTTTAGTGTCGCAGATTTAGCTGGAGACAATGCCAGCGGACATTGGGCCAGGCGGGGTACACCCTGGACAAGTCATCAGTGCAATGCTCATATTGACAACATCTGCATGTCTTTGGGCTGTGGTACGAAGACTTCCTGGAGACGACCGAGGCAGACACGCGAACTCCACACAGAAAGACACAGGCAGAATTAGGGTTAGAACCAGGAACCGCCACCTTCAATTGTTTCAGGATTTTTTTCCATCGCCAATATTTTAAACAGATGGTTACCCCAAAAGTATAAATCCCCTTATTGTCTTCTCACCACTATGCCGAGGGAGAGGTTGGTACAATTGAAATAAATTTTGACCACTTCTTCAAACGTATAAAAAACAAAAAAAACAACAGAAAAGGCCTCCGTACTGTGCTGTCATACAAATGTATGAAACAAAAGCACAGACATTCAAATTTGACTCAAAATGGGGTCAATCAATCCCAATGTTTTTAGCGTAAATGTACTTTGTTATCCTCTTTTGGCTCCGTGTCCAAGTACTCACTTCTCCTAGTAGAGAGTAGATAATTAGTGGACTATCTCTGAATAAGTTTTCACCTTCTGCAGTGTCTGTTCCAAACAGAAGGGTTAAGCTAAGGGAGAGATAATCGTTATGGAAAATAACCAAATGTGTTTAGATATGGTTGAGTTAAATCAACAGAGAGAGATTGTGCAGTGAACATTTGCGTTGGACTTAATGTTGCAGAATGATCCAATGTGAGTTTAGTTCAGGATCAAGAACTGGAAAAGAAACTGACTTGTAAGTGAGATAACGACTAAATATAAAACATTTATTTTCTCAGTGTTGCTAAATTCATTATGATTTCTCTCAACACTTGATTTTCACTTTCACTGTGCTTCTGAAGGCACTAATAGTAAAGTAAAAGAAACAGACTTGCAGGAAAGGTTAGCATTGGTTGCTCTGGCAACAAGCTTTTGTAAAAGGTACAATTCTGCTCTACTTTTTCTCTGACAGTTCATGATCCAAACCCTGATTCAGATAGATTAACCTTTTCTATTAAACAACTATGTCAGATTCACCACCATTCAGAGATTTCCACAGCCAAGCATACAATCTCTCTCTTATCCGTGAAGCGAGATGGTTGCTGATGTGCGCTCACAGGTCTCATCAGACATGTCGTTCCACCTCACCTCAGCTTGACACTCCTTTCACATTGCTCTGATTGGGCCTCCAAATTGGATTCCAGTGTGATACTATCATTCTTATGTTGTTTTGTGTTTGTGCACCATCCCCTTCCTCTCAGACTCATGCTCCACTTCTTATTCTATCTGCCTGAGATTTTTAGCTGTTTCTGTTTGTGCAAACTCAGCTTTAGTTACGCTGATAGACAGCAGCATTGTAAGACTTTTCCATGAAGTTCAGGTGATGTGACAGCAGAACAAATTTTCTACCATTATCTGAGATAATGTAGAGATTGTTGTTTGTTTCACAGTGAGTCCCTGTGGAGGCAGTGAGTTTTGAATATTTG
Organism: Pseudopleuronectes americanus; assembly: GCA_038501795.1. Lineage (NCBI taxonomy): Eukaryota > Metazoa > Chordata > Actinopteri > Pleuronectiformes > Pleuronectidae > Pseudopleuronectes > Pseudopleuronectes americanus. The sequence goes on along the minus strand of CM076717.1, from coordinate 8,472,337 downwards.
ATCATGAAAACCGATGAATGAAACAACACATTCTGTGTTGACTTGATTGTAGATATATTTATATAAAGACCCATACATGAGGTACACAATTTAATCTACGTAACCATTATTCCCCAATCAAACTTCAATTAAGATAAGGTTATAGTTGGCCTCTTTTTAGAATAACAGCTCCTACTAAGCCCAGTTTACAATGATATATCGGATACCTAGAAAAAATTTGTTTTAATGACTAGCTAGTCTGACGTCAAAGATAACAATGGCCCATATGTGTTATTACAAAAGCAATTTGAACTGCAGTTCCTTCTTTTTAATCAGGAGTTCAACATCAAACACAAATATCTCTCCTACAGATGGTACGAGTTCCATATAACATAACCAAACAGCGGTCATTTTTTCAAACAGTGAGGATCCCTGATAGGGGTAATACAATGAACATACATTAGGCCCCCACACCACTCAACTCTTGCAAGGAATGGGTAAAAGCTCCTGTGAGTTATAAACCTCTAATTGCCCCTCCGAACGACTAAATGCGATGTCTGAGTCACATAAACATGAATCATTTCACTCAAACATGTTAATGCACTGACTGATCACAATTACACGATCTTTTCAATCTTTATAATTCAAATCAAATAGGTTTAAGCACAAAAACATTTCAAATGAAGGTGAATAAGTAAAATAAGTAAAATAATGTAAATAAAACAACCCTGAAACTCCTTTAAGAACCACAAGATATTACGCTGGTGGTCTTTCAGTATTATCGTATATATGTGCAAGTCAATTTGCTAGGATATATTTTTAAGCAACCTATAATATTTCTTTATTCCAATCAATAATTTTGTTAAGATATTTTCTGATGGCTTTGTATGAAAATGTTTTGTTTATTCTTTCAGATCCAAAACGGGCGGAATCAAAACAACTTGGAGGCAAACAAACAAATACATATGAAACATGTTTTATTTTCATATCCTATAAGTACAGCAGGCTTTAGTTCTTCAATCAGTCTCTGTTGTAGGATGATAGAGTAGTCAGTGTACAAAAGCAAAATAAAATGGCTTTGATGTTGCTTGCAGCCAAAAGAAAAAAAGAATTAAATGAAGTAGACAGGAGGGTCCCTCCTACACAGGCGTGCACTCCTGCTGATGATGTGGTCCTCTGCAATAATGAGGGTTTGCTCTTATACAAATAGGGAAAAGCCAAAGAGGTTTGTTGGTCTCTAAACAAATTGTTCTCCGAAGAGACCCTCTCACCATCAAAGCCGTTCATCATCTATGAATAGTGATTTTGCAAGATAATTGATTGGTCAGTAGGCATTGCTTTTATCCAGAAGTGAACCATCTCGGTGATCCTGAAAACACTTGCTAACAAACTTGGCTGCTTATTAGAAAAGGCCTTCAGAAATTGGCGTTGAAATCATTTACAACTGGTACTACACGTACATGTCACTGCTATTTGCTAGTTATCAGAATCAACAGCTATCATCCAGTAGAAACTGATTGGAAGGAATCTTAACATAAAAGATCAATATGTGTATAGACCAAAACACTTTTATCAATTGAGTGCTTAGGATCATGACTCCTCTTGCTCTGTTGTCTTGTTGCAACCGTCGTACCTGGAGGTGCATCGCTGACTTTTTGACAGTGTTGGAATTCACTATGTTTTGATCTGTATAATTGCCAAATTTTAAAAACTGTGAAAGAATGATGTCCATTGATGATTTTTGTCTACTATTGTGACAGTACAATCTTTTTTTTTGGCACCTTGTGGCATTGATCAGTTCTGCTCTCCCTCTCACCCTCATTGTGGTGTTTGTGGTCAGCAACTCCTAACATGGTCTTTCCCATCTAGGAGAAACTTTGAATATTCTATTAACCCAATGTCCCTTGGTATAAAAGATGGACAGCTTCTAGGTTCTGGTCAGTTAGCACAAACCTGTATGTGAAACGTTCTCAGAATGTAAGTTAGAGTTAGCACATAGTCATGAATGCCCCTATCCATACCAGGGTATCGCCGGGAGGTGTCATTGTTGAGTTTACATCTCAGCCAAAAACAAGTCATATCTCAGGGCATACAACTCAGCTTGTTGAGCAGAGATTGTAAACACGCTGTCGTTCCCTGGACTAAAGGAGCCAGCTTTGAAGAATAATAAGTCATAGGGCAGAGTTAAGAGACATGATTTTAAACCACTGTGGGGGGTGCCAAATCCCCAGTAATATAATAATAATGATTATCACCCTTTACCTAATTGAACATATATTTTCTATGTGAACCTCGTTAACACCGTTCAATTCAGGAGCAAAATACAACTTAAACAGTATTTATTAAACTAATATTAGTAAACAGAAAGATCAAACAAATAACAGCATACACATTAATCACGTGCACTGTACCACCGTGTGCATGCAGTCCAAATGTCTCTACGGAATTGTTCTTAGAGTGAGTGCCGCGCACTTTACTCTGCACAGTCAGTCAGTCAGAAGTGTCCGTTTCACTTATCGTAAGGGTTGATTGTGGAGATGCTTCGTAGGGTCTGATGCAGTAGCTAGCTCACCGCCAGTGCTGCCGTGGAGAACGTCAGCGGCAGAGTTCAAAGAGGAGGAGACACGAGAGAAGAGGGGAAAAGAGCGTGGAGAGCGCCCCACACTCGAACCTGCTGCGCGAACAACTTCCACCGTGACTCCGACGCCGTCCTCTCATCCAGACTCGCCAGCCGTCCTCCGGTGTCCTCGCGACCCACAGCTCCGCAGCTTATACTTTTTAAAACTTTTCCTCTCGCTCCAACACTGTGCCTCCGTCTCTCCTCTGCTACCTGGCTCTCTCGGAAGTCCCGCCCCCCTCACGCTCTCCCTCTGTGTTGTCTCCTCCTATTGGTCCAAGTCGGTGAGTCATGGGCCCGTCACATTCCCCCCTTTCAAACTCTGCCACTACAAAGACTTCTCCACAGCACTGGGGTCCCGTAGTAGTCCAAAGAGTCCATGCTTCCACACATATGCACCTTTCAGCATGTACAACACAATTTCAATTTCAGTTACATCACACACATTACATGAAATCATACCCATAAACAAAAAAACAAAAAAAACAGTTGAACACTCATCTGCGTACAAAATCCTTAAACCTGCTAGGGAGCTGACCTCTGGTGCTTCTGTGGGGTCTGGTAAGCATCTGACTAGCCTCACTATCATCCCCAGATATATCTGCCTCGTCTGACTGCACGCCCCCATGTGACCTGCCCTCCCCAGTGCTTGAAATCCCAACCTGTTCGCTCTGCATACTCCTAACTTCCTCTCCCTCAGTGTCAGCGGTGTCGTCTTGGGAGCTATGGTGGGGGTATGTATTGGAAGCGTGTCGTGTGTGGGGATAGCTACGGGGAATACACACTATGTCATAGGCATCAGACTCTGAATCATGCGATATAGGTCTACGCTCTCGTGTGGGGTTGGCTGGCATGGGGGTGTCAAAAACGCAAGGTTTCATTTGGTCCCGGTGTACGACTTTGGTAGAGCCACCACCCTCAGGCTTGACAGTATACACAGGCATATCTGAATGGTTCTGTGCAATGACAAGATAGGGATCTGGTTCCCACTTGTCCTGGATCTTATTCCTACCACGCGGTTTATGGTTTCTCAGCAGAACCCTGTCTCCAGGCCGGATAAGTGCTCCACGAGCCCGCCGATCATACAACCTTTTGCGACGCTTGGAGGCATCTTTCATCGCTGCCCTTGCTGCATCTGCTGCCATACGCAGTCTCTGATGATGATTTAACACCCAGTCATCCAGATTCTCTGCCCCACTATCATCGAAATCCATTCCCCCAAGAATATCTCTGGGCAGTCGCGCATCTCTTCCAAACAGCAAATAGAACGGAGAGTAACCTGTAGATGAATGAACGTGGCTATTGTAGGCCATCACCAACTCAGGCAAGTGCTCCTTCCAGTTCCTCTTATTTTTAGCTGGGAGAGACCGCAGCATGTCGTGCATAGTGCGATTGAATCTTTCGCAATGACCGTTTCCCTGTGGGTGGTAGGGCGTTGTTCTGCTTTTTGCAATACCATATACATGACACAACTCCTTTATCACGCCGGCCTCGAAATTTCGACCTTGGTCGCTATGAAGTCGGGCGGGGCACCCATAGCAGGCAAACCAGTGTTTGACTAGAGCGGCGGCTGTGGTCCGAGCTGTCTGGTCTTTGGTGGGCACGGCCACGGTAAATCGTGTGAACATATCCGTGAGGACCAGAACGTTTTCATATCCACCAGTAGATGGCTCTAGCAAAGTGTAGTCCATGGCCAGGACCTCTAACGGGACCGTAACATTGCTGCAGACCATTGAGGCCTGTGCCTTCGGGAATACATCCTTAGCTAAGATACACCTTTTGCACTTCTGCACCCATATCTGGACATCCTTGGACATTGAAGACCAATAGTAGCCCCTCTTCAACTTGGCCAAAGTGCCCTTCACACTAAAGTGACCACCATGGTCATGATGAGACTCATAAATGGGTTGCTGTAGCGACTTTGGCACCATCAGCTGACAGATATTCACCCCGTCCCGGGGATCTTGCAGGTCTCTGACCAGCACCCCCTGTTGGGTTCTCAAACGTTCCCACTGTCCAAACACTTTCCGCTGTGACAAGCTCATGCCTTGCAACTGTTGCTTGTTAGGCCTCATACCCATCTTCACAGCCTCCAGTACAGGTCCAAGATCCGGGTCCCCCATCTGTAGTTCCTGAACCTCTTCCCAACTATAACCACAAACTCTGGTTCTTCGGGCGGCCTGGACAACCTGGACCTTTCCTGCTTTCTTAAACTGGTCTTTACGGGCAGGCCACAAGCTAGCTCTCACTTCGTCTTCCCTGATCACCAGGAAGTCTTTACCAGTGTCTTCGGTCTCTGGTTCAATTGTCACAGGTAGGCGGGATAGCACATCTGCATTCTGGTTAGACTTCCCTGGCTTATAGTGGACCTCGAAGTTGAATTCCGCTAACTGGGCCACCCACCTCTGTTCAACGGCCCCGAGATTAGCGGTCTCCAAATGCCGGAGAGGGTTATGATCTGTGACCACTGTGAATTTCGCATACATTAGCAAGTCGCGGAATTTCTCTGTGATGGCCCATTTCAGCGCAAGGAGCTCTAATTTAAATGCGCTATAATTTTTATCATTCCTCTCAGAACCCCGTAAGCCCCGACTAGCATATGCTATCACTCGCTCAATGCCATCCTGGCGTTGGCTTAGCACAGCTCCAAGCCCCTGGCAACTTGCATCGGTTGTGACTATGAAAGGAATTCGGTAGTCGGGGTAAGCAAGCACTGGAGGAGCAATCAAGCAAGCTCTTAGCTTATCAAAAGCTATTTGACATGCTTCGCTCCATGAGAAAGGCTGGTGCTGCGCTCTCTTGTCCCCTTTTTTAAAGGTACCCATCAGGGCATGTAAGGGCTTAGCTACTTGTGCGAATTGGGGGACAAAGCGACGGTAATAGGACATGAACCCTACCACCTGTCTAACATCTCTAACAGAACTGGGAGTGGGCCAATTCTCAAGGACACTGACTTTCTCCATGTCCACTTGGACCCCTGCTGCGGACACAACGTGCCCAAGGAACTTAACCTCTGGTCTAAGGAGGAAACACTTCTTTGGATTCAACTTGAGGCCATGGTTCCGGAGACGCCTAAACACCAAATCCAACTTCTCCAGGTGGCTGGTGAAGTCCTTGGAGAATACCAACACATCGTCTAAGTAGACCAGCAGAACATCGAATGCTAAATCGCCCAGGACTGATTCCATGAGGCGTTGAAAGCTTGCTGGGGCATTGCACAGACCAAACGGCATACGCGTCCACTGAAACAGCCCAAAAGGCGTTGTCACTGCTGTCTTTTCCTGATCTTTCTCCTCAACAGCTACCTGGAAATAACCTGAAGTAAGATCTAGCGAAGAAAATAAGCGTGCCTGGCCTAAAGCATCCAGGGATTCTTCCACCCTAGGGAGTGGATATGCGTCTCTATGGGTCACACTATTTAACTTCCTATAGTCACAGCAGAACCGGACTGACCCATCCTTTTTCATAACAATGACTGCCGGGGAAGCCCATGGGCTGCAACTCTCTTTCAAGATGCCTTGAGCTACAAGGTCTTGCACATGGCGCTTAACCTCTTGGAACACATGAGGTGGAATCCTACGGTGTCGTTGTTTAATTGGATGGGCATCACCCGTTGGGACACTGTGTTTTACTGTGGTAGTGTACCCATAATCTCCATCCCCTTGGGAGAACACGTCACGATGTCTCTGGAGAAGCTGGTTCAGTTCACAAATTTCAGAGGGTGAGAGCCCTTGTACGTCAGCCTGGACGGGAACAGCCAGAGATCCAGGGCATCCTCTCTCAGGAGCAACCGCACCCTCTAAGGCTTGGACATGAACTTCTCCGTTGGTTTCTTCAAACATCAGGATGTCCTTGGGGAACACCTTCTGTGGCTTACTCAATTCTGCTACTCTCGACCTGGGGGGCAGCCTAACAGGTTCGTCTCGTGTGTTGAGCAGCCTAACCGACACTTTTCCCTCTACTGCCTGAGTCAGCACATTGGCTACTAACAGTCCACTAGGCATGCTACTGGTTGGTGAAGCCTCAACTAGTACCTGACAGTGCATTTTCGGAGGGACCCTGCAGAAACCCTCAATGACCACTTCGCTGCGTGGAGGCAGCAGAACTGCTTGACGGCCAGCCACTCTTACATACCCCATCTGACCCCTAGGGCCCACATATTGTTCTTCCTTTGCCATCTTTACGAAGACACGGCGTAGGCTCCCCGCCCCAACCGGCTGCCTGTGTCGATTCATCGCCTGGACCCCTTGCATATCACTGAACAGGCTACGCAGATCGGCTAGGACATTCATCCCCAGTATTCCTGGCACTTCGCCAGGCCCTTTTCCACTGGTTGCATCGTCACGCAGCACAAACACGCATTTTCCAGTCAACCTCCTTCCGAAACATTCAACATCAGTGTAGAGGCACCCGAGGATAGGGATGTCCAGCCCATTTGCGGCCGTTAGCTTTACCCATTTAGCTGGAGATAGCACCTTCCCCATGAAGTGTTTTTTGAAATGGCCTTCAGACATCGTGGTGACCTCAGAGCCAGTGTCCAGTAAACAGCATGTTTTCACACCATCTATAATGACATCGATTGTGAAACAGTTGCCAAAGGCGCCCATGGGTGTGGCCCTGTGCTCGGTCACAAGTACGGATGTAGGCGTGAAGGGGCCTACTGTAGCTGTACTGATGTTTCCTTCCGCCTGACCATCATGATCTCCACTAGTCATATCAGACACAAAAGCATTTGCCTGACGCCGCCTTCCCTGGCCTTTTCTACACTCCCTACTTATGTGTCCAGGTTCCCCACAGTTGTAGCAAATCAATTGCCCAGTCTCATCTCTCTGAGGAAATCTTTGCTGCCTACCCTTGGCGGTGTTTCGCATTTCAGGCCCCTGTACTACTCTGTAGAGCTCCTCTTGTCGTGCAGCTAATTTCTGGATGGATTCATGTAACGCCTGTAAAGACAAGGCTGAAGATGTTTCTTCTGTAACTACACTGCTAACAGCACAACGAGTGTGGCTTTTGTCACGTGTGGCTTGAGAGGTCTCCTCTTCCTCTGACCAATCAATGGCAGACTGCATCAGTAAATTAAATATCTGCGTTGGCTGCTCTTTTGCCTGTCTTTTAATTTCCCTTCTAAGGTGATCATCTCTGAGACCTAGCACAAACTGTTCTTTTAGCATGGTGTCAGGGTCAGAGATGCACTTGGGATCACGACGCTTTAAACGGCGAAGTTTCTCTTGAAGGTCGTATCCATATGCCCGTATCCTCTCACCTGCCATTTGTTTCCTATCATAAAATTCCCTTAGCCTGATGCCCACTGGGGCCTTGTCTCCATATACCTCTCTCAGAATCTTGAAAACATAAACAATGTCAGTCGTATTATCTTCAACCATCAGTTTCAATGTTACTTTCGCCTCCCCCTTTAAATGTTGCTTGACTAATTCGACTTTGTCTTCGTCAGGGATTTTGCTGACTACAAAGTGCGATTTAAGTGCTGCGATCCATTCCTCAATACACATTTCGCCTTGACTTTGAGAGCCACTGAAGTCTGGGCATTTCCTGTCCCTTTGTATGAATACTGTGGTTGGGGTTTTCTGCTCTATGACAAGCTTTGCCATCGATAGCACCTCCCTCTGGTCACTTCTAGCCTGCTCTAGTAGAACCATCTGTTCCCTCATGTGCACCGACTGCTCTGCAAATTTATTTTGCAGCTCATCAAATTGCTCCTTTAACGCATCCATGACTAATGACTAAACAGGGCTGAGATTAACAGTGAGGGGTTGTGACTAGGTATGTATCCTGTTCGTGACGCCAATATGTGGGGGGTGCCAAATCCCCAGTAATATAATAATAATGATTATCACCCTTTACCTAATTGAACATATATTTTCTATGTGAACCTCGTTAACACCGTTCAATTCAGGAGCAAAATACAACTTAAACAGTATTTATTAAACTAATATTAGTAAACAGAAAGATCAAACAAATAACAGCATACACATTAATCACGTGCACTGTACCACCGTGTGCATGCAGTCCAAATGTCTCTACGGAATTGTTCTTAGAGTGAGTGCCGCGCACTTTACTCTGCACAGTCAGTCAGTCAGAAGTGTCCGTTTCACTTATCGTAAGGGTTGATTGTGGAGATGCTTCGTAGGGTCTGATGCAGTAGCTAGCTCACCGCCAGTGCTGCCGTGGAGAACGTCAGCGGCAGAGTTCAAAGAGGAGGAGACACGAGAGAAGAGGGGAAAAGAGCGTGGAGAGCGCCCCACACTCGAACCTGCTGCGCGAACAACTTCCACCGTGACTCCGACGCCGTCCTCTCATCCAGACTCGCCAGCCGTCCTCCGGTGTCCTCGCGACCCACAGCTCCGCAGCTTATACTTTTTAAAACTTTTCCTCTCGCTCCAACACTGTGCCTCCGTCTCTCCTCTGCTACCTGGCTCTCTCGGAAGTCCCGCCCCCCTCACGCTCTCCCTCTGTGTTGTCTCCTCCTATTGGTCCAAGTCGGTGAGTCATGGGCCCGTCACACCACGATGCCCAAGGAGAATGCATCCTTTTCATTCAAATACAGGTAAAAGGGAACATATAGTCTCTCAAGCTCAAGGCTGAGTCAGATGTAAGAGCGTGTGTTAAGTCCACTGATAGAGGATCAGGTGCAGAGCTCAGTGTGGCCGTGAGAAGGACAACGTCCGCTTCAGTATTGTTGTATGTAGTACTGAGTTATGCCGAAGAAAGAGGGCATTCCTGTCTTTGAGTGAGGAGGAGGTGCTATAGACAGCAGTTTGTCTGGTGAGGACCTGGCCTCCATTTTCCAAAGTGTACCCCATGTTCCCTTGGCTGACTAAGAAGCAGCTTGGTAAGTAATACTCTGTGACATTGTTTGGTAAAATGTTTTAGGAGGGCAATGGGACTGGATTTGCATGTTTCCGCAGAAGGAACCCACTTGGAGATCATCCACATACTGACACAATGCACTTCCAACATGGGAGCATAATCAAGAACTCCATTTAGCCCTGTGGCCTATATTGCAATCAATTTTCAAAAACTCTGGACAGTTCCCTGCCATAACTGTTGCTGACCTTCAGAGGTGAAAGCAAAATGATACTGGCATTTAGGATGCAATGGAACATAAAAGAAAGCTGAACACAATTTCACAAGTTTATGGAACAGAAAATCTAGTGGTAAAGAGGACTTCATTGAAAATAACATCAGGCTCATTGGGTGCTGAAGGAACAAAAATAGCATACATTTCTTTTAAGATCTTGTAGAAATGTACCTCTTTATTATATCCTCTTTAATCCTATTTAAATTAGTTTTTATGTTGTCTTCCTTTCTTTCATAATGCCTTCTCTATTTTATACCAGCACTTTCATTTGACTTTTCGCTTAATAAAACAAGGGCTTGAAGCTGGTGCTGAAATACCTTGCTAAAGAACAGAGTCAATGTGGGAAAACAGTGACAGTCTTGATGCCTTTAGAAGCCCCATGTCAGAAACTTGATTATGGCTTATCACATTTAAAGGAGCTATAATCCACTTTTCTCATCATCTTAAACCTAACCGTACAATGAATCTCTGCCAAATCTGAAGGGATTAAATACTGTAATGTTGGAGTACTGTATATTGTATAATTAAAAAAGTATATAGATGGATGGATAGTTAGATATATATATCTTATTAATTTGTCATTGCAGAAAATGTAGAACAGTCAAATTAATAAAGGTGTGTTTGTGTGTGTGTGTGTGTGTGTGTGTGTGTGTGTGTGTGTGTGTGTGTGTGTGTGTGTCCTAAGGCTGGATATGAGTAAGCCCAACTTAACATTCTGCATCATCAATGAGGAAGACAAATCATGAGATTGAGCTGGCCACCAATATAACTGCAACACAGTTGAACTGCAAATAACTGCATTCAGTGCACATAAAGCATCTGTACCCAACATGCTCACTGGAGAGGTAGATACAAAATAAAAAACTATTCTAATGAATGAGACCCATGCTAAACTTTCCCTGGAGTCATTTGGCTTAGATATTCTCTGTTTATTAACAACAGCATCTCATCTCTCACTCAATGCATTCTCTACCACATTTACATGAATTCTTTTGTTTTTCTCTGGACGTATGTCCTCAGAGTGATGGCCAGTGGCTGTGTATTCCTTCTTCTCCCGTTAACGGAGCCATGGTCAGGAACAGCACACTTTTACTATATAAGACTGATTGTTGTAATATTAAAAAAAAGTCACATTTTAGAAATGTTTTCTTGTAAAAATACGTTTTGAGCAGTGATTTAAAGATTGTTAGTAATTTTGCGAGCATAATCTCATCAGGCAGGGAGTTCCAGAGCCTCGGGTTCCCTGACAGAGAAAACCCTTTCACCTTGAGTAGCCAGCCTTGACCTGGGGAAAGCCAACAGGGAAAGGCTACTTCCACCAAGACCCAGCAGGCACCTATGAAACCACATTAAATTCACTCGATCCAAATTTTGATTTTGATCTGCACCACATTCCACACTGTCATACATATTAGTCCCCTTAACATGTCAGATTTTTCATTAAGATCCATCAATTATTATCCTATAATCTTAAGGTAATTGAAAAAAAAGAATAGAAAAAAAAACAAACATATTAGACTAACTGCTTCTTAGTTTGCAGAATCATAGTCTGAGGCCAACAGAGAGTAGAGCTCAGTATTCAGGGAGGAGCCGCTCTCACTGTACTTGTATCTTTACATTCATTGTCTGAGCGTCAGGGGATGCCAGGGGTGTGTCTGTCCATTGGCCAGGTCTAATTATGCAATAAAGTTAAAGACGATGCCATTATGTGGCCGTGGTTAGGGTCGATTAGCATTACCTTGGAATGATAAAATAGGTTGCATTTACCCTTAATTAATCACTGATTTAATGCACCACTTAATCGCTACATAAAGTCTGTGGACCTCTGCCATTGTGTTCAGGTGTATCTATTACTGTATGCATCCAATTAATATCAGTGAGGAAACGTTCCTGTCTCTAAAAAAACAATTTTAGTAAAGACTGAACATTATTACCTTCATTAAGGGAGGATTAATTGAAAAACTGTTATATTAGAAGCTGTAAGTTTTGGCCTGATGTCTATAATAAACTACATTTGTAACTCTCAGTCCTATGCACAGGCTTCAAAGTGCCTAACTGGTGTTTATCAGTTACCTTTGGTGCAGTTCTCATGGAAAGGCATATAGGCTTATATATTGAAAAACAAATCCCTGTTCCTATGATAAGGTAGGCTACACAAATAATATAATCTTCTTTTTTTATTCCATCACTTGTCTTCTATAGACCAATGTGTTACTTTACGGCTATCTGAAAGTATTTGATTGGCATTCGTAATGAACTATAGCATAATGGCCACATGATTCTATGTCAGATGTGATTTCATAACATCTGTGTTAATAGCGGCCCGATGTAAATGTACAATGTAAATTATTTCCTTCCACTCCCACACCCCCACACTGACACAAAGCTTTCATAAATCTGACTTTTTCAAAACCTTTGATGGAGCTAAATGTGGCACCGAAAGCCTGTATTTGGACCATAACTGCCAGCTCTCCCACATACGCACACTTTATTAAGTGTGCGCATGTGGGATTTTTCTTGGGAGGCTGCCATTCCACAGCCCACTGCCTATAGAGGTAAAGTAAAATATTCTTTCTGAGGAGGGAGAGCATGGAGGTCGGTGATGAGTGGGGTCACCAGCTGAGCAGAAGTCTGTGTCCACCTCTAAGTGGTCTCAGACCTATGAAACCCGCAGTACATATAGAGAAAATATTTAATATACAAATTTACACAGATCAGTAAAGCACATATGCATCTATGGCCTCACACATGTATTTACTCTGACATAACATAGTAAACAAAGTGATCTAAAGAGTTATGCCGCTATAGTTGCTTAAGATTTATGTTTAATGTTATAAGTAAACTGCTGGTTGTTGTTAGAGATATTCATATTATCGTGATATTAAGTGAAGTTGTCTTTCACTGCAAACTTCAGGTTTGAATTAAGTTTCAACCATTGGGTAAACCATTGGCCCAAATGCACCCAAGGTGAATGGAAAGATGTAAATGAAAGAAAACAGAAAAATGATTGCTCAAGGCTGCACAGGAGGAGAGGAAGACCTCAGCCAAGCCAGTGGTTTGGACCCTTTTGGCTGTCTGGACTACAAGGTTCCTCCATCGATTTGCTGGTGAGGGAAAAGTCTGGAGTGTTATGGATTGTAGTGAAGCCGTTGAGCCGCCTCATTCGGACCAACACGCTCACAGGAGAGTCAGGGCTCTATCCAGTCGATTCAGTTTTATTTACATAACACTAAATCACATTATATATTGTATCATGGTATTATACAATGTACGCTTAAAACCTTGAAATATCATAGGCAGAAACCCAACAGCTTCTACAATGAGCAAGCACCGAGAACTGCTCTTCAGCAGCAGTGCACAAACAGATATTTAAATAATATGTAAATGAAATCTACTTTCTCATGCAGCAGTGTCACTTGGCAGCAACATGGTTCTTCTGTTATGCCAGTTAGCAGGTAAGTCCTCCCTCTCTGCAGGGATAGGAAATTCTTATCGCTTGTGCTGAATATTTTGGCCCAAACACTGGGTTTTGTTCTGGCTGGGACCACTTTCTTTATAAGACAGCATTAAACACAGCTATTGTTGAGAAACTACATTGGAAGCAGAGCTTAGCAATACACCAATTACTCCCCCATGGAAGAAGTTGAATTAAAGCAAAGCTGCCCCCGGAAGAAATCTGGTTTGGTTAACTTAAGTGACTTAGAAAAACTAGTTCAAACTGCTTAGTGAAAAACAATCAAGTTGGCAGGTTATACATAATTTGAATTAAATCTAAAATGAAAAAAGGCAAATGCCAGCAAAAAGTGCTACTTGATAGAATTTATTGCAGAATATACCTGCTTGTTCATAAACAAAACAATAATACATTTGTATATAAATACATTTAAGAATAAATAAGTCAGCCAGGTGGCTTCTAAACTAGCAACACTTTGAACACAATAATCAGTAGTTATTAACATCTAATATTTACATGTTTAGTTCAAAACAAACACACAAAATAACTATTGAAAAACATATATATTTTATAACTGACCATCCATATTCCTTGAATAATCTTAAGTTTTAGACTAAAATAAAATTTCAAGTAATGTGAAGTTTGTTGTATTTTGATTTTATAATATGGGGCTGTTGTATTACATCTCAATTTTGTAACATCTGAACATCTAAACATCAAAACAGTCTTCAGCTTGCACTGTTTTAGAACAGCTCTAACAACCATATCTCACCATCTGTTTGGCACTGAAAATGTCCTTGCATGTAGAGATGGTGTCTGCCTCCTGAAGCCAGAGTGGAATCTGTCTCCACAGGTCAGGAGCCTGGTAGCTGTCACTGTAATCGGAGGTGTGTATCAAGAAAGACCAGTCCTTTATTGTGCCTTACTGTACGGGCAACAAAACACATAAATGGAACAGTATGACTAGCTTGACTGACATTAGTTGATGTTGCTTCGCCATACCTGCAATTAGCTTGTTAGTGACATGATAGTTTTTGATAGAACATAATTATTGTCAGATGCAGCTACAGATTTTATTTAATTAGAATGTGTGTAACTTATTGAAATTCCCCCCGAAAATTGGCCAGAAAAGTCAGCGTTAATACTACACAAACATTGTTGTGACAAAATCTACACAATACCCACAGGTTAGATTGAGAGGCAGGTACCATGCATTACAGCAAACTGTGTCTGTCGGAGACATGATCATAATAATGATGATAATCTGGAGTCCATTTCATAGGATTTGGTCATAAATAAATAATTACCTTTAAAATAATTTTTTTGATCTATAGATGTCATTCATGTAATTTGCATATAAAGCTGTTGGCAAAATAATTACAACCCTTGGCATCAGTTCAGAAGTCGCCCATTTCCATGGGAAAACCACAGACCAGGACAACCTGCACACAGAGTCTCAAGCGTGTGATGAATGCATGGCCTGGGCAGGCCTTCACAGCGGTCAGGATGAAAGAGACAGGGGGTGGGTCTGGTCAGAGGGGGTGAAAAAGATTTAAAAAATCATTACTTTTCTTTCATGACTCAAAATTGTTTGTAGTTTCTATACTTAACTGCACACAAAGAAATTTGACTTCTTGATGCGGTATAATGTGAATGCAGGTGAATTAAATCCAAGCTACCATAACTGTAACAACCTTTTAAATGATCTACCTCATGACTCCCCAGTGCTGTCGACCACACAAAGAGATCCGGCGCACTGCTCCCTCTGATTCAGTATCTGTTGGATTTGTTTTGGTTGAAGCCAGTTGGTGTTTCCCGTCTACAGAGGACACAGTTCTCTGTCTGTTACCTCTGACTCACACTGAAAGCCCCAGTCTAGAAACGCTGCACGGGACTGTTTTCTTGATCCTCCTTCTCCCCGCTCCCACTGGATTTCTGACCATTACTGCCCACCCGTAATGTGTGTGTCCATTCTTGCCTGTACCATTCACGCCTGCACAATAGACTTCCATTGATTTTGTGTCTTCTCTTGTCCTGCAGGGAAAAAAAGACACGCTGAGTTTCTGTTTCTTGTTGTTCTCTTCTCTTTCTGATACACCATTTTGGAAGGGAGCCACAATCAACATCTTTGGAATGATACAGTTTGTGCAGTGGATGATGTTTGATGTGAGTGACCTCAATCCCAGGACCTGGGCACATGGGTTTGTCTTCAGGGCCTTCTGCAGGAAAGACTTTGCACATTGTGGATGGGTTGATGTTATCCCCCAAAAATGATCTTTCCTGAACCATTTTTTCAATCTAAACATAACCAACCTATGATTGTAACCTTTAGCAAGAAGAATGCATCTATCAACAGTGGGACCTGCATGCAGTATGTTTTTGAATAACCCCTCACAAAACAGTTGGTTAAAAACATTTAAAAATCCTGCATCTGTGGCGGAAAGAGAGTGGCTGCATCATAGAGCTGTGAAGACGCACAGAAGGCAAAGTTACATGACTCGTCCCACTACAGGTGTCTTCAAAGAAGTTATCCTCTCCAGCAGTGACGGGACTGGCCCAGTATGATCCCTGCTCCAAAGAAGGTTTCAAACCATCGCTCTGTCATAAGACAGTTGATAGTTGATAACTGAAACAGCACACTTTTTTTTAGAGCACTCTACTCCATGCACAGTATGTTCCTCCTTCCCACCTTTAGGAGTGTGTGAGAAAGATGCTAGCCATGTCTTAGAACACCTCTGTTATAAGCAGCAACAAGTTTACAATTGCCTTTTGCTTATACTTTGTCTTATTCTTTTTACACACTGTGATCCTTGTTTGAAAATGGCAGACGTATCCAACAATCACGACTTTACCCCTTTCATCCATACATCAGACATATGTACATACCTAATATTGGCAGGTCATGCATTAAAAAAATTATATAATGCTAATAATCAGGTTCAACATTTTAATTAGGCTTATTGCTTGACCTGGTCTACATGCTCAAATGTTCAGCAAACTCATCACTTTCTTTACACTGTCCATTGCTGCAGCTCCTCTTCTCAGCCTCTGCCTGAAACACTTTAGGTTTAGCTCCTGTCTCTTTAAAGCCCCCCTTCTGAAAGCCCATTCTGCTCTGATTGGCCAGCTGGCCCCCTCTGTTGTGATTAGTGAACAACTTCCTGTGCGTTTAGGAAATGTCAGCCTCAGCCAGTTAATTAAATAGTCTTTATCATGACTTACAAGTAAGGTGAACAGGCATTGAGGAAGGTATTGGTGCAAGGTCAAAAACTCATGGGGAAGCAAGCTCACAAGAATGAAATACTAGGGAAATTGCGCTGACCATAATAGAGACAAACTGGCACTGAACAAAGAGCAACACAGAGACTAAGTACACCAAGATAATGAGACAAAGGACATAAATTAAGGTGGGGAAGGCAATAAGAAAAGGAAGAAAAACAGGCAATGACAGGATGCAAAGGGAGAAGTGACTTAGGGGGAAAGAAGTTTCAAAATAAAACAGGAAATAAAGACCTCAAAGTGCAACGATATAAATCCAAAAAAAACGTCAAAGTCCATAAAATAGTCAAACAGACAGAAATAAGCACTAGGGTCCAAAGACAAACCTTCAACCCAAGTGCAATCAGGACTACCTGGCTTCGTTTGAGGACGTGCCAGATTAGATGCTAGCGGTGACTAGTGTAAATGTGGAAGAGCATCAGGATCAGTGTTTTCTATGACATGTGAAGCTGAGCAAATAATATCAAATTGATAATGGTGAAAATAATCCCATTCCAGATCGCATTTGAAATATTTACAGCCACTTAGAGATCATAAAACAATGAGTTACAGCACGGATTCACAGGGGACCACCTCATATTTAACGTTTTTTAATCACTTTCACCCATCGCTGCAGTGCAGAACTCTCCAGGTGTGTAATTGTAATTCTGCGGCTCTTCCAGGGTCCTGACAGAGGGAGTGTTCAAATCTGAACATAATCTATTTCATGTTCTATAAACACCTGCCGCAAGATTTGATAAAAACCCTCTGAGCTAACTCTCTCTAATTAAGAGCCACTGCCTTCGCCGCTCCAGTCCACACTCCCATTCATTTCCTCTGTGGGCTGGCGGTTGCCGAAACTGTGCCTTCTTCCTCTCGGAGCACACTGCCTGCCCATGACAGCTCCTCTCAGGGGAGTGACACTCATTCTAGTCTATTGGAGTGTGAGCAGAGCCTACAATACACTTCTCACACAGCGGCATGGGAGACTGGACACCACGGCCAAAGAGGCTAGTGCTTCACCTCTACCTGACCTTGTATGGTCTAGGTTGCGGTCAGCAGGCGAAGACAGGGCACTGCAGCTCTGAAATACTCTCGTCTGAGCTTCTACACCGTCAGCACTGGACAACGACAATGACACACACACATCCCCTCGAGGCGGCTGACTGTATCGGGGTCAGATGGGTTACAGGCTGTTATGAAGAACTAAATGATAATAATACAGTGGCTGTGTAAGCGTCTGAAAGTACAGCTGTTGAAGGAGTCACTGATCACCTCCAGACATGCCCTATATGAAGCTATGACCAGCTAAATACATTTTCAAATTCACTGCCCGAGATCAATTAAGCTCATACTCCATTCCACAACAGAAATGTAATTCAGTTGGAGAGTTCCTACACGCTGTATGAAAACCCTTTTTGACTTTCAAAACTCAGGGCTCCAGGCCAAAGTGATTCATGCCTGAGAAGAAAAGAACGAAACCTTTGAGTAGGCAGGAGAAAGTATTCTGTGACTCGGATGCCTACTTCAGCCTCATGTCACATAAACTGAGGCTTTTTTCTTTTTTGCCCGTGGCACGAATCACCCAGGAACAACTGTGTGTGCTATAATAGGATCACAACTGGACTGTTCCATCTGAACTACTCATTGTGATTGATTGTGGGTTAAATGATTGGTCCTGAGTTTTCTATTCATTCACTCCCTTTTTTTGCCTTTTCCCATCCGTTCAGGAAAATCTGAGCCATTTATCAGCACGCTTTGGGCAAAAAAGGAGAGATGAAGAACTGACAGTTTATCCCCTTGCACGTATTCACATTCAAATCCACACCCATTGATATACATAACGGGAGAACATGAACATTTCACAAGCCCCGAGCACAAAGGCAACAACATTGTGTGGCGTCAGCACGTACGTTATTGTGGTCAGTTCAAAGACACGCAGGTTGTTGCTTGGTAACATATGTTGACATGTTCATGCTGAGATACGGATTGTTTTGTCAATAACAGGTTTTCACATGGTGGATAAATGTGGAGGATTATGTGACAGAATGCAAATAAGACAGCTATATACAGATATATGTCATTACATAAATTATCTTCTCCGCGCTGTGAGCTTGCATGTCATGCTTTGAATCGGAGAAAGATACTTTCATGCTTGGCCTTCTTTCTTCCCGACACTTACATCTCCTCCACTTGCGCCTGGGGTGAGGGACATAGAATTTAAATGTTCAGCAAAAAAGGATACAGAGCTGGAACATTACACAAGGTTGTAGAAAAGAGTCGGGATCCTCCAGGCGCTCGGTAATGTTCTGACCCCCGTTGTAAATCCATCAGTGCCATTTTGCTAATGAACTGATCTATGATTTACACCATCAGTGGAGCTCGTTTCCTCCCGCCGCCTCTCGCAAAGTGCTGACAGCGCCTCTCCGCGTTCGGCAAGACCTTTTGTGTTATTGTGAGTAAGCTGATTTGTGTTATTCATCTTAAATCCCCAATCCAGTCTGGTTGTCGGTTGATAACTTTGGGTCACACACACATACACACGCAAACACACACAAGAAGGAATACTCACTGGAAATACTGGCAAAAACACACATAAAACCAATTACTGAGCTACTTTGGGTCTGTGCGTTTGCATACAAAGATTGTGCTTATGTAGATGATTCATGATGCATAATCAAGACGCTGTATGATGCACATATAGAGGAGAATAGGTAAGAGCTGTGGGACGTCTCTTGCATTTTTTCAGGTTTAATGAGGTTAAATGATGCAGACGCACGTCTCCTGCTCAGTGATGTACAACCATAACCAGTGGGGGAAAAGGAAAAGGAAAAATGTAAATATATAAAAAGCACACATTATATGAGACAAAACTTCCAAACTTAAACGACACGAAGACATATTGTCAGTATGCTCCTTTTATATCTATTTTCTTTTCATTGCCTTATTAAATATTATTTAGTTTTTTTTCTCTCAGTACCTCTGTGATAGTAAATTTACACCTCACATTACAAACTCATTTGACCACTGCATTGTTTCTGCAGTCTGTGTTTAATGGTCCTGAACAAACACATTGACCAACTACAAATGAAAGCTGTAACATAGCTAACACAGTGTGCTAACAATGACTGATTGTGAGTGTGTGTAATAGACTATATATGTGTGTGTGTGTGTGTGTGTGTAACTCTCAGGAACTCATATAATTCTCTTGTCTCTGATATTTTTTCTTTTCGTCTCCCTTCAAATTGCTATGTCTTATTTCTACACTGACCTCACATGCTATTATCTCACGTTCTGTCTTTAACTCACCTTAGACAAATGTACATGGATCTTATATTTAGAGGGCCTAAATTAATTAAGAGTGATGAAATCACACTAATGAAGGTAACTGCTGAGAGATAGATCATTTAAACACAGTTTGTTTAAAACCTGACTTATCATGTGACTGGTCATGTTTCTTACTGGTATCGCTGCATGATCTCTGAACCTAACATGATGAAAATAATGTTTGTTTTAATAATAAGAGGGTTCCTAAGCCATCTATTCGCACGTGATATTCAAGAAAAATCCATGGTTTTATTCTGGTCGATTCCCTTCACTCGCCCCCATTTCTTTCTAATTGTATACGCTGCTGACTAATTAAAAAATAGAATTGACTTGAATACAAGTAGCTTTAAATGTTCTAATATCCTAACATAATGAATGTACAAAACTAGAAAAATAAGACCCTAGTTGTGATAAACTGGAATTATTATTTATGCTTTAATGTGAGAGGATTTGCTCCTCATCATTTTTGTCATCCAAGACCTTGTGCCTCCCTCATGTTCATTAAATTATTTTTCTCAAATATACACTTTGCAATTGAATTTCAGTATATGTTTGAATGCCAAGTACAAGCTCAGGGCCAACATCAATAACTCCAATTCCTTGCTGTCCCTCGGCAGACAGAGAGAGATATGTGAGTCTTTTCACAGGATATCGTCCTCAGGTCAGATTTTATGTGGCATTTCTCATTGATTGCTCCGTTTTCCCCAACAGAAACACAGTGAGGGGAGTTAATGATGTGCGCCCGGTCTTCCTACAACACTATTAATTATTTTTAGACCGTGGGTGGTGAGGTTACGGTGTGAAATGACACAGCTCCAGTTTGTTTGAGTTATTTCCCTAATAGACGGACAGGCGGTGGCGTGAATTCTAATATACAGTACATGCGTGTGTATTGCTGTAGCGCTTGCATAACCCAGACAGATGGATCTGTGATGAGGGATCGAGGGAATCCTAACTAATTTCGGAGATAATGGCAGATGCTCCGCTGTCTGCCAAATGCCTCCAAAGAGACCTGTGTAGGAGGGTGGGAGACGGGTCCGGGTGAGTGTTCAGACATGTTGTCTCATAGCGTGTCTTTTGCATGTTGCGGTGGTGATCCAGATAGCTGTAGCCTGACCTTTGCTGCAACCCTGCCGTCCTGTCGCGTTCAACCTCCAACCTGCAGCTCTGTCGCGTCTACACCTGGACACCTGGCCTGTCAGACACGGCTCCGTGTTTCTCGGGGATAAAAAGTCCAGAGTGTTGACAATGGCTGTAATTTTATGAAGAGGGTGAGGAACTGTGTCTCTTTATTCAGCTAACATGATTACAGGCCTTCTCTTTGCCTGTGTGAGCACACAGTGTAATCTAAAAGCAACACCTGGGCCACTAGCCGATGCAAAATAGACAGCGTGCCAAAGTACTGGCACACCCCCAAAATGAATTATGGTGGGCTATTCAGGTCTGTCCTGACCTTGGGGGTGTGTGTGAACTGCTCTCGGAGAAACGAACTGAATACACTCCTTTATTACGGAGTCGCCTGTGAAATGTGTAATATATGTTAATCCATGTGGGATTTGGAAGAGGGGAGCCAGGTACTGAAGGGACAAAATGATAGTGTTAAGAGAGACGGAGACAGGGGAGGAGAGAGGGAGAGAGGGCAGAGAGGAGGGAAGAGAGGTGGTTCAGATGGGACGCTGAAGGAGACCAGACGAGGGAGGGACCTGAGGAGAAAATGAAAGAAAGGTGACAGGCACAAACAGACAGACAACAGACAGAAAGACAGACAGACAGACAGAGGGGACAGATACAGAGAGCCACCATAGACAGAAAGGGCATATTCTCACTGCCACTGAAAAGCCTCCCATTTAGATTTTCCCCTCCAGATCTGATATCTTCCAGTCAGTGTGATGCAAAGAGCAGCTTGACATCTGATGGGTTTTTTTTCTGGTCTGAACCGAGGGACCACAGACAATCTGTGCTTGTGACAGACATGCAGGTTGACAGCCCTGTCGTGGCAATATCAGTAAGGTACGCAATTCACCTGAGAGCACTGACATAATGTTGTTGTCCTTGCCTGCTTGGCTGAGCTTTACAAAAAAGAACTTTCTAGAGAATAAATAGCACATTCATTCTTTTAACTGAAAAGATAAACACATGAGCGAGATAACACCCCCTGGCTCATTTCAGCACACAGAGGGATTTCACTGCTACAGTTCATTCGGAATAGAATGTTCTTTTTTATTTAACCTTTTTTTGTGGGAAGATAATGGCTACTTTAAAAAAGACGGTTCAGATATTGGACATGATTTGATGATACACATAAATCTTTGATTAAACCGTGTTCAATTTTTTGCCCCATAAGCAACTGAGTATATGGAAAAGTGGAAAAATGATCAGTTCAATCAGACAGTGAACCATAAATCAAACTTCACACTGGAGGAAACGGACACCAGGTAAATCCAGTTAGTAGTCAACGGTGATTAATGTTGTGATGAAATTATAGTTAAACTAGTATACGTGCGCAGAGCTTGTTATAAACAATGTGTGATGCAGAGTGAGGTGAGAAAACTTTGTATTTATCATACTAGGTTTATCTGCAATGAAGATTTTATAATCATTGTTTTTCATAAAAATGTTAATACATTTTCTTAATCATGACCCACGTGTGTGGTTAATATATGCGTAACAATGACTGACCCAAGTGGTGTTTTTTTTATACATTACATCCGAGGTCTGCGGAATAATGTACACAATTCAAATGACGGCTCTGCAATCATGTTTCAACCTAGTTTCCGACTGCTGTTGTAGTTTATCCAGTGTGAAACCATATCAAAATTGTGGTTCATTGACTTATAGTCTGCTTTGTACTTTTGATGCTTTTACACCATGTGTTATCAATCACAGTTGGTTGTGTCATGTGTGACTGCTTCAGGAAAGACTACTGTACACACATAAACTCACGAGCCTCACTGTAAATTGCCACTGCTTAAGTAAGACAGTAGGATCTCTATGACATATATACGATGCCTTATCAGTGATGCTGTCTATCGCAAAATTGATGGGACCAGCTATTCTGGAAACAACCAGATATGAGGTGTGAAGGCAGACACAAAGCGCTGATGGAAACACAGCTAAGGCTCCAGTCACATCACTGTCTCCACCTATTGAGTTGGAGTGCGAGAGGCGCCTGGGCTGCACCAGTGGCTGTGGCATCAGGTGGCTTTTTTTTTCCCAGGGCCCTGGCCATACGATCCCTTTCCTGCTGCTTCGTCCCTCATCTCTCCCACAACTGATCAGCATGCACGCTGTCGCTCGCTCCCTGCCTGCCAAGAAGAGTGAGGGAGAGGATACTCAGTAATCTATGGCTGCCATGATGACTTTGAGGAGCCCAGTTGTTACCTCTCCTCTTCCCCCTCACCTCCAGCCTCTTCCCGACATAATCCTGGAGCTGTCAGTGGGCGGAGATATATGCTCTGATCGGCGAGAGGGCATTTTGTCATAGAGATGAAAAGCGGAGAAAAAGAATGTGGGCAGCGGAGGTCTATAAAATTGTTTTATTGCATTTCAGCGAGGCGCTTCCTAGGAGCACATGGTTTTAATTAATGACACCCCCACATGACCCTGCACTACTTTGCTGTACATACAACAGCCGGAGCGCTGTGAACCTCGAGCGGAGAACTGCCCCGGCACCGCATGAACTTAGCGCAACCATCCTTGAACTGAACAAATGAAGCAAAATTTACGGCCGCAATATTTGCCTATTATTCACATTGTGATTCCCCCCCTTCAGTTGCAATAACTCATCAAACTTCAACAGGGTTGAAGCATTATCTTACTGGGAAAATAGCTCTTTATTTTAATTAGCAAGCGCTGTGTAATCGGGGCTTTTGACCTTGATTTATCTGATTTATCTTTTATATCTCTTGCAACAGAAGAGAACAGATTTCTAATTGTAACTGTTTGATTCCCTGGATGTTATTGTTCTCGATATGAGCACAGCTTTATTATCATAAAATAGTACTTTTGACTGAACCATGTGGAATGCATTGTGGTTGTATTGCTGCTTGTCAGAGAGGATATGAAAAATACATGAGCTTCAGGTAGGCAGAGTGCAGGCTAACATCAAAGCCATCACACAAAAGACAGGAAGACCGCTGGCATGAAAGATAGATGAGGCACTTAAAACTAAGATTAACAAAGTATAGAGGAAAACAAAAAGGAATCTTTTATAAGTCATCATAAAGAACAGAGGGGCTTCGCTTTCACCAGATAACTCCTGCAATATATATTAGTGGATTTGCGACCTTGAATGGCCGGTGTGCTGCACCAAGTCTGTCGCTCTCAGCTGTGATGGTCCTTGATAGTGGGTCATCTATTATGGATGCTAGAGCACAAGGAAGTGGAAAGAGTTCCCCGGCCTTCATTGTTTTATTAATCCGTCAGCATTTGATCTCCCACCTTTGACCTGGGAGGTTTTTAGAGATGTTTGCTGGTGGGGACAATCAAACATCTACAAGCCATGGTCACCAAAGACAGAGGTTTATCTGCCAGAAACAATAATTCCCAGCAGCAAAACCTTTTCATAGAATTAGAAAGAAGTTTCATTACTGCAAGAGGCCTATTGTAAAGTGTTCAGACAGTTTGGTGCCTGGTGTGTGAAATCTACAATATCAATACTGAAATCGGAGTCTCTCCTCCTGCCTCTCTGTGATAAATACACATAGAGATGATAGGACTGAACCTTGAGAGGAGCTTGAATTGTTGCCTGGGTTTACAATGTCAACACCATTCAAAGCCAATTGTCAGAGTCGTAAAATGCAGCAGCAATAATTTCCCCGTTAGGTAATTTTTTTTTAGCCAGACTAGAAAAATGGCTCTATGGTAATAAAATGTTTTCATCTGTTTTTTCCACATCGTCGGTTCAGATCAAAATGTCCCTGGATTGTCATCAACATTTAAAGAGATATTTATGGTTCCAAGAATCCTGGTGCTTTGGTGATGACCTATTTTCCTCAGATGCTTAAAACATCTTAACCTTGTGGGGTTTTAATTGTAGTAGAGGTTTTCACACAAATTTGATGGATTGCGATTGAATTTGTCACAGATATCCACGTGGTGCCAAGATGATGAACCATAATGATCAAAGTCATACCCCAATGTTTTGGTCTCTGAACAAATATATCCCCAACTTTTGGCTGCCATTCCATTAAATTCGGCAAATGAATTGATTATATCGCAGAAGTAATTTGTGATCCCTTTCTCGAGAGCAACATTTTGAATTTGTCCTCTATGGGCTGAGTCCAAATACCTGCAGAATTAGCATTCCCATCAAGCTCAATTTTTCGATGATTGCGATTCCAATTTTAACATGCTAACATGTCATCAGCACGTCAACATTATCATTATGACCATGTCATTGAGCTAATATTTTAGCATTTAGCTCAAGGCTCAGCTGTTCCTAATAGGCACGCTTGCTCTTTGTCTTGTTAGTTGTTTTCATTTCACTGACAGGTCTGTCACATTTATTAAAATCTTCTTTTACACGACCCGAGTTCCAACAAATAACATCACTGCATCATTTCTATGACTATTATTTTTATTTTCTAAATGTATATTGAAAAGCTCTTTGACGCAGCGTGCCACCATTCGTTGCATTTAAATATGCTATGTAAATTAATCCAATTTCTGAACGGTTTAAATTAGCTCTGCAAGATTATTACAACCCAGGGAACCCAACAAATAGAGGATGACCTACTATATTAATGGTATTGCATTTTTTTAATGGCCTGATTTTAGTTCACAGTACATTTGACAAGATGTCACTCTGCTGGAAATATAATGCCGCACATACTGTTTACTTTACATACCATGGCCTGTGTGTCCTGACAAGCTGCCATCATGCTGTGTGTATGTAAATCCCCTGCAGGGTGGAATTAGTCATGTTCATTACAACTTTTTAATTGCATCAAATTGTAGCGGGAGGGAGATAAACAAAGCAGTTATCCAACAGCCAGAGCTGGAATGCAGATCATGTATCTTTAATGAGCTCATGGTAAGATCAGACATTACAAAGGGCCAAATATCTCCGGGATATTTAGTTCTTCTAAAAGCCACAAATGAAATGAACAAATGTTTTGGGTTGTGAAGTAAACAGCAGTGGTGGCAATACTCGTCGTGCAGTGGGACTGTGACCTTTAGATGGCTTTTGTTTCACTCAGCTTGGGCTCCGCTCATGTGGGGCTATTTCTGAAGACTGGGTGTTACAACAGAAAGAATTTGAAATGATACAACTGCAAAAAACCCACATATGTGTTTTTTAATATTGTCCTTTATAGGAACTACACAAACACAAGCATGCACAAACACAAGCATGCACACACACACACACACACACACACACAAATAACACACAGTCCATTTCTTAAAGGTTCAGTGTAGAGATTCCTACCATTTTAAACATGAAAGAGAACCTGTGGTAATCTCAGTTTTTACAAAACTCAAAAGGTGTTTGGTCTATACTTCTGTAACTTGATTGTTGTGTGCAGAAAGATGCCAATAAGGAATTTTGATTTGAAAATGATGACAATTTCCTTCCAGAGAGAGAGAGAATAATAGGGTCCTCAAGATTAACATTTAAACATCAATGTCTGTATAATTTTTTTTATATTAAAAACTAGGACTGGCTGCCTGCTGCCACAATAAATATAATATCGTTTTCTTTTTCTAACATTTTCTTGGACCTGGAGTTATGACCTCTGCCGCAGCCATTCTCTCAGTGTATGTAGGAATGTCAACGCTTTACTGCACATAGAATATTAAACTGCGGCTGCGGGTTATTGAAGGTTTCAAGGCAGGAAATGGATAAAAACATTGATGGAAAAGATGTCATCACTCCTTCACCCACCATCCCTCTTTGCTTCCACGTACTCAGTAGGTCCAATAGTTTACACCAAACTGTCCCTGATCTGTTTATTTGCAGAAACCCATCAACCAATGTATTACAACTGTGACTAACGTTCCTTCGGTCTCTATACCCTACTTCAAGCACAGAGAAACATTAACACACATATACAAAAAAAGACTCACAACACAATACAATGACTGCAACACATAACAAAATAACCTTCTTAAGAAATTAAGAAATTAAATCATTAAATTACCTTAGTAAAATGGGATAAGAGATTTTTACTTTACACAACATATCTCAAGATCAACAAACACGTCAAACTCATCAACAGCAAAAAAATACACTATTACTCCATTATATCTTATTTGTAAATAAACCATATATTTTCTGAACTGGTTTGTTTATTACTTTGTGCATATTAGAATATCTTCTTACTCTTTCACGACTCTGTCTGTGTTTGGACCATATTGAATTCATTGATGGAGCACGGAGGTGGATTATGCTGAATCTTGTTTTAAACAATCAATGGGAAAACATTGCAAAAGGCTGTGATAGAATTTAGTTGTAATGTTTAAATAAGTGTAATTTTAAAAAGTGTAAGCATATTCATGTGCTGTATGTGAGCATGCATGGTTGTGGATGTAGATGTATCTGTATGTATATGTGTTGTGTTACACTTGTGAGGCTCTCTTTTAACAAAACAAATCATTAAAAAACCCAAAATATATATATAATCCTCATGACGACCATCCTCAGCATTTACTTTTAACGTCATATCCACAAACATTTGTGATCACTTTGTCCTACATGAAACATGCTCAAATTGTCGCTGTGCCACTGGGTTTGTAAGTTCTCTATCAGCAGGAGCACAAATGTATAACCTTTTAAACAAAGGCACACTTGCGCTGCCTCAGGCAAGACTTGCCAGTTTCCTTTCTTGTCAAGGCAGAAAGGAAACGTACATGAGAGAGGAGTGTGCGTAGATGAAGAGGAGGAACATTGGTGACAACTGAAAACTCTGACAGACGGTTGCAGAGGAGTTGATAGCATTCTATTTACTTGTCTGGAATACACATTTACACATCAAACACTCGCTGGGTTTATTTAAAAAGCCATGTGCTCTCATAAGACGTCTTGTGTTGCCAGCAGAAAGGGAAATAAAAACAGGAACATTGTCTGATAGGCATATTTGCACACAGGAGCAGAATGTGTCCTGTAATATTCATAGAAAGATACACACACAAACACAATAAACTCGACTTGACAACAACAGACAAACAAATACTAAGCTTTGTTCTATTTTGTTGAAGCACTTAAAGTGACGGCCGCTAGACTAAATGAAAAGCCTAAGCTCAAATCCGGAGGATAGAATCTATAGGCACAATACATATCAATATCATCTTCACACCACTATCAATTCTTAATGGCACCATCTCCTGTTGAGAGAATAATACAATTTAGACTGAAGCTCTGTGTTATCCTGTGGATAAAAACAGTTTTCAGTATAGGTGTAGAGGATTCTTTAAAACCAATAGTTTTAATTGTTCTTCATGAATCTTTCATCAAAAACTAACGGCTACTCATTTGGCCTGGATTTATTCTGTCAACATTTGTCTGTCTTTCTGTTTGTATAGGGCTTTTATATTTAAACGGTTTCACACTCGACATGTGTAGGAAGTGCAGTGTTGAAATTGGTGCAAATTGAATAAGTGATAGATTCAAAAATTATTAACAACAGCAAGTTCGCTAAGAGTCTCCGTTTCGGGGGTTGTTTACATGCTGTGTCGAGCTTCACTGAAGTTTGAAGAAACAGGTGAAAAGCTCTACGTGCAGCAGTGGTGGTGCAGCACCAGGGTTCTGTGTAGTTGTAGGGTTCAGCCGGGTTTAGTTTGCTGCGGCTCAGTCACTGCAGGTCACTTTTTACAGTTTCAGGAAGAAAAACTGCCACCACAGGCCTAGCACACCGCTCATTCCAATCAGGCAGGCTTACAACGAACACAGCACTACTATGGCAAATAGAATTTGAGCACCACATTCCTGCTTATCAGAGACTCTCTGAAAAAATCAACGCTTCATGTTCATGTGTCCAATAAACCCAACTAGACAGAAATGTCAAAAAGTTCCGGACATTTTATTCATAAATTACGTACTTCAGGTGTGCAATTGTTAAAGATAAATTTAACAAGTGTCCTGTTTCCGCAGTGATGTACACGAGTATTCAAGGGGGGCGTCTGTACTGAGACATCATTGTGGCTGTGGTTAAACGTGTAACAGAACACACAACTAGGTCAGAACATGAAACACACAGGCAAACTTTCTGCGGCGGAGGGCAATGAAATGACTCTTTGAACACATCCACATCTTTAAAGAGCATTTGCTTAATACTTTGTTTACATGAAGACCATTCATCCATGGCTCTTTTGTAAATGAATGAATGCATTATGGCGTGTTAATTAATACGGCCATACAAGTGTTACTAATTAAGTAAACTATGAATTTTAACAAACTGAAATGAAGTGCCCAGTGGGACAGATTGTTACAGATGAGCTGCATTTGGAGGGTGAGCTTGGTTACACAGTATTTTCTCAGGCTGGAGAATTAAGGACAATGCATATGCAAATTGCGTCCCGTAAAGAAATACTTCAATTAATTGATTCCATTGATTAAATTGCATTTCAATGTCGTTCGATAATATAGTTTGTCTTTGTTGAAACAAACTTTTTTTATTAAACAGGACATTTTAAAGGTAATGGGTTTGGAAACTATGTGCATCTTTCAGCCATATGTCTCTGTGCTGATATTGATTTCACTCCAGAGGACAAAATTTGGCACAACATGGACTACAAGAAGTGTGAAAGCTTATGCCATACTTTTATGTAATGCTTGGCATTTAAAGACACTTGTGGCACATATTTATAAAACGCTGTAGTCGACATGACAGGAATATACATTCAAATCTAAAGGATAGAAATATAACCGTGCTCAAAACCCTGAAAGCTTCCTTTAGACAGAGAGAACAGCCACTGGTTCTCATTGTTTTATATTGAGTCGGGAAGATCAATAGGTTTTGAATGGAGCTGAGCTGGGGATATCACTGCATGGGCTTATATAGCAAACAAAAAAAATCTGATATAATGTGTGTGTCAATATGAAGAACCATCCCTGACATTTAGAAAATACCCTTAATCTTGACCCTTAACTGAGCGTTGTGAGGTAATATTCTCCTCATGCATGGATGGTCTCAAATCATGGGAGAGATTGAGAAAAAAGAGCTTTGTTGCTAACTACAGATCCATCTTCTAATGGTATTCATCTATATGTTGGTTACAGGAAAACATGCCTGGTGGCCATTGATCTGAAGCCAGTGGACCCGGAGGCAGAAATGTCGGTATTGTATTTCACCTAAACAGCTCTTTCATCTTACTTGCTATATCGACAGCACATAAGGAGAGAGAAAGAGACCTAAGAAAGTGAGAGCTGGAGAACCACTGACTCCAGAGCCTCTCCCCGACTTTATCCACATTCCTCTTAAGCAAATCTACACTCAAGAGAATATTATGCATGATGGCACCTGAATTAATAGTGTGAATATTAAGAGGCTGCTCCACTACAATTCATTTGCACAAAGAGATAAAAACATCTTTGTTGTGACAGTCTTATATAAAACACAGAGAGAAGGAGAAGGAGAGAGAGCAAATAGAGGCTTTATTGCAACACATCCAAATATATCCAGGCGATGTGTTGCCAAATATGCAGGACCTATTTATGTCAGCGAGCATCAGTGCATCGCACTTACCGACAGAACGTGGTGCTCTGACTGCTCAGCACAACCTCGCTTTATGTGGCGCTGCATGTCACATATGTAGAGGAAACAGGCTCGCTGATTGGACGGCTGCAGCAACCTTTTAACCCAAACGACTAGATTACACCGAATGAATAGGATCTCCTCGTCCAAGGCCAGGAGACGCTCAAATGACGCGTGACTGAGTTGAGAGGAAAACAAGCCTCCGGGGCAAGACAAGAATCTACTGAGTTGTCCTTATAGTTTGAGGCATTTAATTATTTCCCACTTAGTATAGTGATGACTACGGGAAAGTGGAAGTGAAGTTTAGTAAGACTTCCAACTTCTTTGTTTAGCACGGAGGGAAAGTTTTGTGTTATCACATTTAAAAGATAGTGAGGTGTTTGCCGAGGAAGATGGGCGGGGGAGAGAGGGAGAGATAGCGGTGCTGGGAGGATGGGGAAGTGGGAGACTGTGCTGCATATAAAGTCTCTACAATCCCTCACAGATGTGGAAGAGGAGAGAAGCAGAAGGATCGCGACGCAGAGACATCACCGTGTTGTTTCACGCTAATGACTGGTGGCAATGAGGGGCTTGACTCCTCCCACCCAGGCTCTGGGGCCGCCGCTGTAAACTGACATGGTAATTCGGGAAGTGATGCTTCAGAGGGAGGAACAGAGTCTCCTCTCCCTCTCTCCTTCAACCGCCTTCACTGCCTTCTCCTGTTCATATATTAACACGTAATCATTCATGGCACTTAAACATTTTCGGTGTGTTCAGCTCTGAAACCTTCATGTGAGCATTAATATTTATTTATTTAAAATATGTTCTTTAGACTAATGCAGGAATGCTTTGAATGTTTATATTAAGGTACCTCACACATTTAACACCCTAAATTTTCCAAAACCATACGTTCAACATGTGCAAAAACATGTAAACACGTGTGAAATTCATGTGTTGAGTGGATTATATGAACATTTCAAAAGATATGTGTTCCACAGATGCAAAATAAGTAGGTATATTAGTGTCAAAAGAAGCCGGGGCTTGTTATGACGGCTGCCCAGATTAATTAAAAGAGTCGTTATTATTTTTGTATGCTTAAGAAAATAGAGATTTCCTGTTGAACGAAAATAACAACTACTATACAATCATCATGAATCCAGCCTCAGCGAGAGCTCATAAATGTTTACAACATACTATTAAGCCTCTTAATGATGACTATAAACCTGTAAATGTAGTGTATCTGCTTATAAACACCGATTCATTGCCTCTCAAGCAACTCAAGAAAATCTGTTTGTGTATGTTGTTTGTTAACGGCTCCTGGTAAATCACACATGCTAAATGTCAGAAGCCGCACAGCGACTCCTTCCCTATTCATGCCCACTTCTGTCATTTCTTTCTGTGTCGTTGTTAAAAGGCAGGAAATCAAATTCTTTAAATCTTTGATTTATGCAGCCCCTAACACTTCAGAGAACAAAGCGGCCCTGGGGTATCAAGAGGCTTGGCAGTGCAGCCTCAATACCATGTATTCAGCCTGTGTGTTTGAAAAGATCTTTAACGTTGGCCGCGGACCCCTCTGGTTGAAATGCCGATATCTGCTCATAGGGCAAACAGGCCCCAGCAGGTCCCCGCTGTGCTCCTCGGTCAAACCCTGGTGTGTGTTGCACTCCAAACAATAAACAAAATCACTCACGTCATCCCTCATCTATGTTATAAAAATACAGAGGCCCACAGCCGCTAAAGAGGAGAGGAAAAGGGTAGATTTTATGCAAAGTGAGTGGAGTAGAGGGAGCTGGGTTCAGTGAGCTACAACCTTATTTCCATAGTGAGCAATATGACTCCGTGTTTGAAGAGAGATAGTGGACAAAGAGAGCAAAGGGAGCGAGGAGAGGAGGCAGCAGCGGGTTGGTGCCACGGTCTGCCACCTATTAAGAGGAGTTTGGGTAATTTACAGGTGAAACTGGAGGACAGCCATGTTAGTGGCTCTGAATTATGCAGAGCTGAATGCAAAAGGCTGTTCACATGCTCACTGTGATAATGGAAGAACCACAAATATAAACTAGCTCTGGGGCTGTGGGTAAAGTAAGAGCACAGGGACAGTCACTTTTCAAGTGTATTGGCATGATAACAGTTCCTAATTAGCAATAAGCATGAAGCACAGCTCAGACTAATGGGAATGTAATTAGCTTTGTAAGTATTTAGTCATAAACCAAAGCACTGTACAAAGCAAATTGTAATTCTTATTTTGTGGGGTCATTTATGCATTTATTAGATTTCCAGGCAGAATCAACCCAAAGATTGTCACCACAAAAGAACATTCTTATCTGATGGCACTAGATAAGAAGTTACAGGACCATCAAGCTATTATAATTAATTACAGAGACAAGGATGTATTTGTTGTGACAATCCAATAGTTGTCTAATGGTACTGGAGTTATGTTAAGGGATCATCCATAACTGGTTATCCTCTGGGAACTATGGTTGTTTCTATAGAGTATATAAAAAGGTTTTGACCAAGGGGTGTGCCAGTCCATCAAATAATAGTTAAAGTATTTCATGGGTTTGGTCAAAATTCTGACCTACATCTGCTGGGGACCATGAATATCAGTACAAAATTTCAAGGAAATTAATTCAACAATTTCAGTTCTGGGCCACCTACAGAGAAATACAACCATTCTTAGGGTCACATCTTTGGATTTATAGAATAAAACTGGACTAAATCTGATTTAAAAACTGTTTGTCCAGACTCAATGTACATATAAGCAAATAGGTTAGTTTAAATATGTGTGTTATCAGTTCATCAAGTGGGCAAAGCAACAGACAGAAATAATTTGTTTTAAATGCTGTTATACTTAAGCTGATATGTAACTATAATATACTTACAGACACGTGCAAAATCCATACTGGTTTGGTAAAGATTGATAGTAGAGGCCAAAGACGAGAAAGGGATAATTGAAAAATGAGAAATCGCAGAAAAGTAGTGAAATGTAAAAGAGCAGCGACGAGGAGATGGGGAGCACATAAAAAATAAAATATGAGAACATAAAATCTGCAGTGTGGCAATGAATGCTTAATCATTTGAAAATGTGAAACTTTTTCAACATTTAAAGAGTGTGTCGTATGCTGAGGCCTTGAACAGCTCTCTCAATATCAGTTTTCCTGTGTGAGCGTGTGTTTCAAGTCCATGAGCTACTGCTCAGGTTATCTTATCAGATCCCTGTTCGACCAGATTCACTCGAGGTCCTCCTGAATGAAAAAGACCCATTTCATTATGGAGATGCCAGGTGTTAGCATCAGCCACCATGTTTGGTTCTGTTGCAGTTATTGCTACAACTATTACTGCTGTTGATGTTTATTATGGAGACGATAACAATGATGCTGATTAATGACGCTGAGGATAATGATGCTGGAAGGGGGGCTGATAGATACAATGGAGGCGACAATAATTATTTTCATACATATTCTATTACATGATTTTGTTCATTTAATTGACCATCTGTGACATATTGTGATCAGGGAGCGTTTAGTTTGGTGCTCTGCTGCAATCAAAATGGTAAATGCACATATACCTACACAGAGAAAGCTTTGACACTTAAACACAAAGAAGAAGATTAATTACAGGGTTTATTACAAACAATGCTGGTTTATTTAAAAAAAAATGAAATGACAGTATTTGCAGATGAAGTTGATTGAGTGACAAGCTGTCTCTAATCATGGTAAAAAAAGATTTGCAACCTGTTCATAGGAAGCAGGGTTTATAGGCCACAAGCAGCATGAAGCAGCAATGGAAAAAAGTAAGAGCAATTGTATCATTATAAAATAGAGAACTTAACTACACAACAGCTGTTAGCAAAGACAACAGGGTCAGCACCACTTGTAATTGATTATCCATGCTGCGTTCAATACTGGTAGTCAAGGCTAATGCCAGTTGTTATCTTCCGGAAGAGGGGGATGCGATAGGAGCCTGAAGAAACAGCCAAGGCTACAGCGTTAAAAAAAAACACCAAGTCAGCAAGTGGTTGTGTTGTCATAGTTTCTAAACATTACAACGCTGGAGTTTTCTAAATAAAACAGAAACAACAGCATTTCCAAACGTCTCTGTTTTAAGGTCTGTAAAAAGGAATGTGTAACTGAGTAACTGTAACTGAGTTTCCAAATGGAAGGGCAGTATTTCAGATGTAGGCTTTGCTTGTTTATTCTACCAGCAAAGCAGCAATGCATTGTGGTCCAAAGGCCCTGCAATGATTGTGAGTTGTCTTACTTCACTTTTTCTTTATGACCTGATATTGTGAGTTGATTAGCATACAGTAATAAACAGGTTGGAGTTTAGCTTGTGAACCTGCCGAGATCACCAAATGGAATGTGACACCACCAAAAATAAACACTCACACACCTAAGCAATTTTCACCCGAGCCGGCAGATCTGATGAAGTGTTAGTGTATGACAAAATTAATTAGCAAAAAGCTTAAAAAAGAGAGGTGATGGTGAGATCAGCCAGAAGTAAGGAGGCAGAGGGGCGGGCCGGGGTTCAGATATAGCATCCAGAGAAGAATGAGACAAGGCAGCGGTGAGGTCGGGGGGGAGCTGAGGGATAGGAAAATCAGCATTTCAATTACATGAAAGCAATTGTTTTTTTATCTTGAGTGCAAGTTAATGAAACTAATTAGTCTTTGCAGCATGAACCCTCTGGCACGTCAGATAATCGCCAGAGGCTCAGATAGTGCCAGTCAATTTTGAGCTTACTGCAGTAGGGTGGGGGGGTGGGGGGGGGAACAAACAAGGCCTTATCGCTGCAGCAGGCATTACACCTGGGGTTTACATCAACTTCAAGACCTCTTTTCACCTTTCCAGGTCACTTACTGGCCAACTGCATGAGGGATCCACAACACGGGTACTTTCCTTAACTACAAGTCCGGAGAACAACTTCGTTAGCATTTGATGGAGAATTCCACCCGGATATTTTAATATCTATCCGGAATACTTTGTAGGAGCCGTCTACAGATGTATGCGTCTTATAGAGTAGTGCAGGCTGTGTGCAGAGTTAGGTTTAAAATGTCTGTCTTCATCCTACCTTTTAATAATTTGCTGAGCTGCTGTTATGTTTTCATACGTTGCGTGTTGGCTATCCAGAAGTCTGTTAAGCAATCAATATAATCGTATGACCCAAGTTCACACCTTTTAAAATGAATGCTTTGTAATTCAGCTCAATATAATGTATTGCAGAAACAAAACGAAAGGTATGCTTTCACTTTGGAGAAACTTGGCCAAACAGGGAGTGTTACTATGAACCTTGTTGTCATGATGGAGATCAGCATCTGCGACACCAATGAGTTTTCTGTGTCAGTCCGATGAAATGAAATGAAAATAATCAAATCGTCGAAATGATCTGGCAGAGATTCTGCTGGAGTTTATCCAAGGATGAGCAGTAGACACGTTGAACTCAGGCACACAGACAGACTCTCTCTACAATTTGTATATAACTATGTTGCAAAAGACCTTCACAATTCTATATCACAATAAGTGCATTTAGAACTTCACCCTTGGCCTGATCTGTGGGCTTGTTTGTGTGACTCACACTGTCTGCGAAAACAGTGAATCAGAACCAGACAAGGCTTCCGGTGCTAACACACAGCACACACACAGGGACAGACATATCAGTTTGAGGTTTTATTTTACGAATGCTCTCAAATGTTTTACAAGACAGATGCCATTTTTTAGAGAGCCTCAAAAGGGTCCATGTGCAGACTGGCATACAGGTGTCATATTCACAAATGGAAGTTCGCAATGAAAGAGAAGCAGATATTAGCCCAAAACCACCGCACAAGGCCAAACTGTTTCCAGCTTCGAACAACAGGACACTTCTCACATCAGACGTCTGAGTGGAGCGGCCGTCCATGGATCTGAACTCAAGCATGAACAGCAGTCAGTGGAGAGCTGTCCATGGTGCTGAATGATCACACACAGTTGCCCTTTCACAGGCAACAAACAAAAGTCAAACTCAAGCTTTAGGTGATAGTATATTAATTATTATAGTTTTCTAACAGCTAGATTCCAGATTCATGAGTAATTCAACTTTTTTTAGTTTGGATCCTTATCCCTGCATTTGCATGTGCATGTTGAAACTTGTGGAAAACTGAGTGTCTGCATTCATGCATCTAACTTTAAAACTGATGCTTGCAGTGAATTTGTTCAAAGATAAATAAAAAAGGCACTGGGAGAAAGAAGATGGTGAGTGTTCAGATGAGATTTAGAATTTAAGTGAAAAGGTCAGAACTTTGTTGAGTTAGAGTGTTTGCTCGCACATTGATCTGAGGAAGCATCACCTTGTGTTTCTTGTTTTAATACCAACCATCGATTGACTGACCTTCATGTATATAAATGGACAGTACGCTCAGTACGGCCAGCATGCGTTATTTCCACTCAAACCCCTTTGTTCATGCTCTGGTAAATCAATGGTCAGAAGTGCATGGGGATCTTTCGATCCACATCAGAAAGTAATGAAAAACAGCTTTAAATGAATTGGCTTTAGATATTTTGTTGAGCACATTGGGAAGATTGGCTGTTTTTTTGCAAGGTCCTTTATATAATAAAAACATGTCTTATTTCAAGCTGCAGTTCTTTCTTATCAGGGGTGTAAAAAATGATTAAATTATGATTAATGATAATAATAAACAGCTTAAATTTATATAGCGCCTTTCAAGAGACCCAAGGACGTTTCTACATATGCCCGTGGACACAAAAGGGAAAAGAATGAGAGTAATTCGCACAAAACAGGATAGAAATAGTCAGCCCTAATGGCAGGTCGGAGCGTTCACTGAGGTCAATGGCCTTAGTGAACAGGTGGTGTTTGAAGAGTTTTTTGAAGCTGTCCAGAGATGTAGTGTTGCAGATTTCGGTGGGGAGAGAGTTCCAGAGGGTGGGGGCTGCGACACAGAAGACTCAGAAGGCTGGAGGACCACAGCCTTCTGAGCGGAGTGGAGGGCTGGAGGAGGTCAGTTAAATATGGAGGGATCGATGTTTCTATAACAAACAACTATGGATAATTTAATCCTGAAAGAGACATCGATTCTTACAACCAAAAGTGCCTTACTCTAAAATTCCCTGTTTTGATGTACCAAGCACAGGTTGAAAATAAATAGGTGCTTTTTTAACTGCACAAGAATGGATCCAGGGGTGGGGCAATAGGGGCCCATCTAGTGTTGTGCGCCGTAGAGAAAGGTCGCACTGACAATGGCTCCGCAAGCCCTACGCAGTTTTACGACTATGTTATATGTTACACATATATTCATATTACTTAATTTAATATTCACTTGACTGTGTTATATGTTATTTGTTACGATGTTATGTTATATGTTGTAAAGTCGTCTACAGCGTAGAAATTGCCTGCCATGTCACAAGAATTCCACTGCTCCGATGACGCTGTCATTGGTGCATGTGACAATAAACTTTGATTTGATTTGACTTGATCTGAAACTTGACTACCACAATCCTGACGATAGTGTTTTTCTTTAAAATATGTATTTTTTGTTCACAATTTGCGTGAACACAGAGCTATTTTCAAAATATATTTAGTGATGTCTGACAGTGCTTAAAGCAGTAGAGCTAGCAGTAAACAAGGAATGACATCAAATCTGGAATTGGGTATAAATGTTGGACATATAATTGGCCCCACTGAGTAAACTGTGGCCCCCTGATTTAGAAAAAGCTCAGTGGAAACCAATGCAATAGATCTCAGAAAATAGAGGATAGGGAGTTTGATGGCAAAGTACAGAGGCTCCAACTAGGTCACCACTATTCCTTGTCACCCACAATATGTTAAAAGATGCTCCAGTGTGTGGTGGTTGTTCTATATATGGAAGAATAGGAGTGTAGCTGCAAATTCTTCAACTGGATATAGAAACATCTGGGTGCGTCCCTACGACTTTGCCCAGCATCTGGTCAGCCAATCCTGCTCTCTGCTATTGGGCCTTGCCAAAACCGGGCCCAGGCTAGATCCCACAAGGGAAACAAATTGAAAGGTAGCCAGCATGCGTCAAACACTGGCTACCTGATTGAGCAATTTCTTGAAGCTGAAAAAACTGATGGCTGACTCACAGCTTATTCCATTCCAGTACATCAGGGAACACATATCATGAAGTAAAACCTCTGCAATCTAAAAACATTTTCAACTTTTGTCTCTGAGCTTGATTTATGTTTAAATCTGATATTAACATAAACCTCCTGCTGCTGCTCCATCTCTCCTGTAGCCCTCAGCACGTGCATGTGCACACACACACACACACATGCATTGGATGAGACTGGGTGAGTCAATAAATGATATTCTGGAGCCTTGGGCCAAAATGTGAAGCACAACCAGGTTGTGTACAGAAGGCATGAGGAGGCGGCTCATGCTTTTTTTTTATACCAAGCAGCAACTTTGTACAACATCATACAACTGTGTGGGTACAGCTCATGAATACATTGTGTTATCATGAGTTATTACTGAGTGCTAAAAAGCAGGCATAATACATAATGTACGGCACATTTCATTTTCTCACTTTAAGAACAACAACAAAATAAGTTAAAGCATTTGTGTCCCTGAGAATCATTACTGATGGAATGAACATATTATTCCTGAACATTAACATCAACCGTGTGGCCGAGGAGCGTACCTCAGAACACCCCCATCAACCCCCTGTTTTTCTTCTAGGTACATCCCTGAGACGTGTCTGGGTTCTTTAATTAACTCAGCAGTGTCAGGAGGGGATGTCCACATTACTCCTCTGACATTTCAGCTCCACTGATATGGAAACCAGCAGTGCACAGATTCCATTAAGTGTGCAGGGTGCGTGGCGGCAGAACACGGGTCTACCCGAGGGATTCCTAAAGTGGCATTTCCTCGGTCTGTCATATCCTCTCTGCGAGTAATGAAATCAGTTTGGCCACTTCAATCGTTGCTCAGCACTGTCTGAATTATTGTCACATTTTGGGTCAAAAAAAGAGAAAAGGATTAAACTCGTTTAGTGTGCAGCGAGGAGAAATGAGGAGAAAGAGGTTAAAATAATGATCGAAGTTGATGGTTTTGAAACAAACAGTTTTCACTACAATCAGAGAAGCTAATATTTGATGGAAGATATTGCGATTGCCAAATTCAAGACATCTGTCTAGTATTTAACATTGTTCTTCTTATATGAGGTTTTAACCAGATTCAAGACACGTGAACAACTTCTCAATCACCTCCTTCTCCTGCTGAACGGCCGTGTTAGAGAGAAACTTTCCTCACAGCCAAACCATTAAAGCATAACACCCTATTTCACCTCAGTTAAGAAATCATTAGACCCTCACTCGCAGGGTTCTGATATTTCCAGCGGTGAATCTTTTAAAAGTTATAAAATGCATGAAACATGATAGTCAGACCCCTAGAAAGTTCAATATCATATATAAAAAAAACTGATTTCACATAAACCTGCTCAAGGCTTCTCAAGGCGTCTTGTCTTTATGTGTCCTGACCAGTAAATGAACCCTACCATCGACGAGAGGGCTGTGTCAGCCGAGCTGTCAGAAAGAGCAGCTGGATTCTTTCGGAGCCGAATCTCTTGAAGACAATTGAACACTTTTGTGTGCTACTACACAGGAATGAAGCTTGAAGTGGGATTATCTGGTTATCTGCTTATGCCCTTGATATCTGCTATGACTGACTCAGCTGCCAAAAAAAGAAGTGAGAGAAAAACAAGGTGACGTGAACTGATGATGGCACAGAAAAGTACGGGAGGATGATATTCTTGCTGCTGCCGAAGCACGGGCTAAAGATTGGTGCTACACGAGGTGTAAAGATAAATTCCTTCAAATCTTCCTCGAGGGAATAAAACAAAACAGCTGGTGCCGACTGTTCAAAGACAACAGCAGCACCAAATCGTATGCACTGTTAAATGCCACATGTCGTTGTCATTATACACAACAAACAAAAGCCATAATTTATGTGGAAAAGCGTACACAGATTCTGTTACTAAACTTAGGCTGCAATTTGCAACTGTTTTGCATCTTTTCAGCGTATCTATGCCAAGCTAACATGTTCCTCACCAGGTCTTACTAGCAAGTGAATGAAGAATGAAAAGTTCCTGAACCTGCATCAATACCTCAAGTAGTCTCTGCAAGTTCAACAAGTGAGTACAAATCAATCACTCTGTCCCGCTTTCACATGGAAAAGCTTCGCCTGGGTTAAAGAATGGGCTGTCGGCTCGGTGCCCTAAATTTCACGGGGCCACTGTCATATTTACTGTGTGAAATATAATGCAATGAGATGTGGCCATTAGAACGACTGTAGCTCTTTTTGATCAGAGCCCTCTGCAGCACAGAGCTGTCAGCGGAGCTCCGCGAGTTTTTTATTGGGTTGGAGACGCACAGCTCATCTGGGAGCTGGAGCAACAGAAAGATGGATCCTGTGGGGTTCATGTACACAAGTCCAACACAGAATAGCTCAATAGGTCTGGTTGCTCCTGCAGTGCTGCTCTAGTTGTTGCTTAACAGCCCGTTACAGTGTGAAAACGGCGATGAAGACTCATGGAACTGTTTCCTCCCGTCAGATCTTTTGAGCCACTTTCAGATATTGAGCTTCAAAGGTTTTACAGCATATCAGCAAACTTATCTTTCGTTTCTCAAAATGATGCACACTCTAAATAGATAATAAAGTGTGACCTCGGGTGAAACTCAATGCACAAGGCCCAGGATAAAGTGGAACTAGAAAATGCTGTACCACAAAGTACAGCTTGTCTCCACTCAAGTGAACAGCAGCAATAGAAGGCGTACATGCAGGCCACGATAAAGGAGGAATGGGAATTACACAAAAATCCATTTGAAAATATAGAAACCGCCCAAAATAAACAGTGTGTGACCAGCCTAACCAATGAAGACTGCTGTGAAAGAGTTTAATGAAACTGGAACACAGGCCTTTTGCCCAGTTTGAGACATGAAGATGACTGGAATCTATGTCTAAATGGTCATGATTACATTAAAAGGAGTACAAATCACTTCCATTGTGCTTGAGCATATATGGACCTGAGCAATCTGTCCAAGTCTTCGTCCCTCACCACACATGAAGACTCTAACAAAACAATTTTCCTTTAGTTAGTTTGATACATTTAGCAAATACATATATTTCATATTCCAAAGTTAGAATATTAAAGTCATGCTTTTGAGCATCTTTATTAAAAAAATTTAAAAAAAACGATTTTACCAGATCAAACAGCAACAGTAGCATGCTCTCTGTCAGGATGATTCAATACAGGAAGAACGGTTCCCACCCCCGTTTGTAGACCACACCCCTTTTCCCTGGTAACTAGTGCAAGACCATACATTTTTATACATTTATAAAGTTTATACATTTTATACAAGTTGGGGTGAAAATCATATACATTGAGTCCAGTCTTATATCCTTTTAACCGATATAATCATTGCATTTCAGCTGCTCTCAGATTTGCATCTACTTTATCCCTGTGGACTTTTTATCTCTGTCTGTCTGAGCCTGTAAGCAGTGAATGTTCCCTGATGGAACAAAGCACAACAACATAACAGCAGCAACAAGAAGCAAAACACTGAAGAAAAACTCTCAGATTTCTACATTTCGAAAGCTGCAATTCTTCGCCCAGTGTCAGACGGACTCGGCTGCTGCCCCCTGCGACCCTAAGAGGATAAACAACAGAGCTAATGGATGGATGGAAACTCTGTCAGTTATTGTTTTCATCTCTAAAGTTTAAGTGACTAATAACCAATTAGGATAAATCCTGCAGGAGCAGTGCAATGAAAATCTTTCAGACATGATAAATAGTATCAAAGACATAATATTAAAATATAGAAAAAGGTGCTCCTCTGTACATGTCAAACACTGACAGTACTGCAGGTAGAACCTTGAAGAACCAAGAGAATGTCACAAATTACATAAACAGAAATGTGCATGTGAATGTTCAGAAAATGTAGACGACCTTCTGGTTTCTGTTTCCAATCTGACCAATCACATTTCAGCAGACGTTTTGCCTGCAGGTTAACAGTCGATTTGAGATCAAAAGAGGTGAAACACATTGACTGAAATATATAGGCTGCAAGCTTTTTAATTTAACTG
Organism: Pseudopleuronectes americanus; assembly: GCA_038501795.1. Taxonomy (NCBI): domain Eukaryota; kingdom Metazoa; phylum Chordata; class Actinopteri; order Pleuronectiformes; family Pleuronectidae; genus Pseudopleuronectes; species Pseudopleuronectes americanus. The sequence goes on along the minus strand of CM076717.1, from coordinate 8,429,840 downwards.
CATTCTTAATAAGGTAGCTGTCAATGAGGGTAATCAAAATGTTGTCTGGACCTTAAAACACCTACACAAATGATCATTGTTTGTGCGTTCTGTGTTGAGAACCGTTCACCTCATGAGATTAAATAAACTATTTTGACTGTAAATAGTGTACAGAGACTTTTTTGTTGCCAGTGATATCAGATCAGCTTTGGGATTATAGGGCCAATAAGAAATTGAATTAAAAATAAAACTACACAAAATGTTAAAGAATCAAAGAACGGTTTCATGTTAATAATAAAAATATCAGATAGACCTTTCTAATTCCAGAAACTCTGGAAGTTAACACATCAGGAAACGTGTTCTTTATACCTTCACACACTGTGACCATGACAGACATGTCGGCAGCACATTCCATTTCTTAGGGGATATTAGCCGAAGAAGAACAAGAACATTGGCTGGACCAAATAACAATGAAATAACTGGTGAGTTCTCCGGCCCAGATCCAGTTCCATTGTGCCTGCTGACATTGACGGAAGCCTAGAGCCTTCCTATACGAGGAGCATCTAATATCTCGCAGCTCACTGATGACTGTGCCCTTTCTTCTCCTTTTCCCCATTGTGTCCAATCCACAGATTCGATTTACAGGCCTTTAAAAATGATTCAAACTTTTATTGCGCTGCTCACTGAACCGAACGCCGCTGAAATGAAATATAGGAAGAACAAGGCAGACATATTTTATTTGAAAGTTTTACTCGCATCTAATGTCACAGCTGCTACGCGGCGCCGGGTCACACTCACATTGTTTTAGTTTGCAAGCTTTATTTGACTGAAGATGTTAAAAATACATTTGACTGTTTTTCTGACTTTTAAAGGGCTTTGAAATGTTTTGAAAAGTTTTGAATAAAGAAAGAGCTTTGATCATTTTGCTCTGAGTTCTCGCCTCCTCTCCTCTCTCCCTTTTCTCCAGATTAATTGGATGAAAAGCACCAAGGCCACGCAGTCACTTTGTCTCAGCAGGAAATAGAGTACGACCTGATATAGATTCAGTGCAGACAAGCTGCCAGTAACACACACACACACACACTTACATTTAGTTACTGTTTTGGAGGTGAGGGCAACGGAGGGAAGCGGTTTCAAAGTTACCGCTAATGACATGCTACATTATGTATATTAAGATAAATATTCACACCTCACGCTAGTGCAAATACACACAGATTATTCCGTGGGCAGCAGACGTTATGCAGCGTTACCCTGGGGCACTGCATTATATACACACCACAGTAGGTTAGTGATGCATAAATGTATAGGGACAGAGAGGTTTGAGGTGGCTGGTAATAGGCAGGCGGTGAGCAGTAAACACATTTCAACCTCCCCATGTGTTTGCAGCGGCGGACTCATTGATCTGCCCACTTGTTGAAGAGGGATTGCTAAAACACTCGGGAAATCATCCTTGACCTAAAATGTCACCAGTGGATTTCCACGTGCACAATGTGCAGGGGCTACGGGTGTTAGGGGAAGAGGGACAGCCCTTGAGAGGATTGTCAGCATGGATGGGGTTGCGCTGGGGGTGGGGTAGTGGCGGTGCAGAGTGACTGAGGCTGTGTTTGTGGCTACGGGAAGGTAATTAATTAAAAACACTTGTAATGCACCCTGCTCGGCTTCATGATGCCGGCTGTGAAGCGCTGCAGTGGAGGAGGAGGTTATCGGAGCAGAACATGCCTAGAAACTCATGTCATTAGGTCAGAGAAGTCCCGGCCTCTGTATCTCTTCTCCTCACTATCTGCCGCTGTGTTTCTTAACAGTCTTCAACCTCCACCACTTAAGATTCATCCCATTAAAGTCCAGAGCAGTCAATTTACCAGCATGCTTTAATAGATGAGTCAGGAGGCAGGACTTAGCAGGAGATTGGACCTGATTGCGCCCTTGTTCTGTTCATTTGCACAGACCCCAGTTAATTGACTCCTGAGCAGCGCTCCATTGGACACACACTATCTGTTGCCAACCTGTTCCTGACCCCGCTGACAGCAGGGAACAAAAGAGCAGCGCTCATTTAAACAAACTGCTTCTTTTTTGTCTGCGACACGTGTGCAGGGAGTTGTTTGTGTGTGTAAAACAGGCCGAAGGAGAGACGAGGAGATGCAATTATCTGTTGCAGGGATAATGTGTAGGATGAGTCACAGGACAATGAGAAGTGAGAGGTGAGAGGTTGTGTAGATAGTGGAGTGTGCTTCATGTAAGGCAGCGATTCACAACACTATGGAGGGGGGGGGAAATATGCAATGAACACATTTCACTCTCTGATGACGGACAGATGATATATCTGCTGCAGGACATGTAGAGGATTCATGCAACCTTAGCTGATTTCACACCTGCTTTCCACATCATTGCTTCAGGGACCCACATGGGGATTTCTTTGCACTCCCATGCTGTTACGCACTGTACAGGCTTTACATTGCTTTAACAGAGAATCTGTTTCTGTACACTTCACCATCGTAATAAGATTTGAACTGAACTTTAGCTTGTGAATTGTGCTAAAATCACACATGTACCAGAATCAAATATTTTTCTCTCACACCAGCATTAGACTGAGTCCTGGTCCAGTGATTTAGTCTTCACCAGATCTCTGCTGTTTTTCATACCGGCCTATTAGAGGTTCAATGTGTCACTCGTCTGACATTTCTTCGCCAAATCAGCACAAATTCAAAAGATATTGTGTGAACTCTTCAGCCTTAATAGCAGAGTTAATTTCAACTGAACTAAACAAGTTAACGGTGAAATCACCTCTTCCCTTTTATTTGGACTTTATTGACATTTGATGTAGGTTTCCTTCCTGCTCTCAACCAGAGAACATATCAGACATCACGGATGAGCTTGTGAAAGGTGAAGCCGGCACTTTTCAGCAGCTGTGCCACAGAAACAGAAGTAACCATGGTAATCCAGCACGAGCATGTCATCTGTGCAAGCCCGGAGACGAACTGTTTCTCTGTCATTACTCTACTATGGAGACGACAGAAGAAAAGTGCACACATTAGACTGCACAACAACCAAAACAGTAACGATCGATGCAGTTGTGCCGAATCAGAATATTTGTACACTCCTTTTCAACACAAAGCACATATGTCAAGTCCCGGAGCCTCTGCTGTTGACTCACAATTTGAGAAGCAGGGCATTGGATTTCACTCATGAATGTTTTAAAATCCAGCAATATTTATGGTCATCCACTTTTATGGCAAATCTATAGTGGAGCCATTAAGCATGCATTAGTGAGTGAAGTACATTTGACCTAATCCTGGTGCTCATAGAGAAGTCAATAGCCTGCATTAAGCCAGCCTAAATAAAACAATGGCCTGGCGATGTTTCTGCACCAGTCACTTGAGCACCACTTTCAGGACTCCCTCCTGCTAATTGGGACATTCATAACTTGAACATGATCCCTCTGTGACTATTTTAAACCTCAGGGACGCAGAGGAGGAGGAGGAAGGAGAGGGGGAACAAGAGACAGACGAAGAGAAAGAGTCAGGGAGACAAAGAGAGATAAAAAAAATAAAGAAACACAGTCCCATTAGGAAGAGATGTATTGCTAAATGAACAGTAAAGGGAAAAGTGACCATACTTCCATAACCGATCCATTTCTTAGTCGTCCCAAGAGCTATCAATCCAATTACCTTTCCTTCAAATGACCTTTATAGTTATGCGTTTGACTATGATTTCTGCTACAGCCTGATTCTTAAAATACTCCGAATGGGCTTATCAAATTTGTGTTTTGATAATTACATCGAGGCAAGGAGCCTATGCCAAAAAAACTGGGTTAGTGGCGCCATGGCAGCTTTCTCGAAAACAACCTAGGCAATGTGGTGTCCTACTGAGCGCTTTTCCAAAGTACAGACTAAAATATGAATACAACTCTGAGTCATACACAACCCCCTGAATATAACAAACGGTCCAATACAACAATCCATAAACGGAGGATGAATTCTTCTCTGCTAATTCCTGATTTTTCGCTCCTGAGGAGAAAGAGGGGTCTGTGATCATGTCCTCTCTGCTCTGTAAGCTGGCTGGTACAACCCAAGACTGCTGCAGCATTGTAGCTTTGGGCCTATCTGCTGTGTTTGTGAGATAAATGTTGATCATGTGAATCACTCTCCACAAAGTTCCACCTTCTTTGTCACCTAGTCAAACTCTCGGGCTGCCCTGGATCAGCTGTTGGGCGGGTGTGGATGGAGACATGAAGGGTGGGACTGCTGTCAGCAACTGTTCCCAACAGCCCTCTGCCACCGCGGCTTATTACACCCTCAACTGTGTTATACCTCTGGTGCTCCCATCACGCCCAGGGATCGACAGAGAAGTTCAAGGAAAAACCTGCAGTAAAACGATTGCCTCGGTTCAGCCAAAACACAAAACATAGCTGTATTCAAACTAACTAAACTTCAGTTATGGTAACGTTGTTCAGGCCGACTGATAAAAAGAGACATATTCAACTGTTGAAAATTCAAATGTACTTTGCGTTTCCACCCAGAGCTTGTACATGGTTTTTCCCAGTGGTTTTAAATGGTTTAGATGTTACATGTCAACAATTTGAATCCAATTTATGGACATATTGACCCATGAAAATCACATGCAAATGGGACCAGTCGATACAGGTTAAGTGAGCGATCCTGGCAGCAGATATAAGAACTTTAGGGCTCACAAATGGTAAATGGATGGCTGGACGAGCCTTCAGTCCTCCTTTTTCTCTCACTCACTCTTCCCCCTCAATAACTGAACATGAATATAAATGCAGGCCGGTGAAGAGCAGGGACCCGGTGCCGGTCAATGGCTTTATGCTCGGCCTCTGACAGCAGGGCTCCCCTAATGGGTTCAGCCTGACTGGATTCAATCATGTCCCCTGATACCCTCTGAAGAGGATGTAAATTGTCAATCAGACCTCTCTCTCTTTCCCCCCCTCATCCGTCCCCATCTCTTGCTGCTGTCCTCACCTCGTTCCCCATGATCATCATCCCATCATTCACCTTGCCCTTACTTCCAATTTTACAGCCTCCTCTTACAGCCTTTTACATTAACCCCATCTCTTGTTTTCCTGTTTCGATCCACCCATGATCCAGATATTGACATGAGCTCCACCCAGGTTGAATAAAATGATGAGTAGAGAAGGTCATGTACATACAATATCAATCAATTCATTGTAATGTGTGCTATAGAAACCTGCCGAGGATGTATCTTTTCGGGTTTTATGCTACATATGTGGAGTTTCAAATAAAACACACTCTACCTTTCTAAAATAGGGATATAAACACAATATTGTATATGCTAATTATATTTAGGAAAGGACAAAACAAGTCCAATGACTGAATAACCACTGAACAGTCTAGTAAAAGCAAAACACGATAATTATGTTTTTGTTTAATCCTACCATTTCAGGTAAACAGCAACAGCTCGGAGGAGATGACATGTTTTGATTTGTAAAGGTTAATATAGTTATTGGATTGCCTCATAATGGAATCCTGTTGGATTAGCTTCATGCAAAAGCAATCAGACTGTGAAAGCTCTGGCTGGGGGGCAGGCACAATGAGGAGAAAATTAAACATATTTCCACTGTGGATGACAATTTAATCCACCCTGTGAACCACAGGGGCCCTCAGCTTCCATGTGCAAGTAAAAGTCATCATTTGTTTTCATTTGTGTAACTAGACATGTGTATATGTGTGTGGTTTGCTGTCTTGCGGAAAAGACATGGAAATTATGAATTCATGTTATCCTTGCTGTTGAAAGATGCACTCAGTAGGTGTGCTAATCACTCAAATGTCCCCTGTCCTGTCTGTCTATGGTGTGTGCTGAACACATGGTGACTTAAAGGGTCCTGGTTTGGGGGTTTGAAGATACTCTAGATCAGTCTGCACTCACTTCAACATAAGAGGATGGACAAGTCGCGCTGATCAGAGGGCTTTTCTAACCTCTTGTATTTTAAATTCATTGACAGTGTAGCTCTTGTTGAGAAACCATTCCTATCATCACACTCTGTTCAAGAAAACTGCACAAGGAAGCAAAGGACCCTTACTTATGGAACCTTTAAGAGAAGAGAATGGGTAAACTCTCTGTGCTTCAAGAACACAATTCTGATCGGATACCCTTTGGTAAAGGTTAGAACATGTTGAAGCATCTTTTTGCTTTGGTACAGCTACTGAAAGATTATGGCCAGATCTAAAAGAAATCATGGCTAAAGGCTTAAAACGACAAACAAGTGAGTTCTTGGAAAGAGAAAAGTGGCTGCAAATATTAAATATATCCTATTGTCTGATGAAAGGTAAATAGATCAGCTCACATTCTACTACCACTGCATTTAGCGTTGATGTATTGTGTGACTCTTTAAAGACATGGTAAATAATTGATCTAAAAGAAACACACCAGATGTAGGCTCTCCAAAACTACAAGCACTGTCAGTAGGTGATGTATGGAAACCCAGTAAAGAGCTCATTACCCTCCCACTCTACCAGGAGAGGAAAGGCCATAGTAAATAGGCGATACGCATCACCAGAGGGGTTCAAGTGAGAGAGCGAAGAGGAGTGTGTGGTGGAAATCTTTTGAACTGAAGGAGCGATTTGACTTCTGATGTCTTCAGCAGAAGCATTTATTGCCGCTTGATGCATCAAAGAGAAAGGTGACGGCTTGTGCATACGATAGCAGATTAATCGGTGTGATGCCTCCACACGTCAGCGTTTAAACTCAGATATACAAGCTAACATGAGAAAGACTATATTTCAAGACAACCGCTTCACCTACATGTGTGATGGCTCTATTGGAGTCTTCCCTAACTCATGTGGTACAACTCTAAACTTTACAGTGGAAACAAAATCACAGTAAACTCTATTGAGCTGCGCATTGTTTGATGAATGTTTACCTCTTCCTGTATTTATCTATCAGGCCTTGGTCACTATGGTTTCTGCTGATGGAATGGACAATATCCATCATACTAAATGTAAAAAAATAAAATTACAGAAAAAGGATGTGCGTCTAACCTATGAAGAGATAAAAAAAATCCCCTGCTCTCTGTCTTTGCTCCCTGCTTCCGCTATTTCATGCATTAATATTTTTGCACCACCAACCCCACCAAGCCGCCCTTTCTCACTATCTCTCCCCTCTGTGTCTCAATCCCCTTTGCTTTCTTGCCCTCTCAATCCTGCTTCTTTCAGCCCGGTGTGCCTGGCGGACGCCTGCTGAAAGAGAGGTGGAATTGGATGCTTCCCTGGCAGCGCTTTTCCTTTGAGACTTGTAGAAGATTTTGTTTTTGCTGGAGTGAGTGTTTACAGCTCACTGGCTCATCGTCATCCAAAACAGCAGCCGTCTGTCATGGTCAGCTATGGATCTTAAGAGCATTTCAGACAACAAACACGCTCCCGTCACACCGCCCCGCATACACTTGTGATACAACACATGAATATGTACTTGTGGATGTTTTTCCATGTTCTGTTCTAAAGGTTGTGGGGACCAGACCAGACATGTACTCAGATACTGGATGAAATTGCAGACGTGATTATCCAGATTTGGTGAGTCAGTCTATCAGATGTGTGCTCCATAATTCTGCTTTCAAGTATGGCTGAGTCAGCCTCCCAAATGAAGAGTTGGGAGTCCCTCTCCGATCCAGGGAATTGCAATGGAAAAAACAATCCTTTGTGGCTGGAACTCCGGGTGTTTGGCATTCAGCGTCCGAATTGTTCCTCAGGACCCCACCATCACTTTTGACGGATCACAACAGTCGACAGAGGGAAAACGTTGGACATCCTTATCTAATGGCTGATGGAAGAGAGGTCACTTCAGTTCCTCCATATTACCCTGACCTGCTGAGTCACACAGCAGCCGCGGCACTTGCTGACAACTCAGTCGTCCAAACCGCCCATTTTCTTTCCCAGCAAAGCAATGGAGGGTTTAATCCCTTCCCACAGGTCGAAACCATCTCTCGTCTTATCTCCTCACTCTGGGCTTCTCTTGCAGTGATGGACAGTCAGCTTGAGCTGTTATGGAAGGCAGCCAGACAGGTCAAAGGTGGCAGAGCAGAATAATCCTTTTATGAAACCGTCCTCCCCTGCTGAAGTAAAGCTGGTGTAAGGAAGGTCAGTGTGTAGGCTCTGTCCCTGCTCAGCGTCAGGCAAAGATTGTACCGCTCTATTCACTCTCTTACCTTGAGAAGCACACAGCCGACTTATCGCCCTGGAATTGGCTGTGCAGCATGAATGCAGCAGAAGAGAGGAGCCAGATGAATGTTTGAATGGAGCCTGAGTGTGAATGCTTTACCTGTTTCACTCCATCTGCCGCTGGCCTCTCTCGATCCTCTATCTCTTGTTTCCCTCTCTTACGGTTATCGCAGCCCGTTCTTCCACAGATTCAGTAAACCTACGTGTGAGGAATTCAATCCGTCTGTTGTCTGTGATCCGTCTGTGTTTTTAAGATGACCTGAGTGAAGAGTGAGTCTTGCTGAAAGGGATCGTGGTCTCTTGTACTGGGTGGAATTCGATCAAACCTGCTCTGAGAGAAAAATGTTGTGACTTTATTTCCTACATTAATTGTAAGTGACTTTTAGTTTAGCCTTGCAGATAAAAAACAACATACTGACAAATTGGGCTCCTCTCAAGCTGCGCTAATCCATATTTTTGATATTAGTCTTGGAATAAATGACTATGTGCTATGTGGAAGGGAAGGGAGGACCCCTCGGAGAATTATGGTTACACTCGGTAGCCCCCAGCTTTAGAGACAGTTTTAGAATCTTTACACCTATTATTTTAGTGTTGATTTGGATTTGAACCACTCTGCTCTTATCAACCCTGTTTTCAGCGGCAGGCTGCTGTTCTCACCACAAACCTTTGATGTGACTATGATTTGATCTCACAGGGTGAAACCAGTGAAGCATTTAGCTGCTAAAAAGCCTAGTAATTACTCTGGTAAATTTATATTGGTGAGCACTGTGCATAGCTCTTATAAACTAAATGTTGTTCATCATGTGATGTTTGGCTTTGAGAACAAGACGTGAGAAAACTGAAAAATTCTAAAATCCAGTAGAACTGGTAGAAGTCTGGCGGACTGATGTGCAGTCATGGTGTTTTAAGAATCTTTTTGAGATAAAATACATCTTACCTCTTGCAACCTTCTACTGCAATACACGCTACGGTGCAGCAGTGGTTAGAGCCACTGGGTTCTACTTCAATTGTATCACCTGCGTTTTTAGAGTTTATAGGTTCTGGGTGCAGTGGTTTGTATTTTAGATTAATGATCTAATTGTTTTTGTATGTTTGTCAGCCCTATGCCAGACTGGCGACCTGTCCTGTCCAGGGTGTAGCCTGCCTCTCGCCCAGTGTCAGCTGAGTTTGTCTCCTGCCAACAAGACCCTCAGGGATAAACCGTTTAGCTAATGGATGGATTTTTGCCATAACTTTACTGTTTTGGTTCACTCCTCCAATGATGTTTCCAGACACAGCAGGTGTCAGCTTTAGCACAAGAGCTTTGGTTTTGCCTCTCCGCACTTGCTGGCCTGTACCACTTATTAGACAGATGAAGTTGTGAGGGGTATTTAGCTGCTAAAGAAATATATTTCCTGCAGGAGTTGTTAAATGAATGCCAATGTTGTTTTAATGTGTGCCAGAGGAGGAAATAAACAACTGTTTGCCATCATGTTCAGCATATAAAATTAATGAGGTAGAAATATGTCAATGTCTTGTTTACAGCTCGTCTTGATGCCCCCCAGGAGGCCAGAAATTCAATTATTACAGGTTAATACAAGGAGATGTGGGACATATAAACATGTGGACTATGGATGTTTACAAAGAGAAATGCTCACAATAACCTTCATGTTTGCAGCGTCCAACCTTTCATCACATCAGAAACCTCGGTCCTCCTCACTGCTCACTCCGCATCTGTTTTATCAAGCAGTCGGATACATTGATCCCTTTTTCTCATTCTGACTCCAAGTGGAATTTCTAAAATCAGTCAAGTCATGTAGAGGAGGATTTGCTGATGTTCACAGGAAACCTTGAACTACCACATATCTGCTTCAGTCTGGAAACTGAAAAGCAGGAGCTTTTTTTTAGCTGTTTCCTTGCTCTCAGCACCATCACTCTTTTTTTTATCATACTTTTTCCTCACAGCAAGTCCCCTGTCTCATCAGGTTAATAGTGGTGTATTGAGTAAAGCATTTCCACAGGTGGTCTCCTCGGGCCAGAACCCAACCCCACTGTCCCTAGTCCAATTACAGCAAGAAGGAGAGGACATTTTTATTGGTCTGCAAGGGGACATTTCCATGGCTGCCATCGTCTGCAGGAGTAGGGTCGTCTAGCTCTCAATTACTCCTCTGGCCTGAACCGGCAAGGGAGAGAAAAGGTCCCCTGCTGAGACCTGGTGAGTCCCAGCGCATTACCCTCACAGAATTTCTGACCTACTTCAAACACAAAACCCCACCCCACAACTTATTTTCATTGCTACCTACAGTATATGATTGAATATGCGGATACTGCTTCTCCCCAGGAGAGAGGGGAGAGAGGCCCGAGCATGCACACTCTTCAATAACATACAACACACAAAATGCATTTAAATAAATCTGAATGCGATGGTGACACAAGTAGTAAATGGTTACAAAGGTGCACAGTAATAAACAAATGGAAGACAATTTGATAGCAATGATAAGTATGATTTGTGTAGCTCTTCATAGAACAAAACCCCATTAAGTTATTTGTATTCAAAAAAAGAGAAAATAAATAAACTCATGGACTACATTTTTTATATGCATGCATATTTGGTGTTATTATCTCTCTGCAGGGTTGTTTTACAACCCTATGTAAGAGTATACATCATGCATACAAAACTGTGACTTTGTTGTGAAAGTAATCATGAAATAGACCAGACGTTAAAAGAGTCCTGAGCAGAGGGATCCCATGTGTCTTGGGTCAGCACTTTACAAATGATTTACCTGACTGACATGGCCAATGTCAAAAATAAACTGCTCACTTGTTCACTTATGAATTTTAATGCTACCATTTGATATAGAAGCCTGGACTTATATAAATATATATATCGGCATAGAGAGAGTAGCAGACGAGCAGTCGCCCTTCACTAAAGCCAGAAGGATGCTGCTTTGTGTGCCAGGAAAAAAGTGCTAGTCATATGTTTATCAGAATAACTATATGCCCAAATGGCAGGCTGTGATAAGAACCCTTACACTGTGTATAAATGGAAGAGCTAAGTGAGAGAACGGTGCAATTACGCAATAGAAAACACCATTACATTTTAAATTGCATATTTTATTTTCTGTCTTTATCTGTACACTTACGTGACAAGTTTGCGATGTGTTTTTATTCATGTTTTTTGGGGGATATTGGGCTCTTTCACATCTGTCTGGCTCGGTTTGATTTCTCAGTTTAGTCTGAACGAAAATAGGTGTCAAAGGTTCAAACTATGATCAGGACTAATGGTCCAACATTTAGTCCAGAAAACAAGAGGTTGTCCATGAATCAGATCGTTTGCAGTGTGAAAAAAGAAAGGAAAAGAAATATATTTATATATAAATATACATGTGCCAATATAAGTGGCGTGCAGGATTGTATTCTTCACCTCCAATGATATAAGGGTTAAACGACAAGGATGTTTATTTCCTCCATTCAAATGGAGAGACTTTTTTCTTATGCATTTTATTTTAAATCAAATGCAAACAATGTATCAAAGACACGATCCTTGGCTTGGACCATGGTCTGGACTTTCAGGCGTGAAGCTGCTGCCCTGAGGCTCCTGTAGGCAAGAGAAAGTCACCAGCCGTGACCCCATGCTGAGGGCAGAGGCAGAGCAACAACGTTTATTGCCTGCTACACAAGCAGGTGAGTATCATGTCGCACTCTCTCAGGTTGTGTTTTCTACATCATTCATTTGTTTCCTGTTTTATTATCGTGATAAGCTGCTCCTCTCTTTTTTAGATACTCTTCTTCCTTCCTGGTGCGTTTCTCACCTGTGGGCTTGTTTCCCCGACCTGAATAGTTCCACCTGCGTCTCATTGTCCTCCCCTCACTAGTGTATTTATTCTGTGTTCCCTCCCCTCAGTTACTCTTTGTACCTTCAGTCTTACTGCACTAGATTTTTGAATATTGAGGCCAACTCAAAATCCTACATTTTGAAGAAAGCCCCCAACTGTTCCAGCAATTTTTTCTCTTATGGTAAGTTATGTGGCATTGCCTTTGCCTATTGCTTGTTGAAATTGTTTTGTTTCCTGTTTTGTCTGCCTCCCTACTGAATCCTGATTTGTAAACCCAGTGACTGCATTAGAGTCCTCTCTCCTGAACTACTTGTAGACATGCAGTAAAGCCAAACACTTTCTTGCAAGTTTGTAGAGGGGCTGTATGTGAGAATGCAAACATCCAAGTCATTCCATCCCCCTTAACAATGTGAAAAAAATATCCAACTGAGACCACGTGATAATGGATAATTCACAGCAAGCTAGTTGTCATGTTACGCATACGTTTGGTGTTTAAAACATTTAAACACCAAACGTATGCGTCAATAAGAACTTTGTGGGAAAGGGCTGACACCTGTATCATAGATCCCCCAAAAAAGTGGAATATAAAAGTCCTGCCTCGTGCATGAGTCAGTGTTTGTTTTGATTGTCCCCGGAAATGTTCCTGTCATTATAAATGCATCTGACCCGGACCATCTCCTGCTGGGTTCTTCATATGTGAAATACAAACTCCAGAAAAAAAAGGTTGAGATTCAATTTAGCAGACATTTATCCGGAATTCATATCTGAAAACGGCTCTGTGGTGTTTTAGTTGTGCTGCCCAATGCTATTCACTGCAGCAACACAGAGGCAGCTGCATGTGGACTTGGACATGTAACAACATTTTACTGACACGCTTACATTGACAACACTGACGCCTGGATGTGGTCCGACTGACTGAAGTCTCAAAGCAGGTGGTGTTTGTTTGATCCTTCTATCTTTAATTGGAACCAGTTGAATTGTTGTTGTTGGACACATAGCACAGCGCAAGCAGCTTGGGAAATGGGAAATAAATATGGTGCAGACTATAAACAGTGGCCTTATATCAGTTGATCACAGAAATGCAAACAAAATGAGAGACTCAGCAGGGGCCGAGCAGGTGAAGTAAAGCAGTGATTCTCCTGTACAAAGGCAGCCTTACAGTCAGCGGTGTGAGCGCAGTCAGAGCAGGCAATAGGGCTATAGGAGAAAGGACCTGAAAATTAGCACAGTCGAGCAGAGAGGTCCACTATACGTGCATGAGCAATCGCGAGTCAGTCTCAGCTGTCAATCATAACGTTTACCCTGTTTGCATCATCACATGTTAATTAAAACCAAACTTGCTCAGAAAATTAACAGAAGAAGAAACAGACAGAAACCATTTTCTAACATGTTGACATTACATTACATTTCATTTAGCTGATGCTTTTATCCTAAGCGACTTACAATAAGGGCATTCAACCATGAGGACAAACTCAGACTAACAAGAATCAAGAAAGTACAATTTTCGTCAAGGGAGCCAAAATACAAAGTGCTATTAGTAAGTGTCATTTAAGTGCTACTAAATGTTTTGTTTAAACTAAAGTTACCTTAAAGTTTGTCTTTCCAGTGGATGTCCCACCCATTGACATGGAGGAGGCAGGATTTATGACCTATACTGCAGCCAGTTACCAGGTGGCGATTGAGAGCCTTTGGCTTTGCTTTTGGAGAACGGTCATTTCATCCATCTTGATAAAGAGTCTATGATCTGAACATCCTTTCTTAGAAGATATAGAGCAGTTTGATGACACACCACGTTTGAGCTGCTATTGAACATTAACACAGTGAATGAAAACCGCTCATTTACAAAATGGTGGCGTGTTTTACTGACTCACTGACTAAGCCAATGGATGAAAATTGAAAGTAATTTATAATGGGACCACATCAAAATCATTTGAAATACATTTGCTCTTGTAGAGTTCATACTGACGTGTTAGCATATATTCTCACAGGACGTGCAGCAAAGGGAGAGAGAAGCTGACAGTAAAGCCTGAGCGGTTTATGTCTGGAGAACTCTAATTCCACTAACCCAGCTTTTACCCCTGAAATGTCACTTCCGCAAATAGATCATATCCACGCAGCCAGATTCCCTTAGTTATGAACACCTGTGAGCCAAAGCAGAAAATTAACGCTCTGATACATGTGAAATAAATTACAACTATAGATCAGGCTCCTGCATTTCATTTATCATCTTCTTCCCTTCGCCGTCCACGAGTGAGCAAGAGCTGCTGCTGCATACGTCTTCCTATGGATTCTCTCTCTGCCTGCCTTAATCTTTCCCTTTTCCTTTCCTTGCTGTCTTCCTCCTCTCGATGTCAGTCTGCCTTTCCGTCTGCAAGAATGTTTTATGCAGCGACCGTCGGTTTACAAACACAACTCCTCATCAGATGAAGAGATGCTTGGTTTGCTCCACTGAGAAATGATGTAGAGTATGCAGGAATAATAGTGGACAAAGGCTCATTTTTTCTAGGGGAGGCAGAAAGCTGCTGGTGGGGCTTAAATTGGTATTTTGTGACTGCTCGTGGGCGCATATTGAAGCTTGTTGGCTGCTGTGGATGGAAGAATTGTATTAGCCAGAGGGAGAGATGGAAAGAAAGAGAAATGACAGGATGATAAAGAAAGACAAGGAGAGGGACAGAAATATTGGCAAACGCTGCTGTTTAACAGGGCTGCCCGGATCCAAACATAGAGTTGGACAGCGATTGGTCGGTTGTGGTTAGGTCTTGGCACGAGCCGCGGCAACAGCTGCTCGGAAATGATGGAAGCCCCCGAGAAGGGGGACAGAGAAGAGCAGGACCACAGCAGCAATTCCAGCATTAGTGTGAAATTCTGTTGTTCCAGTCCGTTCTCCCAACACAGCTCACACTCATGCAGAATGAAAACACAGGAGACCGCAACAAATTAACATCGCCGAATAAAAAAATGGAGGTTCAAATGGGAGGCTTGTGCTGTTGCTGCGCATTGCTGAAAGGAACATGTGGTAATTGGATGCCTTCAATCTTAACTTCTCCTCTGAGGCTTGTTTGTAGTCCTGTTCCATTTCACGCCTTCATCTCAGTCTAATGGGACAGATCATAAAGACATTAAGCGTTGAAAACAAAATGAAATTCAAGCATGCATGCTATTAAGGCACCTCACAAAAGGTAATATCAACCATTATGCACAAATACAAATAAGCCTATTTATTGGTAATCAAGCCATTTTGTAGAAATGCAGCTTGACAGTGTTGAAACACTAATCAATGTGGTAATTACTCTGCAATGCCTGCTTAATGTGAATCTGGTCGCTTAACATGTGGCGTGCTTTACCCAACGGATATCCAGATGGCAGCTTCAGAATTCTTAACCGCAGTCGCATCAGATTATTACTGAACTAGGTGAATACAGAGGACAGAGTTCAAAGGCAAAGAGTCATCTAGGGATTACTACTGCGACACTCTAGCTTTCACCAGTTCTCACTTACAAGAGGATGTCTCAGTTAAAAGCTACAATTTCACCCACTCACATACTCACGCCACTTTCAGGCAACATACCTACTACTATGCTTTAGTTTGTAAAAGGCATTTTCAAATTAAAATGATCTCTGCACACACATTCTTTTCACTCTGTCTTCGTGGAATCCCTGTCTACACTAACAAGGTGGAAATCACATGACCACTCATTACACGGGCCATGCGCCTGCCAGTGTAAACAGGAAGGCATTACGTTGTTAAAGCAGAAAGAGCTATGCTACAAACGAGAAGAAGCAATGGCGAAAAAGTACGATCAACACACATTGACTATCCGTGTTGTGTTCTACACTGGTAGTCGAGGCTAATGCCGGTTGTTTTCTTTCAGACGGGGGTCACGTCACGGGAGTCTGGTGAATCAGGAAAGGCTATGACTTGACCCAAAGTACCAGCAAGAGATTGTGAGTGTGTCTACATTATCAACCCCAACATCAAACCGTTTTTGCGCATCCCGACTAAAAGGCAGCCCTGGAGTTTTCAAACTAAAACGGGGCAGCAGCGTTTTCAAACTCATCCGTTCTAGCACCTCTCAAACTCTAGAGTAGTGAGGATGCCTTAGCATTATCTGACAGAGAGAGTGACAGATACACCCACATATCTTCCTTTGTTTTTCTTGCCGTGTGTTTTTGTGCACCCAGTCATCTCTTTCACCAGCATGTTGTAACTCTGTGGGGTCGTGCACATCTGCCTGTCAATCAGCATATTAACAGCAAACAGGCAGGGTAGCAGCAGCAGCAGCAGGGATGGTCCAGGATGCCCTGTGGCACGGCACAGTGATCGGCACAGAGACCAGCGATTGAGGGGCTTGTTAACCATCTTGAGGGGCAAATCAGGAAGCTGATCATTTTGTGGATGTACTGTATTATCACAAATCACAGCATGCGAGGAAAACAGGGTGCAGCTAACAGCTCAGAGACAAAGCTTATCTGGATATTCATAATTTTGTTCATCTGTCTGTACTCCCCCACAGCAGCGACACCATCCTCACTGTCTGCCAGTTTATTTAGCCCCTCAGCTGTGTATTGTTGTGAGTAGCATCGAGTTCATTTTCTGTGAAATGTCAGACAGTGAGTGAGTCAGTCATGGCAGGTGCGTGGGATTGGCATATACTGTAAATCTCTGGTTAACAGAGTAATGAGTTAAAGGCGAACTCCTCTATATGGAAAGAAAATGTGTTGGAGGAAAATATACTCCACGCAAACAATACCGGCTGCTTCTACCTGCCAGCATGGCTCAGGCACAGTGGAAACACACGCAGGTGCACGCCCACACAAACACCCACAAACACACACACACATACAAAAGACAGTGAATGTCTTCCCTTCAGAGCCAGCGGATTCAGTTTGTAAGGAGGTGACAGAGGGAGGCTCGCAGACTCTTTCAGGCTGCCACTGCTTGTGCAAGTTTGTTGCCGTGGAGGGAAACAATCCGAGAGGAGTCAGCCGTAAGAAGCAAACCCTTACTCAACGCCACACAAACTGGTGGAAGTGTGTATTATGGTGATTTCATAGTTCTGATGAGGCACTCTGCCTTCTATTAAAAGTCCTGTGCTCCGAGCAGATCTCACACTCGCCCGTTGAACGCTCGAGGCTGATGACTAAAAAGAGGAGCACTCAGTCAAGCTCCCTCCTTGCCCTCTCCAGCTCACACACACACAGAAAAGTGTGAGACCACTTACAGTGTGTGCACGTGCACATGGTTACACTCATTGAAAGATAGAAGAGTGAGCTGAAGGCGAAACCCGCATGGCTGGGACGGGAAGAAGGGTGGATTAATAAAGCACGCTTCATTTGCTGATGAAGTCTTGATGCGGGAGTGGGCAGTCTTGCTTTAAGACATGTGATCTGACTCACTCTCAGCTCTCTCTCTCTTTCCAGCTGGGCTACATTGTCACACACACACACACACTCACATTCTCACTCACACACCCGCTCTACCTCTCTGACACAGACTCTACTTAGTGCGTTGGAGAGAGCACTGAGGCTCACACTATCAGCGCAGCTTCTGAATGGGGGGACGCAGCCAAGAGCAGACAGAGCAGTCATTCCACTGGAGCTTTCCGCTGCACGCGTGAGAGAGAGAGAGAGAGAGAGAGACGATCAGTGAGGGGGGTAAATTAGCTCCCCTGTCATCACAACAGAGGAGTTCTACAGACGGGAGCAGAGAGACACAGACTTGAGAGAGGAGAGGAGGAGAGATCTGCACGTATGTGGCTGCTACAGCAGTGACATGATCAGCCTCCCATCACTCCCATCCTGACCAGTGTGTGACACAGACCCCTGACTGTTTGTGTTGCCGAGGATTTCCAAAAGCAACTGGGCACTAGAAGGGAATATTGAGGAAAAAGAACAGCGCTTAAGCTCCTTTTTTTTTGGTGCCTGTGTTATGAGGACTGGAATTTCAGCGGGAATCCCTGTGGCTCCAAACTATGGATGGATTTAAGACAGTAGAGTGAGTCTGCTGGGCAGGCAGGCGGTTATTGTGACTGAGCCCCTTTCCTCCTGGACGCACTGCTCAGGTAAGGGTGTGGGACTTTCAAAGAACCTGTGCTGGTGTTTGGGGGGTAGGATGGGTGGGAACAAATGCATCTGAATGAATCCTTAGCAATAAGTACAGCTGGTAGAAACAAATTGTCAAGATGACTAGACTGATACTGTGTTATAATAATAAAATCTATTTTTTTTAAAACCATGTCATACTAGTTTGAAACATGTTGAGCTGGTGTTAATAATCTTGACAACAACCCCAAAGTAAATACTAAGCAAGTGCATCTAAGAAAAATAAAAAGTTCTGATGGAAGCTTATATTATTATGTTGTTGTATGACACTCAGATACGCACGTTTGTTGGTGTCATGGCAGAAGTTGCAGGAAACAAAACGGATCTAAATCGACGTGGCACACGCATGTACCTGCAGGTGTGTCTGCGCTTTAACTTCCCCTCCGCCACATTTACCACGAGGCTGGATCAAACTATTACGCACGGATTCAGGAGCCTCTTTTCTCCTCTTACGCGGCACAAGAACACTCCGAGTAAACAGCTTCGAACGCGCCTTCCGTTTTTTACGCATGGAAAAAAACAGCTGGTTTTTCTATTTCAACATAAAAAAGCTCACTCACGCTGGCTCCAGGGAAACAGCACCTCGCTTTCGCTTCTCTGGGAAAAAAGAAGCTGCTTACTCGTCCTGTGAAGTTGCTTTAGCGTGACGCCCGTGCCTGCTCGTTTCGCTCCAACTCTCCCGTGCAGTCTGCACCGCTGGTAAAACGCTCCCTGTGAGCAACACGCACTATTCTCGGCAGGGATGCCTTTCCGATAACCGGGAGGAGCTCAGCTCAGGATTCTCTGTGCAAAGGTTCAGTGAAGTGTGCGCGCGGAACGTTCCACCTGAATAAAGGGAAAGGCAGCCTGACGAGCAGGAACCATACTGTGGGGTTAAAATAAGAAAACACACCCATGGGACCATTTAGCATTTGCACAAAAACGCGGATTATATCGGATTTAGCGCAGGGGTGGAGGGATTTACAATGTGCTGCTCATAATTATATGCTTAATTTCCAGTGAATATTAAGCACTGTCAATGTCACCGAGGGCACAAGGAGCACGGGTCACATTTAGTAGCCTCAATGGTTTTAATCTCACATGCACAGATGCTCAAAACACAAAGTGTAGTTTGGGCAGAACAGACTCAAGCAGTGGCCCTGCTGCTGTCTGGATTATAGCCCGCTGGATGTGGCCTGCTTCTCTTCATTCGTGTCCACCCAGACTCCTTTTCTTTTTCTGTTTGAAGTATTTATTGAGCAGACTCCCTGGGGCTCAGTGTCTTCTTTGTATTCTCTTGTGTTTTCAGATGTGGCAGACTCGAAACATTAGATTTAGACTCGCGCCGCTACATGAGACCATTCCCGAGGATGAGTGAGAAATGTAGAAAAGATTGCAACCAGAGTGTTAGTGCAAATATTCCTCTTAAAAACTGAACATCCGTACAGGATTTATAATATTTTCCAAACTGCCATTAAAACCGTCTTCCTGGTGCAGTAATGCAGTTTTAAAAGTCGGACAACACAACACACCCCTGTTTGTTTTAGGGGAGGGCATCTGGTGGTTTTAAATTCCCCCACTGTGGCTTTCTGAATGGAGAGAGGAGCTAATAACACCTGGAAAGGAGGAGAGTCTCATTATTCAATAAGGTGCTAAGGCGTGTCTCCAAATGCTGGCCCTCATCAGCCATTAGTAGAGTCGCTGAGAAAATCTCCAAATAAAAAACAAAAAAAGCTGTTTGCTCCGAGAATTTAAATCTTTTTGACTTCTTTGTAGAATATTCAGGGCTCTTGTGATGCTTTTAATGTCATTGTTGCTTTCATAAAATTATTATATGGTTCATTATGAAATTATTAGTCTGACAAAGAGATCGCGGCATGTTATTTTCCTTCTTCTGCAGCTAATCTGTTATTTCAGTATGGTGGAAGTCCTTTGAGACTCCAGTCGGTTTGTACGAGACAGAAAAATGGATTTATAAACTAAATTGAATCTTCATTTGTGTTTTCTGTCTGCAGGTTTTTTTTCTCATTAAAGCTTTTGTTTATTTATTTTTTTCTTTTCATTCCTTATGTTATTATAAAAAAAAATGCTCATGCAAATGAACATTTATCATCTGATACCACCGGATTTGTGAAGACGTGTCAGTATACAGTGCTTGTTCCTGTCTTTAGGCGTGTTTTGTAACGATGGATGGACCTAAGCTGTAATAAAACTCTCTGTTTCCTCCTGCAGAATCGGCCATACCATGTCCTGGTTGTTGGTCATGTGGATTAGCCTCGGCTTCCTGTTGCTGTGCCACGCCACACTCTACCAGACCATCCAGCAGCACCACGTGGCCCGGCCCGGGCGCACAGAAATCCTCACCCTGGGTACGTGCGTCTCTCTGACAGATTTCAGCTTCACAGGACAGTGCAGCAGCAGTAGAGAGACTGCTGCTGCACTGTCTGAATGACGTTGCCCCAGCGCTGTATTGTGACATGATGATTCACCATGCTCACACTCATACAAGATAAGCAGAGGGGGAGACGATTAATTGTGCTTCCGATTGCATGTTACACACACACGTTTAGTCACATTTGAATCTGTCTATCTCTGTACATTTACCACTATTAATGGATTTGTGAGAAGGTTGAGCTGTGAGACCTTGCTACTTTGCTGAGCCGGATGCTTGCAATTAAATCTGAGCTCAGAAGTCTTGGTAGACAAAAAGTTCCTTCAAACTATGTGAGCTAGAAGGGGGGGATATTATTTCCTGTGCACGGTGAGGAATTCTTGACTGCTGCACCCTGAATTTCACTCACAGAGGAGGACAAGCTGAAGGCAAAAGAACCCCATTACTGTGCTGGTAACCAAGGGAGCTTTGATCACTGTGGCTTAGATGGAAATGACAATTATGTTTCCCTATTTTGCACTGGAAACGTTTTGCAATTAAGCTTGACGCCTTCTGCACTGTAGGGGCATAAGGGGAGGGTATACGCTGAGGCGGCTCTAATTCTCTGATTATGGAAAAGCTTACCAGCATTGCTTATGGTGTATGTGGGAGTGTAACAGGGACGGCAGAGGTTTTTTCGAGCAAAGCAAAGGCTTTCTTTAAGCTTCTAACAATGAGTGTGACTCCCATGCTGAACCCTCGCGCAGAGTGGGGCTCTCTCCGGAAGCCAAGCGGCTGTTAAACATTGATGCTATCGTCTGCCTGCCTCTCGTTGTCTGTGTTGCGTTGCCGAGCAAAAAGACAGTAATTGAAGCACTGCAGGAAGTGAAAAAACACCCAGCATAGAATGGTTGCTGCTTGTGTTAAACACTGGTATCCTTAGGAAGCGTGTTGGCTTACTTTTGCTTTGTATCAGCTGAAACATGAAAATCCCAGCCATGATAGAAAGTTTTCAAAGCTTCCCGGTCCCATTAATTGGAACAGGACGGTGAGGGATGAGCGACAGAGAGCTCCGGATGAATTTTTAAAGGCTATCTCCCAGTTTTCTCTTGTTTTTTTTGTGTCTTTTTGTCTTCTTTCTTTCTTTTTTTGAGTGGTTGGCAAGTCGATCTTGGTGCCAAAGATGTACAAGGAAGTGCAAGGCTCAGTAAGTGTCTTTTGAATAATGCAGCGTTCCCAAAGGGGATGAAGGGAGGGGGAAAGAAATCCCTCCTCCCACTTCCTTTTCCAAACACAAGTGGAGATCCAGAAGAGTCATCCAGGCAAAGGATGGTTATGACTGAGAGTCCTCTTGAAGGTTATCCAGTCGGACTCTCACGCTTACTGCATACCACACCGCGAGGGGAGCGGATGTTTACATGCTGGGACGTTCACAAACCATTTACTCACCGGGGCCATTATGGCGTGGCATTTTCCTGGGTCCCCCGGGGACATGGGAGCTGTGTTCAGGACACGTCAGGTCTGAGAGGATGCAAACTCATGTCGCAGAGGTGGATGATAAACACAAATTGATTTTGGATGTGATTATTGGACTGATTTAGTAACGCCAGGAGATTATCAAAGAGAGAGGGATGTGATCTAATATGCCGGTATCCACAGTGAGTCTGTAATAGTGTTACTTTGGCACAAGCCATCCCTGGAAAACTTAAAAAATCAAACAAGTTCTGATGTATTACAGTCATAATTGGTGCTGACTATCAAATGCCGGGGACATGTTATGATATTTTACAAGCGGGTGCCCCCAAAAAGAAAAACATTTATGTTATCTTCTAACTTCCTGTTCAGCGACTGTACAATTTACTGTATATCATGTTTTTTGAAGAGGATTAAGCCGACATCAATCTCACTCATCCGCGGAGTGGCGGTAACCGATTTAACCAGAACTGCTCTCTCAGAATTGAAATGGTATGATGAATATTTGAATTAGAATTGATTTTATAATTTGAGGAGCTCTCCGGTTGCATTGAGGCCAGAGCCCTCAGATATAAATAGATATGGATATGTAGGACGTGTCATAATGGAGATGTCTCGCCTTTAAGAATCCATCGCTTTTCATGCTTTTGCTGTTTACTGTAATCACATCATGTCTCTGTGTTTCTATGAGATGATGAAAACGTGTCTGATGTACTTTCTGCTACACTGTCAATTAAGCTGTAGAATGGGTTCTTAGTGATATCAACCTGGGCCTTCTACTGGGGCTGTGCGTGGCCTCTGCATTGTGTTCTGGACACTCATGAGTCTTGAAGTCCAAGTGTTTAAGTGGAATACTGGGTCTGTGTTTTGCCCTGAGATACATTTTTGTGTATCTTGGCGCGCAGCCCAGCCGACTGTGTGAGAGTGTGAGTTGAACAAAAACTTACAAACCATCCCACATCGACAAAGATACACAGACAAGGGGCTGTGTGGGTTTCTGAGGAGGGGAAGTGAAGGTCATGTGGATTTAGGTACAGATGTAATCCTGCAGCCTGTTCAAGCATCTAACTAAGGTTGAGAAATCAGCTCACCTGCCTCCTGTAACACTGAGCTGACAAAAAAAAATGGTGACTGCAGAGATTAAAGTTTCAAGATCGCATTTCTGTGTCTTTTTTTTTGTTTTACGTTTCCATGACAAATCGGTATAGTCACCACCGAGGCGGAGATTGAGTAATGAGTTGCCTGACTGCTTCGTCACCTGCTTCAGGAAGCGGCACCGCTCCGTTTCCCATGAGCCCCTGCTTCACACAGTCTCCTCTGCATCGTGCTCGTGCTGCTGAAGATTGATGGCGGCCTGGTTCCGGGCAGCCAATTCTGGTACCTCAAGAAATAATCCACTACGATGACAGATGAGCTGAATGTGACAGGACACACACACACGAACCCCGGCTCTGCGCTCGCCCTACCTGCCGACACAGCCAACACAAGCGCTCGCTGCCAAGACCGCTGCCGCATAAACCAGGCCGCTCCTGACAGTGCACGGTGCTGGACTCCATCACAAGTCAGTAAAAGTGCAACCAATTTACACTGTCAGTGCGTCGCTGGCAGTAGTTACAGAAGATGTGGTGTCTTCTATCGTTAAAACGAAAGTGCTCCCTAATGTGATGTCTACTGACTGTATTACAGTATTATCAATAAGTTCCCCCTGTTCCCCTATAAATCGACTCTTGTTCAGTTGAAGTATGTACACAGCAGTCGTGTTCATATCGTACCAATACCCAGAGGGGCCGTGTGAACATAACAACACTTGCTTTGTTTTATTATGACTATGATGGGTCAGTTAACGAGTCTCACACCCAACAGAACAGCAGGATTCCTGTGCCAGGTGCAGCTGTAAAGCCCACTCTACTGGCCTGCTACACACTGTTTACATCTGATGATGACAAAGATGGCAATTAGAAAGAATATCACAGGGGCGGACACAGGGGTACGGCCAGGGGGGCTACTGGTTCCAGCTGAGGTCTCATTGGGTGACGTGACCCTGTACTTCTATTAAAAAAAAGTTACTAACAATAAATATGATAATGTGTTAAGAATATTCCTTGTGTCATCTCTTTTGAAGTGCACGATGGGCCGGGACAAGGAGCGATTTATCCCCAGTATATTCACTGATCAGGGGCTGAATCAGGAATAGTGCATGGATGTTGGACGTATAATTGGCCCCTCTGTGTAAAAGGTGGGCCCTTTACGGCCACTGATTTAGAAACCTCCTAGATCTGCTATTTAATGCTGTAATGCTGATTTAGCATGTCCATGAAAAATGACTGAAAGGAAATGGATGTGGAACAGCTGAAAAGGCTGATAACAGATGCAGTGGTTCATGTATAGTGTTCATGTTTTTCATCCTTTGATTAGAAAGGGATGATCACAAATGATTGGGAGGCATTTTAATGAGCTCATTGTTCATCGTCCATGAAGCTCCCTCAGTGGAGGAAGCCCTTTGAGGTAGAAGAAAACATTTAATTACTTGGATTAGCCAAGACGGTCAAACAAGAGCACCTGCGTGATCACAAACAAGAATGATAAACATGAGGATTTTTAAGAGTTCAAAGATCTGTAGTGGGGAACTTCAGCTTCATGTTTCTATTGAAGCTCCTGTATTTCAACTTGAAATCTAAGGATATTCTGAGGAGAGGACATTTTGACAAAACCTTGAACCTAATTCAGGATGGCTGCCTTTTTGGTCAATTTGTGGAGGGTGGAAGACTGGAATCCATACATGCACAAAGTATCAATTGATTTTTTGACTGACTCTTTCTGTACATTGCAGAGGGGATGTCAGCTGCAGAAGATTGATGCTTTTACTGGTAGTGTTTGGTAATATTAAGAAATAAGCTTCACTGGTATTGTTTGATTCTAGAACAGATGCATTTCACACAGGCCATTTTTACGGAGGTGGGTGCACATGACCAAACTCTCTTGGCAGTGTGTACTAGAAAGTGTCATGGGCCACATCAAAGAACCAGCTACTCAACTCATGTGAGTAAGAGGATGTACTTATTCCTTTGGGTCTCAGATGATGACATTCACCCATGACGTCTGAACATTTTTAATACCCCATAGAGATATATTATGAGTGCTTCAAACATCTTGCAAACATTTGATGAATTGGTTTGCACGGATCACACCAAGGAAAAGACTCGGCCTGTGTTAGTTGGATCTCCAGCAGGCGATGTAAGCAGAATGTATATTTCCAGCCAGTAAAGGCCTCATCAAATTTGGTTTTTGCAAATGAAAAGGATGTTTGTGTTGATTTTCATCAAGACGCATGTGGAGACTCATTCTAATGCCAGGCCCGAACTCACATACTTGGGGTCCACATGTGATCGGATCACCCAGGACGCATGTTAATGCAAGCTACTGGCTCACAAACTGAATGCAGACACTGTTCCAACTTGGAACTCATTTCAACACTTCTAAGACTTCTCATTTCAATAGCTTAGTGTTCATCAGAGAAACACAACGTTCACTTTTTATTACACAGTCATCTTCAAAGCCATAATCTTACTTCCTTGCCTCTTCTGTGGACGTCTAAGCTCTTGCAGTATGAGTGGCAGATCCATCCATGGTATCCACACGGACAGCTGTCCATAAAGGCTCTATGTCGTTTTGTTTTCCCGCTAAATCAGCTTAATTTACATCCCCATTAAACAGTGGAGACTAATTAGTGTGAGAATTGATGGTGAAAGAATATTCAATTAAATTACAGACACTTAAATGGATTACGTCTTAATCATATTTTTGTAAAGTGGATGAAAAGGAATTGTTTGATTTGGCTGGCAGCAATGGCTCATGTGGAAATCTAGCAACAGACAATATCCTACGTGCTCTCACTGTGAGTTTTTTTAGTTTCCATTTCGTTGTTTGACTTGTATGTGTATCATTAAACCACCTTCGCGGGAACTAGATTGTAGGCTGATGAAAATCATAAATTATCTATGACACAAATTTAATTAGAAACGCTCATTTTGTAAACACGACATACAAACCCGGCCTTTTGCCAACAGAGGAGCTGAAATCCGATAATCTACCTCCACATGGGATTATAATTGCTTTGAAAACTGTGGGCTCAGTCGAGAGAGCTCATCAGCGCTATGTGATCCCGCTCCCTCTACCACACGGCATGTCCTTCGAGGTAATGAAAGCAACCTTTCTATAAAACTAGGCAATAACTGCCTGATCATTCAGGTGCCGAGCAGCACTCTCTCTGCGCCTGGCCTCTTCCCTCAAGCCCTCCATCCTCTGCCCCGTCCTCCCTGCCTCCCTCTCCTCGTCTCTATCGGCCTCTCAGACGATTTGTCATGGATCAGATGAGACAATTTGTCATGGATTAGTGCACTTAAATGTCTGTGTGATAGTGGAAGCAGTCACTGGAAAAGCTTAGGAATCCTATTACATTGCGTTTTATGGCCAGCGAGAGGGGAGGGCAGAGTGGAGGTTGAATTGGCAGTTTCTATGGCGTGTGTACCGTTCCTTGACTTTTTCCCTCCTCACATAATCAGATATTCACTTAGAGGTGAGCTCCACTGAGTAACTAGACCAGAGGTTATATATTCTTTCTCCATTCACCGCTTGCTTCATATGTTTCTATTTAATTGAGTGTTCACTAAGCCCCGCCACCTTAGTTACCAGGGCTATACCTGCCCAGCTCACAGTTCTCTCACGGCACATTAACAGCATACAGTGATAAGAGAGAGAGAGAGTTGTACCACCGGAAGTTTAGCAATTATTAAAACAAGGGATTTCAGACAGAAGTCAATCAAAGAAGGCCTTTTTGTTTCTATGACTATATTAACTTTTGTCGCCTCAAATGACAACAAAAGATAGAGAATTGTATAAGCTAGAGCTAGTTTACCTGAGCTAATGTTATTGCTAAAGCTCCAAATATGCAATTGTTCCAGTCCTGTACTAGAAAACTGCCTGTAACCCTACAATATATTACCTACAGACCCAAGACTGCATATAAAGACAAACAATATGTCAGCTCCTCTGAAGTGAAGCCAGGGAAAGACATCATTTTGACATCTGAGACTCACTCGATATTGGTCAAGTGCAGTTATTGGCGGGACCGCGATGGTTCCACTCCATGATAAGTACTGCATAGTCCCTGAATCATGTACCTAGCACAAGATGGCATCGCCCATATCTGAGATATTTTGTGTGTCATCTATCTTTGTATACTGTTTGTACTACAGACGCACTCTTTACCCTTGAACCAACGTGGTTAGTGCGCTAGTTAGCGAGCTAAAATTTGCCGCTTATTTTCCAGTAAACAAACACTTTCTACTCTATTCAGTCAAGACGCCATTGTCCAAACCCTATAGATCCTACAGATTGCAGCTCATTTTAAAAAGCCCATCGACAAAGCTGTATTGTCCTGCTTAGCTACGGTTGCTAAGCTGCGATTGGGGCCGGGGTTTAGTAAACGGCCAATTAGGAGATTCTATGAGCAGAATGTTTGACAGCAATAAGTGAGTCAACCAGTGAGAAATTACCTCGGTTTTTCTCACAGTCTCATATTATATCTTGGCAAACCGAGATAACGCTGCCACAGTTTCACCTGTGGCAGTGTTACCTTGTCATTAGTATTTGTTTACTCAGCGGTCTTTCTCATCACAGGCCTCCAACTGAATGAGGCAGTTCAGCTTCTGCCTCCTTGAGTGAGGTTGGATGGCAGCAGATAAGATGCTATTTCAGTCTGATCTCAGATAATTACGCCTGGCAGAGTGTACGGGTGGTATTTACAACAGGTGGCCCATTTCCCCAATTATTTTCAATAAATTGAATTGTATGAAAATAGACAAACCACTCACACAGTGCAAAGAGTGTCCAAACAACCCGACTGTCGTGCAGTAGCTTGGAGTCACCCTATTTTCATCGAGTTTAAATTGTCTTATATTTGCAGCCATTTCTGTACTTGCTGCATGTTCTCACTGTGCCTGCGCAGGTTTACTATGGATGTTCCGACTTCTTCAGTCCAAAGGCATGCATGTTAGATTGAATGGTTTCACTATATTGCTAGTAGGTTTGAATGAATGGTTTTCTCTTTATGTGGGCCCTTAGATAGACTGGTAACCAGTCCAAGCTGTAACCCTCGCCTCCTGGGATTGGCTCCAGCCCCACTATGACCCTTAAGCAATATATGAAGCCAATGGACGGACAAATAGAGCGACAGCAAGTTACTGTAGCATAGATCATTATCATCTTTAATCAAACACTATCTTATGCAGCTCCTCTGTCACATCATGGCCCCTCCAGCCCTTTAGCTGCATTGACTGAAGTGAAACAGCTCGCTTATGTTAATGGAGCAGAGAGACACTGCCAGATAATTGTGATGCAGCGGAGCTACCGCGTGGCATCATTTAAAACCACTGCGGGGGACAAATGTTACTCATTGAGTTTTCTGTTTGCAGAGGACTCATTTACCCAGTGGCGGTCAAATTACGTTGTTGTAATCATACTGCTAATTTACTTTCCAAAGCTTGCCTGTTTTTTTTATTTGTTTTTTGCAATCGCTTTTTAAAGATATTTTTGTGAGATATGTAAAGCTTTAGTTATTTTAAGAGAATGGCTTTTAGCTACTATTCAGTTTGAGTAGACTGAATCCAAAGAAACACGTTGGGCTTCATTGTCTTGCCATGTCTCTGGTTCTTTCAGTGTGCCAGGAGCAGGTATAATCTTTTTGCTCATATTTCCATCTCTCTCTAGCTTAACTTCTGACATGTGTGAGAAAACAGATCAAAGGGTTTATGTCTTTCCTCAGGTTTGAATTGGTCTTTATTTTTTAAACTGGTATTTTATTCTATGAAATATTCATTGTTTAAAGGAAAATAATGTATTTCTGCTCTAAAGTAGCTATGTCAAATAAGATTATATGTGTGCAAGTTATCACATAATGCTCTTAGTGATAAAATAATTTTTTTTGCAGTATTGTTCAATTTTAAAAGCTAACCTAGTCTATGACAATATAATCTGTGTGTCTACAAGTTAGGCCTATGCACCTAAAAGATGAGTATGATATGTCAGCGTTGTACTTTCTGTCATTTTCTATTGTAGTGAAATTAATTTATTTTTCTTCTGCAATATAATCTCTGTAAACCTCCCTCCCATGCATTCACAAAATGTGTGAAAAGCTCTTCATCTTTGTGTTTCAGTTTTGTTTTCACACTCCTAACAACGTGAATTTGAGATGCATGTATTCAATTTGTTGCCAAGGTGACTTCCTTTTTCTGTTTGGCCCAGTAAATCATTCATTCGAGCCCTGGCAGGGGCCAAAAATGGATTATGGGGTTTGGAATTATGGAAACAAAAATCCTCTTGCTTAAACATGTCCGCACTTGTCAAAGGTATGATTGAAAGTCTGTCTAAGTTTTCCACCCAGGGTGCTCTGTCAGCATTAGCTGAGGACTATTTGTCTTGTCTGATGTGTCTGGATGAATCTATATGGCTGCTCTGCCAAGGCAGCACTGTATTGTCTTATCGTATCCTTATCTGACAGCAGACGCTCTAATAATGGAAGTCGGGTCGAGATGTCACAGTTAACTGTTCATCATTGCCGTGCAGAAAATGACACATAAAGTGGACACTGCTAAATCCCTGAATAAATAGACAGGAAATCTTATTTTAATCTTGATCAGCCAGCATGTGGTGGATTTCGCACTTTTGTATTGAATGTGCCAGTCACTTGTACTGTACACGGTGAGGATGGTGACAGACTCGTGAAATGTAGGAGGACAATTAGTATCCACTGGGTCTGCAATGTATCTTCATTTGCCACAGTATCTCCAGCACATGTCAGGTTCACTGAACATGGCTCAATGCCCTCGTACCTTCGTGTTCTGCGCCTGTTGGCCAGGAGAGTAAGAGAATGAAAGATGATGTGGCACCTGCATGTGTCCGTCTGCAGCCTAATGGCCCACTGGAGCTTTCTCTCACATAAACCATCTCCCTCCTCAGTTGTGAGCTCTTTGTCTTTGTCTTTCCGCAGATGCCTTGTCTGCCTTTTAGCCGCCATACTCATCTGCCTTGGTTTGCAGCCAAGCTCTGTTCGTAGACT
Organism: Pseudopleuronectes americanus; assembly: GCA_038501795.1. NCBI lineage: Eukaryota > Metazoa > Chordata > Actinopteri > Pleuronectiformes > Pleuronectidae > Pseudopleuronectes > Pseudopleuronectes americanus. The sequence continues at coordinate 8,399,819 of CM076717.1, read as the reverse complement.
CGTCTATACAAGGGTTTCCTCTGTGGCATTGCCAAAAAAAGACATGCTTAACTTCAATTATCTTGGGAACCTGAAAAAAGTTGGCAATGAGTATTTGTAAGAAAATAATACTTAGAACCCCAGTCAGCCAATGTAGGATTTTCTCCTCCTCCTCCTCCTCCTCCTCTCACGTCCCCAGGGTTTTAAGTGGTATGAGATGCGCTTTTCCAACTAAGGACCTTTTTGACCTTCTTTCAGTAAGTTTTGTCAGTTGAGTTCAAATGAGGATTAATGCTTGCTCTGTGCAACTTGTTCAGTCTCTTTCCCTGAAGGTGTCAAATGGGAAATATGGGGATGGCAGACATGTGTACAAAAAAGGAGTGTTATTGGAACTGAGCTGATAGAGCTGAATACCTTCCCACATGCCGTGTTTGATCGCAGAAGCTTTCCTGCCGTCCTTGTGGATTTTAGAGCTCTCCGAGGTACAAACTGCAAGGCACGCATGGATTCTGAATACAAAAAATGCTGGAACTGTACTGATGTATATCTGGATCCCTCACTTCATCTTTTATATTAATGTTTTTTTTTCCTTCCTCTGTCCTCATGGAGTTTGAATCCACATCAAGGCCTGTGAGCCACAGCGCCTTCGTGAAAGACAAACAAAAAGATCAGCTTTTACAGTGTTGCAGCTGAGCTTTAACTCTTGCCGGAGATTCAGACCCGGTCACGATGCAAAATGGTTTCATCCCTCACATCCCCAAAGAAGTATTTGTCAGCAACGCCCGGACTGCACTGGGTGTGGTGATTGACGGCTCCGTCGCTGATCTGCTGCATCTTCTGTGCGTCTGTGCACACTTGGAGCAGAGCAGGCATACAGGAGGTGTTGCAAAATGTAAGTTTTGTGTAACACGCAGTGAGATATGCAAAACCCAGACTCTCTCCACGAGGGCCTGAGCAGTGTGGCTGCTTTAACCTCATGAAACTAGAACCAAAATTAAAAGCGACACCAATCTACACACGCAGTGCTCACAAGTCCAGTGTGGCCCAGGTGTAACAGTCAGCCCTGAGGCAAAGTGTGCAGGTTAATGCCGACCGTCCATATCAGAGTAAATTGACAAGCAGGAATATCAGTAAACAAGATATTTATTTATAATCCTAAAATACACTCGGCTACATGTTTCAAGCTGCAAAAATGATTTCCTTATAGAAGTTAAATGCTGCTTTATTTCTTTGTTTCTTAAAAGCAATTCAGTGTTTGGTTTTGTTTTCTCTATTGACGGCCTGGGTTCCTGCATGTGTGTGACTTGGTATAAGCTGGTAATGAAAAGTGTGCCTAGAGCTGAGTCAGTGTGCTCTTCCATTGTCAGGATCAAGGGCTTTAGTTTCACTCTCAGCAGATGCACAGAAGCAGAGTACTGTGATGTTTCGCTGAAGAGAGAAGAAGTACCCTGCTCACTTACTGTATCTGAGCTTTTAGTATTACATTCCACCTCTCCCCCTGTGTTGCTGAGTGCAAGCCTCGCATTGCACTGTGTTCCCATCTCCACAGAGCTCCCCCTCTTCTCTTAGGCACAATCAGAGCAGGAGACTTTGATTCAAGCATGAATAAAATACAGAAGTGTTTTGTGAAACATCCAGTGGAGTGAGCAGAGCCTGTTTAGCATTCTACCCTGTTTTTCGAAATGTTTTTTTTTGCTAAATGTTTTTCTGAGGCGAAGAGAGAAAGAGATGACGCGGTCTCTGTCGCAGCCTCAGTCATCAGCATTATTCATTCACCATCTTAGTCACTTATGCAGTGCTTGCTTTCACACCTTTATCTGCTCTCCGGTCGCAGGGTGGATGTGCACACATGCTGTTAGCATGACACCCAGCGCTGGTTGCACATTCTCAGCGCTTGTCGGGCTGTGAAGGAATTATGTGCATGCTGTCAGCGGAGACACGCCAGGCCGGGTCTCTATGCAGCAACATGTTGCTGTAGTGATGTTATTACAATTTTTGGATGATTCACATGAGAGGGCAGACAGATAGCAAAGTATATATATTTTTTTCTTTAGGCTTATCTGCAAATGGGAAACGTCCCCCACAACCGCAGTAGGGGCAGGCTGAAGGGGCAACATATTCAAGGAGCTGTGACTATTTGTTCCACAGGTGTGATTCAGTTGGTGGTATACACTGGAGGCTAGAGGGTTGAAGGCTTAAGCCATTGAAGAGGACAAGGGAGAGGTGGAGACGAGGGACATGCCAGAAGAAGCTCATTAGAGACTAGAAGTATCAGTGTGACTTGAAGAAGATCCGTGTCTGACAGGCTCCCCTCTGCTCTGACCTCGTGACATCACCTCAGCAAATCTTAGAGGGCTATTTTTGTTGTCTCTGCAAAACCCTCTTTTCTTGGTTGGTTACGTGCTCTAGTCCCACTGGGCTGCCGGGGAGAAACAGGCTACAACTTCTCTTGAAAGCAGGAGTTTTATTCTTTGCCTATCTTTGTTTAATAAACAGTGCCTTCCTCTCAGAATTCACAACGGGACTCCAACCAGGTACACTCATAACTGTCCTAGATAACAACTGTGATTACTTTTGTGGCCACCCGAACTAGGTCCATCGGGTTAAGATAAATATTTTGAAATTGTACTTGGGTTCAGGTCGGGTTAGGTCACGTTGTTTAGGATATATATTATATAAATATATACTTTACACTGTAGGTGCATCGGGCTCCGGTCGGGTTGAGGCACTGAAGCAGAATTTCAGTTTGACAAATTTTCTCTCAGGCTTGGTTGGGTGTGAATAGAAGATCGCAGCTTGAATATGGAGCAGTTTGTGTAATACAACATTGGGTCTTGGGGTGAGAATAAATAGGAGTGGTATCATTTCTACTTAAGCACCAACTGAGGTTTAATAGTGAACCTTCCCTTGATGTGTCACACAGTTTCCAGTTAGACATTCAATCTTTATAAGTGCAGAATAGCAGGGTCATTTAGTTTAATGGTTTATTGATGCTATTTTGCTGTCACAAAAAAAAGGTATTCCTGTTTATGTCGATATGTTTTATGTTTTACAGTGCAAGCTACTGTGGCATTACCTTTATTAACTTTATCTGTAGTTGCTTTGCAAGACAAACTTTACAATTTCAAATCAGTGTTGGAATGAACTGGGGCTCTGCCCTCAAATAAACATAAAGGGAAGTTTATGGCAGCATGTTTGATGGTTATAGACCAAGAGAGACTCAGTGCACTACAATTAGAAATGATGTCAACAGTCAGGATCCAATTTGTGTGTATCCTGTTTGACTTTGTGTTGGTATGTTTTTGTTTGTTATTTGGCTGTGATTAATGGAGTTGGATTCAGTCTTATTTTAACTTGGAGTCATTAAATGCTCATTAAGTACTTAAATGGTTTAGTCAGAGTAAAACCTGATTAATATTGATTTTGGACTTGGAATGGTTGGGTGCATAACAGACTAATTTCAAGTAAGCAATTCATAGATTTTCTGACCAACAGAATATCAATGAGCAACTATTTTATTATAAATTCAAAAATTAGAGCCAAATGCTTCACATTGCTCTTGTTAAATGGAATAATTTTGTGGTTGAGATCTTATATAAATGAAGAAAACCTGTTCTTGTCCCGTCTTGCTCTATCTACTGTTCACTTTATGTTGATATCCAAAGTGACTTCTTAATTTATCTGGGAGGTAGAGCGAGTCGTCCACTAACTAGAAGATCTGTAGTTCGATACCCGGCTCCACCAATCTGCATTTTGTCCTAGGGCAATATACTGAACCTCAGATGGCCCCTGATGGCTGTGCAGGCAGTGTGCTGAACAGTGTGTGATTGCACAAGTAGAGGATGTTGTCGAGCTGCATGAACATGTGTGTGAATGGGACTTGTACTGTGAAGCGCTGTGAGTGGTCGGTAAGACTGAAAGGGCACAACACACATCTGCAGAACCGTTTGACAAAATGATGAACTGATTATTCAGATTATTTAATGATGAAAATAATCATATGTTGCTGCTTTAGTTGGCATATAGACTTGTGTTTAAAAAGTTTAACATTTCAACTTCAACCCTGTTTTGTGATTTTCACTTCTATGTCACTGCATGAATCGGAAAAAAAACCTCCCAGGCTCACACTAACCTTTTCAGCGAGATAATTGATGGTTCCAGTTCTCCTCCACGCTGAGAGGAGAACTGGAACCAGTTTTTGTGATGAATCTTTCACCTTCCACCATCAGAATAGGATGACGAAACCTGGAATTAACCTGAGTACCACTTCAGTGTGGAGTCACTGAGGGGAGATTGTCTGCAGCCCGAGGAGATGAGAGCCCCGCGGTCGTGGCTGACAGATGTTATCCGGAGCTGGAGCCGAGGGGATCGCTTTTCTTTTTTGCCGGGGGGTGCCGTGTGCTAATGTTAGCAGCGTCGGTGATATTGGAAGGTAAATACGAGCCCCTCTTAAGGTCTTATACAGGCTCTTGTGAAAACCCCATCTCATCCAGAGGTGAAATGGATGAGGAAGGCGTACACATCTCGGCTCTCTTTGCGAGGGCACTCGTAATATATGTGAATTACATATCAGACTGCAGCGGTAAAGCCGCCTCATATCCCTCTTCATGAGCAAGAGGGGATTATGCAGTCTTAAAATAGGATTGTGACTCTCATACTGTGCAAAGAACATGAATCAATAAGAAATGCACAAGTTGTAGGTTCAGCATGGATATTATTGAAAATATTTTGAGTACTATGGAATCTCTTTGGAATGAAGCCTGTGCCTGTACTTTGTACCTGTGGATCCTTTTCAAACCCGCTGCCAGTTGGAAGAGGCGGCGACATGTTTGAACAGTGAGAGGATTTGGCCGATCAATCTCCTGTGCCCCTGACCAGTGACTCCCCCACCATCGATCATCGTTTAACTGGTACGTCTCATTCCCGACGAGATGCTAGTTGCCGCCTTGCATCGTTTTCCACCGTACGCTTGCACGTCTGGCGGGGTCCACCTGTTTGTGTGTGTGTTTGCCAGAAAAAGAGAGGAGAAAAGAGAATGAGCTTATGTGTATGCAAAAAAGAACAAGATGGGATGTGGCCGCCTGAGCCAGCCAACCAGCTTGCTGCGCTGCTGTTGCTGAAGCCCGGTCAGACAGATGGTATCCATTTGATTAGAGAGACGCTGTAATGGTGGGCCAGGAGGTGCTAAGAGAGGCTGTTATTGGTTCTTCACGAGGAGGCAGTGACAACTTTAACCTGTTTAAAAACCTAACCCTCTTCTCTTGTGATGCCTCGCTGGTGTGTTGGCTGGTGTGCTGGTTCGTTATCTCGACTGGCTCAGAGCTCACAGTGTTTGCATCTGGTCTGTCTTTCCAAACTTAACAAACCCCTAGTATTGTTATTCAATTGTTTAACTACTATTTGTAAAACATCTTATGGAGACTGAATCAACTATCAAATTAATCGGTACAGATTTGTCCAAATATCTACAAGTTGAAACAGTTGTTTCTGCGCCATGGTCTTCTATTGTTATCAAGAAGTTCAACATGAATATCCAAACCACCCCAAATCCACCAAGGAGGTTATGTTTTTACCCCTGTCTGTGCATTGGTATGTTTGTTTGTTTGTTTGTAAACAAGATTTCACCTAAACGACTGGACCGATTACCACGAAACCTGCTGGAAGATCCAGGAAAACAAATTGTTATTTAACCTCGCTAGAGAGAGAGCATGAGTTTGTTTTCTGAAAAATATTTTTGTTTCATGATTTCTAAGACTAATTAATTTATCTTGATGAAACAAATCTGACATGTCTGGGGGATTTGGTATTTATGAGTGGTGCAGATAGAAATCAAATCCCAGACCTTGTAGGGTTTATGTGGGAGCTGTTGCATGTCGGTATTATTCGTTGCAAAAGTGATGACCCTCACAGATTCAGCAGTATGAATCTGTACAATGAAGCCTCGAAAAAAATAATATGCACACCTTTGGTCAGTAGCAATTCTATAAATGCTGTCCTTTTAATGCAGTTATTTCTTAAGCCAAAGCCTAAGAAGAATAAAGCCAATTAAACCATCAGGGCCTGAAAATCAAGAGCTTTTAAAACCCTTGAGATTTTCTGAAAACCTGACAATTATTGAAACCTTTATTTCTAAACCAAATTAAACCATAAAGGATTTTTATTCCAGGTCTCTATCTTCTTCAGATGGTGAGAAATAAAGGTTTTATTGACCCTGTAATAGTGATGGACCAGGTCAGTCTCTACCTCTTGGCTTGAGGTGATGCTGCAGCTCGTTCTTCATCCTCCTCATCCTCCTCTTCCTCAAACACGTCTCTTACCCTTAGCTTTGGCTAGCATGTTGTTTTCATCCACGTAACTCTGCTTCAGACTTCTTTTGCTAAAGATGTCGGACCTATGACTTCAAAAACTGTTGTATTGAATAAGACAATATGACATCTCTAAAAAAATTGTTTTTCGTTTTTTCCTATTATGAATTTAAATAAAATCCCAATGCATTTCCTCATCGTGTAAGTCTCATTTGACTCTTAATGGAGATAGTCACAGATGTCAAACACTATCTTGTTGTATGGAGTTATCTTGTCTTTAGTATTTGTACATATAGCTTGAATTTATATTTCCATCTATAAATATCATCTCCCTTACACCGTGTTCACTCACAGTCCCATTTTGGTGCCCTCCTGTTTCACACTCGACACAAAGCAGTCACTGTTACAGTCTCTTTTTAATTTGGTCCACATCAAATATGCTGGACTCCACCTGATAGCTACCTCTATTGAAAGGATGTACTGCCTTATTCATCAGACTATTGTTTCACATTCTTGGCAAAGTTAAATCTTTAATTTGTTTTGTAGTTTTGTGAGTTAGTTTCCTTTTAGACCCGACCTTTAAATGAGGACTTCCCTGTCTCTCTCAGTGTCTCCTCAATTTCCACAGGTAATCCTTGTGCCAAGTCAGAAGCACCTATCCAACTGCTTTTCAACTGAAGGCTAAGTGAATGGCGAATTTTGAGGGGTGTAATTTTGAAGTGCTGCCACTGCACCTTCTGTTATTAGTCCCGACTTTGATGATCCCCTGACATTTCCTCTTCCACCACCATGGGCTTGACATTTTTGCTTTTGCCGAGATTTCTCAAAAACTATTGGATGAATTTGCATGGTAATTGGTTCAGAGGTTTAGACTCCTCAGGTCAGAATTTGAATTTCTCTAGTACTCAAACCAAAAACCTGTCAGATATCATGGTGAATATATTCAACATTTGGCTACACATCAACATGTTAGTGACACTTGCATTTATTTCCAAGCATGAATTGACATGGACCCATGAGCTGATGCATTTGATGTTAGGAATAAAAAAAAATTAAGTTACGCCAGCGTTTTTGTACCACTGCATGTGATCCACTCATCGTCATAGAGCTCCTGCTGCTCTTCAAACCATTGCTATGATTCCTCAACAGATTTAAAATAAAAAGTAATTTGTCAGCTTTGACAGTGTTGGGTAGCGCCACAGAAACCAGCTTGTTTTCATTATTTTTTAGCACAACCACTTATGGTGTCCAGCAGCTTTTGACTGTGTTAGATTTTAATGGGAAAAGCTGAGCGCTGCATTGTTTCACCGAATCAGTTTAACACAGAACATTTGCTCTGTACTCCCAATGTTAATACTCTCTGCAAACACATTTGATATGAGATGAAAGGGGACATCTTAAGCACAGTGTGTTTTAATTTCACAGTGAACCCTCTCATCGTCTTCCCGTTCCATTCTCCCTCGTTTTCTTGTCACGGGGAGGAGACGTTTTTCGGGATCACATTCGGCCCCTTATCTCGTCACACTTGCAAATCCATTTTTAAAAGGTTAAACATTAATGGCGAGAATCCCCTCCTCCCTCCGCCCCCACTCCCTCCCACTTCTCCGATACGAGATTACACATTTCACCCTGAGCAACAGACAGAAACTAATCCGCCGTCCGTGCGAGATACCCGGCCCGTGCTCGCCGCGCGGCTGACAGCTCTGCAGGGCCTAGTTTTGATATTGGGCATTTAATAGGCCACTGTTAAAAAATAAAAAACTGAACTGCACACAGATGCAGGCACAAGCACACACGCTTGCTTTTGCACCAGCCACATGTTTAGAAAGAAGACAGGCAAACACACAAATGTAAACACTCGAACTTGCAGACACACAGACACACAAACACACACACACACAGACCCAAATCTCTCAGCCTTGTGTCGGAAAAAAAACCATGCAGCGAGATTTTGAGTGTAGCAAACGATAAATAGCAAGATAAGCACCGGGCCCATCAGAGTAAGTGTGATGAGTATCCTATTAAGTGCCCTATGGCTTCCACTTTCTCTCTGAATCAGTGGATCCTGAGTGGAGAAATTAATATTTAATGCTTCTGCTGCTACAGACACTTCTAGGGTGATTGCATCAAACTGGCAGTGGCTTTGACTATATCACACCAACGTTATTCTGACTCACCTCGTACAGCAAGCGGCTTTATCAAAAACATGTTTAAATCAGAATTTCCCTGTGTACATATCCCTATTTTTGCCATTTATTGTCCAGTTTCTCCAGTGTGCAAATTCCTATATTTAGTACACACAGGATTCCTGCATTTGTTATGTATTATTTATTGTGGAGGTTAATGGGTTCAATTTTGCGACACGCCACAGTCGGTCTGCAGTTAAATAAGCCACTTAGTTCTGAAAGAAAGACTTTAAAGTTGCTGCTTTTAATAGCTTCACAAACAGCAATATTAACAGAGAGTTACAGACGCAACGACAAGTGATCACGCTGACGGGGAATGTTACCAATAAAGCAGAGTGACAATATTTATTTAAATTACATAAAAAGGGAAATGATTCCAGTTGTTTGTAATTAAGGCATATTTGTTAGACTGTGTAAGAAACCACATTAACTGTGAAAAGTAGAGCCACACTTTTTCCCTCGGCTGCTGCACTTTGCAACCATGATAATGTCAGCGGCATCAAACACACCCTCTGTATTTAAAGGGAGTAATTACTGCTCATTCTGTTTGAATGAAAGAAAGAGCGGACTGCAGTTTTAAAAGCCAGGAGGGAATTTGCTCAGCATTCATCATGCATGTCCAAGTCATTAGCATCTAGCTTTCTAACGGTATCATAATTCAATATCGTTTCTGAATTTTAACATCAAGAACTTTGCCTTATTAATAAATCACCACCACACCAGTTGGATTACTTTGAGCCAGCACATCTTTAGTTTGGACAAATGATCACACACAGAGGTTTGAAAAACGTCGCCCATCTCTGTGTCGCGAGCACGTGCGTAACATGTGTGTGCAGATGTGTGGTTTGTGTGGTGAACCGCCCGGCACCGTCTGACAGTGACGGTTTAATCATTTAGAATCTTCCGTTTTTAGTTTCACTTGGAAGAAATAAAGAAAATATGAAACTCAAACCTCCACATTTACTTTTATTACCTTTCTACCTTATCACTTATTAATACGTCAGAGCCACATGTAACACTTGCATATGAAAAGCAGCGAGGTGTCAAACCGGAGCTCAGATTAAAAGCCGCTCACAGGAGGTACAAGATCACATCAGCGACATGACTCGACTTTTTGTCGTCTGGGGACATGTTTCGTCGAGACCCAGTCAACCGGTGTGACGATGATTAAAGTGTCTTTTTTCCCTCCCCTTAACAGAACAGAATGCTCGTTGTGGACCGGCCTTTGCAAATTATAGCATTGATGTCACTTGATAGACATAGAAAGTTTCTATTGTGTTACTGTGTGAATAGAGCTGTGAGCGCTGTTCGACAGTAATGAGTTAGCCTTTGTGCGTTTGAGGCGCGAGCCAACACAATTGGGCGGGTGATAAAGCAGGAGGGGAGTAGTGGCTGTCAGCTCGTATGCTCAGACCCTCCATTCACACCAGTCCGCTGGTCCAAATCCAATTCATAAGCTCTTAATGGACTGCACAAATTGTGTCTCCAGGATCTTAACTCGGGGAATGGACGGACTAAGCAGGAATAGAGTGGAAACATATGGTGCGTATTGTTGTGCACAGTGTAAAATGAAAAGGCTTCGGAGCTTATCATTAACATGAGCAAAAGTCAAAAGTTTTGATATCCATAATTTAATGTAAAATTTGAGAGCTGCAGCTCAGGAGAAAAAACTGCCTTAGAAAACCGAGCTTCACTGTTAATCTGCATCAAGCAACAAAGATGAATCTAAAAATTAGCATTCATTTGTTTGTCAAATTTAACAGTATATTATATATTATTGTCACGTTTCTTTATTATGATCACTGCAGTATTGTATATGTGTGTAACCAGTGTTGTGTGGCTGAATGTCACTGCTTGCTTTTCCACTACCTACACGCACGCGCCTGCAATGAAAATTACAGATGGCACGTTTCGATAGCAATGACTGTCTTTCACGGGGTAATGTTCAGTGACTGGCGCTGGAGATCTGAGAGCCATCCTTTCTACTCCAATCCATTTGTTCCGTCCATTTCCCAGCATTTGAACGTGATCACACAGCTCATGGGGCTCCACAGCGGCGACAACAACAACCCGGGTACACTCTCATTCATTTACTCAGGGGCAACAAGGTGCAGAGTATCAGAGCCTTTTCACTGGGGCATTTCACGGTCGACATCGCATTGCAAACACACCCTCAGCTCCTCTGGCCTGCACTGTGTTCCTCTTTTGTTCTTCGCACTCTCTCCAGCTGTCGCGTTACCACTTCTCTGACTTGTTGCACTACAGCTGATTACTTAGTGCAGTTTGGGGAGGAAGAGTAACCCAGGTGGTCGGCTGTCTCTCTTTGTCTCTTTTACTTTTTAATGGAGAGGAGAGTGGGAGAGAATGAACCCATCTGCGCCAAAATGACTCATCAGTCCTTCTCCAAGGTTGATAACACAACCCCTAACAATCTGGGAGAGCAAGCGGGCCCCCAAGTTCTGCTGCTACCAGATCGCCAGCCGACTGATAGAAGAATTACAAAAGCTAGAACGGCAGTTAGGATACATTCATACTACTATGTTTTTAATTTAAACAATTCAACAATCTCTCCGTATCAGTTTTAATTCCTGTCCATACAAACAAGCCTGAAAACCACTAATGTATACAACGACATGAATAATCGCAGATTGCTCAAATAATAGCTGGTCTCCTATGCATGTGAGCAGCTGTATCATTGTAAATTACAGAATTTAACTGTACAACAGCTGTTAGACAAGACATCAGGGTCAGCTTGTAATTGATTATCCATTATGCGACATCCTCCGGTAGCTCGGGCTAATGCTGGCAGTTTTCTTCCAGAAGGGACAGGAGCTGAAACGGCAAAGGCCATTTTGCAACAGAAAAGACCCAATCAGCAAGCGCTTGTCTACGTCATCCATCTATACAGAAATACTGGTTTTTAGCAGCTCTGCAAATTCAAATTAGTGTGGACGTCAGGCATATCCAGAGTGGAGTTGATGTAGTATGGATGTAGCAAATGTACATTAGTCAAGATCCATTAAATATGCTCTGAAATATCAAGGACGATTTTGAAGAATGCCCTTTCTCCGTATGTTAAAGAAACACTGTGTAGTTTTTCTTTCCTTACTCATACCAAACCATTTCACGATCTGCCCAGAAGTCATCTTGCTCACAATCAAACATATGAGTGAAAAGGGAAACCTTTTAGGTGTTGTGGGAAACTTAGACTTTTCATTTGGCATCATTTTGACTCTGTTATCAGGCCTAATCCTGCTCATTGTGTTTTTCTGAATGTGTCAGTCTAGAGGATCAGGGAGTGAGACCGAGGGAGTCTGCTCCTCGCCTCCTCAGCACTCTCACATTCTGCTCTCCTGACCTTACTTCACACTCTGCTTGGCAGGAACACTTACTTAAACACTTCTCTCCATCAATCGCCTATACTCTCTCTCCCTCTCTCACCCCTCCACCACCCCCCCGCTCCCATCCCTGACACAACCGAGGGGCTCCACTCCTCATGATTTTTTAATATCACCCACATCTTGGGACTCTTGTGGCCCAGGTGAAGTGTGATTTGTGTGATCGATGTTTTCCGGACTCTACATCTCGTTTTAATCAGGATATCATCTCCCCAGCCGGGCCTGCTGAGACAGGTGTACCGTCTCTCCTTTTTCTCTTTGGTTGCTTTCTCTCTATCACCTTTATCTTACACTTTCCCTCACACCTCTACCTTTTCCCTGTGTGGTGACACCTAAGACTTCCATGTGGGAGGACTCCCCTGGGCAAAGGCTGAGAGAAGGTGTCTGGTGTGAAGAAAACTGGGAGAGCTTGCACGATAATTGTACAATGCCGAGTGCAGGCTGTGCTCGGGAGCAATGCACATTAATTGAACCGAGCAAATCAAAATCATTATCACAGAATCACAACTTCTGTTTTATTTTAACCCTGTTGATATAGATTTCATTCTATTATCTTCCCTTCATGAGACTTTGAAACATCGCACGTGTCGTTTTTACACCTCACTTAGTGGTGCAAGGTGTCATATCAGCTTTGTTCCACATCACCAGCCGTTGGTGACACAGTTGACAGCTGGAGCTAAAAAGATCTTTGTGGATTATTGATTCGCCCCTTTTCTGTAAATAGAACTGATTTTTTTTATTGAATATTGTCATTTTAAGGATCAGAGTTGCAAAGCATGTACAGTATAGTCTATCAGAGGGCTTTAACTTCTCTGGGTCTCTTTGCACTCTGGTGCGGGTTGGATCAAAAGCGCTCATCAGATCAGAAGGAAGCCAGAGAAGGCCTGAACCCGACTGCAAAGGTCACGATTCACTCCATTATTCATCAGGCTCCCATGCTAAAGCCTGGGTGTATTAAGAGAGAGAAGAGAGGGAGGGAGAGAGATCGAGAAATTGATTTAGAGGAGCGTCTCCCTTTCTTTACCTGTCCTCCCACTGAGACCTCTGTGTCCTCCTTTGCTATTCCTAAAGCCCCGGCTCTCCTGTGGCTAAGAAACAAAGGAAGCAGGTAGAATGAATGAGATGGAGAGGAGGGTGCACAACTTCCTCTTGTGTGTTCCGACCCCTCTACCTCAAAGACCCCCCGCCCTTGATTAAGCCATCGCTCCCCTGTCTTCTACCACCACCACCGCCGCCCCGCTGAGATACAAGACCACAACAGAAAGTGAAACAAAATATGACACCTACAGTGCCACCTTGATGTCAGTTGTCTCACAGCGCTACTTCGCTCCAAGATCCTCGACCACTGGCCAAGATGAGTGGAGTTGCCAAGAACACAGAGAATATTCCTTGGGTACAGGCTCCCCTCTCGCCCTTGCCCCAACACCAACCGCAGCAGCCGCTCGACCCCCCGACAATCACTGCATCATCTCACATTTTTTCTGTGAAGCAAGTACCTGTTTGTCTCTGTCAAGGATAGAAAAAGAGCTGAAAAACACAAAGCTGGAGATTGGGTGGAGAAAAAGTACTTTCCCTGTGAAATCTAAATACGACTGGGGCCCTTGTTGTACATTCTGTTCAGCTATTGTATTCCCCACGGAGCATATAGGCTGTAGTTGTTCCAGCTTGTTTTATTTTATATATATTTTTTTTATTCTGTAAGTCGTTGGCTTTGGTTCAGCACTGGCTCTCAGCAAAGCTCTCTCTGAACAGTGACCCGCACCGGCCAGCCTCTGTAGAATTTGTGATGTCCTCACCCCTCATGGGAATGTTTCAGGAGGTAAGATCTATAACTGTACACATATCGCTTTCTTCTCCCCAGTTCCCCCCGACATCTCTTCTTTTCTGTCAACCCACACACACACACACACACACACACACACACACACACACACACACTCAACATCCCCGCAGAACAATGAACTAATTCTGTGATCCCCCATCGTGCAGAAAAGCTCACTCCCCCACTCAACTTTTTTTAATGGCAGCATACAGTATCAGCAGAATTACTGCAGCTCGGCTCAGCTTCAGCGCTGCAGCAGTCTTGCAAGAGTGTGTCAAGCCCAGAGGGGTTTAGGGCTTTGATCTAACACACAATACCCAGTGAGAGAGGGGAAGAAGCATGCATATCCGCACACACTCTTAAGCAAATGAGTGCACATCACACCCTCCAATGCTCATACCAACACGTAAACCTCTACAGGTATACACACAAGCAGGCGGTAACACACACACACACACACATATCCCTTTTGATACAAGCTTTTAGTAGTTGATTAGAAGAGGCGACCCAGCGAAGGTCTGGAGTGATAGGAGGAAGCAGGAGCCTGCTGCTCTTTAGTTAGAGGAAACCAATACTCTGTCTGTAGATAGAGGAGTAATTATGCTCAAGGGTTGAGAGGAGAGAGCGTTTTGGAGTAAAGCCAATGAAAGGAGGCGGGTGAGGGTTAGGGGGAGGAGGGTGAGGGTAAGAAGACTGTGCTGGGGGGTTGATTTCAGATTCCCCCTCCATGTCACCCCCACAGACAGCAATTAATATTCTCGGGGATTTTAGTGTGTGTTTATTGTATGTGTGTGTGTGTGTGTGTGTGCGTGCGTGCGAGGCTAAGCATATGTGTATTTACATTATGGTGCAGGGTGCGGCTGTACATGAATTCATCCAGTGCTGCATAAATGCAGTTAGGGCTGGCGTTTTGGCGCATGCACACACACACACACACACACACACACACACACACACACATATGGAAGTGCCCCCTCTCTCTTAATGATTCATAAATTGTATTCCGATACACCCAACTCTGCTTCTCCTCGCTACTTTCTACTCCCTGTAATTGGACTGTTGGCTTGGTCAAAAAATGAGAGAGAGAGAGAGAGAGAGAGAGAGAGAGAGAGATTTTTGATTTTTTAGGTCACTTTTATTTTCTCAGTGAAGTTCCAACAAACAACTTTCTACAACACCTTTGAACAAAAAGAAAAAAACACACATCAAAATAGAACAATATTCAACCCAAAATATGACCAAAAAAACAAAACCCAGCTGTTTTCTTCCACACAACTCATAAATAAATACATTATTTTCATCATGGTGCTCAATGCGATACCAGTGAGGACTTTTGGACTTGTACAGTTTCTGAGGCCTGGTCCTGCATCACAAAGGAGCTGAGTCCCGTGAACCACTGGTGTTTGAGGAGGCTCTTTGGTACGGGTTACTGGTCTCCAGACCAGGTCCCTACGACCAGTCAGGAGTCTTTTGGACAAGCTGGAACTTTGAAAACACACTCTGTGGGACCCAGTGCAGACAGTTCCAGAAGAAAGTCCACCATCACAGCCAATATCCTGGCCAGCAGACGTGCTGGGGGGTCCCCACATGCCAGTCGGTGCCACAGCTTGGAGGGAACCAGGTTGTTGGAGAGGCTGAAAACAGAGCAGCTCTCTTTGTATCTTCTCTGGCACCATTTATATTTGAAGAGCCCAGTTTTTCATCACACATGTTGAGGATGAGAGTTTCTTTAGACCAAACGTAAAAGGTCAAAACAGACAGAGGACACAGACAGGGTTTTTAAACATCAAGTGGCCATTTGGGCTCGGATTTTAGTCATTATTTTTCTCAGGCGGAATGATTCCTGATTTGTGAACGTCGGTGCTACCACCCTCAAATTGAAAAGTCTCACTGAGTGGAGGAAAAGGTCCAAATCTGGGAAGAAGTCCTCTACTTTAACCATTCTTGCGCCCTTAGTCTGCTGTAAAAAAGTCTGGATGCTGGTGAAGGAGTAAACACCCACTTCCTCCTCATACATGATCTCCTCTGCTTCTGTTATAATAGCCTCTGACTGAGAGGAAGAACACGGCGGGTTTATCTTTGAAACTTTTTTAGCTTGGTCACTATTTTTCATGTTTTCTGGGTTTTTTCTTTTGGCTGACAGTTTTAAAAAATCTTCCTCCATCAAAAACTCCTCATCAGGGAGCTCTGCCTCTGCTCCTCTAGTGTCTTTGTGAGTGTCTCTCACCTCGTTCTCCTGATGGACGTCCTCACTGCTCCCCCCCCCGTGAAACCGGTGTGTCTATCCGCGGCTCTATCGGGACAGAGGCCCCAGCCCCCCCCAAGGCAGGCGCGGAACCACCACTGGCCAGGGCAGGCGGGGGCCCCGGTGCAGGAGCATCGGAACC
Organism: Pseudopleuronectes americanus; assembly: GCA_038501795.1. Lineage (NCBI taxonomy): Eukaryota > Metazoa > Chordata > Actinopteri > Pleuronectiformes > Pleuronectidae > Pseudopleuronectes > Pseudopleuronectes americanus. Next base: position 8,383,742 of record CM076717.1, on the reverse strand, counting down.
ACCACCGGCCGAGGCAGGCGGGGGGCCCCGGTGCGGGAGCAGAGGAACCACCACCGGCCAGGGCAGGCGGGGGCCCCGGTGCAGGAGCATCGGAACCACCACCGGCCGAGGCAGGCGGGGGGCCCGGTGCGGGGGCATCGGAACCACCACCGGCCAGGGCAGGCGGGGGCCCCGGTGCAGGAGCATCGGAACCACCACCGGCCGAGGCAGGCGGGGGCCCCGGTGCAGGAGCAGAGGAACCACCACCGGCCGAGGCAGGCGGGGGCCCCGGTGCAGGAGCAGAGGAACCACCACCGGCCGAGGCAGGCGGGGGCCCCGGTGCAGGAGCAGAGGAACCACCACCGGCCGAGGCAGGCGGGGGCCCCGGTGCAGGAGCAGAGGAACCACCACCGGCCGAGGCAGGCGGGGGCCCCGGTGCAGGAGCAGAGGAACCACCACCGGCCGAGGCAGGCAGGGGCCCCGGTGCAGAGGCAGCCGACCGGCCCTCACCGGCTCTTTCTGGGCACACACGGATCAGGTGTCCCTCTTTCCCACAGCCAAAACATTTCATGTTCCCTGATGTAACGTGCACTGTGTAGTTGAACTCCTCAATTTTAAAACTAAAGACCAGGTTCAACTCTTCCTCATTCTTCTTCAGTACCATAAACACGTGTCTCCTAAAAGACATAACATGTTTGAGGTGTGGAGATCTACTGTATATGGGGATCATTTTTATAGGGGACATTAATTGTCCATGTCTGGCCAGTTCTTTCTCCAATAGTTCATTCTTCAGGAACGGGGGGACATTAGAAATGAGGATCTTCTTCACCGGGTTAGCCAGGGACAACACAGGTGTGAAGGAGCCCTCAATCACCACTCCCCTCTCAAGTAGCTGGTTAGCTTTTTCAATGCTATCTACAAACACAACCACAGCACTGTTCATACGTGAGGCCGACTTCACACTGTCATACCCCACCACCTCACCTACAGCCAGACTGACCTCCTCCACTGAGCAGTCCACAGCTGGACACAGTTTGATGCCGTGTCGGCGTGTTAGCTTGTGGAGGCCGGAGCCTCCACCTGCAGCAGCCATGCTGCACAAACACAAACACACAACTAACAACTAAACTGCTGCTCCTAACACTGTCTCTCACACACAAACAAAACACACCTCTACTACAAGTACAGAGGGAAAAAATAGCAAAGAAAAACAGGTGGAAAAACAAACAATTTGAAACAAACTTTCTCCAGCTCACTCACCACACTCAATCCCAACATGCACTCCGAGAGAGAGAGAGAGAGAGAGAGAGAGAGAGAGAGAGAGAGAGAGAGAGAGAGAGAGAGAGAGAGAGAGAGAGAGAGAGAGAGAGAGAGAGAGAGAGAGAGAGAGAGAGAGAGAGAGAGAGAGAGAGAGAGAGAGAGAGAGATGGATGTTGAGCATGAGATGAGAATCAAGTTTTCTTCACACATTCCAGCGAGCAGCATGCAAGTGCTGAGGGAACATAATGTCAGTAAATGGTATTCATGAACAAATGCTCTCCCAGGGAATGTGTTTTTAGCATTCACACCAGCACTGACATGCGCTGTTCATTTGGCCAGGAAAACTGCTGCACACTCACAGTGACAGGAAACGAGCCACTGCTTTATTTACTACAATAAACCCTCCATTATCAGGAGGGACTCCTTTTTTCTCTTTTTCTCCTCACATTAAGATATGTGAGTGAGGCCTCACTCTAATCTGTGCTAATCTGAAAGCAACAGATTCACATTGTGTTTGTTTTATTTATTTATTACCTGGCCATCGATCGGAGCTGCAAAATCACCACTCGGGAGTAAATGAAAAGAAAATAAGCCTCTCACTCTAAAGGCTCTTTATCTGCCACTCCTGTCGCCGCCCCAGACTTCACCCTGCACTTTTTTGGATTCAATAACACTTTATATGATTGGGACATTAATATTAGGATAGGAGAAAATCTACAGTGGGAAGAAGAGGGCTGCTTTAGATGCTTTCTCACCACTATACGCACACACGTGCACACACACACTTACAGGGGCATAACTGGCTCATCTGCAGGACCAGCTGGATGCCTGTTTGCAATAATAGGTAAAGTAATAAACTATACATCTCTACCCATTGGCCTGTGTCAGTGGACCTCAGAGGTAAAAGGCTTAAGTGTGAACGCAGCGAGAACAGACATTTATGATCTACATTAGCTTTAATATAATCACCCCTCATTGCACATACCCACACATGTAATGAGGGATAATCTACTACTGTAGCAGGTGGGCTGCCAGTCTTAGAATAAAACATATATAGGCCTTTAGTGTGAGAAATTAGCAGGGGTGACTTGCACAGCCCCCAGTGGATTAGAGACGAGGTCATGTACAAAGTATTGCAGGTGTACGATCAGTCACGATCACCTTCACTCAAGGATTAATCAGGAATAACCAGTTCAATTGGAATTCCCTACTATATTGCTCTCATTAATAAGGAGAGTGCCGAATACGCTTCATCCATCATTCTTACCTCGAATTGTAACTGGATCTTATTCTCCTCGTCGCCAGTTTATCGAAGACTCAAACTACTGCTCATCTAATTTAGATTTTTGGAGAAGGAGAAGAAAGATTGAGCAAGAAGCGCTCAATAAACCTCGGCCAAGTGCCTACTCCGTCACCGAGCGAGCCAGTACCAACTAGAACAAAGGTCAGTTCCTCTGAGAATCCATCAAAATGGCCCTAGATATCTCTGTAGCTGACAGGAGCCTCTTATTTCCCTCTGCCTGAGCTCATGCTGACCACTGACTAATGAAGATTGATTCAGGATGTTTTTGGGGCATATACAATTTTCCGAGAGCTACTAAATCCTGCCAGCGCTGTTACAGAGACAAAGGGACAGAGAGATGCACACGGTGAAAGGGAAGCCAGTGCAGAAAGAGAGAGCTGTGGGATGGTTGTTGTTGTCCTTCCTTCCTCCTGCTGACAGTGTTTTCCTTGGGATATCATGGAGTTATGTGTGTCAGAGGCCAGGGCCGTGTGATGTAAGACTCTGATGGTTGTTGCTGCAGGGTTTGAAAGGAAAGTAGATTTCTAAAGAAACAGCCTGAAAGGGAATATTGACAAGGTTTGGCCTGCTGACGTGGAGTCTACTCATGAAATTGTTATAATGAGCATATATCACTCGTCTGTCATTACACTACACGTGTCAGTGCAGACCAATCAGTCTCCCACTCGTTCAGCGTTTTCATGGGAACGACATGTTAACATGGTCACTGTGAAAGGAAGCGCTTCCACTGACAGTGGGGTGTTAAAATTATATTGGGTAAATAACATATGGTGCATTCAACACACAGCTGATTTCCTTCAGGGAGGCTGGACACAGAAAGCTAGTTGTTCCATTTACACAGTATTGTCTTTTAAAAATGCATCTAATTAGAGTTACTTTTAATGAGGCTAACAACAGCATCTGGCACAGAGAGCAAATGGCTTTTATCACTGGGACAAAAGTCAAGGTTGGCTGGCCACCAGCACGATACAACATGGGGGTATTTTTATTATCTGTCCTCTTGAAAAGTGTATAAACAGTTCTCTTCTAATTTTTTACTGCGATTCTCTCTCCAGCGGTCAGTTGAAAACGGATCTCAGATAACCCACAGGTCAGACACACTTCCTCCGAAACTGCATCGCTCTACGTTCCGAGGCACGGAACCGTCTCTCTCCTTCGCATTCTGTCAGTGTTGTATTCAAGCCAGAGGCGACCACCCCCACTCTGTCATTCAACCCCCTGCAGGGCTATGTCGTGATGGGTGGAGACGTGCTCTCTTCCACATCTGGAGCCTGCCACTACTCCTCTGTTCCATCAGGCTGGTGAGCGGCTGTGATGACCACCAGCAGCTATGCGCCTCGTACCCTGTCTCTGCTGCTGCTGTCTCCTGTGGGGGGGCTGGGTGTGCACCTCGTCCAACTGACAGGGATGCTGAGAAAGTTTATGTATGTGTTGACTCAAATAATGTTCGGTTCATTCATGTGCCAGACCAGACAGTGGCGGGCCGCCGTGATGCGACTTGTCTTGTTCTCTGACGTGCCTGTCTGCCCCGTTGCTGCTCTGCCAACGCCTGCATTGACTGAGCATTGTCTGATTATTTACTCGCCTCGGGGTGTTTCAGCATGAGCTGCTGCATAGACTGTAAAACCCTCCCCTACTCTTCCTATTGCAACCTCCACCAATGTCAATATGTCATATTAATAAGATGCACAGTATGGAATAATCTCAAGTGATTCCTTTTGATTAGGGTTGGTGTCTCACAGTTTGATGCTACATATAGAAGAGGCATTCTACAAGGACCAGTTTCCCAAGATGTCCTTCACCACTTATTCCGGTGATATTTTGCCTCATGTATAAGATAGTACAGGAGAGACAGGGGCGGCAGCAGGGTGGAAACGAGAGACAAGGGGCAAAGAGGAGTGGAAACCTAATAGTGAAGGATGGTTTCGTCACGCAGCCCCTACAGAGAAAGAGGGACAGCCCTCCATCTCACTTATCTCCTGTTTGCTCAATTTCTTCTGTGTGCGACAGTGCACCTGGGGTCTGGCTGCAGCCTCCCGATGCTCCTCAGCGGCAGGCCCCCGAGAGATAATAGCCAATCCCGCTCTGCCCACTCCCAAATCAGACGGGGCCAAAAGACCTTGTGCTTTGTTTAAGATTTCCAATGAACAAACCCGTGTCCGTGCGGCAGCAAGCCATTACGAAACCAGACGGACCTGGAGCAGACTCCTTTTTGTTCAACTAATAGGGCAGTAGAAAAAAACGACGTGATCTCAGATAGAGGTCGTGTCGACTAAAGGGAGCTGTTCGGGCTATGCTATACCAGAAGATGATTACATGTATGGGGAAAAAATCAACTATGATTATCTTGAAGTCGGTTATTCCATGGAGAAATCAGAGCACTACTTAGAGTGGGATTTTCTTTTAAGAGTATAAATTGCTGTGAGCGACACGAGGTGCTTATAACAATGGCAGCAAACCAACGTGTACGTAGTTGCAGAGCTGCCACTAATGCTTTGATGTTGTCTACCATTATCCTCCCACTCCACACTTTGTCTTCTTTGTGTGTGTGTTGAAGGAGTCACATGCAATTATCAAGACTTCTCTTTGCTTCTGTGTCGATCAGTCTCTCCCTTCTCCCAGAAACAACTCCTCTTTGAACTTGGACATTGTGTCTGTCATTATTAAAACACACCAGGCGCCTCTCATGAAAAATAGTCGCTCTTCTCAATCTGGCAAGTGTGAAAAGGCTAAGAAAATACCAGGTAATTGGATACTTAGCATTTATCTACAGAAGAGTCGGGAACACCTGGAATGATTGGCATGTGTGATTCTGAATTCATTTCTCTTCTCCTTCCATCACACTTGACCTGTATTTGCAACAGTGGCTTGTATCTTTTCATTGGCTGGTGTGAAATGCTGATGCTCACTGGGCCTGTTGGCCTTCCTGTGGGATGCCGGGCTGAGACTCTTATGTAGACAGATCTGTATCTGACGCTGTCGGGGAGTGTCTCCTGCTCACTGCAGCAGACACGGGGGCCAGGGAATTTGTCCGGTATTGAATACGGTATCATCCCGAGGGAACGCTCCTTCTGGTCAGAGAGGAGAAGAACCGCAGGTTAATCGTTAGGAAACCCAAACCCTTAAAAACCCAAGCACAAATCGATGAGCGGAGCTGCCTGTAAGGAGCACGGCAACCAAACAGTCTTCGACTTCCCGATTGCAGCACTATCAACATTTCAGGTTGATGTGACGGGGTCGGCGGCACGCTGGGGAAACCACTTGGGCCCCGTCCGTCATGGTTGAGACATACGAGCTGCTGAGGCCCCTTAGAGATATAAACAAAGATATAACCTACACACACTCCTGTTTAGGCAAACTGCACACCGCCACCCAAGCATCCTCTAACACGTATTATAAGTAACAGGGCTATCAGGGCTTGTAAGCTGCAAATCCATTTGATATGAGAAATCTGAACAGAACAACAGGATAATCAGTAACACCCCGGTGCGCGGCTCCTCTTTCACCGCTCTATCGTACTTCCACATTTTCTTTCCCCTGCTCCTTTGTTGTCTACAATAAGCCTCACTCCAAAGTAATTTAATCTTAATATGTAGCATACTAGTGAGGGCTTTTAATGTCTCCTGTTTCTTCACTCTAAAATGCCAGATCATTGCTAACCTACTTAACCCAGCACCTCTGGAAAGGGTGAGAGATTACCGCAGACTTTCATCCACACTTGCCAGGGAGGATTGGGCAGGTCTCTTTTTCTCCTCTTAATAGGCCCCCCCTCTAAGTAATGCTCTTAAATGATAGATTAAACAAGGACACTCTCGGTGGTACAGAGAGTTTTGGGGAGATCCAAGAGATCTGTGAGTGAAATATGAATCAGAGACATGATGAGAGAGAGGGAGAGAGACACGAACAGGAGTAAGGAATGCGCTCTGCTGGAGCCTCATCACAACAAGTGGTTTAACACTCAAACTCTAAATAATGCAAGTTTGGACCAACAAATGCCTCAAGGCTCACCACATGCTGATCATCTTGCTAATCCATTGCCACTTATAGGATGAACCCACAGGCCACACTGGTTATAATGGGAGAGAGTTTAAGCTTTTATGATGCAGTGGATGTGGTTCTTGAGAAGGGAAGCCTCGGTTTTTTCAAGTCGTCGCTACAGAGCTGCCATTAAGAAGGAGGTGGCGAGTGAGACACCGTCAAACCAGGCATCGTAAAGAAACAGATGGTTGTGGGTTGCCTGTTTACACTACTAGTCATAACTGCGGGGACGTTAATCACACCCACACTGGCATATTGACAATGGCTCACATTAGCGTGACTCAGATGGGAGAATTGGGCAATGTCAAGAGAAAGTCAAGATGCTTTTTAGCGTGAATGAAATGTCTGGCCCGGTTGTAAAATGCAGCAACGTATCATTACATTTTTTTCAACTGTCATCGCTCAAAGTGGAAATGCAGTTGAAGTCCTCTCTCTGAGCGACAGCCTGGAGGTGTAAGTTAACTTTTTCACAATGAACAGAGGCATTTCACATCAATGTGTGCACGCTGAGGCATTTGCTGGTTCATTTACTTGCAGCTGTACATGCTGTGCTCTGTCGTGTGTGAGTGTGGCGTGAGTGCGCGCCACTGCACAGATGCATATTCATGCTACATGCCATTCAGTTTTGCATACCCATGCATTCATCCGGTTACAAACCTTCCCCCCCCCCGACCTCTTTAAGCTTGTTCTCGTTCAGTCTGCAACACCCTGTCTGTCTGTCTGGGCCTCCCAGCTCATTTAATGTGCTGGTCTCTTTTGCCTCGCAAGTAGTGTTATCTAAGAGATGAGCAACACACAAATAATGACTCATCTACATATGATTATGTCGGATTATTGTCACATTACAGTCATTGGGTTTGATCGCCGGCCTCCTCGTTATCATCTGTAATCTATGCAAACCCCCGTAACTGTCCAACTGCTTCTACTTCTCGGAGGCATGTGCTCTGACCCCGCGTTACATACAGTTAGATTTAATTGGGGACGTTTGGTAAAAGACCTTGGCCTCTCAAGAGCAGCCTGATGATTACTTGTTGAGATACATATCTTTTTTTGAGGCCCTGCTACTGCGCCTGAATGTCACAATTTATTAGTCAGGCCGGAAGTCACACTGACAAATCCTCCCACTCGAGAACTCACAGATAACCCTTGATTATCCGGAGAGGAATTTCCTGATTTCATTATGCTAAACCCCTGTCCACTCAAATATGGATATTTTGCAAAACAAACTTTTCCCTTATTTCCCTCTTGTCCACAAGCAAACAGTTAACAAACTTCACAAGGACATCCGATGGTGGCTACATACCAGTTGACAGCTGACTAAGCTCAGTTAGCATGCTTACAATGTTCCTCTCTGTTATTTGATGGATAGTAGATGTTGGCACCTACTGACGGCATGCTTGATGTAGGGTTTGTAGTTTTTTGTTGATATCTATTTTGTAAAAATTCAGATCAAGAATTTCTTTAGAACTGATTCCCATTGGAGACAAGGAAGCAGATGCCTAATTAGTGTTTGGAGTGATTGTCCATGTTGAATTACAAGGGTCGAATATCGCTGATGAAAAAAGAAAAAGCCAATAAATAAGACACAAGAATGTTGTTTATATACAATGTTTTCAGAATAATTGATACTGGTCAAATTTTTGGTTGTCTATGTTGCATAAAAGTCGAAACCTTAATGTGATCATAAAAATGAAGCACTCTACATTTGCTGCCTGCTTCTGATCCTCTTCCTATTTAACATCCACACTATGAATTATAAACTTGAACTGCATGCTGGGTCAAAGAGATAACAATGTGTCATACACCTCTACCTCTTCACAACACAGTGTAAACATAACCCTGACTTTCATGTGCTTGTGTAGTCACAGGTTCATTTAAAAATAATTCAGAGGCAAACAATAGTGTTATTAATTCCTACTACTGCTCTAGACTGCTGCGTTTGTGATAGTTCGAAAAAACTGAATCCATTAGACAGCCAGGCCTTGGAAGTGTAATTAGACAGTTACCTGGAAAAACTCCCTCTGATGCCAAAGTTTTCAAAGCCCCCACCTGCTTCAAAGCAAAGGAATTAATTCATTATTTATTATTTACCGACTATGCACCGCAATAAACTAATTCTTTTTTAAAGCACCTAATGCAACTTCTAAGCTTTGCTCCTCGGAGACTAAACAATGGTTTCAGGCCTCCATTCCTGCATCCAATCTCTTCGTAGTCCTTCCATCGTGTTTGGTCTTCACTGCAATATTTAGGCTCAAAAAATACATGTGCTGCCATATCATTTATTTATAAGAATGTGGGGAGGAAGATGAGCTGGATGTAAATAGATGAAGAGTATAGAAGAGACGAGTGAAATGACAAAGAAAATACTATTGACTGAGTCTTGGCGCCATAGTGAGAAATGGCAGCTTTGACTCTGACTCAACTTTGGATGAGGGTGTGGATGGACACAGGGTGATGCTAATAACAAGTGGAATCACAAAACCACTGAATAATGTTATAACTACCAGGACCTGTGAATGGACACATTAGGCATTCACTCCCAGCTCAATTTGATTTTTATTTGCAAACTTCAATAGCATTGATTGCAGGAGATAACAATAGAACATGACATCAACGATTATAACACAAAAACCCTACAAATTAAACATCGGGGAAGCAGTGAGCTAATCAGACTTTGCATTAAGTGAAGTCAAGTTAAGTCTTTCAACTCCATCATCCCTCTCTTAGCACATACCTCTCTGTCTGTTTGAATATTCGGCTAAATTCAGTCATACGGAACAAGCAGCGAGCGAGTGTGGAATAAAGTCACCTACTCAGCTATCACTGATCACTCCACTTTCAGACGATACGCTGGAGATTTTCACACATTACTGCTCCTGTCATTTCGCACTATGATCTAATGATTCACCGCACACATGGAAGCAGCATGAGTGACATAGGGAGTATCAACATGCCTTCGAAATGTACGTCTGGAAGGCAGCATGATTTGACATCCTCGCTATCAGCTCTCACCGCGGAGAAACCGCAGCAGCAGGCGCCGAGGAATAAATCACTCTCTGTAGATGATTCACAGATGATGGATTAAGTATTCAACATCTCAGGGAGAGCGCTGTTATTGTAAATAATGACCCTATCAACCTCCCGCATTATGCACAAAACCTGTTCTTCAAACATTACGGCACGACCGGCGTTGTTATTCAACATCAGTAGCGCTGTCACTTTGCTGGAAATAAAGCTTCCTCTGACAGCCGTGCCCTTATTGCCCAACAATTAATTAGCCGGGATCTTTTGTCTGCCGTCTGATTTAAGCAGCTGTCGAGCAGTGAACGTCTCAGAAGTGCACCCTGGGGCCTGAGCGAATACTTCACCATTACCCCAAGAGGTCTTCAGGGGATGAATTGCCAGGCTCGGAGCAGGGCAAGGTCCAGTGACACACAGAGAGAGTGCAAGCATATGACTCACACAATGTACAGCCCTTTCTTTACTTGACCCTGGGCATCAATCAAAGTCTCATCCCTCTACCACTAGTTGTTACGGAAGTGTACTATAATCGTAGCTCTCAGAAGGTGAGAGCCATGCCAGGTTTTTTCCAGAGCTGCAAATTCTATGCACAAGGGTTGAGGGTTGCCATGGAGACAGATATCTGGACTACGTAAGTTATGATTTATCAAAACACCCCCAAGTATGTAGCCTAGATACTTGAGGCTCTCAGAGGAACAAACTCCTTAGCTGCTCAAAAACCAGTGGTCTGTCAGGAGCAGATTGTTCATCTGTCACAAACTTTACCTTTTTCTACAACCTGGCTACACAATGTGCCGTGTTCTTGGCGTATACATTCTGATAATCTGACTGAGTTATGCTAACGGTGTGAAGTCAGAGCCACTGATAATAATAGGAGCAAAGTCTGTCATGACTTTTGGAGTTTGAGTTGGCTCAGGGGCTGTAACCCGAGTGAACTGAAATCATTACGACCTCTCGGACCTGGCTCTGCAGAAATAAAGCTCTGTGCTCAGAGCCGGGGAAAAGGAGGTCAGGGGCCAAACGGTGGCTGGGGAACGGGTCAGTGATTACAGTAAGAGGCCCCGTCGCTCATCGATCCTTTCGGCTCAGGCTGAGCGACTGGAGCTCTTGTAGACTCTGAGACAAAAATGGAGCTGATGCAAGGAAACAGGAAGAGATGGAGGGGGCCAAGGAGAGGCCAGGGACACTGAGAAGCAGAGGCATGCACTGTGAAGTCTTTGAGAACGAGAGGAGGAAGGGCCGTGTCAGCAAGTGTTGTGCAGAGATGAAATGTGTGAAGTGATCCTGAACCGAGCACCCCAGGAGAAATGCTCTGCCTGTGATCGAGTGGTAAATTTAAATTCATGTTTCTTGCACCAACTCATATTCCTTAAATGTAGCCTCCACCTGCTAAATCTTTAATTACCTTCAAAAATGGCCGTGTTTATCTAGTTTGCAAACATTTCCCACTCAGAATCACTGACTAATGTCGTCCAGTAATCACAGCCAGTCAAGCTCATTGAAAAGCTAATTGCCTATTAGGCTCAACTTGTTGCCTTGGATTTCCCTGCCCTGGTTACGAAACAGGACCAAAAGGCTTGAGAAATATATGAGGCGATGTTTTTTCAGACTTCAGAGAGCTGTCAAGCTGTAATGGAAATGCCAAGTTGTGCTGTGATGGTTTTACACAACCAGAGAAATAGAAAATAGGAGAAATTAGAAAGAGTTCCAGTCACTCAACCACGGCCGGCATGATTTTGTGCATATTGCACCATATGCATTTGTTGTATTTAAATTATTTTGCTTTCTGTTATGTCATTCTAAAAGACAAACAGGTTTATTCCATCTACACACGTGAAAACAAAGAGCATAGTTTAGCTCAGACACACACACACAGGGGACAATCTCATCAAATTGTCCACCCACTCCTCGATCCAGCCCTACTTCTTCTTCTCTGCGCTATTATTTTCCTTTCGGGTCTCCTTCCTCCCAGTCCCCATGCGGCCCTCAGTCGTTTTACCCCCCCCCTGAGTTAAAGAGAGGTGGAAGCTACAGCAGTATAGATGTCTGCAGAGTATACACTGTAATCTGTCTAAAAAGAGAGCACACACACACACACACACACACACACACACACACACACACACACACACACACACACACACACACACACTGCACCTGTTCTTGTTTACATTACAGTCAAGCTGCTTAGCTCTGTCGTGGTGTGAGTCGAAGAGAGGTATCTCTGAGAGTCCCTATCACACTGCCTGAGCAGTAATCACTACCTGATGGTAGTGAAGGGACCCACTGGGGGCTCAGCTCCTGGCCCTTGCATCCCAGCTCCGGAAATGCATTATACCCCTTGTGTACAACCGCAGCCATCATAAAAGTCCAAACTGATGTATTCCGTGCTCCACACACCTTCCTTTCTCATTTTGTACACCCTGAGATACCTCTGCTGTCTGAATCCGTGCCACTTAAGGACAAGAAAGCAATTCCTGAAATTGTAGATTACCATGCCTCCCGTCTGACACAGCCACTGCTAATGTTTCATCCCAGTGCTTACAGAAAGCAGCACGAATTTGAGCCAGAGCCACCCCAACTGAATGCTCGCGGGGATGCTAAATATAGAAACTATTTTCCATATTTCTTTTCATCAACACCAGGGCCATTGCCCAGCATATCATTTTCTCATCATGCAAATTGGCAGAAACTTCTACCATTTGCGTTGTTCTATCTATTTGGCAGCGACAGCTTCTCCACTTGATGGAACAACTTCACAAAGCGAACTGGAGGTTTGGTGCAAATTTATACGACTTCAGTGTGACGCATTGTAGTGGAAACGTAAATAAATAAAAGCGCCAGAGGAGACTGAAGAAGGTCTGAAAGTTTGTCTTGATTTATTGATGCATATTTATCACCTTAATGGAGCAATGTGAAGAATAGAAAATAATACAACTTGTGTTTGATATAAATTTAAAATAATGTGTCCTGCAGGGTAAAAACTGTCTTTGTGATGAGACTATGAATAAAAATGCAAAAGATCCAACTTGAAGAATTATCATAAATCACAAAAGTCCACTGACCTTGATTGCTTTTTTTTATAAACATGTCAATAATTAATGTTTTAGCTTCAATAATTAATTAAGTATAAAATAATTTTAGGAAAAGAAGGAAAACTCCAGCCAAACAGAGGCAGAAAAGTGTTTGTATAGTCTGACTGCTATCGGGGGAAATATGAATAAAGAAAGAATATCAATAAATAAGTAGCTGATGAAAATAGTGTGAAATGGAAAATAACACAACAAAGGGGGAGTGTCTGTGGTATTGGCAGGATGTGGCAGAGTGAAAAAAGGGAAGTAGAGGAGTCCTATACTACACCCATGTGCTGTCACCACCACTTTAAACAGGGAATATGTAGTGCAATAGTCGGGCGGATGAGGTCTAACCTGAGGTGAAAACACTGCAGGGTCGTTGCTCACTTACAGCTTTGGGGTTGTGTTCTTAAGGAGACAAGATTTCGTTAGAAGGACTTAAGCATGTCCTCACTTTACTGCAGCAGCACTCTGACAGTGGTTGGTTCAGTCAGTTCAGACCTGGATCATAGGTAGCAGCACAGTAACCATCCCAACATTCAACAATTCCATTTCAGAGTTTCCTGTTTTACAAGATGTTCTGCACCATTTCTCCTTGTAACTCATTGAATATACTTCGAAAGATGTTTCAATATTGGCCAAACAGTAATGCAAGAAGAACATTTATCTTTTCTTAAAGTTAAATTAAGATTGGATATTTCTTTATTGATCCCCATGAAGAAGTGGGTAATACTTCAGCCCAAGTACAGAACAAATATAGGTAAAAAAAGAACGCAGTAAAAATGCAATTGAATAAAATGGATATAGGAACAATTAGGCACAAAACACAGTGATTAAAAAAAATCTGCAATACAAAATAGCAAAGCAGACCGTACATCCAGCAGTGACGTGAGCTAGTGGTGTAAATGGTGTGTCAATGTAATGAAAGCAGTTACAAACACGCAGGTAATAAAGTTGTGCATTCAATATGCAAACAAGCCTCACTCATAGTGGTATTATACATTAAGGGACTTGTGTGCAGCTGATGAATTTAGATGTAAGCAGTGTTTTAATGCTCTCCAGGTACAGCTCATTCTACCAACTTAATAAGCTGTTGGTAGTTAAATCTATATCAATGCATCATAGTTTATCCAATGATGAATGAAGCTCATGAATACATGCAGTGGAGTCAATAGTATTAATATTGCTTCCTTAAACTTAAAGAGTTTAATGTAGTATAGAAGAGTATTATCAACACTATAAGCCATCAATAATAATCAATACCATGAGTGAATGTACATGTTTTGTTTAGCTTCACTCCATCAGAGCTGCTTCACTTGTCTTGTTTAGTTCTTACACCTGAGCTGGAGATTTTTTCTAACAATATCTACTGATGTTTATGATCACTTAAAAAAAATGACATATTGCTGATACCTGCTATTTCTCTGTTGATTAAATGCTAATTGGGGACTTTGAGAGTGTGTCTTTGGTTTGACTTGTGCACCCATCTGTTCGGAATGAGCTGTTTGTCTGGCCTGAGGTGGTGCTGGTTACAGATTCATTTATGAAACTGTAACAGTGACCTGCAGTAACTGAGACACAGAGTAGACCTGCTCCACCGATACTGCACAAAAAGCTCTTCACCTGTTTGTTCAAAGTTCAAGAAGCTCCACTCTGTACAAAAGAAACCTGAACTGGAGAAACAGTTGTTGCTGTTGCATTGATAAGACCTGGCAGCCGCTGCCACAGATCACCTTTTTGTTTAAGGTTTATTAATATTGAAAGTATCCTGTGTCCAAATCAAAGCAAATTGGACACTGCACTTCCTTGTGCCATTAATAATACACAAGCTTGTGTGAAGTGTGAACCTGATAAGAACGGTTCCAGAGTTATGTGAGACACATACAGACAGAGAGAGATTTCTAGGATAACTTGATACTATATATGATTGGCTTTACTACCAGGACGCAAAACAAATAATCAATGAATATGTAACAAATGTGTTATAGTTGAAGTACACATTGTACAAATTGGGAAAAAAGTGCACGATTATATTCTGAAAAGTGCACGATTATAATCCTCAACTGTAAGTGTAGCATAGATCAGGGAAGTCACTTTTAACTGGGGATGTCACTCGAACCGATATGTTGTTGAACAAGTTGATGCCATAATTCTAAAAACGTTATAGTAGTCTTTAACTTTTACTTTTTTATAACGTTTGTTTGGTTCGCTCTGGAGTTTAAGAGACACATATTTTAACGGAGTCGAGCTGACACACACACACACAACGCTGTGTTTTGACTTCGTTGTTGCAGTAGAAGCGATGCCACTTTCATCCAGGAACATGGATGTGAGCTCAGCGAGTTATTGTTTGGTTCTGCATGTGGGTGTTTGGAGAAAAGCGGAGGAGAAGGATCACTTGTTCACCGGCGCCGCTGCAAAACAAAAATCCTAGCCGAAACACTGATTAAGTTAGCATTATAAATATCTGTTTAAATTTTTGGACACTTCTAATGTAGTAACTTACTGCTTGTAGCCTCGCACTCAGGTATATAGGTGTGTGTGTGTGTGTGTGTTACATTGTGGGCCTAATCTACTATTATCCCAAATAAAGAGTGCTAAATTGCATGTGCATTTAAAAGTTTGGATTGTGGGCGTTTTGCAAAATTTTACTGCACAAATGATAACAGGTGCAAACATGGTAGAGGCAGAAGTATTTAAACCAGTGTTTTACGTGCGTTACTGGTTTCCACCATGGAGCATTACTTTAAGCAGAGTGACGGCAAGCAACTGGGAAATTTAATGGTTGAGCTACGGCAAAGAAATATAAGTATAACTCAGAGAAACGCCATATGGGACAGTGTCTGCGAGAAAGTAAATGCTGTGTTAAAATATATTTATTAAAATGTGTGTTGAAGTAAACAGGATTTATCCTTTAGTTTTTTACCATGGTATCGAATTGGGCATCGAGAAATGGTCGGGCATAAAAGCCCGACCAAGAGCAGAACTTTATTCTGACTCACGTCTCGGACAGTCATGCAATTCCCCACTGAAGAAAACACTTTTTTTTCCTACAAAAGCCAGAGTCTCAATAAATGTCCTCTTTCAGTGGCAGAAAGCATTGAAAAGAAGTTGTGTTTGTGTGTGTGCTCAACTGGGAGAAAAAATGTCTCCGGGCATTTTTTGTGAGATGAATGATAAAATGATGCCCACAGGAAAGATATAGTTGCATAGTGAACAGAAATTACACTTGAATCGAAGCAAAGTTGTATTTCCCTCCCTGTGCAGGATGCAGGTTGCTTGTCTGACATTTACTCCACAGTGATGTGTGCGCATGCACTTATAGTTATCTGGCCAATCTTGGCTCAGCATCTTGACATTGTGAGGACATTGTGATGTTTTAAGGACAATTTAGCTGGTCCTCACAAATGTAAAGGACTGTCTGAGGGTAAAAACTAAGGCTATGTGCTAAGGAATGCGCTATGCCATTGAGTGTCTTCACAACAATAGAGAGACAAGTATGTGTGTGTGTGTGTCTTTAAATGTGTTTCCACTCCTGCACGGCTCTCCTGATCTCCTGCTGCAAAAATAGACTGCTGAGTACATGACCATGAAGTGGAGCAACAGTTCCCTCTCTGTATCTTCACTTTTAATTACATGTGATCACTCATCGAAGCATCTATTCACAACACTGCAGCTTGACAAAGACAAGAACATAGCTGATGCTCTTATTGCAGGGAGAGAGGGAGGAGGAGGAGGAGTGTTTGTGTGTATGTGGCATGTCAAGTCAAATTGTTTTTTACATTTCATCTTGTTGGCTCCTTATCTATTCAACTGTTTATCTGCATCTCTGCTGGGGTATGTGCATGCTCTGTGTACGTCTGTGCACAGCGACTGCCAAAGTACGGAGGCAGGCAGCTTGCTGTGTCAGGGGCTGTGGGGGGAATGTTCAAACCTCAGTCAGCGGGGGATTGTGTGTGAAATACAGATGTTAGAAATGGCTCCACTATTTGCTTATTGTTTTCGCCGCTCTTGGGCTAAGAGAAGAACAGTCCTGGGTTTTGACTTGACAAGGAAGAAACAGAATGATAAATTGTCCCAGCAGCTTTCACCCAGCCCGCCGCCCCCGAGCTAGCTGTCGCCCCGCCGCCCCACCCTGCAGTAGATAGCGCACAAAACCCAACTGATTACAAAGTAATACACAGACAGCTACACAATGAGCAGAGGAGATAGGAGAGAGTCTCCACCCTGTTGTCTCCCAAGCTGCCACACAAAAAAAGCAGGGCATGAATTAATAAGGTAAAAAGAGGGTTACAGCAGTTTCTTCTAATAAGTGGTTTCAAGGAGCTGTATTGTAAAAAGGCATACTGACAGTTTGAGAAACAGCAATGTTTGCACAGTATGAAGTGTCATGATGGAATTACGACGAGGGCGTTGTCTAAAATCTGCACATATTCTGAGATTTCTGCTCTTTGTGATAATGATTTTCACGGCATTCCTTTTTCCACTGCTGGTTTTAAAAACAGCATAATTAGCTGGAAGAACAAAGTAGTCAACTCTCTGATCTCTCCTGCTGCGCACTGACAATGGGCAGCTCAGTTACAACACTAATTAAGTCCAGCACATGAGTTGTAATGTTACTCAATGAAATAAAGGTTTCTTCTTCAAACCCACACTAGGTTTTCAGACCCATCTTTAGCTCGAGGCCCTCACTGTTTGAGCTGTTGTTGTAGCTTCTGTGCACGCTGACACTGCATAAAAAGAGGGGTTAACAAAACAAGACAAAGATGTTTGTCTGTAAAAAAAAAGAATATCATCGAACAGGGAGCCTCCTGGGTAATTATAGACCCGGCACATAACGAGAGCAGAGTTAGGAGTTTGTCTGAAGGGGGAGAATTCTATGCACTAATTAATCTGTAGAGACCATTGGCATGGCTGTGGACAATGTTGCTAAAGAGTCTGTGCATTTGCAGTCAAACTTATGAACATATGGCGATTATTAAATAGTGTGCTGCTGCTGGGGGGTGGGGGTGGGGGGGTGGGGTTTACACGGCATAATATAATCATCAGCGGTGTGTTGGTGCATCACGACATGGAATCGGGCTATACCTTCATCACCTTGATAAATATTTGGCCCAATTCTAAATAAATATACCATTTAATTTTCTTCAAATGCTCAGTTGTGGTTTCAATACTTGCAAACTATAAAGTAAAACAGAATCACCATATCAGCCTATAAGCTGCTGTCTTCATGCAAGGTGAGTTGTCAAAAGCGAGCCCCCAAACTGATCAATTAAAGCCTGGTGAGGTCGCGCTAAAAATAGTGTTTGAACCAGACGGGGACACTTCGAGGGCCACAAGAGGAACGTCTTGTTCCCCAAAACAGGGCACCTCTTTTTGGTTCGGTTTTAAATCATCCCACATGGAGCAAACTGCAGTGTCCTGCAATACAGTACGTCCAAGCCCAAGGAAAAGTAACCAAGCCTTTTTTTTATCCGAATGAGACTCAAGCCCATTGCAGTTAATAAAAGCTGCTCTGAGTTTGTGTTACTCACTGACACGCATGGTTAGTGCTTGTCTTCACTTATACAGTTGTGCAGTGTAAAAAATGAAATAGTAGATAGAACGAGACATTACCCAACTTGTCACAACCAGTCAGGTATCCACTCTCTGTTACGAGGTGTTTATTTCTGCGTCATGTGAGAAAAAGGTGGAAACACAAAAAAAAAGTGTACGTGAATATCAGGTGACAACCCTCAACTGGGCCAAAACCAGCGGAGGGACAATCTGTTCCCCGAAACCACACCAGTGTCCCTCCTTTCATTGTTGACTGCCGCCGCTCCATATACAAGAGTAAGAGATGCAATGATATCACTTTAAAGAAAAGACTTCTCCTCCTTTTAGAATAATGTGATATAATACTCACCATCCAAAAAGTGAAAGATATAGTGTTATTCATTTAAGGTCAAATCGCCTGACCCTATGTGCCAATCTTGATTAGAGGCAGGACTGAGCCCTATAAGCTTAGAGACCCGTATCACTATGACTACACACTATACCCACTGTCCTCCCACACACATTCACACAAATACACAAATGTCAAACCACCCTCCACCTCCGAAAAGGAAATGTAAAAGATCTAAATGTCTCCACCATGAGCTGCAGGAGCACTCCGGCTGATGTGTAACATTAATTTCTCATGATGTCAGTCAGCCTTCATCAGCGTTAAACTTTAGCGCGCCCACAAGATACTGGTCTGGGACAGACGTGGGAAGAGACCGGAGGGCTCTGGGAGAGGATGACTGTCCCCTTTCACTCCAAGGTACAAGGCGTAACCCCCTCCCACACACACACACACGCACACACAAAAGGACACACACACACACACACAGAGCCGACACTGAACTGCACATCGAAAATGTGAAATGTTGAGAGTTATAAATTTTTATATCCTCTGCCTGGATGCCTTCCCGTGGCTGCACGATCATGTTTCCCAGAATGCCTTCACCGGTTTTCCAATTACAGTGGCGAACAAAACAGAAGATGGGAACACAAGTTGAAAATGGGAACACACAGTGCCTACGTGTGTGTGGGTGACCGCGTTGGTGTAGCTGTGTGTCTGGGCTGCGTGGTTGGAGCTATATCAGACTTTCTTTTACTGGGATCTAGATGAAGTATTAAGATACATTATTATATAAGAATGTGATGTAAAATCCTATCAGTGATATCAACATACAGTGTTGTGTGGAAGGATTTATAATCACTGTTGTATAAACACACATTTTCTCTGTGTATGAGGTTTTAAGTTAATTAGAAATCTGTTATGACACTATGGCTTTTTTTACATATAATTTACCCAGTGGGAAAGATTAGGAGAAAGAGGTATTTGAATATTTAACAGACATTCAGTGTGTGATGGAGCATATGAGCTGACGAGCATCATGCAGCTGCTCTTTTCATTCTCTCCAAGGTTTTTCTTTTTTGCTCCTTACACCGATTGGGGCACCTCAACAGATTTTGAACTGACTTCAGCATATAGCTAATAGCTAAAAGCCGCCTTAGGCATTAAGTAAAAACAATCTTTAACCAATCACAATGCAGTAGATAGGAGTTAAGCGTGTCCTCCTCACAGAGACACTGAAGGAAGACCTTTGTAGGAAGAGCTGCGTTTCCATCCGTCATGCATCACCTTTCCATGATAGCTTATCCCCTCCACAGCCAGCTAGTTCTACATTATGTATCATGAGCCAAGTGTTCTTATGCAGACGCAGTTCAGGGACAGCCAGTGCCTCGCTTACTGAAAGGAGGGTTTTTTTTGTCTGTCTCGCTTATTTGCCTTTTTGCATTTCTCTGAAGAGGGAGATGCTTTTAATCTGCTGGTGCTGCACAGAGAAAGACCACATTTCCAGTGTATCAGCAGTTCAACTAATCCAATTGGCCGTGGCTAGACAGGAGCAGGAGCACGTCTCTGTGATATCTCGCAGAACTTTGGGCTCTGAACTTTTTTTAGATTTGGGGTTTTGTGAGAGAGTCTTCTTACATCTAGTGATCGCATTGGTTAATTAAGGAACTGGAGGAATACTTGAAATGTTTCCAAAATGCCCTTTCGCCCTTAAAACTAGAGGAAGGAAAGAAAAAGTCAAACAGTTATTCTATGTTTCAGATGAGGATTTTGTAAAACTCTCAGTTCACAGTTGAAGTCAATGAACCTTACGTAGCATAGGAAAAAAAAGCATTTGTTTTAGTCTTCTGTTGGAAGTCTTTGCTATGAAGAATTTCACCTCACGCTGCTTCGTGATCGCTGTAAAAATGTGGTTCACCACATTTAAATATTCAGTGAACGTGCACTCCCCCATAGGGATCTACGTGGACTATCAATATGATGGATTAGTCTTTGCCGACTGGAGAAAAGAAATAATTACTCACAGCAATAATTACACCAGCCCCATGCTGAATTGCTCAACACTCAGCCGGTAGATAAGATGTCATTGTCAAAGTATCCAAAGTGAATAACACACACCTTGAAGGACAAGCCAAGAACTCTACAGGTCATCTGTTGTTTCACATTCTTTTAATCCTTAAATACAGAAAGTGACTGGGCGGCTGTGGCTGAGGGGGTAGAGCGGTCGTCCACTGACCATCCTTATCTTAACCAAGTTAATGTGTTTCAACCCAACCAAATAAAGGTTATATTTTCATCTGCAGTTGTTTGTTTGTCTCCACAAATCTTGTTTTCACTTTCTTTAACATTGCAAGATTTGTTTTGATATGTTCAGAGATTTCTCACAGAATAATACAAGGGTCTTGTTGAAGTTATTATATTTAGAGGACTGATTTCTAATTAGTGTTTGCAATATGGTGCAGCTTGATTTAATAAGAGGACTGTTTGGCCTTGATGGAAGTAAATTCTTATTGAATGCCACTCTAGTTATAACATATGTCTGTGTAGGTTGCAGGACTCATTGTACAGTTATATTGATCAGGTAAACCCAACAGTTTTGAGTCCAAACCAAAGCATCTGGTTCTATCTCCATTTGGAAATGGAAGCAAAGCAAAGGTCTCAATGTAAAAAGGGATCTCCTCCTCATCACTCTGTGGAGCCGATGGTTCCCCCGGCTGGACAGGTCCAAATACTACGAGCACAAATCGTCCGTCCTGTAATTAGAGTTAGATCTTGTACAGAAACCTCTAAATTGGTCAAAGTTGTCAGACGGCATTTATCACTGTTGGATAATTGACTGCGAAATGTGAGCGATTTCCAAATGCACTGCCACGTTCCCACTAACCCAGACAGTACATTCCTCTGGTGAGCCGTTAGACTGCGGTGCTTATTAATAGTCACCGAACTTGTATCGTAGTGCAGTACACACACACAACAACCCACACATTTTGTTGTTGATGTGTTCATTAATCCTGTGAAGTCAATTAAGCCCTAAACAGGAGAGAAGCAGATTTGATTAGGACTTCTCATCAGGGGGTTATGGTGCTCTGGACCTCTGTGCAGCGAGCTTCACATATGCACATATGCATGTTCATCATATGCTGGAGATAAGCCTGTAGCCACAGCAGAGAGACTAGCTTCGCCACAGTAATTAATTTATCCTTGAGTGACTGAAGAGCTGTGGGGCAGAAGCTCGCCGGTTGTTGATGAACAGATAGGAGTTGATGTATGGAGAGGTCCGGGGCATGTGCACTTCTCTATCTGCTGCTTTCATCTTGGCTGACATGCAAAGTGCGTGTTTGTACACTGAACTCGTCGCCTCTAGCTATGCTTTTATTTATACTCTGGAGGTCCTCGGAGTCCTCCCTAAACTTATTTCAGAGGAGATCCATCAAGCCGGTGCAGGAAAAACAACAGCGGAGCAGAGGTCAATTGAGAGCGGCGTGCACATCAGAGGAAACAATGGTTGTTGAATTATTGAGTCTTTCCTGTGCCATCAGCCATTTGTCCCAGGCTTAATGGGTTTCTTCTCTAAAAGGTAGCGTGTTTGTAAGAGATGGGAAGGAATTTACCATGTTTCTTTTTCCTGAGGTTTAAAAAATAAAACGCAAAATGAAACTGGGCTTTCCTCCTCAACACAGATGCCTCTTGACTCAGTTTGTTATAAAAGAGGTGAATTCTAAATGAACTCTTTCACTTTCACTTCTCTTTGGGTTATGGCTTTGCTCCCAACTAATAGATACATTTTGACTGCATTATTTATTCAGAGCAACGCTGCCTGAACTGCGCTGAAACACTGAGTTACACCCCGAAGGTGTGTGGGATATGGATGTAAAGGGTGTTTCACACACTCTCTCACACGCACACACACACACACACAGAGATAAGTATTAAAAAATAGGCATTGACTGACCAGCTGTCTGACCGGTTCTGTCTGTGGTCAATGAGGAATCTGTCTGCCAGCTCATTCGATTAATCCACACCTCCCCAGGCTGCTTAGGTTTAACTCTCATCACACTGTTTCCAGTCGATATGAACTCTGCGCACTCTGAACACACACATCAGAAACGTGTCCAGTGACACAGGCAGACATTTGGTATATGAACATGCACATGCACACCAACACGTGCATGCACAGGCTTCACACCTTCCAAGAGCATTTGCGCTCCTGTGGCTTGTTATTGGGTGGGCCGTCATCCAGCCATGAGTTCAGGAATCTGGTATGTCAGCTGGCAGTCAGCACTCGGCAGGTGTCTCCTCAGCACACAAGCGAAGTTAAGGGCCAATAAACAACCACAGCAGGAGAAACCCAGGGCCAAATCGATAGTGAGGCCGTGTATTCTCCCCGCCCGGGCTGCGAGATTTTCATAATCACATTAAAACTTGTCCGTTACTATGCTAATGGCAGAACATTCACATGCACCTCCGCCTGGGCGACATGGAAGTGACACGCCGTGGGCTGTAAATGTCTTCTCTGGGAACAGCGGCATCACTCGATTCGCTCGCCCAGAACTACAGCTGTTGTTTCCCGGTATCTGTTGGGGCGTGATTGCTGTCAGGTCATTCAAATCAACACAATGCAACAAAAAAAGAGCAGCACTTTTCCCCCCCTGCGCCTCCTCTCCCCCAGTATATTAGCTGTTCATCTAATCCACTGAACCAGTAACATTTTATCTGGTAGCATGCAATGTTCTCAAATGGAAAGTGTTTACGTCTTATCGGTTGAATGCCATCTCGCTAAATCTTCAATTCCTCCACGACTGGAAATGAGTGGAATAGATGTATCCAAATATGGTGGAGAGTCAGTTGGCTGGATGAAGTCTGAGTGAGCCTTGAGTGACTCACAGTCAACTCAAATGCACCGAGGCATGTGGTTACTAGAGGTGGGGAAATACATCAGTT
This sequence comes from Pseudopleuronectes americanus, assembly GCA_038501795.1. Classification (NCBI taxonomy): domain Eukaryota; kingdom Metazoa; phylum Chordata; class Actinopteri; order Pleuronectiformes; family Pleuronectidae; genus Pseudopleuronectes; species Pseudopleuronectes americanus. The sequence goes on along the minus strand of CM076717.1, from coordinate 8,360,245 downwards.
TTTTTTAAACATCTCAATGTAGACAGGGACGATCCTGCATCGATGCAGAGGCAGAACCTAATCCATTCCTGTTTTCTGCTTTGTTAATTTTATTAGCGATGTCCCGCCACTGGATAATTATAACCATCTCTGCTTCAGGATCAGGACAGACGCACATTAAAGGTCTGATAGTCTTCTACCGTGTCAGAGTGTCCATCTGAGCGTCCTCCCTCCACTCTTTTGCCCACTTAGCACTTCAACAATGAGCACAGACACTAACCAGAAGTTGTTAGGACCTAAACAGTTCCTATATGTACTTTGTGATCGCTGATTCGCTTCAGAGTCTATGAGGCATGTACTTAAACACGTGTGCACTCTGCTACACACAACACACACACACACAGTCAGGACATCAGGGTTAAAGTGACCGGAACGATACAGATTCATGATCCGACACCGTCGATTAATAACTAAATGCATGTGCTTATCAGTTTTTGTGGGTCCCTGAGACAGGCAGACACACGCACTCTTTTTTTTTCACTTCATTGTTGCAGAAGAAGCGACGATCCACTTATCCAGGATTTTTACAAAGATCAGCTCTAAGTGTGAGTGATTAGAAAGGAGCAGAGGTGTAGAATCTCTCGTTGCAGAGTAATGCGCCTGCGCCTGCTAAGTGGCAGGCACCCTGATACAGTAAAGTCGAAAGATGCTCTAAACTGAATGAATTTATTTAGTAAATTACAGCACAAGTGTAATAACAGCAACAGTCTAAAATACTTTTTAAAACACAAATCACGAGGCAAGTGATAATCATGAGATATTTAATGTATAGAAACTGATTATTTGATGCATCAATAATGGTTGTATCCTCTAATCATAGTCTGAATAGGAATCAAGAGTTCCCACCCCTAGCAGAAACGATGCTGATAACATTGAGAATACATTTTTTTTGTAGCTCCCTGCATGTTCACTTTGAGTGTGGTTAGACTCGGAGTGGAATGAACCTGGCACCCACACCATGACAAGATATCAAATCAATCTTATAATAACAACAGGTTTAAATAAGGCATTGGGGCTGTTATACAATCTCTCTTAGTCTTCCAGCAATATGAGAGGCCAACTCAGGTTTTACAGCACAGTGTTGTTGGAAGAATAAAATGGGAAATGATGTGCAAACTTTGCATTCAGTTTGTAGGGCTACTGATTGATTTCTACTCCAATGTCAGTGGTTTATTTTTAGGCAACCTACAATAATATTTTTTTCCTTGCATGGTTTAATTTAATCTTCTCTTTACCTAATAGCCCGGGTATAACAGCACATTTGTAGAAACCTTTTGCCTGAGGTTGTTTTATAAAAAAAATTTTTATAGCCATTATTAAAGTTTTCTCCATCCTCCTACATCCTTTTTATTTTATTTTACCATAGCTAGAAATGTGCTTTCCTTTGACAGTTTATTTATTCTCTCTCAAGAGGGACATGCACTCAGATATTAGAACAGAATCCATGTGACTCATCCACCCTCACACTTCAAAGATGCAAACTGTCAGCAGCAATCAGCAGGCCAGGAGATATTAACCAAGTATAGATGGCTCCCCTATAGATTCCAGTAAAAGCTGCACCGGGGTTCAAGGTCCTTATTTCCACTGATTGGTGTTTCCTCGACCTAACAGCTTGAGCAGTCAGAAGTCAGCCCTCGTCCAGACCACTGTAACATTAAGAGAGTCTAACACCGTCATTCTGAGTGTAAATGCTGAATATGAATAATACAGCGGAGTGTGTTGTAAGATCATAAACATATACATAATACATGGCTATAGTAATAGTGTCGGATGCCTTCCCTCACCATGACTGATTTTCATGTGTCATTATTAACATTATTCTGCAGCAGCCTATTTAAAATGACGTTGAATAAATCTATAACTATATAATATTATGCACCTCATTAAAATAAATCAAGCAACCCCTCAAATGCAAACATATAAAACATATTTATCCATTATGACCAAATTAGATTAACATCAATAACATGATTACCTACATGGCAAATCCATCAGCTGCATCTGGAAATACATTTGTGTAAATAAGTCATTGTACAGCCAATCAGTACCAGCATTTACTAAAAGCTAATCTCTGTTAGCTTGGTTTATACTGTGGATCAACTTAATGATTATCATGAGTAAGTTCTGCTCATTTGCCTTTAATGGTAGGACTTTACAAGCGCGAAATGGGGAGAGAGAATGGGGCAATGGGGAAGAATGGGGGTTGGGTTCTCATACGAATCCATGGTGGCTGCAGGAGGACTGAAAATTCATAGGACTGTAATACTCTACCAGCAAACTATTTTCACACTCTACTTTTGTTCTGTTGGGTTAGGGTTAGGATTAACCTTCATCGAGACCTGTTTGCTCAACCGTCTGTTTTGTAATTCAGGAGAATATGAAAATGAGAAATGAAATACTTCTGTACAGTACACTGGAGGACGAGCATGAAACCAGTGTATGCACTGAACGGAGAAATAATGCAGGATTGGGAAATAATTCTCCATCAAATCAATTCAGTGTCATCAGGTCACTCAGAGGCCTGTTGGTCATTATTTTATTCAGGATCCAGGGGAATTTGACTAAAAGATATATACCGGTAAATGACTACAGTAATCTCAACAACTCTAGGAGTGACCATTATAAAACAGCAATGATTTTCGGTAAGTGAATGTATTATTTCAATTTTTTAAGCAATAAATTATTTGATTTTCTTTTGGAAATCATTGTTTTTTGAATTCTTCTTTTTTTGTATTAACAAATTCACACTGGAGCATATAGGTGTATTCATATAGCTAAATATTATTAAATTAATGAGTACAATAAATAATTAGCATTAATGTTGATGATGATCATTTCCTAATATCAGCTCCTAAATTGTTATAACAAAATGTCAGACACTTTGAACCAGTAAATATTTATCACTCATTTATCATTTTAGAGTTTTAGACTCCTCCATTTAAGATTAGAACTGCTGGTTGAAACAGAAAACTGTGTGCACGACATCACCAAAAGCAAAAATGCTTTGCGGAATTTATATTTTATACTTTATATACAGTATTTATGGGTGAGAAAATGCTTTGTGGATAGGAGCTTTTAAAGATGGCTCTTCCCTCGAACAAAAAAAAAGAAGTGAGGAACATCCCGTGTGTGGGATCTGTGTTACACCTCATTTCACTGAGAAATCGTGTTTCTTTCTCAACATAGCTCAGCAACCATTAGAGAGCGTTTGCCCCTGCTTGCTGGTTGCTTCGGTACGGCAGCATTACAGTCAAATGGCTAACTGCCATTATCACGACTTGGGATCCACCAGAGCCCAAACAATTACAAGGGCCCATGTTCTTGTGAATATGTGTCACATTAAATTTGCTCTGACAGGAAGGGAAGGAGGGAAGTGAGGACAGAAAGGCTGTAGGATTAATGTTGGGCTCGGGAGCCCATTTCTTCAAGGCATTAGCTGCCTGGTGGAGCGCTGAGGGCCTGACAGGGAACTATGACACAGTACGTTGAGCCACAGCCGAACACACACACACGTTTTCTTGGACCTCAAGTCTGAATGAAGTGCAAAACGCCACACAGATCAAACTCCTAATACTTGTACCTCAGACAGAACAGGTAGCTGTACCCGGAGGACACTTGTGTCTAGACGCACGACACAGCTTTCTGTGGCATTAGCAAGTAGGACACCTTTTAAAAGTTGAATTTCAAATCCAAAGCAAACTGAGCATGGGAGAGGGGAGAGGACACATTGTCAACACAACACTGAGCCGCGAAGCACAGAGGAAAAATAGAGGTTGATGAATGATGCAGAAATACATATATCTACCCACACACGTCTGCGTTGCATGTAAATAAGTTTGGCCTAAAGGGTTGGTCTATCTTGAAGGCATGGTGCTCTAAAATCAGGCCAGAGGATTTCGGATTGGTGTTTTAACGCTGTGACCTTTGAGTGAGCTGAATGCGTGCAGACAGCAGCGTGGAGCCTGATGAATAGCTTGGGTGTTTTCCCAGCTGGGAGAGCAGATGCTGAGAGGAGAAAAAGAACATGTTTTTCTATCCTCTTGCACTCTCTTCTTTTTCTCCCTGCTTCTAATCTTATATTAGAGACTGGCGGGGCTGCTCAGGAGATGACACACTATTAACTCTCCTGGCGTTAATCTTAATGCCTCATGCTAGAGGACGATACACAATCCATTTTAATGCAATTAGCTCTTGCCAGGAAGGATGAGTTATTCAATGGGAGCATAATTGCATCCTCAAGTTTTTGCGCTGGTTCATTCCAGGGATGTAATTACTTTCATACATGGTTTAACATGTGGTGCCACTGACACGTACAGTGTGTACACACACACTGAGGCACTCAAGCAGACATATACACAGTCATATGGAATTAAGTTGACACGCCATACATCATGCAATTTCACCTGATTATTCAAAGTAGAAACCTAGAATTGGCCGGCATCAGGTTTCATCAAGTGTAATACCCGTACGTGCAGTTCCCCCAGCAGCGGACCCACATGCAGATTGGAGAGAGGAGATTGATTGGCTGGCGTTTGATGCATCACCCTGAGGGAGACAACTGTGTCTTCCTGCAGTCCCGCAGAGCCATAGAGCAACTTTTTATTAAGTATTAGGATGATAAAAGCTTTTTACCCTTTCATATTTCTGAGTAAGATAAAGTACACACTCACACACAAGTATACGCACACACACTGGCAGTTTTCTCTCTCAGCCTGTTTACTCTTTCCTTTCCTTTTCCATCATCACACTTTTTGGCTTCAAACGTCTGCTTTGTCTAAAGTATTCCCGACCGACTTGGCAACGCCATTCTCATTTCATCCTCCCTCCCCACTCAGCGCTTTTCTTTTTTTAATTTTTTGAAGTTTGATAGTTTTAATTTTTTTTCAATATCTCTTTGTGGCAGATGGAAATTTTAAAATGAACGCAAAATTAGTTCAGATTTGAATTTGCTATCCCGGTGTTGATTTTTCTCTCCCTTAAGGATAATAGACTTTGAAAACACGAGGACATTGCAAGATGATGACATCTGGTTGAAAGCTTTTGCAAGGATACAAAGCCCAGAAAACTTGTTTCTCAAAGTTTAGAAATTCTCTTGTGGCCAGAAGCTAAGCTCCTGTTCCCTCCCACCTCGTTCTGTGGTGTATTACACAGAAGGAAAAGATGGAGGGCTTATAGCATTGTCCCTGTGAGGCCAGTGCTTAACCAGTGATGTCTGTGTAAATAGCAGTTCTGTGTAATAGGGAGAGAGTGGAGACATAAGCCCAATGAGATGCTGCAAGGGAGAGTGTGCCTCCGCTCCAAGTCTATAAATAATGGAGATGAAAGGGAAATGATGTGGAGTGGCCCTGGGCGGCCCACGGGCCCCTGTCAGAGCTAGGGGGAAACAGGACCTATGTCCACCCACAACTCCCGTCCTCAGCCTCCAGTTAAATTTGGCAAGACAGCAATTTTCAGTCATTTACATTGAGGGGGCGGATCAATTGTTATGCAACTGTTTCACTTCTTCCGCTGTGTTTTATTGAGCTAACTGTGGAAAGAGAGCAAAATACTTTGCCGCAGCTTTAGAAGCTTGCAGGGTTTGTTTGGATTCTCTAACGCCACATTTCGCTTTTGGTGTTAACAGTTATGCTTAATGTAATTAAATCTTAATCATACTAGTAAAATAAAAACCACATCTTGAAATGACTCATGCAGCCTTGGAATGGTGTTTTTCTCCCAGGTCTAGACAAAGAAGTTTGCAGTCAAACCTTAATACTCAAACATGGATGTCGGGGGTCAGGCCCTATGTGCTTCTGTGATTAACCGTGCACCCTTCATGGTGGCTCTCTGACATGTCCCCCTGCGATCAGCACCAGCACCAACACGTCCAGATCCAATGACCCTCCCTCTGTGCAGCAATTCGCTGACAAGCTGCATTTTCAGGCAAACTCCACATATTTCTTGCCATCACTGGAGACCCTAGAAGTGCTGTGCGGCTCCCACCAACCCCTGCAGCACAGATGACCTTGACTGCAGAAAACTCTGAAGCTCACTGGAATTCAGACAGATTGTAGACATGCCGTGACAGAACTGCAGGCGGAGGTCACCGATGATGGGAGCGATGCACACCAAAACCCCTTAGCACTGTATGATTGACACCTGCATGCCTTCAACCTTCAGGTTGCTGGACCTTCCATCCCACACACAGACATGACCCTTCTCCAGCCGCATACCAGGTACTCTGTTATGTCTTGGCACTGGAGCATCAGGTTGTATGTTTCGGAGTTCAGACTTCATCCTAACATAAGTAAATCTCGATAATCTCTACAGTGCCTAATTGCCTTGATCCTAGACTTTGTGAGCTGTGAAAGTCAAAATATGGACCTGGTCTTATGGCCACATTTCTCTTTTCACCTCTTCACTTCCCCAGAAACTACCAGGATTATTTAGATACGGTTTACCTCTAAGCTGTCTGAATGTCTTTTGAATTCCATTGTCATGCAGTAAGTGTGTGCTACTAAGTGTGTGGGCGTGAAAGTATCTTTCCCACCTGTTTTTTTTTCGGCCTCTGTTGCATCTCAAGCTGAAAATTGTCATAGAAGACCAGCACAAGGAAACACCCAGCCTGAGCTGGTGTGTCTATTATCATGCTCTCACCACGCTCAGGCATGTCTCGTGATGCCGACTTCCCGCCAACTCATTTATAAATGATCTGAGAATATGATACAGCCCTAGGAAAAAAAAATAGAAAATCGTGTAGCTGTCCAAGTGAATTTCACTGACACGGTGCTTTATATAGAGCAGACTGGACTTAAGAGGGGAGAGAGCGAGAGCGGGAATTCTGTTTGGTGTTGAACTCCACTGTTGTACCTTCAGGCTACAGCTGTGGACACACAGGTCCAACTGTGACATCCATTTCATTGACTTTGTGCTGCAATATTTACCATTCTATTCCAGTACACTGTTAAAAATACACCCTCTCCAGTATTTACCTCCAGCATTTTCTGAAGATGAAGAAAATCGACATTTGGGAACTGACTTTAACAATATCCCCATAAATCTTTCATTCTAACTGTGTTCATTTCCATCAGCACATGTCTCTATAATGATAATGCTGTTAGTCCCAGCTATCTCTGGAGGAACCATCCAGAAGTGGAACACCCTGCTGCCTGTTTTCCCGGAATGTCCCAGGGCGGTATGTTGGGAATGTGACAGTAGCATCTCTTGTAAAACTGCTAACCCATGGCTCCAGCTTTGGCAGCAATATTAATAAACAAGCTGATACACACATTAGCAGATCGACAGTCCCAGAATAGAACAGAATGACACAACGATGAGCATGGAAGTGGAAGAAAAAGCCAAGCTCCAAGTCCCAGATGAAATTAAGAACGCTTGATTCAGATCGTTTTTAATTGTTGTTGCGATGAACTAACATTACTCCACAATTATTTTATTGATTTAAACTTGTCATATCTATGCGTCAGTCGTTGTATTCTCTATTCCCCACCCAAACACTTCAGCACTAAATTATTTCACAAGTCTCACACTTCTGTAATCAAATTGGGTTCCATATGCTCTATTGAGATAATTGTTGGTGATCTCTCGATTTGTCAGTGGCACAAATTGGATCCCAGCATGCTTTCAATTAAGAGCTCAATGATGGGCTCAGATGTCACATCTGTGAAGCTTGTAGACAAGCAGCCTCAAGCATCTGGGTGCCCACCACAAGAGCTATTGGGATGCCTTAGCCCCATAAAAAAAAGTGAAGAGAAAATAAATGAAAGGTTCATATATAAACTGAACCCAATGGCAGAAATAGCAAAGGCAGAAACTAATCATTAAATTAACAATAAATAAATGTGTATTTATAAAAGACAATCTACAAAGAAATATTGCAACAAGGGGCTGAAAAATAACCACCATAACCAGGGAGTTTGGGGAACAAGGGAATCCAGAGTCTGAACAGATCCACATCAGTTTGCAAAGTTTGGCCGAGAACAGGAGGAGCAAGCAGGTGATCCTCAGCAGAACAAGGAGACATGTTTCTCTCTGGAATGATGAAAAGCTCCACCCCTCTCAGCAAATACTATCCTAGAATACTAGAGGCTAGGTATCAGCTGACATAAAAGCAGTTCAAACAATTCCCTCAAATGGGCCCTGCCACTGCGTCTACAGAGTATATGAATCCTGTCAACAGTGAAGAATGCAGTCCGTCAGCGTGAGGGAGAGCCGACTACACATCCCTCAGCTTCAGCATCGGGCAAAGGAGAGCACAGTCACATGTGCCCTCAGCAGCTCCAGCTGTATGAAATGCAACATGTCCACAGAGTTTAGGGCAACAAACTATTCCTGAGCCATTTCTCATTTTCTCGACGAGTAAACAAATGTGCTGCGAACACAAAAACAATTATTTACACTGATGACTAATGAGCCAGAGCATTACAATCACCTCTGGCTAACATGCTGTTTGTTCTTCCTGTGCTGCCAAATCAGCTCTGACCCAATGAGGCACGAACTCTACGAGGCCTCTGAAGGTGCCCTGTGGTTTCTGGATGTTAGTAGGAGTGAGCAGCAGATTCTCTAAGTCCTGTCAGTTGTGAGGTGGAGCCGCCACCAACAAGTCCTCCAACACCCTGTCACAGGTTCTGGCCGTGAGCCTCCCCAGACCTCTGTCAGTAGGTGGTCTCCACTGCTAACCAGGAGCCCCCAGTGAGCCTTGCTCTGCTCCAGTCACGACTATTTGACCTTCATCAAAGTCGCCCAGGTCTTGAAATCTGCCCAATTCTTTTGCATTCAAAACACTGACTATGAGAACTGATCAGTGTCTTATATATCCCAGACATTGACTTAACACAATTGGCTTCATCTGTCAGTAGTCATACTGTTTTGGCTCACTGAAGCAGAGGTTGCAATTAAGGCTTTTCTAAATTTGAAAGCCCATCTATAACCTGCCTGCTCTGAGATCCAATGGAGCTGTCCTCTGCTAATTTTTGACGAGGAAATGTACCCCAGGGCGAATCCAAGCACATTAACCTTGTCCATCCTCACGTAGCATCTGCTGCAGGGCACCGTCCATCAAGGCCGACCTTCCGCCAGAGGTGTGACAGGTCTTCTGTCACACCGTAGCCTCACAACTTGGTTTGGAGGAGGGATTGGTGTGAGCCTCATGGGTGACCTAAGGTGAGCACCTCTCTGCCATGGTTCTGCTAGCTGCCAGCCCACCAGCTGACCAGGCTGGAGCTGACAGCTTCCTGGCTCAGACACAAAGCTGAATTAGACAGTAGAGAGTTGCCAGCTGCCTCTTGCACCATGACCACGAGTCTTACGACGAAAAACTCAGCGTTGTCTGTTTCTCTATAAAATCCCCAACAACATTAACCAGCAGGAGGAGTTCAAGCAGGCTTCCGTTTATAGGCGCCGTGAACAGTTGCTTTAAATACTCAATGTGACTCCAAGGTGGCGCCCCACCGCCCACTGTACTCTACAGGGGGTGTGATCGGTAATGAGCTCCCGTGATTGATCAGAGGCTCTCAAGGGACACATCAGCTGGAGTCCAGTCAGGGATGCTCACCAGTCAGCGTGGGACGAGTATCACAGGGCAGCTGTACTCACACAAGTACTGCTGGGATGTGCTGCACCACGCTGCTCACTGCTTCAGCACCTCCTGAGCAAGAAGACTTAAGGAATCCCCTGTGTTGTGTGGGGTCTTTTTGGAGGGGGGGGGGCTGTTTATTTGTTACTAAATGTGGGCTGTGTTGTGTTCAAAGCACAGTGTACGTGTCTATGTTGTGGTCGTGCATTGTGGTGTTGTTTTTTTATGATTTGGTAATTGCTTGGAGTCACAGATAATAACAGCTGCAGAGATTGTTAGAGGAGGAACACAGTTTCCTTTGTTTTCTTTGTCCTCTCTCTGCTGCCTTCCTTTTGCACCAGTTTACTTTTCCCCCCTGTTGTTTTCACACTTTTATTGTTGTGCGTCTCTCAGGAGTCTGTGTTCATAGGCACAGTAAGATTGCCTCTAAACGGACTGCTGGACTCTCATGGAAGGAGAGAGAGTGGCCATTATTCAGGCCCTGGCCTCCTCCCCAACTTGCCTCGCCACCCATCCCCAGCTGAGTGACAATGAGGCTGGGTAGCAATGGAGGCTCAGGGAGGCGAATATGACAGGGAGCAGGCGGCTGTGAATATGGATGGAGGTGCTGCTGGGGAGGCGTAGGTGGTGTTTGGCGGGAGAGGAGGAGGGAGAGGAGGAGGAGGGCAGCCACAGAGGCCTGAATCCGGGGACCATTGCTCCTCTGTCAGCGAGGTGGCAGAGCAGACAGACTTCTTATGCTGAGCTCCCGCTCAAGAGCCCCTGTTACGCTTAAACACCACAGAACATCCAAAAACGTTCCTGCTCAGCGACTGCTCAGCACAGGACTACACATCGGAGACACAACTCAGCCCAGGGGCTCAGCACAGTGAAGTGTAACTAATACGGGAGATAAATAAATGTGGTCACCACCTATTACAAACTCAAGACACTGTTTAAATTGCTTTCTTTGTTAGAAACCACAGTTTAAATAAAAAATCCTTTCCTACACATTGAATATTTAGATGACATTTTTTTACCTCACAAATTGCTGACCCACTTTGTAGATTGGTAATATACACTGCTTTGGAACAAGTTATTTGAGTGAAAATATCCATGCTTAATGACATGGATTTTAAAGTTTTAACAATATTACAATTCAGGTCTGGCTAAGGTTACAGTGTGTGGATACTTTTATTACAAATCACTTTAATGTGCTGTATATTTCTGGAATCTGATACGCAGCCTATGTGTCTCTTCTTGGAGGGAAAGGCAGTGGTTAGGCTAAGTTCTTCGGGAACTTGTATTTTATACTACAAACTATATATTTATACACTACATATATTGTGTGCCATCCATGACCTTCTTTTTATCTGTATCAAGCTTTTCTTCTTTAAAGTTAATTGAATTTGTTGAGCCCATAAAAAACAAAACAGTGTTTAGCCATTCAAGAGTGGTATTTTAGTGTTGCCTCACAGAGTTAGTGTACCCATTTTATTGGTCATATACTGAGTATACCTTTTAACATTTTATTCCCATTCTGTGCAGAACACACATACATTCTGCATGCGGTCCCAAACATACCTGTGTATTCAGTAGTTAGACAACGTTTTAATGGGAATTCTGGTATTCCTGAAATTAAGGTCCTCTCCTCCCTGCCATCGATCAGCACCTCTGTGTGATGGCAGGAAATCACATTGAATTACTAGCCCTTCGCTAATGTCGTTAGCGGATATTGTTCTGTGGCGGAATGTGGACTTGCCCAATGTGATTATGCCCTATGATGAATTTGCCCTGTTGTTTGGAGACCGTTAACTGACTAGAATGATTGACCTGAACCAAGAGCCTTGTGGGCATTTATTGATGTTCCCTGAGTGTTATTCCTTTAATGACTGCACTCTGATCATCGCCAGCTTTATGGCTTGAGGGAAGCCAAGTTGGACTAAATGGAGTTTTAGAGGTTCACGGTCAGAAAACAGTTCCTGGTTACCGTGCACACATGTGGTTTGGCAGTGATTACTGCAGCAGGAGTGTTTCTCCCCTGGAAGGCTGTTTTTAGTGAATGTTTTTGATGATGGTATGGACTTTCAGATAGGTACATGAGAGCCAAAAGCCTGGAGGGCTCAGTTTTTTGTACATCTGAGGGTGTTAGGTCTCTCCTGGGGTAAGGCTTGGCAGTTTTAGGTAAGACAGAGTGGTCAGAATACACCATAGGTCCTCTACGTTTATTTTCAGCAGCCTCAAGAGGTATCAGAGAGGGGGAGGTCGGAGGGTCGAGACTACCCAGAGTTTCAGAGGTTTGTCAGAGAAAAGGATGTTTTCACTGGAAGATACTTTCTTCTGACCTCTTTCTGCAGTGTATCTTCCAGCATATGACAGTATGTTTGTGTGTCTGTGTATATACCCTTTATTGGAGTGTATTCTATCAATCAGTGGGTTATCTTTGCACTTGAGCAGTCCCAAGAGTCGAACCAGTACCGTTTGACTCTACCTGGCCATTTGGCAGAGAACTGGGAAATGGGGGAGAAACCAAAAGAACCATAACAATAATTCTAAACGGATGATTTGCAAGCATATCACCCATTATGAGTGCAGCTGGGATGCATGGTAAAAATAGCATAGTGTAGATTTCAGTGGCGAATACAATGCAAGGTATCTTCCACATGTCAATTTGGGGTTAAACACCTTTGTTGCATGTTCCCTCCAGTTTTCTGTATTCCACACTTCCTCTTTTTAATCCACAATTAATCTTAACATGTTTAAAATGTACTACACTGTAAATTAAAATCCAGATAACAGCTCTTTTTATTTCAACCTCTTTGTTCTTTAAATATTTAAATCCATGCACACAGATGCACAGCATTATATAGGTTACATAGTGTAATTTCAGCTTTCATATTACTGACAAAAGCAAACAAGTCATGATCTTTCACAGAGGCTGTGTCAAACTCAAATAACACACAGAAAAAGCTAAGAACAGAACCGTCGCCATCAATGTTAAATGGTTGATTGAGTAATTTTCACTCAAGATAAACTGTGGAAATTCTCTCCTTTAATATAATACTTCTGTTACAGTGTATTAATGCGATAGATTCTGCAATAGATAGAACAACCTGCTTCTTTTGTTTGGTGTGTGTGAGTGTGTGTGTGTGTGTTTGTGTGTGTTTGTGTTTGTTTGTTTGTTTGTTTGTTTGTTTGTGTGTGATTTTTAGCCAAAAAAAGAAGGAAATTTAAGAATAAATAGTGAATTTTACTTTTTTTGGGGTTATATTCAGAGACACATTTTAGTGCAATATTTTGGCAATTACAGTTTCTCTTTTGTTTCAAGCAGGCTTATAAAAACAGCAATTATCTCGTCTCTATGATTTTGTACGGATGAGACAGAAGCTTATCATCACACAGAGCATCATAGGAGCAGTCCAGTTCCTTTAATGTGAGGTCATATCCATTTACAAACTATCGTCAGTTTCTGAAATCTCCTGCAGCAAAGACCGTGAAGCTACCACAAGAGTCAACAAAGCTCTTTCCTAATGATCCCCATAACATTTCATTAACCTACTCTACCTCAAGTTGTATTGCATACAGACGATTATTCCAAGGTTACACACACAACATACATGTCCTGCAAATGTAAGTATTTCATTAATTAAGGTTCTCCATTAAGTATTATAGATATGTGTCCGTAAATTCCATTAACAGTTGGTGTGGTGGATGGCAGCCCTTCTGTTTCAAGCTGCTGAGGTCCAAAGAGGTGCCATTCTCACTCTGACACGGCCAAGTTATTTTGTGTGTGAACACTGCCCACTGACCTGCCAGAGTGAGCCTGAATCAAATGGCTGCATGTGAGTCTGTCTATCATGACTATGTGACCTCCCACTGCCCACCACCACGCACACAGACACACACACACACACACACACACACACACACACACACTCACACACACAGACCGACATCCCAGATGGGTAGTTGAGCTGTATCTTGTTTTGCTCTCTCTATGCACTGACCACCCATGCAGTAAAATAAGGCAAATTGTTTCTGTACAGATGGAAAAGGAAGTGACACCACTAGCGTTGCGTGCTTCAGCATTGTTACGTACGTTTTAGCAATTGTGTTTAAATATTTACAAAAAAAGAATATAGGAAAGCAGTGAACAAAAAGCAAGCGAATGACGAGCCATGGTGACAGCCACGGGCCTTTACTAAGAGACTTGCACAACGTCAAAGAAGCAAATAATTATATATCACTTGTTCTCTGTGTTTAAATGTGCATTAGTAAACACTGTCCAACTCCATACAGAGGCCAGTGATGCAAAAATCATTGAATGCAACACTCCCTATATATAATCCTGTATATATTACACACAGGATGAATAGACATTTGTCTAATGCTGTTATTTAATTACAATGTATCATAAATGCTGTCATATCTTACATCTCCCACATTCCATAACATATTATGTAAATGTTAAGAGATACGGGATGTGTGTCTTTGCATTTTGCTCTGTCGGGTTCAGTTGTTGCACATGCAGCAGTGGGATTATGGCTACTCTAACAATGTAGTGGATGGAGAATCCATGAATGTTTAATACTCGTCTGGTAAAGATGATGTAAATGTGATGTAAGCCACTGAAAGCCACTAGTCAGAAAATTTGAACCTGGAGCATTTTCCCCGGCCCCATTTCACCTATTTGGTAGTATCCTCGTCTGAGTCGTCTTCGTGCCTCAGTGGTGTGTACATACAATCAGTGTGTGATTTAATGTGGGCTCGTCTGACTCCTGTCTGGAATGCTCTAGCGCCTTTGGATGAAATCGCACATGCACTGTGGAGATTGGCTCATCCTATATGATGGACCGGGACACGGGCCTTTAGTATTCACTTTGAATGTCTGCTCAACACTGATGTCAGCCTTTCGACTGTTGGGATAAAGCAGAGTAGATCCCCTGCACAGTAGTCCTGAGCCCCGCAATACATTTGCGTACAAGGATCTGAGCCTTAGTGGAGCTGACAATATCACTTCATGACTCACTGTACGCACAGTGGCAATCCTTTGATCCCCATCACTTTGAGTGTGAGATGTGAGGAAGACTCACGCACAAACATACACACACACACACTGACACACACTCATGCACTGGGAGGTATTTGGCCCCCACCACAGGGGACGCTGATGCACTCAATAGAGCCAATTAGAGAAGGAAGCATTTAGTGATTCATCCAACATTTGACACATCCCAGTGGATTTCCACTTCCACTCCTCTCTTTCTTGCCTCCTTTCTTTCCTCCCTTCTCCACCTGTGTTTATTTTCTTTCAATCAGTGTCTGTGAGTACGCCTACGTCTCTTAGTGGCAGATGAGAATGAGACTCCTCCATCCTGTTCAAGTCCATTAAGCAGCTAGTGTGCCACAGTTCACCCCAAATCATAATCTGCTCATGGTGAGAGGAACTTCTCTGCAATGGATGGGACTTGACGTCTAAGAGTCACATTGAGTTTAAATGAGGGAGTGTGTGTGTGTGTGTATGTTTGTGTGTGTGTGTGTGTGTGTTTGTTGCACTCATATCACAGCTGCTTTCCCAACATTACCTGACAACCAATAGAAGCTCTTGAGTATGTATCACTTTCACTATATTGCTGCGGACATGACATTTGCTAGCACATGGATGGATGAGTGCTTTTCCAATCTTTTCCGCTCCCGACTCCGCACATGGAGTGTGTATGGAGGGTTTTCCTCCTCACCCCCTCAGAGGGGTCGGATCACGTATGATGTGGGTGTGACTTACTGACTCTGTGGATTTGCCGACCGCTCCGTCGGACACAACAGGACTTGTCAACCACGACTGCAACCAATGTTACATTGATAAATCTTGCCCGAATTCAGATGCGCCAGCATGTCACTGCAGCAAAAGAACCTGTTCCCCATGTCTCCCAAGTCAACATGATGGATCTATTGCTGAGCTGGTTTAGTCAAAGCTCTGTGTGATTCCTTTTTGTCTTCGGAAGCTCGTGGCACGATTTTATTGCAGTGGGTAACTATGGTTGGCCGTGATTGACTGAAGGGTAGAAATGCATACAAGAAAAGGGATTGACGAAAATATGAAAATTAAGTAAATCTATGTCTTTGCCTTACTATCACATCTCTCTATCTCCCATCCTCTCATGGAGCCCTTATCAGCACGCATGAGTCTTCTGTTCTTCCATGTTCTTGCGGAGGCATTCACCTGACCGGTTCATATTTAGTCTGCTGAATGAAACATTCATAACTCAGGTATCTGGTCTTAGAAACAATAAGTGCTTCTGCTTCAAAAACAGGGCCTGCATCAATCACAGGCCTGAACAAGCCAAGCATGAGATAAAAATAAGCGTCCTTGTCTAAGCAATTTGGACTTTGGACTGGATAGCGTGGGGGTCATGGGCGTTCACAGAGGAATCCATTTAGGAACTAACCATATCATTTCAATTTTCAGTGAGCGGCCATCTCTCGGTGCAATTATTTGTACTTTTCAGATGCCTTATCTCTTCTACAGATACATGGAGTCATACAGTACTGCAGTTTCATGTTAGCGCTGCCTGGTTTTATTTTCAGACTTCTTCCTCCCACAGTTGTGTAACCTACCTCTCAGCCCCCGCTATTTTTCACAACACATTAGCGCTGAATTATGGGTGTGCAGCATGTAATTACTAAAGATATGCCCACAGACAAGGCCTCCCCAAGAGGCTCGACTGTTGTTATTGTTTTATTATTATCATCATTAGTGCTATCAGCTCGTCTGCAGAATAAATATTCCAGCTCTCAATTGTAGGACAATAGCTGATTAATCCAGGACGAATAAGGCATTGAAAAAAAGAACAGAGCATTTCTGTGCTCAGTAACCTCCTCTTCCTCCTCTTCCTCATCCCACATCGGCCCATATCTCACTCGTCTTCGCCGACGCTGTTGAATCTCTAATTAAACCACTAACAGGAGGAGAAATGAAGCACCCTGGGATGGTTTGACCACCCAGTGATAAACCTCTGTGGGACACTAACAAGAACCCCACCACCGCCGCTCTTCTCCATCATCTTCCCCGCTGCTTTCACTTCTGCATTCTCAGACTCTATTTGCTTTGATTATATTAAATAGTGCACTTCAGTACGGGGCCAAATTGAGGCCCCGTCTGAACCCTCCTACCTCTTTAAATTCCACACCACTATGGGTTCGTCTGCGGGAGTAGGAAGAAGCAGCACAGGAGGGGGGAAACTGTTTTAATGTACATGTACATGAAATTCTCAGAGGACGCATGGAGAAGCTGATGCTCTCAATAAATGGTGAATGATAGAGGCAGCTCCACTGATGCCTCTCCCCGCTTCCTTGCTCCCTGAAAACAGAAAAAGGAAATTAGTAACAGTCTGCTCAGTCTCATATGCACACACGCATTGGCAATTGCCGTGTCCCTGAAGAGTACACACATCCTCCAGATTGTTTGGCTTAAAAACACAGTGTTTAGAGTAGTGAAGCAAAACAGAGGTTATAGTACAAAATGTGAAAATATGTTCCAAATGAGGGCTGGCACACAGCTTGGATCAGGAGATTCACTTGAATGTAGAATGAAGGGTTTGGATTTCTCCAAGTCTGTAAACAACACTCACATGTTGCATTAACTGCATATGACAGAGGTGCCATGCAGTGATTTCTTCATAATGTAACTAGTGGGTAGCTTATATCTTGTAAAATGTGTTGGTCAGTTTTGGGACACCACCATCTGCTGAGAATATAACAGGTCTTTAGCTGCTGAATGAGAATCATCGGGCTCGTCAACAACTCTGACTGTTTGACATTTTTTGCTGTAACAGCAGCTTTAGTGTACTTTGCTGTTTTCGCTGAAGACAGCTGTCTGCTCCGACTGCAAAAGAATCTTTGAAAAAGCATTCAGAGCTGGGCAGAGAATCCAATGAAACTGATCAGTTAAATCATATGGTATTTTGTTTATTTACGCTGCAGTTGCAATAGTAGGGGATCACTTAATGGTCAGTAGGGCGGTGTAATTGTACCAGTGACTGTCCATCTATTTATCCATCCACACATCTATACAGTCTATCCTTTGAGGGTCGGAGGGGGTAGCTGGAGCCAATCCCAGCTGATATTGGATGACAGGCAGGGTACACCCTGGACAAACAACCATGCCAACTCAAATTCAGACCCACGGTCAATTTAGAGTCTCCAATCCAACGAGCCCCATTCTCTCAGCCCATCAGCTATTTTCTGATGATGAATTAGCCTCTGGGACAACGGCCAATACCTTGAGGCCTCCAGTGTAGAAAGAGGACTAAGACTACATCTGCTGTTTGCTCTACACACTTTAAAGTCCAACGAGTCCCCCCAAGCCGGACGTTACATGCAGAATCTGTTCATGGAGATGAACCTAACCCAAATCTATATGTCTTCAGACTGTTGGATAAAGTCAGAGTACCTGCAGAAAACCCACAGAGACACAGTGAGAAATATGTAAATGTAAAAATAACTACATCAATAATAGCAGAGACAACAGAGATAGAACTCAAAACTATCTGAACCCATACTTTAAGAACTTGCTGGGTAAATGCTTACCTAACACAATAATTGATATTCATGTTTTAACATATACACTATATGTCATAGATAAATACACCCACCCTGTGTGTTGGTGTGCATAGCCTAAAAATACTAACTCTTAGTCAGCCTCAGTGACCAATCGGGTATTTTCCAGTTTCCGTTCAGGTTACATTCATGATGCAGACGGATGTCACCTCTAGACTGAGGTGTGCAAGTGTAGGAGTTACTGACAGAGAAGAGGGATGAAGTTATACAATTGGACATCCTTCACAGAGTTCATATCAACCTCTACAGGTTTAATATAAAAAAATAGACCAAAGTTTTTCTAATTTAGTCTGGCATGGTGGTGGAGGGGATGTTGATTCATAAGCTATGGCACTGGCCTGCAGTCAAGTTGCTTTTGGACAGAAGTGTTGCTGTGGATCTCAGGGATAATGAATATTAATCTCTCTCCATGTCCGGTGGTTGCCTTGTTAGGGGAGGGGGCAGCACAGCCAAGGGAAGAAAAAACAGGAACTATGAGGCTCAAGCCTTTTGGGTGCCAACAGAGTGATCCTGATAAACTGAAAGATTCATGAGCCAAAGTGTTTCTAAAAAGAAGCACGGTGACTTGACCTTCTTGGTGAATGAGTTAAATGAGTGGCTGATATGATCACATAATGTGTATCTACAAAAAATACAGTCCAAGAGCAGCCATACACTCGTTTTACAATCGTGGTTCCTGATTGTAAAATGATAATTTGTTGTTGTTTAATAAGTTTATGTATTTTATTGTATCTCTGATTGATGTGGTATGAATGTTGTTTAGGTGGTTTGTTTTTCCTGATGTGTGTGTATGTTTATCCTGTATGAATAGAAAAGTGTAAGTAACAATAAATAAGAAAGACAAGAGAAATTTAGAGAGAAAAGAAAACTAAATCCGACGGGGAATGGGCTAGTTGGTGACTTCCTTCCTTCCTTCCTTCCTTCCTTCCTTCCTTCCTTCCTTCCTTCCTTCCTTCCTTCCTTCCTTCCTTCCTTCCTTCCTTCCTTCCTTCCTTCCTTCCTTCCTTCCTTCCTTCCTTCCTTCCTTCCTTCCTGCCTTCAAAACTTCTTTATTTCCTCCCCCTCTCTCTGTTCCTCTGTGGGGATTTACTTATTGTGTATTTTCTACAATATCTGGCAGGTGTTATTTCGTGATAAATGAGCAGCATTGGAATCAAAGAAGCAGAACAGAGGAAATTACATGTAACCATACAGGAAAATGTTTTCTTATCATTCTTGTCTTTCCACCATCACTCTTTTTTTGGAGTCTTCTTCCTTTAGCCGTAGTTGAGTAAGATAGGTGACAGAGTTTGGTGTGTGTAGTGTTCAGGGGAGGCATCTGTGTGCTTTGCAAAACGGAAGTGTTAAAAACTGGCATCCACACACCGTACCTTATCTCAGTGGAAGAAGCTGTTTTCCTACCGATGCCAGACACAGACTCATTTTCTCGCTGAGATAAAGGAAAAAAGAAAAGTCTTTGAACCTGCATCCGCTCTTCCACGCTGAGAACAAGGGAAGCTTTCAGCTCAAGTGGAGTATTTAAGCGAAAGAGAGTATGAGAGAGAGAGAGGCATACAGGGAGGAGGAAGAGTGAGGCAGTGAGTGTTGTTCCGGAGCCATTTCATCAGTCATTGTGTTGTGAGACTGTCCCACTGCTCGGGCTCTGCGGTGCCAACTGCTCGGAGGAAAGCGTCCTGCTGAGTGCCGTCTATTGGCTGCCACTCTGAGGAAATTTGAGGCGACATTAAATTACATTTTTGAATTATGCTAAACTGTCTAAACTTCTTAGGTATTGAAATCAAATCCTGCAAACGACCACTTTCTGCCTTTGGACATGTTTCTCCTAGTGTGGCTCAGAGCCTCTGACTGAACTCAAGTTAAAAGAACATTGTCACACCTGCCACTTGACTTCAGTTCAAACATGGAACAGAATAATGAAATAGCAGTTTGTCAGCTGCAGGTAATTTCCCTTTGTGTTTTGAATGAATAGTCTCCAAACTGCTTCAAGACCCTGTTTTCTGTATGAGTTGCATGTGACTTATCCTCAATATCAGGCATCAATGTTTCTCAGTTGTGTGTGTGTGTGAGTGTGTGTGTGTGTGTGTGTGTGTGTGTGTGTGTGTGTGTGTGTGTGTGTGTGTGTGTGTGTGCTTTAATTGCCCCAGCAAAAGACAGATTCCCACGCAGCCGGGGCTTATCCCTGCATCGTGACCCCAAAGTCCCAACTAAAAACGGTTCACCCCCAGGAGACCTTCATTATGCCACAGTCCTCATGCAAATCAACCACACTGACAAATTCCACTGTTTCAAAAAAAATAAAGAAGATCAAAATCACCTCTGAAAAGGTGAGGGGGGGGCGTCCACCTGTCTGCGAGTCGTCCTTTTCAAGGTGAGCTCCCCAGCACCATCATAATTTTAAATTAAGTATTTGCTGCTGTATAATTAAATGGCGACCTTTGAACTTGGAGAGACCTCAGACACATATTAAGAGATTAGGGGACTCGGATCTATTCACACACACACTCACACACACACACACACACACACACACACACACACACACACAGATATGCATGGAGATACAGGCACGTGACAAGGTAACAGAGGATGACAGCTCCTTAATTATCATGCTGCCTGAGTAGTTAAAGCGTAGCCTCCGACATCACCTTTTGATTTCTACAGCCCATAAGTTCAGGGAATATCTAATTCATTTTTAATTAATTATGAGATTGGCCCATAAAGTTGGTAGTAATGATGAGGAATAGGACCACACTGCTCCTCAGGGGCTCGTTCACGGAGGCTTAATTTGGGAACTTTGGGTCAGGAGGAATCAAAAGAACAGGAACTCTGTGTTTACTACGAAAAATCTGTTTATTTTAAACCTTATATTTGTTGGTAGAGAAAATCTTTCAGGTTCAACTTCTTGACTCTGTTGTATCTATTAAAGTTCCAAAGAGTTGTTTTGGAATCAATTGGATCACATCTTTTTAAAATTCGGGAATGATCGGGATCATTTTGCAGCTCCTTGATTGGATGGAGCTTAATAATTCTTACTACTCGTCATTATATCTTTTAATGCACATAATAAGTCTAATAAGTCTTTAATTAAAGTAGAATGGAAATTTGAATTTTCAATGGAGTTTGGTCAGTATAAAACTTTTAGCAATGTTAATATAAATGTGATTCATGATTATGGATATAAGCATTCTTAGTTAGTCCAGAGTTTCATGGGCCTCCCTAAATTCACTTCATTTCTCTTCTACTGTTTTTTTTGAGGTCCATGATTTTTTTTCAGTTAACTCTTGCAAACGATGTGATTTTTCCTAACTTTCCTATTCTAGAGTTAATTTCATTTCGACAGCTGGAAATTGTGTAAATGTTTTGTATTACTCTTACTCTGAAAACAATGCATGCGCACTCTAATAGCCCTGCTTGTACTTAGACTTGCTCGGCTTTTGGTGCTCCAGCTTCAGCGGAAAAGAAATCCTCATGCGTGCAGAGAAGCAGCGTGAGCGCGAGAGGAGCTGAAGCTGGAGGAGTGCAGGAAATCTCTCCAAGCAGCAACATATTTGGTAGTGTCTGTGAACAGTTTGAGCACTGGGAGAGAAAAACTTAGCACAAGCAGGGGCTGTTTGAGTTCAGGGTTTCGAGTGCAAAGCAAAACAAAATCTGAATGTGAAATCAATAAGGCCTGCTCTCAAACTGAAAGGACCATGCTTTTGATTATGGATCTGAAAAAAATCCATAATTTAAAAAATAACTGCGTGAGAACATAATAATAATAATAAAATAATATGTAGCGATATGTGCATTTTAAGCTGTTGAGTCATATGGCAAATAAACTTAAGCCTAATAATAGCATCACTTATCTGGGATCAACGCAAACCAATAGTACTCACACCAATTCCTTTACACAAACTGGGAGGGGATTGTTCGGCGTGATGCTCCGAGCCCAGCAGTGGTTTAAATTGATTAGCACGCAGTGTCTCCCACTTAGCCAGAGAAGAGGTCTGCATTTAAAAAAATCACAACAGCTCTTAATCTTGGCCCTGAATGAGGGCGGCAGAGCAAGGGCGATCGATAGCATTAGAATTTAGTTCTTACTCCCACTAACAGCCTCCTTCGGTAATATAAGGAGTAGCGAGAACATGAGCCTCGAAAGGACTCGGTGTATAATTCAACCCAGATGTCATGGTGATGTCAGGAACTGTGTTTTGGCCCCCGGTCACTCGGAGGCCAAATGTATTATATATAATATATAAACTGGCCCCTTCAACCAGAGATTGAGTGAAATCTTTCGGTATCGACTGGGTTTTGGACTGAAGTGTTTTTCCTGCAGCTCAACCTTATTCACAGACTGCTTGGGAAATATTTCAATGACATATCACACTTCATTTTGTATCTCTCACCTCTGTCCACTGCTGTATATAGCTGCCTGCGCACCGGGGATAAATCACTTCCCAGCCAGCTTATTACATGAAATGAAGGAATTCATCATGGTGACAGTCGTTCGTTGCGAGGCTTTCACTGTGATTTATCGGGGAGAAATTGATTGATTCATTAACACTGAGTGAATAGCGCTTTGCTGTGGGGTCAGCGCAGCGTATATACCTAGCCCCATGCTGCTGTACGTTTTAAAAGAACACGTCTCCAGCATGGATAGCTTAGCTGGGCATCGCCTGTAGTAACACACAAGGACTCCAGTGTCGCCGGCTCAGCTCATTAACCGGATAGTGTAGTCAATGGCACCGAGCTGGGAGCCAGCACTTAGTGGCAAAGAAGAGAAGCTTCCTAATTAGTTGGTCCACAGAACTACTCACATAATGGAGATTGCCATATAGTACGAAAAGGTGTTCACTATGGGCTCACATTAGGGTCAAAGGGACTTTAAGTAAAGTGGTGTACACATATGATTTAGAGGTGTTTAGTAAATCAACCTTTGTCAACCTTTAAAATAAATTATCTCTCCACTTTCACAACCTATAGGTGGGTTTAATATGTGATGATGCTAAAGAAAATATTAATGAACATGTAATGTGATTTGTTTGAATGTAAACCCACCTGTGGGTCACAGCCTCATCGTGAAAATTAACTGCACCTTTCAGGAACTGCGGTGGAGATGAAAGGTAACAGAACCACCCGCCATCTGATTGGACCCTGTTCTGTGATTGGATTATTGTCGTCCAGTCAGATTCAGGTTCAAACACAGGGTACAAATATCTACATGTTACTCAATAGCTGCTTTCAGACATGCACTGGTTTATCCAGAAGGGTTGTTTGTGAGAGCACGATTGTCTAAGTCAGTTGGTTTTGGACATTTTCACATTATTTCAGTTTTTTACTTGCCACCAAGTAAAAACTTCAAATATTGTCGGAATGAACCCGTGTGAAAAAACAGCAGGGGGTTACTGGGGGGATTCACAGCGAGCGAGTGGGCCTGCTGATGCTGTTTCCAACACGCACAACTGAAAAGAAATATAGGAACACAAACCTTACACGTAGAAAACGCAGACCTTGATGTCAACTTTGGATGACGGGAGCCCAGAGCCTTCGGTGATGAGGGCTGACGCTGGTGTTAATGTGCTCTAAACAACAACGTGTGATCTCCTTAGGAGGCCGATTATCTGGAGAATCTCCTGTTGTGTTGTTCACATGGGAAAGACAAACCCTGGAGAAATTGTTACGGGGCTCATCTGAAATTAGCTTATGTTTCACACATGGTGGGAAGGTTTACTGGTGTTTTACACAGATGTTAACATAGCACCTCTCCCTTCACAGTGTCTCTGTGTAACCTCACTTCTCACTATTATAGATTTCATTAACACAGAGTTCATTAACACAGTCTATCGCCTTCTTACTCCTTATAGAGGTGTAGTGGCAACTAAAACTTTCTTTTAGTTTCAGTAAACATAATAGTACACGCTCATAATCTTTCTGACCCTAAATTGAATCCATACAAAGGCACCTTTTCCCTGTGACATTGCAATTTGCTCTGTACAGAATGACTGCCCCTCGCCTACACTGAGTCCACATGTGTCAGCGATGAACGCCTTTTGCAGTGCAGCACAGTGCAGTATACGCAGTGATCAATAGTTTTGCTCGACTGAGTTGGAAAATTACTGTGCAGTAACCTTTCCATGCTTCCCTCAAGGTTTGTGTGTGCGCTCTGATGAGGGAACCTGTGTCATTTTCAAAAGCTGCAGCGTTCCTGCAGTGCTTGACAGGCCTGATGTGTTTAACAGTGTTTAAAGAGAGGTTTGACAGCTGATTTGACAATAGCTAATGTTGAGGGTTTTCCCCGCCTCCCTCTCCTCCTCCTGAGATGTCTGTTATGTCAACGTCTAAAGAAGCTGTATCACAAAAAAAAAGGAAAAAAGAAAAGAGCAAGACTTTTCTCCCTACTTCAATTTGATTGTATTCGTGAAAAAAAAACAAATCTAATGGTTTCATCAAGTGTTGATCTGAGGTAGTGATTTTGATTAAAGAGTTTTTCTGCGGGCTTTCTTCACAGCCAGATTTAGCATCAATAGTTTTGAAACTTCAGGTGTTCAGGCAGGAGCTGACCCAAATTACTATTTGTCTACAGAAAACAAAAAGTGGGAAGATTCTGTTTAAACCGTGTCCTCGAAGAAAAAGTTTTGGTTAAACTTGTTACAAGGTCAGTGGGGGACCTGGTGTCGATGAAGAAAGGGGGAAAATGGAACGTTTCTTTGTGATGAGTTATACAAGGAGACACGGCAGTATGGCGAGCTCGCTGGCTGGCAACCTGTTCCATCTGTCTTCTCCTGCGACTCTCTGTTCCTCCGTCTCTCTTCATCCTTTTCATCTGCAGCTCTCACGGAGGTTCGGCGGAGGATTATTTTTCTTGTGGACTAATAAATCACCGCAATAAAGATATAGGCTCTGCAATATTTGCTTAGTATTATAACGCGTTTTTTATTAATATGATATAATGTATTTTTTATAATGTTATATACATTTATTTTGCAACACGTTATCGTGGAGATATTAAATTAGTTTCTTGAATGAAAACAAATATTTTTTTACAGTCATATAAGGATAGAAAAAAGAGTCAGCGCATTTAAATTGCCTCCAAATCTTTAATGTTTTTTCCGAGATGATTTCAAAATGATTCCGTTTGGTTATACCTCCTATAGATTCCTCTATAAGAGCTGCTGCTGTGCTCCCATTGAGAGTAAATGCAGAGCATACAGAGCGAGAGGTTAGATGAATCGGTCAGAAACCCGACAGAAGAATGCATCACACCACTTTTCCCTCGGCTTATCGGAGCCCTCCAGCTGATGCCAGCAGAGGTGTGCACACAGGCCAGAGAGGGCGTGTCGAGCCCGTCTCCTTATTGACGTTACAATAAAAAAGCGGCACTATTCTCAGAAAGCCACATGCCAAATTTAAGGATGATTAATTAAATTCTAAAGAGAACGGGCGGGTCTGAAGACATTTGTGTTTCTGCGGAGTTGGCATCTGCCTCGGCCACGGCGACTCTGAAGGGGAAAGATAGAAGCGATCCAGCTGCCTTTGTCTGCAGCGTCTGTCTGCCGGAGAACATACAGCAGTTTACTGTTACACAAATGCCAGTGGTTGTGCAAAAGGACTGATTAATGGAGCTTAACCAAAAAGGGTCTGCAGAGATAAACACTGGAGTGTCGTACTACAGTAACTACTGGGGATTGACTCTCCTCTTGTTGTGATCAACCATCTGTTGCTGTCCTTGAGAGCTGCACTCTAATTCAATTTGTATGCGACAACCAGCTGGCAAATATCGTTATTGCATTTTCTTCCATTTAGAGAGCAGAGGTGTTGACAGATCAGAGCAATAATGTGAAAATGAATGTACAAATTACTCCAGGAGGAAATCAGTCAAAAACACACAGCAACAGTGTCAAGCAAACAACAGATAGTACAATGCCGTTAGTTGACATTTTGGAATATTATCTTGTACTTGATTTCTCTTTCGTATGATTGACTTAATTGCAGTGATTACAGCCCGGAAAAGTCGAATCTCTTTTGTTTGTGTGTGTGCTCCCATAGCACATACTGAATTGTACCTGTTCTCATCCCAAAGCATATGTTTTTAGAGCAAAGATGGATTTTTATGAAAGCGGCTGCGAGCCAGTGGGGCCACTCTGCCTCAATGACCTAAGGTCAGTGACCTGGAGTAACGAGAGTGCATGCATGGTGCAATCGGCCATCTTCGATCACGTCACAGTTCAGCCTGCTCAGATGCCTTTACCTGCCCTCGCACACTACGCTGCTGGAGATGTCTAATGAGAGGGAGACCTGAGACGAAGACCTGAGAGAGGGGAAGGCAGGAGGAGAGAAAAATGAAATGGAGACGCTCTATGACAAGTATTAGAGTGAAAGATAGGGCTGCTGCTGTGTGTTTGTGAGTGTGTGGGTGTGTGTGTGAGTGAGTGAGTGAGTGTGTGTCGTGCGTGACACAGAGGAGTTGATGAGTCTCTAACAAGCACCTTCATCAGAGTGAGCAATGAGCTGCCAACTGGGATCTTTCTTTTGACCTACCTTGGAGAGCAGCGGATGGATGGATGGACGGACGAATGGACAGACGGATGGATAGACGGACAGATGGATGGATGGATGGATGGTGGGAGAGGGAACACAGAGAAATAGGGAGAGCATCTACTGAAGTGCTGTGCTCGGGCTCCTTTCTTCACAGCCTGTCACAGCAGCTTGCCCGTCTGCCAGAAGACAATCACTTATCTTCCTCTGATCACAAGTTAGAGCGCCACCAGTACGCAGGCAATGACCAGGGAAATGATGTGGGGGATATGATGGATAAAGAGGATACACACAGTGACGGCTGCTTTCTGGCAGTACATCAGCCGTATCTCTTCCCACGTTGATGATATGCAAGGATGGGAGCTTTTTTGCGAGTACAATCAATAGATAAAAGACAGAAACCTGCTTGGAAATGTGGTTAAAGGGGAGCTTTTATGTACCCGCAAATTTGTGTTTAACCTTAATCCCCCCCCCCGGATGATATATTCTCCCAATGTCAACATAATTCTTTGAAGAGAAATGTTCTTTGGTTGCCGTCTCCCTCTCCCCTTTCTCTGCTCTCTCTCTCTCTCTCTCTCTCTCTCTCTCTCTCTCTCTCTCTCTCTCTCTCTCTCTCTCTCTCTCTCTCTCCTCTCTCTCTCTCTCTCTCTCTCTCTCTCAGTGGCAGAGCTCTGTGCGTGTGTTGCTCTGGCATTAGTATGCACGCTGAATTTAGTCACACTTTGATGTGCAGCCACATAATTTCACAGTCCACCCCGGTGGCACAGATCAAATTTACAGGTAGGCAGAGGCAAGACTGATGAGGAGACTTGAGTTTTCATTTCATCTCTATTTAACGGTTTCACACGAGACAATATCATGTCTAACATAGATAAATACATGCTCTGTATCTGAATATTGGGTTGTAATGTGGATACAAGACTCTCTTTCTTTACCACAACTTTGCATAAACCAGTTATGAGGCTATGACTGAAAAGTGAATGGAGAAAATATTGAATTCATTCCGCCTCTGTGTGTCTTTGCAATTAAGTCCCGTTATAAAGGAGGGTGACCTTGAGACTCAGCGTGAGCACGGGTTCAAAACAAAGTCATCATTCTAATCTTTATAATTAATGGGTACAAGAGCCTGCGTCATTCATTACTGCTGATATTTAATCCGGTAGATGGGGGATAGTTTCTGTGACTGAATGATGGCATATTTCAAGTCATGATTGATTCCCCTCCGCACAGGATTGCTGTGGAAGATGAAGTAATCACTCTCAGTCAAAAAAGAGAAGAGTAAAAGTTGAGGCCTCTCCCTTCTCACAGTCGACTCTCTGAATTCCCCATCGTCATGACGTTTGATAGAAAGCCACAGGAGGCTTTAAAAGCATTTGATTGCAATATGTGAAAATATGTGACAAAAGAATATAAAAGTATTGATTCAAACCGTGCGATGGGATGATGAGATGTGTGGGAAGTTTGTTGCTCACTCCGTGTCAGTGGGGACGGCACTGTTAATGATAAACTCGTCAATCATTTTGATAATGAATCATCTCTCTCATCGCTACGGACTGTCGTTAGTTTTTCTCTGTTGTGGCCTCGAAAATAGTCCCAGATGAGGCCGAGACTCTTTTCCCATTTGTGTTGCCACATCAAGATGTTATCTCCAGCTTAAAAGCTTATCAAGCCGACCGTAATGATATTGAGTGACTGAATTGTGTGTTTTGATGGATATCGCTGTGAGTAATCTGATGCCAAATTGTGTTCCACTCCTCATATTGTTCCGATTTTAGAGAATGCGCTCGCCGTCTCCTCTCACTCTCACCCCTGTCAAAATCTCCCGTCTCACTTACGGCCATTTGTCATGGCTGCGATTCTTCCCCAAAGGTAGAGAAGATGGGTTGAAAACCAATTTTTATTGCTCTGTGACACAAAAATAGATTATCATTGTCCATTGTCTATTTGGCCTGTAGTTAATCTGCTGTACATTGTGTACTGTGCTGTATTTCCAGCAGGCTCCTTTCTGCTTCTCTCTTAAGGTGTCGGCTCTGCTTTATGATGGGGATAATTAGCTTTTTCTTTAGCTCTCTCTGTTTAAAATCCTTTTTTCCTGGACATTTAACCATGTCAGACAGTATTAATAGTTGTTGTAAAACGCCATAATCCCTGATGGGGGTGAAAGGCTAAGTATAGGTAATCTTACATTTTGATTCCAGACATTTAACCAGAGGGGAAAAAAGGAAGCACATTCTAGACTAAAGTTGAAGTACAGGTAGTTTTTATTTCAGGACTTAATTAAAGTACTCATTAAACTTCTTTACTCAAGTAAAAGTCAAACAAAATACAAGCTCTGAAATGTACTAAAAGTATAAAGGAAAACAATTTCTCTCTGAACTTCATTTCTAGCACTTGTATCTGAATATTGAAAAACTGAGACTCAGGTCACATTAATATATTTGGAAGATGAATTAACATAAACAACATTTAACTCAAACAGGAGAAAACAACAAACAGGGAGGTTACAGTTAGAAAATATTTGTAAGCATTAAAAATTGTCCGGGAGGAAAAATTGTGCAATGTGCATGAAGTATTCTTCATTTTAAACTAGGCCAGAGTCGGGGAATGCGTTGTTGCATTTCTTCATCATTGATGTTGTCAGCGATGTCTGCTGATTCCTCACTTCCCTCCACGTCTTTGACATATGAGCTGCATCTTTTCCTCACTTGACTGTTGGATCTTGTTACGTCCTACACACCTTGTTACGCATGTTTTGTGGGAAACGCAGTGATGGTTCTTTCTGTGTTATTGTTTATTTAGGTTTAAATCTGTCTTTATTTTAGGAAGGAGGCACTCAATGTTGCAAAAATATAAATAAACTGATGATTCCTCTCAAATTCATTATAATGAAAGTAAGGAGCCTCTTTTCAAAATGTAAGGTGTTTAAATAACAGAAATGTAATTTAAATGTAATACGTCAAAAAAGAAATACTCAAAATAAGTAAAATAACTGCTAACTCTACTTCTTGTACAGGTATTATGAATGTATTCCTACTTACTTAATT
Organism: Pseudopleuronectes americanus; assembly: GCA_038501795.1. NCBI lineage: Eukaryota > Metazoa > Chordata > Actinopteri > Pleuronectiformes > Pleuronectidae > Pseudopleuronectes > Pseudopleuronectes americanus. The sequence goes on along the minus strand of CM076717.1, from coordinate 8,330,479 downwards.
GTGTATAAATATATACTTAATTAGTATTTTTAGTATGCAATATATTGAATAGCAGAAGTACCGAAAACCATTGAGAAAATGTTTACTAATGAAATAATGGGAAACTAATGACAAATGAGACGATTGTTTGATTAATGAATGAATATAATGATAACAAACATGATTATTTATAATTACCATTAGTTATTCTTCAGTACATTATAAAAAAGACTATTAATGAAATGTGTTCAGTCCTGACAGATTCCAGCGTTCACACTATCTGTCCTCTTCATAGTCCACAACACTCTCCTGTCCTTGCCAGAGCAAGGTCAACCGCTAAATGTCACATCTGACATCGTTATTCTGCATTGTCAAACAGGAGCCGAGTGTTTAGCACATTGATTTCCTTCCCTTCTTGCTCTTACTTAGATTGATCATCACTTGGAAGTCAGTCTTTGAGAAAGTGATCAATGCTCTGCCACACAATTATCATCTCAGGAATGCGTCATTTACAAGCCAATATCCGTTTTAATAGGGTGCTTAGTGGAAAATACTTTGTCATGTTCATGTCAGGCAACGCTACTGGACCTAAATAGAGAATGTAGGCACTGAATCATAAAGCATGTGCAGAAGCTGTTTAGCCTTTCTAAATGGATCCCGTGCCTTTGACAGCTCTGTGAAATTTAGTTAGTAAGACAAATCATTCTGTGCAATGCTTGAAGGATCATTCCAGCTTTTTCCAGCTAATGTGTTTCCAATAAATGTGGCTGTTGTAGTTGTTTTAACTGTAGTTGTAAACATGGGTTGTAACCACTTAGGAGATACCAATGTGATAACTTGCCGTGATACACTCCAGAACACTGCTGGGGATATTTATTTTACCTGAATTATCCAACACAACTGTGTCTTAGTCCTCTTTTAATTTAAATGTAATTTAATATCTACTGTATATTGTATATGGCTGCAGTGGGACACACACATTGTAATACAGGGTTTTTATGTGTTGTAATTGCTTTTCTTATAGCAGGAGTTGTCTCAGGGCCGTAAATAGCCTAAGGGACAATTCTGAAAAGAAATTATTATGACAACAACAACAACAAGATGAAATGGTAAAATAACATTTTCTTCAGGGTGAATAAAACACAATGTTGCGTGATTTTGCTGACAAGTGGCAAACCTCAGAAAAGATAAGTGGATGTAGAATAATGTTCAATAGGTTTAATAATTCAGTATGGCTCCTCACAGGATGTTATAAAAGTGGAACTGCTAGTTCCTCACTCCTGTCTTGCTTGATGGAGAACTGAGCATCTATCAAGCCGACCTATCTCTTTTTTTTTAAATCAATTTTGGGAAGTAGAGGTTAAACTCTACAGGATGATAAGGTTGAAAAATGTAGCTGTATAATTTCCCAATCTCTGTAGTAGAGCTGCACCTTTTCTCACTCAGTTACACAGAGTGTTGACTGTAGGAGCATCAGCAGTTTTCTCAGGGCTCCAGGTGTACCAAACTTTTTCATTAGGTGCACCCAACATTTTTCACTGCTCCCTTTGGCAACTGTATTTCTTTACAGTTCGCATATACATTGGTATCGCCACTGATTTGCCAAATTGATTATTCCAATTAAAAAGGTCACAATTTGATTTGATTTCAGATTTGATATAATATGAAATAAATTATCTGTATATTAATATTAAGGTAGGCCTGTCATGATAACACATTAGGTTGGATGATATTTTGTCCCAGAAATGATTGTTATGAATTATATTATTGTTATCACTGTGAAACCATTTTAAACCACTGCTATAATGATAATATTATAGCATAATCGTTTATGAAACTCTTTGAAAAAGCAATGAACTTAATTCTAAAGAATGTCCAGTCAGACATCTGAAATATAGTTAAATATATTACAATATCCTAGTTAAATAAACAAAATTACAAAATAAAACACACAAAACCAAAATAATAAAAACAAATGGTACTGGCTATATCAGCAGAGTAAACATATTGGGATAGGTACGATTTAGATTAGCTTTTGGCTTTGTTTTGACGTCATCCAGTTATGCAAAATCCTGCCACTCGCTGATAGCTCGGCTTTACAGAAAGTGGTCAGATTATCTGCATAGCAAAGTGCCCTTTCTCTACATATACAGTGCTCTGGGAATTGTTGCATGCTTCTATAATTTGATGTTAAGTGCCTGCTGATACATTATGCATGTCACATAATGCCTTGTGTGTAATCCAGACAGACCTCAACTGAACTTCGAATGACATGTGGCTCCAGACCCCACATGCAGAAGCCCCAGTATGGCGTGATTGCTGGTTGAGACACCCACCATGCATCACAACTCCTCCAATGTGACATTTTGTGTCACACAATATTCAGACTGGGCCTGAGACCAGACAGGAACTATCCCTGTGTCATACCAAATAATCCTATATAGCAGTGGCGTGTAGTGACAAATAGAGCTAAAGATCCAACCCCAACTAAAAACAAAAACATACAGAGGATATATTAATATGGTTGATAATAAGTAGAAGAGTTTTAAAAGTCTGGTAAAAGCTGCTCCTCAAAACACCCTAACTCCTCTTCATCATCATCATCACAAATGTTGACTAAGGTGATTACTATCTTCATAACCTCTACTGATTTGCTCATTTACTGAATACAGCTATTCTTAAATCTTAGGAAGTGAAGTCTCATGTGCGTATACACCTACGCATATGCGCGTGTATAATAATGTGTCCAGTATCATATCTGATCTCAGAAAACTGGAGTTTTCGTCAAGGATAGATTGAAAACCACATTTGTCCATAGCTAGCTATAGCTTGTTAGCAATGATAGCATGATTAAGGTTCATTTATGCTGTCTCTAATTGAAAAGAAAAGCTTTTGTTTTATTCAATGTAACCATCATTGCCCATATGTCCACATCCTTACATTGGCATGGCCCACATCCTTACATTGGCATGGATGTTAAGCAATACATACTATAAGGCTACAGATAAGGCTACATTGGATCCTTTTTAGGACCGAACAGTGGTCTGAGATATTGTAATAATCAATGTTTATTCTTAGCTCCAACTGGTGAAGAACTGCTTATATGGTGCACTTTCTAACTTTACTTTTGCCCGTGAACTTTTTTCTACCTACTCCTTTGTTTCCTCTCTTTAAAAGAGGTCAACTGAAACTCATGGGTTATATTCAGGCCATTTTCCAGAGCTCACAGCATCCAATTGTTTTCTCCCATGAATGTCCCTTTTTGAAGGCTGCTCCATGGTCCTGCTGAAAAAGGCACTTTTGTGATTTTGAATGGACAATTTAGTTGCTCATTTCACCATCCGACTCTCGCTTAGAGCGAGCACTGACCTGTGTCATATGAACATTGGATGGAGGTCAGGCACCGGCAACTGTACCGCAGTAAAACACAGAGAGTTGCGCCGACACCTGCAGGCTCGGATTCAGTGGTTGTGTTGGTTTTCAAAGACACACACAGAGAGACACAAAGCATGAGGGCAATAAAGTGAGGAACAGGAAGTGATAAATATAGGTTTGCTGGCTTTATCTAATGTGTCTCTTTATATGAATGTGACAGCATACAGTAAATTCTATATTATAGTGTTTCTGGCACTGCACATTATTTCTGGCCTTGTCCTTCTGTCATGGAAATAATATAAGCGGCGAGTGAAGAGACATGAGCCGTATCTCCTCTTTACTGCAGGGTTTTATTTTGATACCACATTTAAAATGCAATGAAGCCCATCTCCATACAAAATGTAACTGTTGTGCTTATAAAAGAGCATCCAACAAAGTTACACTCACACCTGAAAGACCACATAAGTAGGTTACATCCTGCATATATTTACCATAATCATCCTTCTTTCTCCACTGATCTGTAAGGTAACTCCTTAAAACTTTTAATGTGTTTTCTTTCCAAAGTGTGTTTTGGATGTTTTTTTTTCAACCTGCCAGTTATTAGTTTTCATGACTTTTTTCCTGAACGACCATGGGGATAATAAAAGCTTTGATTGACATTTAAGCCATAATGGCTGTCAGCAGCCCCCGCAGGGCCCCTCCCTTCACGAGGATGGAGCTTGGCAGTGGGTCTTCTCGTGGCGGTCTGAGTCCATGACACGGAGAGTTATATATGCCGGGGCATTACAGAGCCCTTCTTAATCCGGTTTGTCACGCTGCTCCCTCTGGACCGGGGTAATTTCATGGTGCTGAACTGGTATTGATAGAGCCTTAGTAAATGAGCCACGCAGAAATCGTTAACTTTAATAACCATAAAGATGTGAGCAGTGGAGTCATTCAGGCCCATGAGAGGAAACCCATACAGGTGATTAAGAATCGACCAAGGCCGTGGCCTGCAGCACCTCACATTTCGTATTCATACTAATGGAATTACCTGTTAAAGATGTTGAAAGTATTATCACCAGTGGTGCAATTGCTGCATTTTTCCGATTCAGTAAACCGGAGCCCATTTCCGTGTCTTCATGCATGAAGAATGTGAGGTGCATTTTAAGATTTTTCATTTTACCACTTCTTTCTCCCAGGATTCCTCCTATTTTACTCAAACCTGTTTCCAATAGGTTTCTTTAAGTCGGACCTGCTGTTGAGTCGTGCTCAGTATTCTGTAAGGGTATAGCCAGATTCAGAGTAAGCCATATCAACAGAGGGAGAAAACAACATTGATTTGTGTGACTCCAGTAGAGCTGGGTCAGTGGTTCCTGTCAGTCAGATCGAGCTCTGGAGTGTCTTTCTCCCCACTCCCCCTTTCGCTTCCTCACACCCCCCCTCCCCCCTCCATCCCTCCCGCCCTCCCTCCCTCAGGTTTGTGGTAGCTTCGGGCACTACTATAGCTACTGTGTACACTTGTTTGTCTACTCCCATTACTGTGGGTGATGCTGCCTCAGGAGGAAAGTGAAATCCAGGCCACGGAGGGGTCAGCAAAAAACCAGCCTGAAGCCTTCAATCTGTCTGAGGTCGGAGAAGCCACACGGATCACTACAACAGGTCGCTGATGGGCACTTGATAAGTGGTAGATCCAAAGCAGCTCCTGATGCATATGTGACACACGGGTCACAGCGTTTAATAAGATAAATAATGTCTAACAATCCCTGAGATTATTTAGTTTGGTATCTGTGGAGGATATCTGCACTGTAAAGCTGGCATTCCTCCCACTTCTTTCGATGTGTTTAACTGTGAATGGTGCAGACTCCTCGGGAGCCTTCTTCCTTGAGGCTGCGTTTTATTATTCATTGGTGAGAGTCGACTCTCTGGGAGATGACTTCAGAGGGAGAACAAGTGGCTGGGGCTCAGGCAGACTTCACCGCTGCAGAGAAAGTCCTCACGATAAGAGGAGTTCATTTTTCTGCCATTTCTTGTGTAAACACACGGTCAGTGTTCATGGCAACACCTCCATTCAGCAGCATGCATATCAGCATTGCTCTAATGTGGCACTAACGCAGATATGTGCACTATTTGCTTTGTTTCTTCATTATTATTTTTCACTTTATTTTATGCTTCTAGTGGACTGTTGCCCGAAGAAATTCCGTTCACAGTGACAATAATCTATCTATCTATCATGTGGTGTCTGTTCTCCGCTCTTCTCCTCTGCCCGCTGTTTCACACATCTCCTCCAAGATTCAGTAATTTAGTGCCATATGATTGAATGTGGCTCCATGCTCAGCAACAGTAAACATATAAACACATACACACAAGAAGTGACCAGACAAAACAGTCGCAATTAAAATACAGTAAATCCAGTGAGAGCACCACTCGGGCACTTGTGCTTAAAGTGCCAGATTAAAGTGCCCGTGCTTGTTTATACAACCAGTGAGTTATTGAGGATGCGGATGGCCTCAGGGCAAGTGCAGTTGAGACGTTCTGCTCCTAACGCCTTGGCCACACTGTGTGGTGGTTGGGGAACATTGTGTTTTTTATTAAAGAGGCTAGAGCAGCCACAAGACCTGAACGTAACCTAGGGTTTCAGCTCCATGTCTATTTTTTGCGTGTGATGCACATAGATTCCCTGAAGATAGATAATTTATTGATCACCAGTAACATCACCTAAAAATAACACCTTTAATAGTTCCAATGTTAATAGTTCCAATGTCCACACTGTAAATGTAACACACATTTTGCCAAACACTTACTGTCAAATTGCGGTAGAAAGTAAGTTATTTTAAAGAATTTTTTTTTCTGACAGAATTAAATACAAATATAAACGTAGAATTGAATGAACTGTAAGCATCCAAGACCATTAAGCAATGAATAATTCTACATTATATTTATTCTTAATTCAAATAAATGAATAAACACTTTTCTAAAACAGTACATTTCTGTGAAGTAACTGTTTTTACTTCTACATATACATGTATATATCTAAATATATATCTGAATAAGTCACAGACAAAACCTATAGTGATCATGTATTTACCTATTGTAGCGACTACAATAGATATAAAGTGGAGGTCATATGTTTGTGATGTAGTCATAGCAGAAACCAAATGTAGCTTAAAATTATTTGAGTTCAATAATTTAACAGGGTAAATATTTTTCTGGTTCTCTCACTCTTTTTCTCTCCCACTCTGAAATGAGCGTAAACAAAGATCACATGACTGCTCCCTGTTCGCTCGCTGCTTCCTCCTCGCTCTTCAGACCACTTAACAACAATGGATGATGATTATTATTGATGGCCAATATCAAAGGCAAAGCCTGTTTGGAAAGAGGACTGGCATTAGCGGCACAGCAGCAGACATACTGGCGGTGTGGACACAACACACACACACACACACACACGTCAAGCCACTGCAGTTTGCTGATGTAGCCGTCATGTACACACGCGGCAGGCAGCTTGCCCCAGGTGTATTACTGCTGAGTCTTTTACCTGAATGGAGATAATTGAATAGAGGGTTTGGTTGGTGGAATGTGTCATGTTTGATAGGGAGGACCACACTTTCATTTCCAAAACATCTGCTAGAAAACAGACAGACAGGGAAAAGTAGCATCATGTCGCCACACCAGCACCATCTTGAACAGGCCTCACCAAAGCTACTCAATACTGCATGAGGTGTGTGTGTGTGTGTGTGTGTGTGTGTGTGTGTTCTAAGGTAGTTCCATCATGAAAATGTAGCACTGGGGTCTTATTCTGCTACTTCCACAGATTTCTCTTTCCTCTTGTTACACTTTAAAATGTCATGTAACACAATTTAGAGGCATTTGAGCAGTAAATGGGGGTTGTGTAATTTCTGTTATAATAGATAAACTGTGTCAGTTGCCAATGGGAGGCACATGAAAAGTTCTTCCCTGGCGCTGCCTCCAAGGCCTCCGATTGAAAGCCACTCAGCGGTGCTTTGTAACATGTTTGAACATTATCCTGAGTAATCAGTGGGAGTGTTGATGAAGATCCAGCTTGATTTTTAAGTAATGAAAAGCTAAATTCTGATGGGCGGTATTAAACATATATGCAGTGGGGCAGCTTGCCCGCATCCACTTTGATGCCGCTGCCACTTGAAACACATCATTAATATGCTTATTTCTTCTTCCCTAACATCTGAGAAACATGAAACTAATTGAGATAAACAGAATAGAGCTTTTTTCATTTTGGACATATCTGAGCACTTTTCAATCAGCTGCATTTTAGCATGTTTCAAACTGTGCATCATAGATAAGGGTTATGTTCCATTATGCATGGCTTCACAGAAAGACACTTTGACAGAACCAAACCAACTGGATTAACAAACTGTTTTTTTTATAAAACTTTGTGAGCGTTTGAATGGACCACTCTGGAACACAGTACAAAGTCATTTGATTCACTTTGTACTAAGACGTTTTTGACGACTTTGAGTCACAATTTTTCACACAAATACACGTCATTGTCAGTAGCAGATTGAAACATCCCGCTGTTGGGTAAAATGGGTGCAGTTCACATTTCTCAGCTCCACGCATGTCTACAATTATTTACCGACAACAGGAACCCCAATTTGTGTTGCCACCAGAGAATAACTTGTCAATGAGAAGCGCTAAGACAGTGGATTACTGTCAGCCACACACAAACACCAGGGAATGGCATCAAACCCACGGAGAAAAAGGAGCCGCGAGAAGTATGGACCACGGTGGCTGTCAGCAGCTGCCTGTCTGGAAAAACAATGCAGGAACTCCAGCAAAGCAGGCGGAAAACTGCTCATTTTCATCTGAGTATGCACAGATTAAGTTGTTATGATGAGTCCTTGAAAGGCTTAAGTTTTTCCAGGCTGCTGTGTTCCTCCCTCGGCCATATGTCATTGCTTAATAACTGTAGCAGTGAGAGAAGCAGTGTGTGTGTGTGTGTGTGTGTGTGTGTGTGTGTGTGTGTGTGTGTGTGTGTGTGTGTGTGTGTGTGTGTGTGTGTGCGTGTGTGTGTGTGTGTGTGTGCGTGCGTGCGTGCGTGCGTGCGTGCGTGCGTGCGTGCGTGCGTGCGTGCGTGCGTGCGTGCGTGCGTGCGTGCGTGCGTGCGAGACAACCAAAGAGAGAAAGTGATGACAGAAACGCTCGCTGATGGTGTTGAAGTGAGTTCTGCTCTTGGCTACTCTGCATAGATAATAGTTGTTGACGCTGAAGCTGAGCCAAGGTGTAGTGGAAAGAGTTGGTATGTGTGTGTGGGGGGAGGGGGGGGGGTGTGTTCTGTGGTAACATTGTTATGAGCACCTGCATTTATATCTGTGCCAAAAACAATTCCGGATGCAGTGAGATCAGAAGACAATCATTTCCCAGTTGAGTACGTTTTTAGTCACTCAGAAAATAAAAAAGGAGAAACTGTCTTGTAGCCTGGAGGGTTTTAGTGAATAATTGTCATGGGTTTGTTAATTTGTGTTTGTTAGTTGACCTTGAATATTTGAGCAGGATGATACTGTCATACATTGTGTGTTTGTCCTCTTAATGGTGATCTATTTGCGTGGACTTCGAAATGGCATTAATTATGAGAGAAACACATTCAGAGAATGTCAGGGACATAATGGACACACTTCTTTTTGCTGTTTGAAAGTAAATGTGTCCTATGTGTCTCCACATATGAAGGAGCCTATACTCAGCTGACATGCTGACCTGCTACAGTTTCACTGCTACATTTTTTAGTGCCAACACATTTTAGTGTGTTGTTACCAGGTCTGAATAAAACCCGTAAAGGAGCTTTTTTGGCCTGACTTTAAGGCTTCCCCTTCAAAATCCATCCCCACCTGCAACCCCTTTCTCCAACAAACTCTTATTGATTAAACTGCAAACGTACGTGACCGAATAAACCACAAATCTCAAACTCGTTGAGTTCGGCTGGAAACCTTCTTACCTTTTTACCTTGAGTCCTCGTTCCTTGTCTTCCCTGCCAATCTCCACATTTTACAGCCTCCCCTCATTAACAGCTCTTAATTGGCCCTTGGCCTGAGCTGAAAACAATGAAGCATTGATTTCCTTAAACATAATTACCTCATCCAGTTATGTAATGGCTGCTGTCACTGTGGGCCACCAAGAGACAAATGACCAGTCACCGGCTCCATCGATGCCCTTCACCTCTTCTCACTAAAGGCTAGAGTGCACAGGCAGCCACTCCATCTTTCCAGGTTGGTTTAACCCCTTTAGGTGCCTGACAGGCTCCGAGCACTGCATCCATCAGCACCTCCAGTCCTGTCTCAAGTGGTCATGGACCTACTGTAGCAGAATACACACACCACCACACCACTGTGTCGTTGAGCAGAAAAGGTCCATAATGGAAAACAAAGACCACAATATTATATGCATAAGTACACAATACACAAACCCAGTCACAGATAATGGATGTTCATGTATGTCACCTTGAGCTCCCAGCTACCTGAATGGGATTGTCTCATGTCCAAGTGGCCATTAGTCGTATAAGTAGCTCTCGTCACAGACCCAGTGGAGTCATAGTGGAGCTGGTTACACTGCTCTGTCCTCCACATACCAGATGGATAGAAGTGTTCATGCCTAATGTCCACCTGTCACCAGGTTGATGGCTGGACCTCAGCCCCATAGCTGACAGACACATAACCATGTGCTTATGTGTGTGTAAGGATTATGCATGTGTGCTGATGTCAAAAAGGGCAATTATCTTTATAGTTTGCCTAATCCTGTTGTCTTTTCAAAATAAGATGTCAGTCAAAAGTTTAAATGGAAAACAGAATATACTCCAGAGCAGGGTAATGCTGAAAACCAACCACCAACTAATCAAAAATTGTTTGATGTTCTGTAGTGAAATAGCTGTCAAGGTGTTGTTTTTTTCTAGCCTCTCCTTTTGGTGCTCTCAGCTGTAACCTTATACAGATAAGGGCTTGTGATGATCCATGTATTGTCCTTCTGGTACATGTTTTGTAAAGGCAGGGGAAGTTACAACCATATTAGCCCATCCAATTGATCTGTGGCATAATTTTGTTCATGTAAGCACTATCGTTGTTTTATTTGTCATGAATGTTTTTTTTTACTTTTTCGCTTCCTAGTTTATTGTATAATTTGTAATCTGTGTTGTGTTGATTGATTTTTGTAGTTTTTGTTCCAAGGTCTGTCTTGAAAAATAGATCTCAATCTCAATATGACCGAGATATGTGTTGTTGCAATTAATTATTCTCAAAGAGCAGATCCTTGTTCATGTATCTCTAAATATATTAGGCAAACACACAGTTTTGAATATTTCAGATCAGCAATTGCTTCTGTAACTTAAGTCCCACTGAGGAATCCAATCCAAAAGGTCTTTCCCACAGCTGACATGGATTTGATGATGTGTGTGTTATGTTGTACGTCAGCAGATGGTTGTTGGATGCACCTCTGTAGTGCAAAGCTGCAAATCTGGCTCTGACACTAGCTGAGGGTTTTCAAGCCAATCCGGTATTCTCTGACGCAATGTAAACTCCTCACTTATTCAGAGCTGTGCTCTGAGTTGAAAGCAAGTCTGCAGGTCAGGAAGCTGTTGGTAAAATATTGAACAAGCCAACACGTTGTGGGGTTTGAGGTTTTAGCACACTCAGGGGATTTACTCCCCACTTTTACACTCTGTGTTCTGGCTCCTCCTGCCCAGAAATATCTAACAACAAGCGCTGAGAGAGTGACATTAATACTGCAAGACATCATGGTCCAGCAGGACTGCAAATGTTTGCCTTTTAATCCAGGACTCTGCAGCCCTTGGTCTGGCCAATACAGACAGTGATGGGAATGGGAGAAGAAAACTGTTGCCAAACTTGTCGAGGCTGCTGGGAGCTGAGTTCTGTAATTCATGATTGGAGCCATTTTAAACATTTGCACAACACAGACCGGTTGTTGTCATGCCAGTGGAAGAAACTGCATCCTCTCACCACAGCTGGAAGTCCTCTTTAGAACTCGATGCCACCAAGGGAAATAAGGCACAAGAAAGATGGAATCTGGCATCTCTCCTCTCCTCTCCTCTCCTCTCCTCTCCTCTCCTCTCCTACTTCGTCCTGGGATGAGCTCCAGTTTAATTGTTGGATGCTGTTGTCTGTTGCAGTGGCTGTCAAGGGAAGATAAAGAGTTTTTCCTGGGGCACAAGGAAAGGGGAGAGCGGTGATGGAGGGCCTCTCTCCTGCAGCTCCGCTGGCTGCATTAGCCCCACGCTTTATAATTGTGTGAAGGGGGCACTTCCAGTGGCTCCCTCATTACTCACTGGCATGGCCAGTCCCTGGCAGCCAGACACACCTTGTCCTCTAGCTCTCTCTCTCTCTCTCTCTCTCTCTCTCCTCTCTCTCTCTCTCTCTCTCCTCACTCTCTCTCCTCTCTCTCTCTCTCTCTCCTCTCTCCTCTCTCTCTCTCTCTCTCCTCTCTCTCCTCCATGCCTGTCTCACTCATTTCAGGATGTCAGTAAGTGCCATCACCTCCTCTCCCTCTCTTGGGGGCTTTGGTTATTTTGACCCAGTACCACCATCTTCACATATTGTCATCTCTTTTGGCAGAATGTTTCTTGACTCCCTCTGTTATCGGACTGATATCACTTATGCTTTGGAGTTTTTTTCCGTACAGTAGTCTCAGAAATGCCTCAGATACTGCTGAAGATGCCGGGTCAGGCCTCATACCGATCCAATAGCATGTACTAAAACCATCTATTTTCCTAGAAACCGTGTCTTCTTCACTGCTCCAAATAGCAGTTGTGCTGTACAGCCACTGGCAAGGATTGTTTTTAGACCGGTGATGAGACAAAAGATTTCTAGTGTAGCATTAGCCAGAGCTGGTCAAAATTGTAGTAATCGTCAAACCGTTTATGCTGGAGAGTCCCTCAAGGAAAATGGGAAGTTGTCCCATTTGCAAGACCTCTATTTTGACTTTATTTTTTCTAAACTGTAGCTGCGGCTGCGGTTATGCAGCAATGATAGCAATCATCACTTCCACTCGGTCTTCACTGAGACAAAGCATTCATCCTTTCTAATCGTATGGACAACATATGGAAGATTTCAAAGATGTCAAGACAAGCACAATGATGAATACTAAGTGTATATGATCTTTATAATGGGCTGATTAGTATGTAGTGAGGACAGCCAGCATTTAGTAAGAGGCAGTTAGATGACATACTAATTGAGATGCCTCGAGGGCCGATATGTTACACACATATATGTACTCCTATGTGCTTCACACAATATGATGCGATGTAGTGTAGGTTTATACTCGTTCATTTATATGTTCAAAACACTGTATAGATATATGGCTGCTTCGGTTTTAATGATGTGTTTTCCTCTGTGTCTGTCTGTCGGTGTTTCTGCAGAGGGAGGCACGTGCGAGGTGATCGCCGCCCACCGATGCTGTAACAAGAATCGTATCGAGGAGCGTTCTCAGACAGTCAAATGCTCCTGTTTACCAGGGAAAGTGGCCGGGACGACACGCAACAAGCCCTCCTGTGTGGATGGTGAGGCCCACTCATTTGTTTTAATAATTTGTTTATTAATGAAGACTGCTCTGAAGGAACACTTCTTTGTCAGTGATACCTCTTCAGTCTCCTCCATATTTACAAATGGTACAAATGATATTCAGTGACAATGCAAAACATATTTTGCCCTCTTTGTGTAGAGACGGACACTAATGGACAAAAAAAAGGGTTTATATAATCAAGGGTTTTGCAGGATCATCCAATATTTAACAATTTAATATTAAATATGTATCTAATTTTTTATCTCTGAAATAGAAAAAAGAAATCATGTCAAACAATTAATAAACATTAGGATGCTGTCATTAAAAGACATTAGATGCTAAATTAATCTAAATAACAAATTTAAGAAACTAAATTCAAATCAAGTTTTCTATGTGATCATGTTAAAGGTATTTGGATATTTCAGTTTTTTCTTTGGTTTATTTTACTATTACTTTAGTCATGTATGGTAAGTATGGAAAATATGGAAATTGAAAAAGATTCCTAAACCTATAACCCTGGTACCTGTTCTTAACTTGAGTGTTTCCTTTTTTTGCTATACTACAATATAGTACTTTGCGAGAAATTTATTACGCAACTGTTAAAGAGTAAAAACCTAACTTAATCTTAAACAATTACAACATTTAAATTAATGCATTAATATTAACGATCAAATAATAAAGTAGTATAACAGTTTTTACACCTAATGTACATATTGATGATAATATTTGTTTGCTTTACTGAAGGGAAATGTTGAATGCAATAATTTCATATTGGATTTGAAGAATATGAAATGTGAAAATATGAGTAGCCTACCTCTCCAGATTTTCATCAGGTTTGAGGGAGTTGTTTTGAAAACACTTATTCTTCACTTGCTTTAATAAACAGCTCAGACCAAGCATTTTCCAATATAACATTCACTGCTGTCTCTCTGTGATATTTTTTCCCCTAATAACAAAAACACATTCAACCATTACGAACCCAGTAGTGCTGCGCTGCTGGGCATCATGGGAGCGAGATGACGGGCTGCTGAACACCTGAGCAAGGAGCATGTTGCAGATCACATCGCCCAAGGCAGCTCAGGCTGATGGAAATGAATAACTAATAAACACGAGTCAGGGAAGCTCCAGGCTAGTGCACCTGAATTACCTTAGCTGAGAAAAACAATCAGGCTGAGGTAGCTCCATGTGAAGTGAAAAAAACACTGCAGGAAATCACAAGTCAGCTGAGACAGAACTGCGATGCCCCCCTTCACTCCGTGGAGCTCATTTATTGCACCTCAGCCTTGATTTTTTCACCTCCACCTTCAGCACAGATCAAAGTTATTTCTCTGACTGACCCCCTCGCAGAGGAATGACACCAAAAATATATTCATTACGAGGAATGTTACATGAAAGGCCAGACATGCCTGCTCAGTGGGCTTCACAGGCTTGGTTAGCCACAGCTGACACTCAACAAGACCCTAGAATATGAATTAGCTACCCAAGGATGCCACAAAAAAAGAACTTTCCCCCCCGGGTGGATGAGAAATCCCCCACAACACCATAAAACTTTTCAGTGAACGGCGGAATTTTCCAGTCCTTGGAGAGTTTTGTTCAGAAAAACTGATGTTGTGTTTGCCCTGTGGTTGGAGACATCGCCTGAAAGAAACATTAACACAGCTCTGACCTTGAGATGTAGCTTTTTCAGCAGGCAGCGTTGTCCTTGAGCAGAGAGGCAGACGCTGTCTCCTCTGCAGCACATAACAGACGAGGGACTCTGGACTTATATCCATTCAGTTTGTGTCTCTTTCACGAAGCACAGTCTAGACAGAGTCCATGAAATGCCTTAAAAACTTGAAAAACCTAAAGAAAGACTGAAACATTTTCTTGTACTCGACTAAGAAATACACCCAGTCCTTACAGGTGAACCACATATAAAAGACTGTGTATATACAGTAGCGGGGAAATCCCCAAAAGTCGAGGCCAGAAGCTGGACAGAGCTGTATGAATCAAAAGCGATATTACAAGGACTGAGGCGTGGAGGTGAAAGAAGTGGAAGATGTTGTTAACACTTCATGCCTCTATGCTTCGGACTCCTGCAGCGGGAGAATCCTTGCTGTTAGAGTATTGATTAACAAGCACTTATGGAAGGAGTGGTGAAAAAATGGAAATGACAAGTCACTGAGCAGCAAGGTGTGCTACTGGGAAGCACTGCCCCGCATTGAAAGAGTTAAGATGACCTGGCCTGTTAATGATTATTATTTCCATTAGTTCAAGCCTTTACAGTTTCTCCTGGATAATATTCACTTTTCTTTAAAGTGAATGAGGCTGTTAGTTATTTATTTAACCCTGAAACCATCAGGGGATAAGAGCTGAAGGGCAGAGGGAAAAAATATGTGATTATTCATTAGAGCTCATTTGTAGTTGGAAGTGTCAGATGCTGCAAACGCACCGTTTCATCAAGGTATTTTTTATAAATGTGGAAATAAATGGATATTGGCGGGTGGGGGGCCACTCTGCTCCAGAGCTTTTGATTGTCTAAGAAAGCTACACTTGAAAGTGTGTGTTTGTCAACCGGGCGCCCCAGGCTACCTTTGCTACTATGTGAGGGATTATAGACTTGTGGAGTCAGTGGTCTAGCCCCTTAGCAGCGCACCGGCCTGGCCCAGATGGAGCTTTCTCCCCAGGTCCCAGCGTTATTAATGTTCCATCCAGATAAGGAACGATGCCGCAGCCCAACCCATCACATCTCCCCACCCCCTGGGGGACACCTGCCGCCACTGTACTATACACAGGTTATGTTCCTACACAAAAAAGAATAGCCAGGGCTCTAATACAACAAATCAGAAGTATATCTTCAGCAGTTATTAGTTTTGAACACAGAGCCCGGGGGGGCCAACGCTCCTTTATCTTTGGCAAAAATTTGCAGAAACAGCAGGTCTTCTCCATGCACCTTATTATTGGTCATTAGCATCAAAGCCCAACATCAAAGCGCACACTGAAGATCAGTCTCATTGTCAAGCATTCTCCACCTTCTGAATGTGGGCCACATGGGGTTATTTCAGTTGCCATTGGTAACTGTTTTGGTTGTTATTTATATAGGGGGATATGACGACAGCTTGTGTTGGGAGGCGTCATGCTCAGTGGGGGTCTGCTGTCAGATAATGCTGCGTGTTGGGAATTGATTATTAGCTTTGACAAGGAGAGCTATGTCCCAGTTATGTCAGGGCCAACAAGGCTTTCAGTGAAGAACATTCCTTTTAACAAGTCAAACGCTCGTATCTCTCCAGCCTCACCGGGCCGATCACATGCACTCAGATTAGGCACTCGTCACTGCACCGCTGCCTTTAATACAGCGTATGAGATGTGTAAAGCCCTCAGCAACAGTTTGGAAATACTGTTTACATGCATGCAGATGCCTTGATACTCACACATGCTACCACTTTTCATTCAGCTGCTGTAGCAGTAAAGTCTTTCAAGAAGAAATCCACGCACACGGCGGCTTGCCGCTGATCACTGATGGGGAATGAACCCTTCTGTCAGGCTGTGGGCGCATAAAGCCGAGCATGACAGGTTGTCATGGTACATTTGAGATACATCCAGCGGGGACACACATTGACTCTACTTGAGAGGAGGGACAAGAAATGCCACAGCTCTGCCAATTGGTCAAACAGATGCACATTATGAATCAAAACATCACAAGTTTCAATAAAAACGGGGAAATCCGCAAAGAGTATCTGAACTATTTGTAAAGCTTGTTCATATTTGTTTTCTGCACAAATGAGTTTATTAACAACTGTACTTTCCTGGATGAATGACAATGAAAAGCCTATATTTCATCCTCCCACTATAAAATCTCTGCCCCCCCCACAGTTGGGCTGTCACATCATCTCCTCACACGACTGGATGTGGTTGGCAAGACACAAACCTGCTGCAGAGACTGCCTGCGGGGATGGAGAGAAGGAGTAGATTATACTGTACAATGGAAAACAATAAGTCCCTTCTCTTACTGACAAACACACACACATATACAGATATAACGAGCGACTTACAAGCACACAAAAATCTCCTGGGTCAGAAATGATGTTCGTGTCTTTGGAGAAGTTGAGGATAATGATCGTGAGGCAGGTTTTCTCCTCCGTCTTTGACACATCCAGCTGAGCTCTCACAGCTTTGGCGGATGATTAGACGCTCAACCTCTAACCTGCCGGACAAGGATCCAACCCTCAGCTGGAGTTGAAAGGTCGCCTAGTTTTTCTTGAGTTATTTTTCATCTCTCTTTTCCTTTTTAAGAAAACAAAAACAAATATATTTACTTTCTGCTCTAGCTACTGACACGCTAGTGACAAGTCTGCGGTTGTATTTAGAAAGAGAGAGGGAGGTAAAGAATCAGGGAAGTCCGCTCTGTGGGAGATCCATTTTTCCTGAGTCACTTCTCTGTCAAAATCTGACAAACAGAGTGTTTGCTCATTCATCAAGAAGATTGCTACCCCCCACACAAACACACACACATCCTACTTCCACAGGCAAACATACAATGTTCATAATGGTTTTAATGGGAAGGTTAATTAGAGACTCTGAATTGGTGTGAATGGATGTGTCAGTGGTTGTTTGTGTCCAATCACGGAGCCCATTGACTGTAATCTGACCACAAGGTAGCGTCTTGGGGCACCGTCCAGTATATTGGGACCATGCTTATTCGGACTCCGTCTTACAGTCCCAGTACATTGTTTACAGTCTGACTAGTTTCATTTATCCCAGGAGACAAACATTCTTCACAAAGAACTCTAACATTGACACTAACATCTATCTGCATGTCTGACTATAGGTACGTCAAAAAAACAGATAGCTGATGCATTTCAGTCAACGTGTTTCATCTCTTTTGGTCTCCACACAGACTGTTTACATGTGGGCAACCAGCTCCACCCTTAAAGGATAAGTGCATAGATGATGAACTTTGCTGGTATTTGTTTGTTTAACTGAAAACTCTGGTTTCACCTTAATGAATCTGAGATCATGCAGACAAAGTTTTTGTAGGCAATTTCAAGAATTAAGCCGAATTCCTAGCCTGGGTGCCAGACGAACTTAGCCCCGCCCACAACATTTGTTGTTCGGGAAGTTCGGTCTGGAGTCGCTCCGTTGGGGAGAAACTATGCTCGAACAGAAGCTGTTCGATCCAATCAAATCTTCAGGGCGGGCTTTATACGATGATGGACAGGTGATCAAGAGTAACGTAATCAACCACGTCATCAAAGTAGGCTTGGATAGAATGCCTGCCGCTGGAGAGCTGAGATGTGTAGATGCTGTATTTGAGTCTGTTTTAGGAGACATCGACAGCGCATTCATTTTGAAAGAGGAACAGAGAACGCGGAGGCGACGCCAAAGCGCCGCGTCGCGCTAATCCCTATCGCGCCGGCGCTTGGCTGTTAAACACCGGACGCTGAAGCGACGCTGACCCGCCGGGCAGCGCTAATAATATCACCGGTTGATCCAGTAGTATTCAAGCATACCGGTATACTTACTTGTTGCTCCAACATTAAGCAACAGCGTCCCAACATTTGTCTCTCTTGGTGTTGTCTTTATACAACATGTTCCGAGGATCATACAACTCACTGCACTTCTCCACTTCAATTATTAATTTAATGTCATCCATGTTGAAGAACTTCTCCGCTGTTTGCTCCGTTAAATGTCGGGTGTGGAGGGTAAAGACATTTAATAATGTCATTGGTAAAACTCCAGGAAAACAGAAGGGGACTTCAAAGTATTTAAATTAATTTCAGTGTGTTTCCTGTCGCGATACGCTCGCGTCAAGCGGAAAAAATAGACTCGACGCCGAAACGATCGCTGCACGGTGCGAGGCAGCCTCGGTGCAGAGCGGCGCTTCAGCCTCCGGTGTGACCCGCACAAAGGTTTAACATGGGAGTGGATGGGAGCCAGCTGTTATTTAAGGCTTGGCGCTGCGCTTCAGCGTCAGGTGTGAACCCGGCATTAGTAAATAACTCACAATGATTCGCTTAACATACGTCACATACTACGTTGCTCTGATTGGTTGTAGGTCTATCCAATTGAGCGAAGAGGAATTATATTTCCTGGTTCGGTTGAAACACGCCCCATAATCACAGCCCAATGGAGCGGTCTCAGACTCACATTCTGACTAGAATTGTGAGTATGACAACGTCAGGCTACCGAATTCCCCATCCACACAGAAAATAATCAATTAAAAACAGGACTGCTTGTTTAAGTCTGTGGAATATCCATTGCAAAATTCTGAAATTAAAGCTATGTGATGAGAAAAAAATGTCTGAATAGCTAATCAAAACTTGGCTCTCTCTCTCTCTCTCGGGCAAAGATTAATGAAGAATATTGACCGTCTGAGGCTGACCTTGGGATCAGTGGTCCAGTCTCAGTCCTGCTGTAATTATACACTAGCTTCATTTGCTTCATGCTCCTTTGACCCCTCTGGTACTTTACTGCTGGTGCACACCTCTGTCTCATTGAGATGGAAATGGGTTTTTGAGCCAAATATTACACTGGAATTCTTACATCTCTCACATGATTCTTACCTGCATGATTATAGGAGTGAACGATTGACTGGCTACTTGTTTGGGTAATAAATGAGTGATCATGGCACTTGTAGCAGAGCACTGATATAAACTGTTAACGTGAAGGGGGAAAGAAAAAGACCCAGAGGATCTGCATGAGTCTGTAAAAAAAGAAGTTTGATCTTTGTAAATTTAACCTGATTGATGGCAAAACAATTTAAAACCTGATTGTATTCCGCTCCAGGTCTTGACTGAAGGCAGCTCATCTGTGACTAAAATTTAAAACAGCAAACACTCCAGCCGACACAATTTGAAAGCCATTGTTTTGCTATGATTAAGCCCAGCTCTGCGGCCGCTCTAAGTTAAAGAAACATTAACTATTCAGAGGCATATTCACATTCTGACGCAGGCAGAAATCAATTCCCCTCCTCATCCGTCAAGGTGTTCAAACATTCTGCTACCTGGCAGGGACGTGACGGCGAGTTCAATCCATCACGGAAACCGCTCACCAGTGATCTGACAGATGCACTTGTAAAAGGTCCATCGCTTCATGTTTTTCAATCAATTCAAGTCCTACTCTCAGTTGTTTGTCCATCAAAGCTTCAGACTACAGGCTGCTACGTGGCTAACATCTCGAATCAAACACTCTCACACTTTGCGGATTATTCCGAGACCATCTGTCGTATCTGACAGAGTACAGCAGCTTCTTTATGGTAACATCTGAAGATCACATTAATTGATGTTGGTGCTTATAATCATGGATCTGAAAATGAATAGCTAACCTGAAGCAGGAATTAGGACAGGGGTCGGCTGTAATGCCCCTCTCCTCCTTCACTCCATGGCAGACACAGAGGAGGAGTAAAGTTTGCTCATGTTGGAACAAAGGTTATACCCTCTACGCTGACGATTGCTCAGGGAGTAGTTAAAGTAAAACGAGGTCAGTGGTCACCAGGGAGTGATGCATGGATCCTGACCCAGAAATGGCTCTTCTGCAGTGGTCAAGGTCAGAGCCAGATGTCCTGGCCCAGGTAGAGCCACAGACATGAAGAGTGTTTGTGAGTGTGTGTGTTTGTGTGAGGGCCGAACTCTGTCTGGTTCATATCCTCATGGCCATCAGAGCTGACGGGTCACTACATTGTGCTGTCAAGTTGTCCTGAGATGAGCCTGCTGGCTGCCTCATTGACCGACGGAGAGAGATTTTCAAAGATCAAATATGAATTTATTAGATGCATTTAATAATCCCAGGTCATTAAACTTGTACTCTCCTTTTATTACACCATTAGAAGCTGTCAAGACATTACCCAGAGATCCGGTAGCTTTTAAAGATAGTGAATTATCCTCATCTGACCTTTGCCTTGATGTGACCTTATTTAACCCATATTTAGCAATACGTTTTTTTTAACAGCTCTAGTTGACAATTTCTGAGCAGTGACATAATTTCTGCAGTTTGTCCGCTAGTGTATTTCATCTAAATTGAACAAATTGTTTTTTTCTTCCCCTTATAATGGCCCTTTTGTATTCAGATACTTTATATTTATAAATGGAGCGGGTACTCTCTACGGAGGCCGCCATATTTTGTACAGTAGTTCAGACAGGACAAGCTAAACTGCTTTTGAGTTATTACGACGACTGAAGGCTGCCACAGGTTCTCTGTCATGTTTGGAAGGTGAGGGTGAGGTGAAGGGTATTCAGCTTCAACATGCAACTTCACCACTAGATCTCACTAAATTCTACACACTGAACCTTTTAATAATGCAATTTAATGTTGGTCGTAATACAAACAAAAAATGGATACAACGATTAAAGCTAAAAAACCTTCAAGATCCAAGTTAGTGCCTTTTCTAGACTTCCAATGGATAGATAGATAGATAGATCCAATAGAATGACACTTACGATAGTGCATACCTTCAAATCTGAAAAGTCAATGAAGATGTTGAAAAGAGCCTTAACTGATAATGTTGAGGCAAGTGAAAAAAATCGTTTCCACTTTGGATTGTTTAACATCCATCAACAAAATTTCACAAAAACTGTTTGAGTGTAGTTTTTGAGAAAGAACAGACAAAAAAAAACACCATTGAAATATAAACTCCTTGGAGGAGGGAATAATATATGACATATATGCACATGTGTCCGGACTCTGAGTAAGAAGTCTTCTGACTCTCTGCAGCGAAGGGAATTAGGCTGAGCAGAGAGCACCCGATAGAACTAGTTAAGCAAATGTCCTCCAGCCAAGTCATAATTCGCCTCTTAAGAAAGACTTCCAGTCTAGTTATGATGTTGCACCTGAGAAGCAGCTGAATGTAAACATGGTTAACAATAGCCCGTGGGGGACGATGGAGGGAGAAAAAGCAGGGGAGCAGGAGTGCAGTGGAGGATGGACCAACATGTGGTAATTAGTGGATAAAGTAAACAACCATGGGGGAAGCCAAAGGGCAGATTCACAGCTGGTGAGTGGATGCTCTCATTCTGGCTTTCAGTATCCTCAGGGCTCATGGTGGGGAAAATGAAGGAGAAGCCAGCAAATTCAGGAAGTTCAGCGAACAGCAGTGGGGTGTCCAACTCTGTGTCCAGTTTTCGTCTGGAATACCTGGGTGTATGTGTGTGTGCGTTTGTTGGTCCGTTCAAACAGAACCAGAGCACACTGTGCTGTGTGGGACGGCACTTAAACCATCTTCTTCCATCAGTTTGAGACGGCATGTTGCTTACATCCACAATTGATTGGTGGTTGGCCAGTAACCTTGGCAACAGTTGGCTGGAGGGAAAAATATATATTTTTCCCAAAGGTTCTAAAAAGGGTTTGGAAAAATGAAATTACAAGTTACTAGTTAGATTCCATCATTTGACCTTCACATCTTCGTTATGTCAGTGAAGTAAAAAGATTCTGATCGGAGATTTAAACTGCAAATTAAAAAAAAATACACAACATGCTGAAAAATGTTATTACATCATGGTTTAGATTTGTTTGCCATGATTTGATCCGAGAAGATTCCTTTGCAATGTATCTGGATTCAACAAAAGGGGGAAACTAAAATCAAAGTATATGAAAACAAAATTTTGCATCAGTGCTTTAAAGCTGATTTGTTATAAATACACTTGTTCATCTCAAATCAAGAACAACTGGGTGTGAAGGTAAAGGGGCGGATACTTTATTCATGAGATTAATTGAAGATATGGACTGTGAAAAGTTAATTAGAGAAACATGTATCAAACAAAGCTTTTTTTTCATTTATTTATTTTGCGCAGGTTGATCAACTATTATGAAAGGTATATTTTGTATCATCAAACTCCTTGAACACACACGCAGCATTAGAAAGAGATAGAGAGAGGGAGGGAGGGAGGGAGGGAGGGAGGGAGGGAGGGAAAGCGAGATCTTGATTAGAAGATGAGAACATATTTGTTTTTGTCAGATAGCTGCAGGAAATATTCAGTGGATGTTAATGAGAAGCAATTAGTTTTGATTAAAAACGAGATTGCGGTCTCGTACATGCAATGTAGCTATATCAAAAACAAATAATGATTCATTTCTGTTGGTTTAAGACATTATTGTCCACAGAGGAGGTATCCATGCAGCAATGATACGACTGCTCTGAGGCAGAAGAGAAGGGAAAACATTCATTTAGACCTTAGCCCATGTGTGTATACATGTAATCCACGTGTGTAGAATGTGAACACAAAATATGTGGGAGGCATCAGCATTTGATGTGATGATTCCACCTACATTATAAATGATGTTTCTTCTGTGTGTTTTATTTTTTTATTTTTCACTAGGATTTTTTACTATTGCACATTAAAGTCAAATGTTGTTTTTTGCACCAGCATCTGTTCTAAGTATATACTCTATATATGTACACAGTTGTCTCTACGAAATACCAACCTGTTCCATGCATGTCTGTGCTCATCTTCCCCAGCGTCCATTGTAATTGGGAAATGGTGGTGTGAGATGGAACCGTGTCTGGATGGAGAAGAGTGCAAGACTCTGCCTGACAACTCTGGATGGATGTGCTCCTCTGGGAACAAAATCAAGACCACGAGGGTGAGGCCTCACACGTTCTCTACGCGCACACACACACACACACACACACACACACACATACACACACACACACACACACACACACACACACACACTGTGCACAGATGCAGAAATACATCAACAATACATACCTGTGCTGTATATGTATATTCTAACTGATGCTTAAGTACGCTAACATATCTACATGTACACACTTGCGCCGTTTTCAGTAAGTTCATGACTTTAGATTTACAATTCAACCTTCTCCTTCTTCGACTTAATCAAAGAAATTCACAAAGAAATAACACAAATCTGTTTGGACAATCTTTAACAAGGCTTCTCTGCAAACGGCCTGCTTCACTAATTCATCTTTATTAACTGAACAATCGAACATGCACAGTGTCAAACCTGTGGGGAATTTTTTTTTACACACTTACAATTATACCGTACAGAGAAAACCCCTGTTTAACAAGTTGGATTGAGTTTGATGTGAGTAACCTGTGTTAGGGCCCAGTAGTGGTGGAGAACAAGCACAAAGCAGGAAGTAAACAAACAGGTGGGCTCTGCCTCGGGCTGCACTCCTCTCAGAGATAAAGTTAACAGCCACTTTGCCTCTGCGCTCCCTTCAGCTCTGTAAATCGACTCCAAATGCGGCATGCAAAAATAATGAAGGGAGTTAAGTCCTTGAAGCCAGCAGTCCAGCACTCTGTGACAGGTTGATCACCTGATTTGTATTCATTTAATTGACTCGCCCCTCCCCTACCTGCTTGACCCCCACACTCACACACACACACGCACACACACACATCAGCCCCATGTATTCTCTTAGCGCTCGGTGACAATGACTTTGAATCGGAGTAGAGACTAATGTGATGGTAGGGAAACAGGGAACAGCCAGTGAAGGTTAGACCACACGGGGCTTCCCAAGGTTGTTCCTGCAGATTTATGTGGCAACAGATAGACATAAAGCTTTCACTGGCCCCTCAAAGCCACCACAGGCTTAAAACTTTCAGAGAGAAGTTGATGGAATGGGGCTTTCCAGCCTTTCAAGGTAAGGTGCAGTATTTGGTTTTCTTTAAAGAATGCATCTCAAATTCTCACTTTAGTCCATTGCACAATTTTTAAATAAATAAACTTTAGCTCATTATTGTTTTTTTTTAAATACCTGGGCACAAATTATTATATTGTGAAAGATTGTAAATGTTTTCACATAGATGGTGATAAAGCATTAATGCACATCTATAAATACAATTAAAGAAAGCCAAAGGCCTGAAGCTGCTTTTACTTCCTAAAAGACACATGTCCTTATCTCTTGACCCTCTCTTTGCAGAACACCCAGCCATACTCCCCTTTTTAGCTTCTGGAAGCAAAATGCAGATGATGCGTCCACGGAAATTGAGCTGCATTGTAGCTTCTGTAAAGGTTAGTCACTTTCTTAAGCAGTTCTTTTTTCTGTTTCTGTGTCCGCCTCCCTCTTCTCTCACACACACACTCACATCACTGTATATGCACTTGAGTGTCGGGTAGAATGGAACCAAATCGTGTTCAATGACTTCTCATTAACCCAAATACTCGGTACAAAATAATCAAGTCTGTGTTTACATGCTGTGCATGATTAGGAAGGCGTGACACAAATACTGAACGCACCACCAGCCTCTGTAAATATTTATCACCCAGCGCAGGCAGCTCGCATAAATAAGAAATAAGTTGCCACGTTTTTCAAACAAAACTGTGTCATATATACCACACAAATGTGGTGTAAATAAACATGTATATACCGCAGCAGCACTTCCATATATCTGTAGAGTCACACAGAGAAACAGGTCCACCTCTCAGCAGAACCTTGCAGTCTGTGATCAGTGTGTAGTTGCACCATCAGTCCCTCTGCCTTTCATTGCTTCCTTTGTTCCATGTCCTGTCTTTGCTATCGGCCACTGTGTGGGCTTGATTACAGCGCCTTGCATCGGTCTGCCAATCCCATTAGCCACTAATCTGTGACATGCTACTTGCTCCTCTCTGTGTTCCCTTCTAGTTGTGTACACGCGCACATGTCCAATTTGTTTGATATTTATGAAAGTGCGTGTGTGTGTGTTTGCTCACATCTGTGCACTACAACCCCGGGCAGGTCTTTTCCATTTTGGTTGTGTGGCTTCTTATCAGAGTCCACTTGATATCCTGATCCCCCTCTGAGGCTCTTGTTGAGGCAGCTATCAGCACACAGCATAGCCCACAGCCTACATGAAAGGCCTTTTATCCTGCACTCTGCTTTCTGTTTTTAATCAACATTCCTCATTCACCTGCCTCTCAGGCCAAATTGCCTCATTTGTATTTGATTCGTCACAAGACAGCAAGCCCACAACGCGCCATTGTTTCTTTTTATTTCCTATTCGCAGCCTTTTTATTTCCTGCAGGTTTTCATTTTGCTCTGAAAAGTGTCAGTGAAGCACAATGAGGCAGGCACGCACACACGTGCACCCACACACACACACACACTGACTTCATCATCGTGTTTCATGAAAAATTGGCATGAAAAGTAAAGAAGCCGAGCAAAGCAAGTCCCTGACACCCATGTTTCTTCTTTTCTTTCTTTATGTCTTTCAGAGAGGGAGCCCTTCATTGCCTGTTCTGTAGCAGCAGACAAGGCAGGCCCTTTTGTTTGAGGAAGTCACAGTGAGAGCGAGGCTGGGGAGCACCTTCCAAAACACTCGCCCACCATAGATCTGCATTACTCGCTCCACTGGCTAAATAGATCAATCCCTTTCTGCTCCCTCCAAACAATTAGACACCTTGAGAGCGACAGGCAGAATGAGGGAGGCTGTAATGAAAACGTTGAGAACATCTTTCTTCCCACTCGTTCTTGTCCCTGTTTCTCATGATTGTGAAAAAAGAATTTCGTTCATTTGATAACCTCACTATGTGCTAGAGTGAATATGAACATGTCACCAGTAATAAGGCAAGAGCATCATACTGTACATGCATACTACAGCCCTCATCAGCATTAAATCAATTTTAATGGCCTTTTTTAAGTGATTTCACGCTGCAGAATAAACACTGACATACAGTCGTCATTAGATAACACACTCTGACAAGATGTGGCCCGTCTGTGAGACTGTTTCAGAGCAAAAGTGACCTGCCAGCAGAACCATCCCCATCTTCATTTGTCAAATCCAATGTGAACGCCGGCCATGCCGCATCTTCACCATCACCCCTCCTCCTCCTTCACTCCTGTATAATGACATCATGAACACTAACATAAAATCATACACACATGGCAAACAGTGTGTCATCGGGGATAAATAATAGATTGCTTGTTTATTTTAAAATTGTGAGCTGACAGGTGGCTGCACAGACCGGCCGGCTTGTCGTCCTCATGGCATTTTTATACAGGTTTTACTCTGGAGGAGTTCATTCCAGGAGCTTCTAATTAATTTATACTTGTTTTCCTTTCTTTGCTCTTTCCATTGTCAATGTCACATTAAATGGATCTTGGTGTATTTTGTTGTCTGGAGTCTTCTGTTTTTAGTGGGTGCTCTTTAGTGCTGTTTGAAAGGGTTTCTCAGGCGGCATGATTGATTTGCTCAGCTCTAAACGAGAGAGGTGGGAAAGGCTGTGTTTGCACAAAATTCTTTAGCTAAGGCAGTCGTCCTTGGCTCCTTTTACTAACTGAAGTCTGAGTAAATTGCATTATAATGCGGCCAGCAAATTAGAATGCAGAAGGCTTAGTTGCCAGCAACGACGGGATAGGCAGGAAATCCTTGAGCGATCCGCTGCTACCTGCTGCACTGTTCATTTGAAGAGACAGAGGACAAAAAAGAACAGAGGACACTTTTAGTCACACACACTCACATGCACGTGGGCTGAAATGACAGCATTTGCATAAAACCCCTCTTCTCTCTCTAACAAACCTCTGGTGGATTGTGTCGGAAGTATAGCAAGCGAGCTGTAATGTGTAACCTGTTACTGCTCTTTTTTCTGGTAGAGATCATTCTCCGCACCAACATTTTTAATGTTTCGTCATACAGCAGATAACACAGATGCAAATGCTGGACGGATGAGCCCAGAGGATTACTCTGTTTAAAGATCACAAGATAAAAAAGATGGAGAGACGCAGTGACACGACATGGAGGAGAAATCAATGTGTTAAATCCGAGATTTTGAAGCTCACAGAGGAACCACAGCAGGGCAACTGGTTTAATAGGAATGATATCGTCAGCAATGGAGAGGATATCAATAGGCTTTCTCTTTCAAGGAGCTGGTCATATGATATTAGATCTTAAACAAATAACTTTCTTGTAGCCAATGAGGTTTTTTCAGTGATGTCTCCCTTGTGTCAGGAGCCTTATAGCAGCATTGTCCTCAGACAAACTAAAGCACAAAACTCAGATACAGTTGGGTAATAATGCAAATATGTTATTTTAGTAAAAGATATTGTTCATCGGGATCTGGATCTCAATCAAAATACGAAGGATATCTGTATTAATCAACTAAGTACCTTCTAAAAAAACTGTAATATACGGTACTGGCTAATAGTCAGTCTGTGGACCAAGTTGAACATGTCTTCTACCTCAACAGATACATACATCAATACATCAGTGGTTGGCAACTGGGTCAAACTGTGCATCAAAACTTCAAAAGTTTGATAAATTAGACATTTTATTTCACCATATGAGACTGAGACAAAGACATCATGAACTGTAACGGTTGCTGATCTCCATCATAACAACATTCATGGAATAACTTATTTTTTTGCAGTTTGTCAAGTAGTCAAAAAGTAAAAGCACAACATTTGTTTTGTTATTTTAATGCTTTATACCAAGTGTAATTACAGAGCCATTTTGAAAAGGTGTGAACTTGGGTCTAAAGATTGTGTCCATGCAATGTAGGAAAAAATAACAGCAGAGAAGTAAATAACTTCTTTATAACATGCGAACAGTTTCATTTGAAATACATTGACCATAACATCTTTGTTGCAAATAAACCAGGTAGGATGAACACGTAAGTGAAGTCTTCTAACTTCACTTACATCATTGACTGTTAATAAAAAAGATCGGCAAACAACCTTCAGCATGCAAACAATAAAAAGTGGCAGGACATTGTAGAATTTTCAATTCCATTTTTAGAAGGTCAAGAACTGTTCGAGGAGGACTCACTAATGACAAGGGAGAAGTTGCTGCGGAGCCTTAACACAGGACCAGAGAACTGCCCATTCCAAACAGGCAGGTCAGGACACTGCACTAGTTTTAAATAATTCAAGTGAGCATCTTATCTGAAAATATATGTAAATCTACCCATTGTGAAGATACTAAGCTGCAAATAACACAATTCAAAGTTCCTTTATCATATTGGTTGAAAAATAGTTAATGATTCCAAAACGAATTTGAAATGTAGAGTAACCTCATTATAATTACTATTAAATGATTATGACAAATCTAATGCAGCCAAGCAACAATATAACTACAGTGCATATGTTTATATGTTTTCTGTTGTTGTTGATGTTAACATTAAATTAAAACCACATTATAATACCTGTGGGTCCCCCTGCTTCTCTATTTGTTCTCTGAAGCATTTTCCTTAAGTAACACACAGTGCAGCGGGTGAGTACAGGTGCAAGCAACTCTATCCACAGGAAAAAAATGGTTAATAAAATCATTTGGCTCTCCCGCCAGCATTTCCAACATAGCGGAGCGTTATGTGCTAAAGCTTCCCAACAGCACCCTCCACAATCAAATCCACACACCTGGCTACCACCTGCCAAGCGTACAGGAAATGTCACGGCTGTATTTCTTGCTGAACGGGATTATGGGATTTCTAATTGGCTCCATGGTGACTAGACGACTACAGATTTATTCACTGTAAGAATCTCAAAGCAGCAGAATAACTAGAAAATGTGATAAAAAATGAAGTTAAGGGAATAGTGTGACAAACATTAACAGGCTTTTTCTGTGGAGACTTCATATGAGGGCAAATAACTAGCTGCTTTAACTGTCACGGTCATCATCCACGCTTCAGGTTGAGAAGGATGGTGAAAAGCAGGATATTCAATAGCAGTATCAAAGTTGCATAACTTACCATTGAATTGTGTCCAGGTCTGCGACTGAGGTTGAATAAAAGTCCCTGAACTAGAGTCACGGAGGGAGACAGCTCAGACTCCACAGCGGGGGCCCCGATCCCATTTAGCAAGGCTAGAGATGGTCTGAGATGGAGTCCAAAATGTGCCAAATATGAGTGTCAACTTGTGACGCAGACACACACAGCATGGAAACACATATGGGTTTTATTTCCTTTTGTATAAGTTGGTTGCCTGACATAGTCCAGTGCACTTGAACACACTTCCAATTTCTGCGTTTTTATTTTTCTGCTCGTCTGAGCCGTTTGTTTTTAGTAGGAGCAGGAACCAGGAGGGGAGACGGGGCTGTGCAGAGCCTCCACAGTTCAAAAGACTCCCCCCTTGTTTTTGAGACATGCAAACAGAGAAATTCTTCGGGGTCTAATCCTCGCTTACTTGTATGCCTTTGTTCTGTCTAAGTGTATGTGTGTTTTCTCTCCTCTCTTCTCCCTCCTCTGTGTTGCAGATTCATCCCAGGACCTAACAGAGAGTTCCTACTGCAGGTCTGCGTGCCAGGCTCTTCCCCTCACCTACCCCCTTTTCTCTTCCCACCGAACGCACTGAAACTATTACATCCACTGCTACTGACTGGATTACCTGGGACCACAAAAAGGATATCCACCCAGATAAACAGCTTTGCTCGTGTGGTGCCAAGGATTTGAAACCAGACTAATCCCCCTGTTTGATCAATGAGCCCCATGTTGGTGACTCTCCTCTTCCGCACAGCTGTGGCCAGTTTCCGACATGCTCCCGCTCTCTGTTTCCACCGCGCTCTGTCTCGCCCTCGAAAAACTGAAGCAGCTTAGCGGGGGTTATTTAGAGGTTGTTAAAACATTATTTGAAGACATTTGCGCAGCCTGCCTGAAGGTAGATGGATTGAGGGGCTTACATGGACCCGAACATGGGAATCCGCAGAACTGTAGGAGAGAAATTACCCTGACATCCTTTTCTTTCTGCGAGGAAGGTGTTTGTATTGGATTCACCGCCTCAGCAGGATGGCTTTGCCGTGAGGACACAGAGGACAGTCATGTACTGGATTTTCCGTGATCACGACCACTAGCAGCCAGTGACGGGTTATTGAGGAATCTTTCGGAGGCCTGAGCTTCCCTCATGGCCTCACCTTCAAACTCCTTGATGGACATTTGATGTTGATCGGTGGGCATGCCCAGTGTAAATTCATAAGCACCTCTTTTCTTTGTATGTAAGATCATTTGTGTATATATACATATATAAATACATTACATATTAGATGACAGATCCAAGAAGCTGAAGACTATTAAGAGCTCCGGGTATTGATCAGACCCTGAATATATTCTCCAGAGGCTCTTGTCCCAATACAGTGTTGTGCGTATGCTTGCATTGGAAACAGCCTCATTGGAATCATGAAAATAAGTATTGGTCACTCTTGTCATTCAGCAGCACTGTTGGTGAAGCCAGAAAATGCTTGTAGTTTCTTTAAAGACGAGGAAAAACACTGTATAGAACTGCCTCAATAAAGAAAGCAGCCCCGACAACAACAGCCCCTGAGCTTTCCACTCAGATCCAACAGGGACATTGAACAGCATCGGAAAAACTGGGACTGTAATCGGACAGTTAGCAGCAGTTTCTGCCCGTGGAGAGCGGTGGCGGACGGCTGCTTTATTGTGTTTGTCGTGTAGATCTGGCTCTCACACACCAGAGAGAAATGATTTATTCCAAATGACAGAGAGAAAGTATTAGTCACAATGGAGAAACATGCAGTTATCCCCCAGTAGATATAAGTACATTACAGGACAGCCTTATGAGAAATAAATATGGTTTTCTATACTGATATGCTGTCTCCCATTCCTTCACGTGGTAACCAATATTTTGAAAAATTTTCCTCTCATCCCTATTTGATATGTTGTAATATGTGGGTGGAAGATCTTGTCAAGACTTTCATTTATATGATATGTTAACACTGTGAACAGAGTTTTTGCTTGAGTAAACAAGCAATCAACACCGGCACAAGGCGAGTATGAAAATGACTTAAGGGCAGTCAAACACACACACACACACACACACACACATGCAGTAAACACACAAACAAATCAGTGATGCTTCATTTACACAATTCCCTTGGTGGCAGAGTGGATTTATCAGAAGAGCACCTTTCAATTCATTCATGCAATTAGAATAAAGATTTCCAATATCGTGCCAGGCGAAATTCCAGATGATTTTCAATATCAGCCTCCTCTCTCGACTGATATGAGATTTGTCTCCTCTCCCAGCGGAGGCACCAGCGTACATTCATCATTTTGGAATTTGGCTAGTTTCATGGGGCCCAGGGCCTCACTGAGCAGTCACAGAAGGTATGAAAAAGACAGACACATCAATCTCCCAATGGTCTTGCCAGAATCATGAAGGAATATGCGAACGGAACGGGAGAGAGCAAGAGCATGTTTTTTTCCCCTTCAATGATCCGCTCCCTCCTTTGTTTTCTCATATCTAATATAATCCGCTGTCTTCCAGTGTTACTGAGCTTGTGCAAAGGAAAATGAGTGAGAAAATGAAAGATAAATCTTTTACATACACAGTTTGGGTTTATGCATGGGTGTGTCTCTTCCTGCTTTTCTCTCCCACTTAGAAAACAAGTTAGTGTACGTGTGCATTTGTCTGTTTTACAATGCGTAAGTGTGTATTTTTAGAGAGGATCCGCAGAATCTGAGGAGACGGGCGTCCCGCAATGACGTATTCTGAAGATTATCCACAAATTCAGTGCTTCTGCTGAGAATCAAGGGATTTCTTCCTCCCTGCTTATGCAAGTTCTAAGTGGATTTTTTGCCTAAGAGGTGCTTGGGGATCAGAAACGGAAGAGGTGCTTTCTCTTATTCTCTTTTATGCACTCCTTTAGCTCTATCCAGAAGTGATGGAGTCGTGCTGTGGAGGGAGGGCCTGCGCCATTTTAGGCCGAGCAGAAAGGAACACAGCATGAATAGATAACAGGGGCTGCGTCCTCCTCCCTCTCCGCGGTGCTGTGCAATCTCAGAAGAGAGACATCCATCAAGTCCTGCCAACCTCCCACCGAGACACAGAGACAGCCATGTCCACATCACGCTGGATGGCTAATCAACGCCTGACAGCAAGGACAACCTCTTTCATACAACCAAGACGCGTCCACCAGATATTGGACAGTGTTGTGTCGAAAACTTGCGTTAGTAACTTCCAAGGGTAAGCAAAAAACTTTTGCCCCACTTGGGAGTTAAATGCTTGGTTGCTTTTAGGAGCTTTTAGTAGTGGCCCCCTCTGCTCTCTGACAAGCACTTCCATTCCCTGCACTTTATCACATCCATATTCTTTAATCATTTTGCACAGCAACCTATAATTTGCAGAAAGGGCACACTCCTTACCTGTGGGGGCTTTGCGGTCTATAATTACAGTCATTACTGGCATGAGTCACAGTGAGTGTTGCCTTTGCAATGAACAGCCACTGGAGCTGGATGACTGAGAGCGTCAGTAAATCATCAACGACGCCACCACTTGGTCTCACTGACGGCCGCTCAGTGACTTCAGACGTTCTTGAAATCAGAGAGTGTTTTGTTCGGGTGGATTCTTGATTAATTCTTCTTCAATCAGTGGACACTGGGAATGGCTAAATTACATGTCATTACAATCAGTGTCCGTAACGTCCCAACGAGCCAGTTCCAAGGCTTCACCAACGAGATCAAAAAGTTGATACGAAGACGCCCGCAGCTACATTTGTGCACCTTAACAAGGTCAAAACTGCAAACAACCCAGTGTAAAGTGAAACCCACCAGTGGCCTGCTGCAACACCATTATTCGTAACAAATGAACACTCTGATGGGTACACAATACATCACTGTCTTAGTCCCACGACACTGCACCATGCCCGCCAACCACCAACACACTTGTCAGCCAAATGACTTGCCAGTCTGTGATTGTCAGCGGCTGCCATAATGATAATTTATTTCACTGCTGCTCTACTGTTTTTTGCTCACCTTATTTCCCCCTGTCCTGTTTCACACCAAAACGCAGCAACTTGCACAGGGTCACACCAGATCCATCATGATAAACGTGAGCGCGCCAGTGTTGAGCACGACGGGTCTGGTCCCACCAGGGGCACTGATGTCGTCACACACAGCAGCCTCCCCAGAGAGAGAATTCAGACTTCACACTTTCCCATTTAACAGGGAGCAATTTTCACAGCAGTGTCTCCACACTGCCGCTCTAACATCGACTCACTCGCTCTCAGTCGTTTGCCACTTGAGGAAGAGTGACCAAGAGTTCGATTAGGAAAAGAGGGGGATCAGGTAGAGAAAGGAGATAATACGTTGTTCAATTTCTGAGGGGAGTGTGCGAGAAGCTGCATAGGTTTATCTTAGGTCTCCAACTGGACAAGAAAATACTGTATAATAATACAGAAATGTAGAGAAATACTTCAAAACCTCTGTGGTTGCTACAGATGGTGTGAACACTCTGCTGGGACTATCACGTGGGAATAAAAACACCTTATCCACCTTGCAGGCGTATAACACAACAAACACTAAAAATCTCTTTTAAACATGTGCAAACACGGTCTGATCACGCAATGTGTTAATGCTTTTATAAATTTCTTGATTTATCCATCTATCAGTCACATATTATTCTTTCAAATGTTTGTTAATTAATATTAATGTTTGATTTGGATAAACCCATTTTGTTCTGTGGGTATATTTGAAGGACTGTATATAATGTGTATTATCACTATAAACTAGGATTTTTTCAGTGCGGCGGTCAGATGAAATTTCATATTGTCTGACCAGGTTTGTATGAAGAGTTGGAGCAGCAGCCTGGCCTTCAGGCTGCCTGCCAGAAACAAAGCAGTGTAGCGTCAGTCCAAACCTGCCCACACACACAGTATGCTGCAGTGAACTTAGCCAAAGTTTGGACCAAGGAGAGGATAACTAGAGCATTTTTCTTGCCTACACATTGACCGAAAAGTTTTGCTATGTCACTGGGTTTGGGCAATCTTTCTCTTTCAGTCCCTGTTGTTCTGCCTTTGTTTCTCAATCCAGAGTTTTTTAAATGTTCTAAATTTGAGAATGATACATTCAAGTTGAATCCTAATTTAAAATTGTCTTCAATTGGAGGTTGTCAACGCTACACCAGCAATTCAGTTTATTACATGAGACCAAGCTATAAATATAGAGATATTTACAGTATGTATATAGGTGACCTTTACCCCTTTACAGCTCAGAAAGGCTCAACGTATGACTGACCCAGTTGTTCCAGTGACTGGGAGAATCTGCAAGGCTGCAAGATATCAATTTAGTTCACAGTTCACCTAACCTGCAGGTCTTTATACTGAGGGAAAAAAGAGGATAAAAAACAACAACAATGCAGACGAGAGAGGACATGCAAACTAATAAAAGATCCCCCACACAATGGGCTGAACTTTAACCCTCCACCCTCCCTTCATAATGCAACAGTGGTAAGCACTGAGTTACTATAAACTTCTACGATTCTACTGTGCTTCTATCAAGTTAAAGTTTTTAACTTGATAGAAACAATGTATTGCCATGCACAACAAGAAATCAATTTTCAAGTTTCAAGTGTATTTCTGTCTTTCCAGCCATATCTGTAAAACATACAGTGGAACAACATTGCGTTTCTTAGGACCTGTGTGCACATACAAATCATGATAAGACAATACGAACAAAGCAGCAGTTTTAAAAAGACCAGGGAGCAATCCTTTTAAAATAATATAAATACAAATATATGTATAAAATATTAAACAAATATAATCATGGGCATAATAAACCAAACTTTTACTGAAACAGTGATGAGTCTATTTGGGGCCTACATCCTGTGATGTCATCAATATTGAAAGGGGGAGTTTACCCATTGTATAGGAACCCCCCCCAGGCTCTAGACACTGGTGGTGGTTGATAGGATCCAGGAAATGTTGAGGATGTGAATGAGCTGAGATTAATGGACTCAGCTGAGCTTGACCTGGGCAGTGGATATGGAGACAGGGGGTGACAGCTGACAGTGACAGAGAGGAGTGCAGAATGTAGAGTAATTTGACAACAGTGACAAGATTGGTTGATTGAAATCGCGGCAGAATCTGTTTGGACTGCCGTAAACATCGAGCAGTCAGCTGATTGGAAGAGACGAGGAGAGTGAGAGAGAATTGTGAATGAAGGTGACAAAGAGAAAGTCTCTATTTGAATTTATGTTTAGCTTCATAAATCCTAACAGCAATCTGAATTAAAGGGGAATATAAAAAAACCTCTTTGTTTACAGTGATGCATTGTGTTGTCAACCAAATCCAAACTAGTACAATATGTGAAAACACACATTTCACAACTGTCACCTTCTTCACACACAAGTTTTCAAGATGAACGTCTCTGTTCAGTCACGTCTGTGTCTGCTCCACATCATATCATACTTCAAGGACTTCATAATAAAAGTCCTTTTCATTGTGTTGCCTTTGATAGTGTATCACTGTCTGTCATGAACCTCCGAGCAGGAAACCTCAATCGCATCAATTCATAAAAGACTTTGAGTTTCGTATGATTGAAAATGCACTAAAATAACAGGGGGAAACACAATACAGTACAACAGCATAGAACAGGAGAACTGACATAAAAAAAAACTTTGCTAAATTTATTTGTTATGTGTCAGAATTTGCTGCTAATCTCAGAGCCTGTAAACATGGTTTATAGCAACTCGCACTGGAACAGCCAATGAGCTGCCTCGTTCTCCGGTATGCAAAAGAGAGGCACAAGGGCGAGTGGGGATCGTGAAGGACAGTTTTCTGGGACCTGGGGCCAGGCACGCCTCATTTAGATTCAATGCTATCATGTCACTCAGGCAGGTGAAATCTAAGTGCCACGCTTCAGCCGGTACGGTGCCATGAACACAAGCTGGCGTTCCCTGCATGAGCTGTAGAGACAATTGTGTGTGACCTGTTGTCATTTCGCAAGTCTTGTTGAGGCTGTCGCAGCAGAATTTTGTGTGAATTACCATAATGTGCTCCGGGCCCCGACTGCATGCTCACAAACTCACATCAGCCTACACTGTTTAACAAATCACCATAACCTAGCAACAAGCATACAGACACACAAGCACGCGATAGGGCAGAGTGCCTTCCTTTATCTAAGCAGTATAGCAAACCTCGCTGCTAGAGTGGAATGTTAACATGGGCATGGTGCAGAAATCAATTTGGATGTTATTCCCATGACAGTGGCCGCGTATGACTATCCAGACTATTTCTGTTTCGTATTACCTGCTCCTCCTTGTTTTCCCCCAGGCTATCAACCCAAATGGAATGGTGTCTCCGTCTCAAGGCGATGACCATTGATCCACATTGGAAGTGAGATGCAACTGCCTGAGCCATCAACACAATGTATTTTATTTTTCAGGCCACATTGATGAGAGCAAACAGACAGACAGACAGACCATGCAAGCCCACAAGGATCAGTGTTAAAAACGTGCTGCTGTGCACTGTACTGTTTTCCCTAAGAACTGGAAATTGTAGATGTCATTGAATCGTGTTGCAGCAGCTCCATACATAGCCCACTCCTTTTTCTGACATGTTCACATGCATAAAAACATCCCATTAAAATTAGACTACATAACCAATATTATGTGATAGGCTCTCACTAAGCACGCTATTCTGTTTGAAGTCAGAGTGAATGACAGTTCGGAGGATTGCAGCATGATGTCGTGCATGACAAGCCTTTATGGTCACAGCTTTGACACACTGTGTGATGAGTGTAGGAAATCTGGTTGACATAGATTCAAAATGGTCATGATGCCTGAACAAATATAACTCTGGGAAACACACGGTCGTAGAAGAAGCTAGGCTTATCATCCAGGACTCTTTATAAACAGGGCCCTTGGCATTCTTCGTACCTTATGGATCTATGAGAGGTTTTCTTATCTAATATAGAATATAGTACAATGAAACCCAGGAGAGCATATACCTTCAACATGGCCAAACAATCCTACAGGTCTGTCCATGTCCTATAATAGAATAACACATGGAGAATTATACAAACTCATAGATCTCAACCCCATAAATATGCCTGATTTCTTTACATCCATATCCAAACATTATGTCTTTACAAAATATCACTTTTGTTTAATTCCGCTCACAAATAAAGGAACACACAAACAAACAAATAAACCACAAACAGGCACGAGGAAAGCATAACCTGAGTAGAGGTAATAATACTTTCACTTACAGTACTAGTACTTACAGGAGCCTATTTTACAACAGACCACAAGCCTCTTAAAATGTACTGATAATTTCCTTTATTAGCTTCTGTTATCTATCTCAAAGATAACTTTACATTACATCCTACTTTACCAGAAAACTCAGATCAGCAAATGGAAGACTGAAAGGTATATAGTAGGCGGCTGTGGCTGAGGGGCTGAGCGGTTGTCCTCCAAACAGAAGGTCGGCAGTTCAATCCTATTCTTCCCCATCTGCGCGCTGAAGTGTCCTTGGTCAAGATACGAAGCATGAATTGCCCCTTATAGAAAAAAAGTGCTTCTAATAGATGCACTGTATGAATGTGAATTTATAAATACAAATCATTTATAATGTAGTATATGCTACTCATAATAACTCTGTGTGTCTGTCATAATAATGCATAGTGTCTACTCAAGTTAAGCGATGCTCTGGACCGGTGTGGCATTAAAGGTGTAGTTTACTGAAATATACGACAATTCACTCATTATCTATCCACCACTATGCCGAAGGATGGCTGAAGTGTTTGAGTCCACAAAACACTTTAGGAGTCTCAGCGGTAAACTTTGTAGCATCTGAATCAGATAGATTGGATTGACTAGTGACCGAGACTTCACCGGTAATTAAAAAATAATAATAAAAAACTCTGACTGAAGACTTGCACAGCGACTGCTTCAAATTACCCCTGATGTGATGCTACTAATTGTCTACAATGTAGCCCACATCCTGATGATAAGTACAACAGCAGGGACAACCATGCTTCATTAATTCCAGCAGGTATATGTGGTTCACATGAATATCAACGCTTTACTGTGAAAGGTTCACCTGCAGAGAAACTGTGATCCCCAGTCCACTGCAGGCCCATTCAGGGACTCCCCAAGACACAGCTCTCATCTCATATAACACTGGCAGTGCATTTTCCTCAAGTGCTCCGAGCTAAACTATTTAAAATCGCCCCCTATATATGAACAACGGGGGTAAAGGAATGCCTGGACTCTGTCATCGATTAGCCAGCACAGTCCTTCGCCTATGATTCATAGGCAGCGTGTGCACTCAGCCACATAATCTCTCTTTTCTCATTTCAGCACCTCCAGAATTGCATTCTAAACACAAATAATGACAGTGGCAGCAAAGCTCTGCAAGCCTATCCACAAGCTCATATGAAATGTGTTGATCATTTGGCTGATTGAATTTTTTTGGGAGGCTGCAGAGGTAAGATATTTATCAACGTGATGAATAAAAGCAAATGTATATTAACACTTTACAGATTCTGTTGTGCATTTATGAACCTTATTTTGTATTAGTGTGAAGATGATAATGTGAAACGATAAGGCTTTTGTACACTTTCATTTTATTAATACTCACGTTATATTTAGATTTTCCATATTTTGTACCTGCATCCAGTCAATGCAAGCTATCACATCATTTCATGTTTTACTTTATATTACTTTTAAAGATATAGGAGGGTCGACTGGGATTAGGCAACAGGCAACACAACTCCTGGAGAAGAAAATGAATTAGCCAAGCATGCACAGCTGCTACTGTTTACAAACACCTTCATCAAATTAAAGTCTCAAGAAAAATCGACCATCTCCGTGCCGGCTGTTGCAGCAGTTTGTCAAACTGTCAGACAGACATTCAGAAGTACTTCCTGAAGCTGGAAACAGAACCACGTTCCCCTCTCTTCATCACTATTCGGTGCACACAGTTATTTCATCTGTCTTTGTAATTTATTAAGTAGAAGAATCACCGCCCATTGCTTGATGTTAATTCCATCTTTCTTCTCCCAAGGGGCGTTTTTTTTAATCCATATTATTTATTCGTTAAAACAACTCGCACTTAATCTGGAGTCATGTTGAAATTTGACTCGAATTATTCGCTCCTTTGTTCCATTTATTCACGTCGCCCTCGATGTGCAAAGAGCTTAAGCCTAAAATGAATTATCCCCTTTTCTTGAGAGCAAGGCAGCCTTTTATTTAAATCATTGTGAAATATACAAGATACAGAAGAATCTTTCTGCTCTTATTTTCCACAATTTATTCTCTCTAATATGGCAAAATCAGAGATTACACTGATAAATAATTCCTGGTGTAAAATTAGCTAATACCCAAACTTCACAACTTCAAATTTGGTGTGTAAAATGGTGCCTGACCCTACTTTCAAGCCTGTCCCTGACAGACGCACACACACACACACGCACACACACACACACACACACACACACACACACCACACACACACACACACACACACACACACACACACACACACACACACACACACACACACACACACACATCTGATTACATTAATCATGCTCACCTATATTAAATGAAATCCATTTAAATACCCCTGGTTGCACAAATAATTTGTGTAGCCAGGTTGAAAGAGTTGGGAGTCAAAGGCAGGATAATTAGACAGGACGATTCTGAAACCTAATACAAGATGTAATTAAGGAAATTAATAAGGTGTCAGCCCCCTTTCACTCGGTGCTCTGCCTGATGATTAATCACAGCCTGGGCTAATTTGATTTGTGACAAGGAAAGGGATGACTTGGTAAGTCAGTTAGGAGAGCCCAACTCAACAGCATATGACATTAATAAAACATGAGTAGCGGGGGCTCGGCTAGGCACGAAAATCCACTCGCGATCCACATGAAGCGATCAGATTAAAGAAGTCTTTGGATAGATAGCCTTGTGACAAAGTCACTGACAGGGGAGTGACTGCAATTTAATCAGCGCCTTCGAAGTTACATTATTGTTATCTCTGAATAATTGGACGGTGCACCTTTATAAAGCAACAAGTGATGGCCAGAATGAGATAAGGCGTTCCAGACATTACACAAACTTTTTTAAGAAGCAGAGAACACAATGTGACAGATTAAAGCAGTGATAGAGCAAAAGATGAGGGCGAGACATTAATCACGGAGCCATCCGAGTAGAGTGTGGGTGGAGAAGTCATCTTACAAGGTCACACAGGTCAAAGGTCAAAGGTCACCAATGAAAGGACATTCAGAAGCATGGAGATTACGTTTTCATATAGCTGTGCTGCCATTGTAATATAATGGCAGAGTTCACCTCTTGGCCTCTCAGATGATTCTGAATGAAAAGCGGAGAGGAGGTTTGCACGTTGCCTGTAATTGATTTCTCAGGTGAATTCAAATTGATTTCTCTTATATTATGAGGTGGAAGGTGAGAGATGTGGATGGGGGATGGAGTGTTTGTTGTTGTGTTTATCCCCTGCAGAAGGCAGACATAGTAATAGGAATGCCTGTATAATATGATGCAGTCCTACAGCTTTAAATTCTATCTTTGGGAAGCATATGCTGTTCGATCATAGGATTCAATCCCTCGGCCTTACAGATGTTGACCGT
Organism: Pseudopleuronectes americanus; assembly: GCA_038501795.1. Taxonomy (NCBI): domain Eukaryota; kingdom Metazoa; phylum Chordata; class Actinopteri; order Pleuronectiformes; family Pleuronectidae; genus Pseudopleuronectes; species Pseudopleuronectes americanus. The sequence goes on along the minus strand of CM076717.1, from coordinate 8,289,376 downwards.
CGGATGTTGAATCAATATCTCCCCACATAGCTAGAGACATTGCAGTTTTTAACTTACTTTAAGGTCATCTTAGAGGCCAAAGTATGTGGTGGTGTTTCGGTTTTTTGATACATCGAGGAACGTACGTGTTTGCATTCCCGTCCATGCCTTCACATAAATTAGGTTTGGATTCATCTACGATTACATCCATACGAGTACATTTTGAGGTCTATGCGACTACGGCAATGTCCACCCAAGCATTTTGGCTTTGTATCAGTTTTAATCCCCGTCTACACCTGAAAACACATATCATGTGAGCTCTCATTGGCAATGGGCATGTGTGTGCTGGTGTACACAGGAAGCAGTTGGTAATTTTCAGAATTGGCGCTGATAGCACAACAACGACAAAAGGGTCAGCAACGCTTGTAAATTATTATCTATGTTGTGTTTTACACTAGAGGCTGGTTGTTCTCTTCCAGAAGAGGGTCATGTGATTGGAGCCTGATGAATCAGCAAAGGCTCCATCTTGACTGAAACCGTAGCAGCAGTTGTGAGCACATATCACTGTTCCAAACATCTCTGTTTCTGCTCATCAAAACTAGATTTCGGCCCAAGAGTTTTCAATTAAAGCAGGGCCAGCAACGTTTTCAATCTTCTCCTTTTTAGTGGCTGTACAATTCCGGAATAGAGTGAACGCCAGGCATGTCCATAGCAGAGTTGATGCATTTTAAAACGAAAATGTAGTACTGAGGATGTGGCTTAAAATAAAAAATGGGTTAACTGCCCAAGGATCAAAAAAGTTTATTTTTGATAGAAATAAGTCTTCTCTGCAAGAATAAAGTAAAGGAAGCCTTAAAAGTTGATGCAAACCCCCTGTCTGTACAAACATAGTGTCGGAGCAGACTCTGTTACTTCACCCAGGTTATTCAAGGAATACTGACCTGCAGGAAGTATAGTACTGTTTCTTTCCATCATAATGTTGAGAAAAATACCAGTAACAAAAGAGGTTTGGTCAAGATTTCATCATGAAACCTAAAACATTGGAAGAAAAGTACCGTACTTCTGCAACATTGTTGGAGTAAACTTTCTGAACAGCAGTTTTTCTAATGTAGAGAGAAGGTCATAAGAGTGTTGGGCGGCTGAATGAGTCCAAAACATTTGTCTACTTGCACTGTGCCTCAATAACAGAAACACATAGATATTCAATCCTGTAAATTGAAATATGTTCATCCTGGAAAATGTTAGCCATGCTGCTTAAACTGACAAGTACTGTGTAAACACTAAACATACACACAACACTCTTGATGCCAAACCACCAGTCCCACTCTCTGTTAAATCCCCCAGGTGATATAAGCATGTCAGGTTCTCGGTCTGACCTCTGCACTGCACAAACCCTTCAGGACTGCAGCGAAACCAGTCACAGAATGAGAAGTGGTGAACAGCCTTAAGAGCTAAGTCCCAGCAGACTCTGGTGGAGTTCATCATACAAGCTCACCATGCTGAACGAGTGCAGATGCTAATGAGGATGTCAAAGGCAAGACGTATTATGCACAGCAACACCTGATCTTTATCCATTTCATATACAGCATCTCATATGACATGTCTACGATGTAATTGTATTTTCATGGGTTTATATTGAAGGGACATTTATCAAGGTTGAATCAAAGCCTCCAGTGGTTCAGAGAAGAAAGGTGTTTATTGAATTATAGAAATAGAAACAATCGTAACTGAGGAGAACGATATTAAAATGAAAATGACGGAGCTGTGTAGATAGGTTTTTAATTACATTTCATATTATCCTGTGATTTTAACTCCGATCTCGTCATCTCTTAAACAGCATAAGACACAGCCATAAAACATGTATACCGGTATCTACAATCACAGGGCACTTTTTAGGGACACTACAAAGCTTTCAAGGGGCAGTTCACAAAGAGATTTCATTAAATACTTGCAACAAACATGTTGCCTGCTGTACAGAACGATCCTCACTGAACGATCTCCTGCTTCAGGTTCATCGATCTCTGCTTGCTCTTCAGCACTGGAGCACCATCAGACATGCTGCTGTATTTCCACGTGGGCATCTTCGTCTGTGTCTTCTGGAATCGTTTTTATCCTGACATATTTGTAATCTTTGTTTTCTTCAGTTTTGGGTCCATCACATTAGAATCTCCTGCTGTGTTCTCCAATGGCCTCATCTGGAAAACAATGCAGGATTTTTGCTGGGGGGCTGTCAGGAGAAACTCATTTCAACACATTTTTTGGTAACTTTGTGAGATTCTGTATTGAGCTACTTAGATCGGTCAATTAGATTGGCTGTGGCATTCAAACGATTATTAATTGGTATTAAGGGCCCTGAATGTGCCAGGAAAACATTTCTCCTACACCATCAAATTCTGACCCTGCCTTCTGCGGCCTCACCACAAACTGAGACTCATCAGGCTTTTTTTTCCCAGTGTTGTTGAGTCTGTGCACACCGCAGCCGCAGATTTATGTGCCGGGCTGAGACAAGTACAATCTGACAGCAGTTGTAGCTCCTCCACTTCAATTTTCAACATGTTCATTCTGAAATGCCTTTGTGCTCTGCACAGTTGTATCAAGGGGTTATCTGAGTTACAGAGGCCTTTCTGCCAGGGAGAACGTCTGGACTTCTCTCATCAACCAGGTGTTTCCGTCCACTGAAATGCTGCCCACTGGATGTTCTTTGTTTTTTACACTAGTCTGAGTAAACTCTAGAGACTGTTGTGTGTGAAAATCCCAGGAGATCCACACTTTCAGAAATTCTCAAACCAGACGTTGGACCAGCCACCGTCCAGCCTTCCATCCCTATATGTTTGTGAGTGACTTAGTAACTAAGTGACACCATTAGTCAAGTGTTGGACTTTTCCCACTGGGCATTGTTCTTTCTTTCAAAATGATTGGGTGTGAATAGTTAGTTTTATGTCATCATGAGGCATTTACAGGCATGTCACCACCTTTCTGCTTCTGTCACAATAGATTTACTAGATATTCCAGTATACATACAGACCTTTCTCTCACAGCAGCCGGACTCAACACATGCATACAATGTCAACACTGTTTTACATCAAAGCCAGGAAGCAGACTGATGTCATACTGTCATTCTTTACATTAATACCATCTTCCTTTTTGTAAGCAACCTTAGAAATAAAAGTGTATGAGCGCAACCAGGTAAAATAGTTAAATGAGTCTTCTGCTCTATTTCTTTTATTATTCAGTCACATCACAGTTCTGCCTCATGATTGGTTGATACTCCCATGAACAGTAACTCACAAACTTAGATATAGTTTATTGTATGCAAAGGTGACAAAACATAATTTTAGTTAACTTGAATGCACTCAGGTTTCCCTTGAGCAAAAGTTTCATTAAATTGACGAATTCTAGAATTTAAAGTTTTATTTGTAATAGTTATAGGCCCATTTTACCAACCAGATCAATTGTAATAATATCGTAACACAAGAAGACGACTAGACTTGACAGTCAAATGCATATTGCAATCGGACTCAAGCAGAATAGTTTCATACACTGCTGTAATTTATGGTTTCTCTATCTCCTCTCTCTGTGTCTACCCCTGTATTGGGAAATCATAGCTGTCAAGTTGCTGAAGGGAAATTGTATATTGTAAGTAAAAATGTTGTTGCATCACAAAGCCAGGGAGCATCTGTGAGTTCGATTCCCAAAGAGATTTCTTTGAAATGATGCCATTCACTTACCTGACAGTAAATGTTTCTATCAAATTTACCAGTGACATTTCCAGAAATGAGGGATGGCTCTGACAGGCTACACATATCGGCAGGAACTATGAAAAATAAAAGCTTTTTAAAATGGACATAATTAGCTGTATTTATTAATAAGGGGTGAAATTAAAGTGTCCGTGTCACGCTAATAACAACAATTTTCCTTTATATAATATGTACAGGCCCCTCACGATACTTTCAATGTAAGAGTCAGTCGGTCAGTCGGATATACGCTGGCCGGCAGCTCCAGGGATAGTCCATAAGGTAAAAAAATTCACCTGATTTCCACGTGCATTGCTCTAAAGATACAAGTCCATTCTGTGTTGGTTAGATGACGCAGTCTATACGACTAATAGACATTCAGTTGTATCATTACTTCTTGAGATTCTACATTAGAGTAAGATCCTCCGATGTATGTTTACTGTTCTAGTAACATGCTTTTGTTTACTTGTGAACTCTATTTAGCTTTTAAAAGGCTGCAACAAGTAAAGATAAAATTGTGTTTGTCAACTGCAGAAACGTAAAGAAAGAACAAACAAAGTTAGAAAAGAAGTGAAATCCAGGTTAAACATAATTAAGAAGTTTGAATATGTTTTTCCAACAAATCCATAACATCCAATTGTGTTTAGAGTGTGATTGGAATGTGATTGGACACAAATACGCATTAGGCGAGTGGGATAAGGCGAAAGGTGTGTCAGGGTTCTGTCTTTGCGTTTCAGAAACCAAAACCGACTTTGCTTTTTGTTCGAGAATCGTTACAGCCTTATAAGACATAATGACACTGCGATATTCATCCCAATAAATGGATGAAACTGGAGGTGGAGCTGGTCAAGCTGTCAGAAATCCAGTGTGCAGGATGTGAGTGGGTGTAAATATCTATTCAGACTCTGTGTTGTGTCATGCCCTGCTAGCTGTTATAGAGATGTGAATGTCCCGCTGACAGCCAGTAGCTACCTCATGAGGGGAATATTTACTTAAGACTAAGGCAGATCTACAGCATCAGTCAAGCATAGTCATAGCTCTAACATTTACCCAGAGCAAACGGCGAGACATGTCCCGTGAATGAAAGTCAATATACCTGCTCGACAGACGGACAGGTGGACACAATCCGATCTCGTCATGTCTCAGTCCGCTGCCTCTAACAGGCTTCTGCAACGATGCAAGAGATGTGCTGGCTGACACTAAAAGGTCGACATAAGTAATGACACTCACTCATTTTAGTGTAGTGAAGAGCTCTGATGCTTCAAATAAGGATGTCGGGGGTCAACACTTGGCTACATGTGGTGCAGTTTACTGACTCGACCAGCGGAGGACTCTCATGATTAGAGGGGTCATAGCTCAAAAAGAAAGCACCAGTGTGAAAGCCTTCGACAGCAAGCATCTTGGCTGCTTTATTCCTGCACTTACTGGCTGTCTGCACTGTGTGAGCGTGGGCCGAACGTGTCCGCCTGCACCGCCTATTTTTCCTCTCACCCAGATGTCGGACACCGGGGGTGCTGCTTGGCAGTGGACGCAGATGCTCTTTGGTCACCGCCGCCAGGAGAAGACCTTCATCAACACAGCGATGTTCTTGGCAGTGGTTGCAGGTGTTGCCCTCACTGACGTGTACAAAAGCGTATGTCTCCTGCCAGGTTGTGCGTCATTCCACTGGTTGATGTTGTTTCCGGGGAACATTGTACTGTGACCTTGTATGAGAGTGACTGTATATGTGCTTGCTTGTCTCTCTTTCGCTATAGGATTTCATATACAAGAAATTATAGGCCATCATCCAGTCAGGATTTTTTTTTGAAAAAGGTTTTATAAATGTAAAGATTATTGTAATTTAAATGCATTAGTCTCTTGAATGTTCCTCTGTTCACGATCCTCACTATACAAGTTTTTAAAACAAAGCCGGCAACTCTCTAAAGGGCTCTTCTTTTTCTATAGCTTACATCATATACAGCCACATATCCCCCAACCCACAGGGGGTTTACCCAAGGACAATGGCTTATGTGTTGACATGTGTCAAGGCAGCTGAGAACAGAACAGACAGTCTGATCTTGTGGGCTTTTCTTGCGGAGTGTTCCCACTTTCCCTGTGGACATCTTATGCGATTACATTATCTAATGACCAGTTATAGTTCCCTTGATCATGGCGCAGGGTTTCCCATTTCATTACCTGCCAAGTATACAATAATCAGTTAAGATGGACTTCCCTGTCACAGGTTTAAATTACCAGTGAGATGGATAATGTACAGAAATTACCCTGGTAGGATTCCTGAGGATGTGAAAAAGAAAGTTAATGGTATCTGTTCTTGTGTTTATTCTTGCTACCATATCTTTGAATATTTGATGAATATGTTTTACCTCCACTCAGAAGAGGTTAAATGTTACACCCAAATGTTTGTTGTTTGTAAGAGATGTAGAGAACTTGATAGAAGAATGCAGTGTGGGGACAGGATGAAACCCATTACATTTAGATGTGTAGTCAAGGGCTTGATATAGAAATGTATGGTCACTTTTGCAACTGCAAGGTTTTACTTTCCAGGGAATAACTCATCGATCTATATGAAAAAAAACAAAACTACAAATGTTTTTATCTAGTTGTGGTAAATAATATTTAGCTGAATTATGTGAATCAGAAATGTAAAATCGATCAAGTCTTGCTTAAAATCAATAATTTTAATGACATTTGTTAAACTTAAGGTCTAAACTTTACATTTTATATTATTTTAATCTGCCAAACAGCGTATTCCTGACATGGCTCAATCGGCACAGGAAGCAAACTGCTGCATTGTATAATTCTTCAGTAGCAGCTGTAAAAACATCTGTCACTCCTACAGATGGGATCTACAGAAAATCATCCTAACAACTACTAGGACTTACCTGCAGACAAGGATGACCTTGTCTCTCGCCCTGGTCTCGTGTGAAATTCACTCGGGAATCCGACACCGACTTCGAGGCACCTCCAGGGTGTTTTAATTATGGCACTTCCCTCAAGTTGGCAGGGACCTTGCTGACAATTTTTCTAGGATGGGCATGCCACCCAGCAGATGAGCGGTCAATGACGGTACGGAGCCCTTTGCTGTCCTCACCATCCCCACTGAGTCTCAGCTCACCTTGTCTATCAATCAAAGGACAGAAACATGAAGGTACTGAGCTGTCCCGCTGTTTTCATTATGACTTCTGTCTCCTATGCTCATGTAGTCCTCTTTATATGTGGGTGTACAGCTCAAGTGTGATCTCTTGAGCTATACATATATATATATATATATATATATATATATATATAGTATATATCGTGGTGCTACAGTATTTCTGTAATTAGATTGTATATATTATAATTTAATTACAGAAATTTTGTAACACCCCGATTGCACACACATACACACACACTGTTGTGTCTCAATGTTGAACTTGACGTACATTGATTTCCTGTAGACTTACTCCAACCCTAACCATAGTTACTACTTGCCTAACCATAATCCCAACCCCTAAATCCGACCTTAACCTCACCTCACCTAACCTTAACCCAAATTAAGCTGACCTGACATAACATATCAAAATGTCCCAATAAGGAAGACAGGTCCCCCAACCTAACCTTAACATAACTGACATAACATAATATAACAGAAAACAACTTTAAAACATGTCTGCACCTTATCATTTATTGATTTGCATTATAGGGTATTGGTATTGTTCAGTTAAAGCCATGTGTTTGTCCGCCAACATTAATGAGAACACGTTGTGTTGTTGGACATCCGTTAACAACAGGCCCTGCAACGCCTCAGGTTTTCTAGCTCTGTCGTCTCTCATTACAAAATTGCTGATTGTATCAACTCTGTAATAAGCTATTAGCAGAAGATTTTGTTCTCTGCGCTTCTTTTGTTACAATAAGTGTATTAATTATTGCAGATGTAATTATCAGCCCGTTGTTCCTTGGTAATGTGGCTGTCACTAATGAATTTCAAGAACCCAACTAATTGATTCCGCCTACTCTCACTAACCTCTTAAACTCAAAAACTTTCCTCCAGTCTCCGTACCCCATCTGTTGTGCGACTCCACAGCGACAACAGCCTTCCTTTTCTTATGAGCTCAGCTCTCATATGCAGTGACCCAGAAATCTTGCCAGGCAGCTCAGCAGTGTGATACGCAGCTTTGTTAAAGCCGAGCTTGCAGCTCGCAATCATCACCACGGAGGTTAATGATGGATGTTCAAGTTCACTGGAAACACACGTCAGCAGCAGAGATCGGAGCATAGGTGCCTTTGATATTATGAAGGGTTATTCATGTTAGTCTTATTGGTTTTATCTGCCGTCTTTTCCTTTTGAGATTCTCCTTTGGATTCTGGGACTCCAAAAGGAAGTGAGCTGTGATCCAGACTTTACAGCCTGCAACGTGTTTTACCTCCTTAACTGGCTGTTGGCATTTTTCTGTGAAGATGCTCGCATCCATGCAGCGTCTGTGGATGAGCATAGTTCATGTTAATGAGTCTGGCTATGGCCAGTTAGGGAAATGAAACAGATGCTTGATTTTCTCATTCTCCTGTCCTCAGTGGTTTGGCTGACTTTGGGATATTACACCCAAATTAGTGCTGGGAAGTTACAGTTTTTTCTCTCTCATTAGCAGAGTGTCAAGTGTGAATCAAAGCCTTTACAAAATGCCCTCCTGGTTTTATCCAGAAACACCTGTCCACATACGCACACAGTCATTTGACAGGAGGTGTGATTTATTCTGGGGCTATTTCATGCACATTTTGACTAACCTCTGCCTATCCTGAGTCTGCAGCACCAGCAGACTTATAGGCCGGGGCTCAGATATTCTTGTCGTGTAACACCTAAAGACAGTCAAAGGTCAGCTGGTGGAGGAACAGAAGGGCCACAGATGGAGCTGCACCAACTGGCCCTGCTCTGCCCCCGTGCTGTCACATCACCACGAGCGGCTATCATCCCGCTATCCCACCATCTGACACCCTGGGGAACTGGACCACCTTACGTGCACACACACACACACACACACACACACACACACACACACACACACACACACACACACACACACACACACACACACACAAACTGGGCCCTACATGCTGGCTACATGCAGGTAAGTGCACAGTTTGCCACACACAATTGCGGAGTGGATTAATGAGGGAGGACATGCATTCCTTTCAGATTCCAAGGTGTTTAAGTTGATGTCTGCTGAGTGTCCTAGGTGACCCCCGGCAGCACGGTGAGCAAGGAGGGAGGGCAAGTTGTCAGCAGGCCGGAACGCTCTCTCTCTCTCTCTCTCTCTCTCTCTCTCTCTCTCCTCTCTCTCTCTCTCATCTCTCTCTCTCTCTCTGTCTATCGATCATCGTAACATCAAGCTTCCTGCCAGTGCCAGTGTTAAATGCATTATCAATTACTTCACCAGGACACTTTTATTACCCCTGCTAAGAAGGTTAATGTTTTCACCTCTGTACGTTAGTTTTATGGTTTGTGTGTTTGTGAGAATTCCACTGGAGGGATTGGCATGAAACTTGTATGGGTCAGGGGAGAATTCAGTGTTCAGGCGGATCAAGTCTTTTTTTTAAAGATTTTTACTTGATGTCTCGGACAATAATTTATTGAAAATATCTGGCATGTTCCGAGGACTGATATGTATGTGCAATGTGGTGCAGATTCAGAAAAATACCCAGGGTCTAGTGAATGTAAATGTGGTTTAATAAAGGGACAGTTTTGTGGTATTGGAGTGCTTTTCTAACTAGGATTCAAACTATCAACCTAATTTTAATTTGCATCAACATTGAACAAGTGCAGAAAAAGAACAAACATGTTTCAACTCAAGACACTGATGAACTGAGTGTAGATATCAGTAAACATATGTGCTTGTCATTACTTAATCATTATTTCATATGTGATGTCACCATCACTTATTTGTCTTGTCTCCCCTCCAGTTAAGTCATGATCCTTCTCATACAATTAATTAATCAAAGTTTAAAGGTTTGTGTCATTGCAGGGTTAGGTTAGTCAGCTGTCAAAACTATGATCAGATCCAATGAATGAGACATTACTGTTATTTGACTGAGTGACACGGAGCCATTGTCCCACACTGTGTTCTCAGTGGAGTCTGGATTACATACGTCAAGTGCATTTATCGTAAGCAGGAGGTTAAGCTGCAAACAGGCAACATCATTACCAAGTCTAATTACATTTGGGTCCGAGCTCTCACAGCAGACAGACACAGGCACACACACACACACAAGGGCACAGTGACAAACACATACACACACTTGTCCAGCAGTTAACAACGAGAGAGGAGGCTAGACTACAACAAAGCAATGATTGAAGAGATAAACTCTTTAAAATGGCTGTTTAAAGAGAAGCTGGAGAGTCATGCGGTGGCTTAGATGTCTCACACGAGTGCAATAACGGAAGAATGAATGCAAAAGCTATACATAAACGCAAAAAAGGACAGCACAACTCCAAATGCCACAACATGAATTCTAGAACGACTCAAAGGCAACAGAAACAATAAAAGTGAATGATAACGGATGTTGACAATGAATCGTTGTGCAGCATGCGCATCAAGCTTGTGACTGGAGTGCAGTCGGTCAGCCACACTCAGTGCTAACTGTCTTGGCAGAGAGTATGATCTACTGTAAAAGCAGGTGACACTGACAGAACCCGCGGCGACAGAACTGCACAGAATTACACCTCGGACTTCATCGGAGTGGAAATTCTTCGTAATGATCTGATGCACATTGATCAGTGGCCCCATGTCCTGATTAGCACTGACAGCCCGATGACAAGCTCACACTGATGGCAGAAGCTGTGGTGAGAGAGAGACAGGGGCAGAGGGAGGTCACTAGAGAGAGCGGAGAGAAGCGAGAGGGAGAAGTGGTGAAGGTTCGTAAGAAGAGTTCTAACAAGTCACAAGAACTGTCCCCGTAACAAAGTCGGACACAGAAACTAATCAATTGGGAAAAAAGTGAGGGAAAGGGTGATGGGGAGAAATGTTTATGTGGTAAATACAAACATCGACTACAGAGGACAACATGATCAATATGCCCTTTGGAAGAGCCGGCTAACAAACAGTGAGACATACTTCGGTGCTTGATAATGCCAGCAAAAGTACTTTCCCCCTCCATCAGCCTGGCTTTTTTCAGCCCCTCTCCTCCGAGTCCTCTCCCCAGCTCATGCAGCCTTGCTGCGACAATATGTCATGCAATGGATATAATTGTAATAATGCAATTTGGTTTGGAGGCGGATTGAGAGAATAATTGGACTCAACCCCAACAAAGTGACAGGCTAATGATTTAGCATGGCCACTGGCTATTGTGAGAGGCGAGCACTTTCAACGCTACTGAGCTAATTTCCTCTGATGATGGTCTTAGCACGTTGTCTTTGTGTCGGCACAGAGGAGCGCATGGCCATGAGGCGGACAGCTAGATGATGTAACCCACCCACCCAATGCCAAATAAACACATGTCTCTTGTCGGGGAGAAGCCACCCACTGCTCACAGTTACACAAAAAAGGCCTCATTTGAAGGCAAGATATAAGCAGATCCAAGAGCAAGACGAAGACCAAAAAAAGCCCTCATCTCTATTCAGTTTCCCTCGACACACAGGCTCTGTGGGAAACCAACGAGTGTAGCCAAGAGGAGGGAAAGCATTAGCATAGCCATCATGGCTAATTGCAAAGTGTTACGGTAAGGCAAAGCCGGGACTTTGTGTGTGACTTTGAAATACAAATCATTCCCATGTCGATCTGTACAATATTCAAATGCAATGTTTGTGATTTGTTCTGATAAAAAAGCAGACGACATACAGTCACAGCAGATGATGCCACAGCTGTGCCACTTTGTTTAAAAAGGTATTTGCATTTAAATAGAGCAAGTGCCCATCACTTGCACAACAATAACTCGGCAGTGCTACTTTTGCAGTGACCACTGTTGAGAAATGTCACATTTTGATACCCATTGTGTTTGATGGGAAGTGCAGCTCGAGTGAAACAACCACAGATAAGCTTGTTTCTCAGTCTGTGGACGTGACGAGAATGCAAAGTGTGCAGAGTCAAAAGAAGCTCTGAAAGAGTGTGTGTGTGTACTTCTGTGTGTGTGTGCGTGTGTGTGTTACCCACATGTTTGCACGGCACATGCCGACTAAGAGCAGGGCTCCAAAACCAAGCTGGTGAATTTATTTATATCAGTTCGTTTTACAAGCCCTGCAGCTGGTGAGATGAAAGGGTTACCAGTGTGTGTGTGTGTGTGTGTGTGTGTGTGTGTGTGTGTGTGTGTGTGTGTGTGTGTGTGTGAGAGAGAGAGAGCAGATTAATAATTACTCTCATCCAGGTAAGGTGGGGAAATATCACATGCTTATATTTGTAGTTTTTTTACATTTTGTGCCAGGGGCAAACAAAGTGAAATATTTTGCCATGATGGTTTTCCTCTCTCTTTCCTTCCTCTACACCTCTATCTTTGCCATACACTACAAAAAATAACACTAACATTTAAATGAAAGTAAAGATAACTCTTTTAGAAGAAAAAAAAACATGTTCAGCAACAAAACGTGTATTTTTAAAATACTTTAAATAGAATTCAATGTAATGTTACATTCAAGAGCAATTAAATAATGCTGTAAAATAAGTTACAGAGTGTGCTTATGTGGATTTCCCATTAAATAACATTTAAGAATTGAAGCTTTTATTTTATACTTAATATTTTTAATAAATAAAATGAATGTATTTGCACTTCATTCATGACCATGACAAAGTGAAAAAAATTTCACATATCCTTTCCCTGTTTATTATTTTTTCCCCTCCTCCTTACCTTGTATAAATTATCCTGCATTCACTTTCTTTCTTTCTGTTTCTTGCTCTTTGCAGCCAGCAGCTCTTTTGTTTTACTCTGGCTATGTTGACGTCATGTGCTGGCATGATGGCTTACCCACCATTCCACAAACCATAACAGCACAAAAGGAGAATAGAGAAAGCGAGAGAGCGATGGGAGCTGGGATGGCTAAAGGAGAGGAGAAAAGCATTTATAAAGGTTAGGACCAGGAAAGCCATTCTCTCTTCCCCATGCTCGCTCCCTCTCAGCCAGAATCAATGCTCCAAAATCCCCCGAAGCCAGATCCTCTTACACCCTATCAATTATTCAAGCAGCCTCTTTTGTAGAACCACTCCTGTTTACAAGGACTACCTGGACAATTGTAAATGTTTGTGCGCCCGCTGAGCCCCCATCACCTTTCCAACCTCACGCGCTGATTACACAGTGATTTAGCTCCATTCTGCAATCCCCCAACCCCCCACCCCCACACCGATCACATCTGAGCTGACATGGCATCTGTCAGGCTGGCACAGCAGCAGCCGTAGAGGTGTGTAGCCCTGAGCTCTCTGAGGGTGAACATAGTAGAGCAGGATGAGGGACGCCCGCCACCGCCTGTGGAGCTTGTCATCTGGGCTGAGGTCTGGCTGAGGGCACGGCATCTGCATCTGGCTGCCAGTCCCGGCAGATGTGCAGCCACGATCAGGGAGCTCTGAAAAGAAGTCACTGGATATCAGCCTGCTCTACCACCTGGGTCGATAGTGGACAGAGGACACCAATCAGTATCTGCTGTTCAGCCCTTCCTGTTGGCCGTCTGCAACCTTTTCTTATCTTAACAATGACAATTATTTATTTCTGATATAGAAACTACCGGTCCCATAAAATTACTCCATCTTGGTTGTGAGTATATCATGCATCACCTTTTATTACCTTTGCTTTGATGTCTACAAACACACAACTAACATTATAGGGTGTTGAGCAAGTTATATGACTACAAATAGGAGTGTGAATTTGAATTAGGGTAATTTTACCAGAACAGCACCAAGTAGTGGTCTTGTGTCGAGGTCAAGTTAAAAGGTAATTGTTTTTTTGTTTCTTTGACAGCAGTGGCTACAATGAAATCTTAGAGTCCCTCTCTCAAGTCTCGTGACACTTGGGCTGTGGCAGGAGGACGGAGCTGGAAACTTGAGTGAGACGGAGGTGAAGAGAGCAGGCTCTATTTTTCTTAGAGAAACTGTAATGGCTGAATTTATTTCTGTGAACCACAGCTATCCTGTCCTGGCTGGAGGAGGCAATCTACCAGTGTTTTTGTAAGTACCATTCATTTACTGGATCACCAAAATAGGGCCCAGTTGGGAAATTACCTGAATTCTCGTTTGAAGTAGCTTGTTTCCACTCAGCTTCCTTTCAAATGTTAGAGGTGAGCCAGCAGATGGGGCAGGAGTTTGACGCTCAATTTTGCTACAAGTGGCGCAGCATTGTACAAGTTGTGAGGTCACTGTCTGTGCTGGTTTTAAAGGTGTATAGCAGTGAGCCGGAAAAGCAGCGGAACTAATGGTTTTAGTGTGTTTGATCTTCCCTTGTTCTGTCCCCTCACTCTCTCCATTCCTTACCTGCCAGGGAAATTGATGAGGATGCTGTTTCTCCACCCAACGTAGCAGACAGAAGACATTTCTCAGCAAAACAAACCATTCATTTGGTAAATAAGGAAGGAGAGGCACATTTGGATAATTAATTATGAATAATGCATCCACACTTAGCTGTTGTTGTCATTTGCATTAAAAAAAAAGAACCACTTACTAGGAGGCTATTTCTCCGCTTAGCATGAACGTGGGCTGTTTTGTCTGACAGGGAAATTCCTTTTGTTGTTGGGCTTGTCACGAAGCTTGCCATGAGGCTGGCAGTAACACAGTGTGACAGGTAAGTAAATGCAATTCCTTCAAATTAGAAACAGACTTTGTATAGCACAGTTACCATTCCATACGAGTGCACAGTCATGCTCCACATTATGGTCCCTATATGTTCAGCAGTGACAGTAAGCAAATCTCTGCGCCTGCAAACACTGCAACTCATCAGTTTGTGTGTGTAGTCTTATAGCCTCAGGAGGTTGAAATTAAATCTGTCACCTCTGCCGCACGTCTGCACCACATACCATATAATAAATGGAGATAATGTGTATTGAAATGTATGCTGCTGGTGTCTGATAGCTGTTGTGAATATTATCAGTGTGACTGTGCATTCAGATCTTGATTTTCTTTTGTAAAGCATGAAGGCCGGCACAATTTAATATACACACAGATGTGAATTGCTTACATTGGCTGATTTTCTCACCCTCTTTGCACAAGCAGCACAGCAGCACATACATAAGGTCCATAGCCTATAGGTGCTCGACAGTGGCACAATGGGTGAGGCCGGTTAATATGCATGTATGTAGCCCCTGTATCCTCCCCAAAAACACACCAGCACATGTGCATGCGTGCACACCACAGGGCCCTGCTTTATCAGTGCCGCTCACATTGGCACCAACACATGCACTGCCAAGACTGCCAGGCTACGGCCATGCTAATGTAACCCCCTCGTCTAACAAAGACTCAGGTCAATGGAGCCTCCAGTGGCTAATTGCTTCCGAGAGATAAGTGAGTTTGACGACGCAGCAAGGATCGGCTCAGCGAGGGGAAGCAGTGAGGGAGGGGACGTTAATGAATCCCCCCCCGTTCACTGCACCGTCAATATCGGGCTGTTGCAGGCCTGCTGCAAAATGAATATTGAAGACACTTTTGATTGTTTGCTGTTTTTTTTGTTGCTTGGTTTCATTGAATTTTAATGGGCTGTGTTGTGGTGTTTTTGTCACATACACCATGCTGGGTAAGAGAGTGGAGCTAATGCAATTAATCCCCATACCCTCATCTGAAGGCTGATCAGCTGTGGTCGCCAATAAAAGCATGTGACCGTGTTGCACAATTCGAATGCGCCTCACCAGAATACTGAATGAAGGCCACTGGCTGTGCTGCATTCTCGAGTGAGTTGAATGATGATAAAAGGCCCGAAAACAATTGAATTGAGTTTGAATAATGTATTTTGGAGAGTTTTTGTACACACATCTGAGCACATTTCAATAATCATGTGTCAAAATGATTGAGCAAAAAAAGATTTGACCTCCTGAGGGAAACATTTGTTCCCTTTGAAATGACAATGACAGGACCAGCGGATGGCGTCCGACACTGATAACGCTGATCAGATCCTCTTCATCAGCTAATCTCCCTCTGACTTCTATTGAATCAGTGTCAGACTCAGAGAGCTGGAGCCGGTTTCCTGCACAATGGCAACGCTCTCTCTTTCCCTCGAGCCGACTCAAGTTGTCACACATCTCTCTGCCTCTGTAACTCTCACTTCATCTGAAGATTTCCATTCTTACTGAACATGAATCCTGAACCCATATTTCCTGAATATGGCTAGAGGCTAATACAAATTGGACTTGACGAAAGATGATGCATAAGCAGAGACAACGGTGCTTCATCCCCTTATTTCTCCCTCTCTAGGTACTGACTGTGTGAATTGCTGACAAGTGTGATGATGGACTATTGGAGCCGCTTGGTTTGACGACTCAAGTGGCCTCTCGGGAGCCACCCAGGCTTAGTGTAAAACAAAGACATACTTAAAAATACTCTTCACACACTCCGCCTCTCTCAAACACTACAGCTATACCTCTTTATATGTTTATTTTCTTTCTTTTCAGGACTAGCTTATCATTTCCTGTTTTCCACTCACACTCAACAACCTATCCTCTCTCATTAGCATGTTATTCTGCAGTTATTTCCTCCATGCTGTTTGTTTGCTCCGGTGTGTCCTCCCTCTGGGTCGCAACAGTTGCTTTAACCTGTGAAGATAAAAGCATCCAGTCTCCATGGGACATTTGGGAGGTTAGACCCCTGCTGACACACAACAGACACAGCCCCTTGCAGTTGTCTGTAAACACTTCATACGCTGAATTTTTTAATCAGCTGGTACCAAGGCTGTCGAGAGCAGGTCTGAGGGGTTATACAAAAAGCAGACTGTAGTCCCATGGATAGGCACTGATGTCTGCTAAATTTGCATGCTAGGTGTCTGTGTCTCATTAAAGGTGAATATGCTAATGTGAAAAGCCTCCAAGATACCTTGAGGCTCGGTTGTCTTCGTTCTCATAAATTGGCAAAGGAAGAGCCGCTCCGGCCAGCCTGCACAGCAGTTGTGAATGTATGTACGGTGCAGTTTGCAGATTTTCTTGTTAAATAGTCTTGGCGTGAAATGAGCTGTGAATCAGGCCCCGGGAGGTCTAAGCACGGCTGAAATGGGCCTGAAACGGAAGATTGATCTGCAGCGTCAAACCCCAGCCACCAGGGAGCAGCGCGGCGCAAATTGTCCTCAACTATCGATTCCGCTGCAGAGAGCCATGTAGGGGCAGAGGGCTCATATGTAGGGGGATATATTGGCTGTAATTATGGCTTTTCACCTTTAAGCAGCATGTTCATGTGCCTGCAGGTGTATTAGTTTATGTGCAAATGTCTGCAGAATGTCGTCGTACCTCTACTCTAAATGAATCATTGTGGCTGAGACACTGCTGTTGGGAAAGAGGGCATTGTGGTGTGACTGCCCCGACTGCAGTGTTGCACCGTAGGCCTAAAAATATTCCATGTCAGTGGTCCCGAGAGGAGCCCAGTGCTATCCAGGCCTCTCAGTAATGAGAGCGCGGAGCTGCCTGCGACTGGTAGCCCTGCTGTCCCCCAGCTCCCTCCGGCTCAGAGATGGAGCTGGAAAAGCAGCGGCCCACAGATTTATCATAGCTCACAAAGCAGAATGTCTGAAAGCAGAGGCTCTCATTCGCAGAGGAGCGGCCCCCAGCGGGCTCACCCCCGGGCACACTGACCCAACACATTCACATATCAGAGAGGCAGACACAGACAGTTTGGGAAAAACTTGCACTTGGATTTCTGGAAAGAATAAGAGCAAAAAGCTGCACATGAGTACAGACATCAGAGAAATAAAGATTTGCTATGAGGGACAGTGTGTGAGAACTATTTGAAATGTCCCCTGTCTTGCACGAAATGCAGTGGTGCGGAGACGAGAGAAGGCCCAGAGAGATTCAAAGAGAGGGGGAGAGGGAGAGGGAGAATGGACAGACATAATTGAAAGATTGAAGCTGGTTGTTTTGTGCTCTATGCTATTGTACTCAGTGCAGTAATGATCCAGCCCTGTAGGGAAAAAAAAATATGCCTGCAAAGAGTTGAACTGCCATTATCTGTGGCAATTATTTCAGTATATCTTACCGGAGCATCGATGTGGAGGGGGATTCTGTGGGCAATCAATGGGCAGTGTGCGTACAGAAACTCACCACTCCTAATAAAGGCAGTGCAAAAAGACCCTGTCCCTTCAAACACTTTGTATTTACAGTGCCTCAAAAGATTAAGAGACTGAGCGGCGAGAAAGAGAAAGGAGAACACATTTCCATTAAAGTGAAAAAACATCATAAAGACAACTCGTCCTCCTTGTTGGAACATTTTATGGGCCTCCTTTTAACAGCTAACATAAGAGATGTCACACAGTGAATATAATAGATGAAAGATATATAAGATTGAAGGCTGAGTTGGAAAAGGTTTCTGGGCAAAAATGAGACGGATGAATCACACTTCTCTAGTTCATATTGTATCAAGCTGCATGTAACTCGTTGGAGCCATTTTTAACCAATAACTACTCAGAAAAAATGGGGCGTGATGTCTATATATTTGTATATATTTATCTACTTCAAGCGTCTGATGTTTTACAAAATGCTCACCTTCAATTTCATGTGACATCCACAGCAAGAGATGGGAGAAATCTAGAAAAACAAAACATTCCCAAACGGTCTCAACTAGTGCAAAAATCTTACATTAATTTTTAATATGTTGTTATGATCCTACCCTGCAATTCCTAATTAGAACTGCAAAATGACTTCTGCAAAACAGTCTTCATGGTGGTGACTTGACCCACAAGAGCAATTCCACGCTTATTTGCTATTTGCTAGTTATGAGCTGCTATCGCTTTCATTTCTGCCAAATCATCTGCGCTGTCTCCGGTATAAGCTCTACGTACTGAGACGGGTCTGGACGGCATCCAGCAGCACTCTAAGCTTTTAGCTCACATCTCACACTCGTCCACAAATGCTTTGTTGAAATATATACTTTGAAATATTAATCTGTGTCCAAAATCGACCAGTTTGTGATCAATCCACACGTTGTCCCTTCCTGGAAAATAAGAGTCCATCTGTGTCCACATGTACCCTGGGAGTCCATGATTGTAGTCCATTGGTCTTAACCAGCATATTGTATATGCCATATGTGTGGCTCCATGTAGCCAAGAGTACATAGTTTGTGATGAGTACATTTTATCCCATTGTTTTGTGATGGATGGCCTGACAGCGGTCCCTTCCTTGATATTCCTCCCCATCGTACAGTAAATATGTGTGAGTCATCCATCCTTTCCACATGGAGAGTTTCAGGTTTCCTCATGGCTCAGCGGCTCTCTTGCTATCGTGTGACCTGAAAAAGAAAAAACAATACCATGGATAAGAGAGAACCGTGTAATTATATAGAGCGACTCTGTGCCCCCTCTTCCCACTCGCAAAACTAATGTTTTCATTTGAAAGATGCAATCAGGGGTCACTGGTCGAATATTCCACATCATAAACAGGTTTCCTCCTTTTCTGGTTTTATTAAAAACCTTTTGTTCTTGCATTCTGTCTGGCAGACTGATTTCGGGGAACAGACCTGCTAAAGCTGATTTTCACATGTCTTGAAGCTAATAAGGTTTGCTTACACTCGGGCAGGAAGTTGAAGACATGTAATTGGAGATGTAATGAGCTTGTTTTCCATCAACACAACCCCTCCCATGTGCATTTCAAATATCCTCATATATCAAGAAATCCTGGCTCCAGCTCTTGTCCCTGAAGCCGGTTTAAAATGGGACAAGTGACAACATGTATCTAATGGTGGATTGTCTTTGCTGTTCCTTGTTAAACAGTATCCATGTGCCTCAGTCAGCTGATGTATGCATCTTTCCACAGCCCACCTACGCTGTGTGGGAGTGAAATCTATCAGATACAAATCATTGTGGTGAATGAGACACTGAGGTGGTGAAAGGAGGCCATGGGTAGAGAGGGAGACACAGGATAAAGAGAGACACAGAGAAAAGCGAGCGAGCGGAGCTGTGCGAGCGGTTGCCAGGGAATCAAAGTCTCATTGCAACTATCTTCAGTGACATCTGCCACCAGGTCTCCAAGTAACCGCTCCCCAGTCCCAAAGCACCTTGCAAATGCACAATTAATGTCTACTGATGCAGTCAGCCATTGGTTCCTCGTGACTCTCTCAGCTGATCGACCAGTCAGAAGGTGTGGGAGATACGAGACACGGGGAGGGGGGGGAAGAATAAAAGTAATGGCAACATGCAACAGAATGAGGATAATTGCACCTGTCAGTCCCAGAGTTGGTGTTAGGCCCAGGGTCATTAATTCCACAGCCTGTGATGGAGCCCAGCGGTGCCTCTGTTCCTCAGTCTATCTCACTCACCAATTTAATTATGACTCTTAATTGTAAAGCCTCTGTGGAAGGCCCCAGCCATAATGCATTCTAATGAATGCAACAGATGTTGTGCTGTTATGCCATCTCTCGAGCAATTACTCTTATGGCGCCGGCACCGCTTCCCTCACAACTGTTTCTCTTCGTATATTTCACCTGTAAATAAACTGCACCTGCTCCGTCCCACAGCACACTCTCTGGCGCCTGCATACGCACACACAGCCCGGATGTCAGTCCCGCAAATTAACTTTCACACCTCAACAGTTTACAAAGGGCCATGAAGGACCCTCGTTTAAATCAATTCATCTCATCTGAATAGTGTCAGTTTACATGGCGTCACGCGGTGGATGTGTTGGGTACAGAGTAAACAAAGGTGTTGTGTTTTCGACATCCCTGCTTTTTTATCTCTCTTGTCTGAATAGACACTGTAACAGCAGGTTAACAAGCAGAGCTCACCTGAGGGGGTTGCTTGTTTACAAGCTTTGTATTTTGTATGTAATGTTGCCAGATGTTTTAAATCACTTGAATTATATAACACTATTTGTTGACCTGAAGAACCTTTTGTTGAGTTTAGTTACATGATTTGATTTCTTACATACACTATTAAAAACAGCAATATGGATCATGTGGTTGAAAGCTTATTTACTAGACACTAATTGAGGCAAGTTATTTTACAGAAAACTAAATCAATTCAATAAAGATCAAGAGGTTAATTCCACCTACAACAAATGTTCAACATTTATTCATATGTTTATCGGACATCAAGTCTTCCTCAGGGGAGGCTCTTTATGTGAGCACTGATAAGGTTACATGGTTTGTTGTAACATACAAATGAGGAGAGATCAAAGGCACTGCCATAATTGTGTTTGGCTCGATATTAATGTAGGCGACAGCAAAATAACAAATGCAAAGAAAATAGCATTGTGTGTGTGGGGAAATGCAGAAAGTGTGCACACAAATGTATTTGATAGACAATGGAGACAGGGGTGCGAAGAGTTAGGCATTCATTTTTATTAGTAGTAGTATTATAAACCCCTGCTACTCTCACTAATAATATCATTATATCTATAAATACCACTATTATCATTTTCATTGTAACATACAGTCTAACAGAGTGCCAATATGATGGTTACAAAAATGTCCCTGGTCTCCTTTCTCTCTCTCCCCCTTACTCACTCTTCTCTCCCCTCTTTTCACCTCTCCCCTCTTTTCACCTCTTCCCTCTCTCTATTTTTCCTCTTTGATCCCCACCGGTCGAGTAAGATTTCCACTTACATTTTAAACCGAACAATTTAGTAGCACTTAAAATGGCACTTAATGATAGCACTTAGTAGTTTAGCTTTTTTGAAGAAATTGTACTTTCTTGATTCTTGTTGTTCTGGGTTTGTACCCTCATGGTTGAATGCACTTATTGTAAGTCGCTTTGGATAAAAACGTCAGCTAAATGAAATGTAATGTAATGTAACATTGAGGCTGGTTCTGCGATTTTTTTCTCTCCATAGTTGCCAAATACTTGCTTGTTGTGGGAATGTTGGGTTTCTTTATAATTTTGTAAAATCTAGAGTAGACCTTACTATCTAGAGTGTAACGAGTAATGTATGTTCCGCTTTGGCAAATAAAATTCATGTGAACATGTTGGAAGAGATAAACAAAGACAGTTACTCATCTCACCTTGGTGGTTTTGACTTTGTTGCCAGTGCTGCAGGACCAGCCAGTCAGGTCAGGCAGGACCTTACACTCCTCCCCATCCATACACGGATGCATCTGGCACCACCACTTCTGGACTACAATGGAGGCTAGAGAAAAGGAAGAGGAAGACAGCGGTTGAAATGATGACAAGCTGTGAATAATGACAAAAACCTTGAACAGGAGTATAACACACATGTTCTTGTTATCTACTCATCTAATCATCCATCCGTTATCTGTACCACATATCTGAGGGTCAATGTGGACTTGCAGGGCCCGAATACAGAGACAGACAACCATTCACATTCGCATTACGCAAATCCCAAACTCCAGGATCCTTCTGGCTCGTGACAGTGCTAACCACAACACCGCCAAATGGTTGTGTATTTTACCGTACACACGGCAACACAACATAAACAATTATTTTAGAATGGACAAAGTAGCTTTAATACCATTTTTGACAATGATAATGTAGCAAGTGCTGTCAGTGGTGCTGATCCTACAGCTGGGACTGCTCCAGGATCAGCACCATGGAGAGCGCTTGTAACAAAACACTTTGCTTCTTTTCAATCCTCCAATATCTCTGAGCAGTTGTGTGTGTGTGTGTGTGTGTTTATCTCTAATATGATTACTCTGATTTTTCACAGGAGCTAAAAAAGCAGAAGCATCTACCTGTTTTTTCATTTTAATCAGATTAATGTAATCCCCCATCTTAAACCCTGTGTGGAATAGGCCTGGCGTTCGCAAGAGGGGAAAACATAAAAGCAGAAGAAACGGGGGAAATATGACACAGAAATTCTCTCTAAAGCTGAGGCAGTGATAACTAATAAAAGTCTTTAACTTTCCTCAATGCAACCAATCAAATGTGGCCACCATGTAATGCTGCAAAGACAGAGAGTGATTTTCGATTAAGTCACTGTACTGTTACCAGTCCTTGAGTAATATAATAAAGGCATGTTTTTGCAACTGTGGAGATGTGGGATATTCTTACTTCAAAAACTATTTACATATATTATTGGCCTCATCCCTAAATGTATAAAGCAAGAATACGGTTATAATTTTTTATGTATTTTGGTGTGAAAAATGGATAAGCACAAGCTTCTGAACTTGATCTACACATAATCTGGTGTTCAAAACCAGAGCAGCTGACACTCAAATCTCCCAGATCATCTGACCCACTGTCACGACCGAAGACAGGCTGATGGCTGAGAATAACTCTGGTCCCTCTTTCCAAACTTATCATCCATCCATCCTCCTATCTGGGGCGGGATATAAGACTGCAACGAGTTCTCCACCCTCTGACAGACATATAAATTGTGATCTCCTGTGACTATTGTTTCCAACAAAGGATGGAGACAAGGTGGTATTGGCAGGAAAATGGGCTTTCAAATGCATTATGCAAAACGAACACGGACAAATCCTCTCAAGTAACTTGTAAGAAGACAACACTGTGACTGAGAGAGAAAAAGAGGGAGGAAGACAAGGCTAAATAATATGTGCTCACCAAGAAAACATCCTTGTATTCAGGAAATGAGCAGCGAAGGGAACTAAGAGATGCAGAGAAAGAAGGGGCGGACGAAGAAGGAGGCCGTTTGAGGATGACCGAGTCCAACAGAGGAAGAAGCAGATTAAACAAAGAGAACAGAGAGACGTAGGCTAAAGAACTGAGGCAGAGTGGAAAATAGGCAGCGCATGTTCAAGCACAGGAACAGGAAGGCATGTAAGGAGAAGAGGGAAGCCGATGCCAAATTGGTCACCACAAAAGAAAAAAGAAAAAACTCTCACAGCTATCAGAAGGCGTAATGTTGAACACACTGTTATGATGCATGAGCTCAGTGGCAGTAACCGGTTCTAAAAACCAATGGCTGTGTAATGCTCGTTAATGTGGCCATTATGGTGTCGACAACGGTGCTTTGCACTGTGAGAGTGTTATTTAGAGCTAATGGGCATGGCCTGTGAGTGCTATTATGGAGTTAGCTTTCCCTGCAGCTTATCTCATGCTATACAAGGAGGGCGGGACGGGCGTGACACACAAGCAACTGCCTGTCACGTCAGAGAATGAAGAGGGGCCCCATATGCGACCTGTGATGTCCCGTGATCTCAGAGACGGGTCTCAACAGATCGATGATAAAAAGATTACCCCGGTACTTACTGTGCGTGGAGTAGTTAGCAGTGAGATCATTCCCTATGGGACCACGTTTTTCCATGCACTGTTGTAGATGCGCAGAGCCTGTGTGCTCGGTGCTCGTAAAACAACTGTGAGGCCTTCAATTACAGCTATTAGAAGGCCTGTAAAATCTGGTTTTGCAAGCTGGCTTCTGATGATATAACATCTGATTTCCACGCAGGGTGGTGCCGAGAATTCTTGTGCAAGACAATGAACCCTAAATTCCCCCTGACAGCTGTGACGGCAGTGTGTGAGTGATGTGTGGTACGTAGATTGCACTGTATGAATGTGTTTCTAAATGGGTGAATGGAAAAGGGTCAGCGCTTTATATATATATATAGATTATTTACATACTGACATAAGTTGAGCCAAAAAATACCTGACTAGCCATATTAGCTTGGTTGATTAAAATGATCAAAACGAATGCTCTCCTTGCAAAATTCTTCAATTCTTCCTGTGACATCTTTATTACAACGTTAGAAATTGTGAAACTGTACCATTGGCAAGTTCCCAGAATAGAAAGATGATGTGTTATCTCCAGGTAAAACGTGAATAACACACAAGGTAACTCTGAGTCTAATTGCATCAGTCTCATTTAGAGTCTGTATTTATATTCAGAAAAGGTGCATATGCTAATTATAAAAGGGTTACAGCTCAGGCGTGCATATCATCACAGTAACTATCAGCTCATTACAACTCAAAATGGCTCCCTTTTAAGTCCCCTCTAAAACATCCAGCGTGGGATCAGATGCGAGCAAATGTCTAGACAGAGCTTTGCTTAAGGTGCAGGTGATTAGGCAACACCAGGGACTGGGGCTATGCTATTCCCTGGGTTGTGGCTCAGTCTCTGCGGTGCTCTAAATTAGGTCTGTTGAGGTTTCACGCTATGAGGCTGCCTACAGCTCTGTCTCTCTCCTCCTACTCATCACAACATGTCAATCTCAAACACACACACACACACACACACACACATGCACCTGATAAGTGTCACTCATCTTCATGCCAGTTGTGGTAACAGCTTTTTGTTTGTATGTGCGAGCAAGTATGTCATGTACATCAGCGTTGATCCCAACAAAGCTGCAGGCAGTAGCTCGGTCCTTCCTGCGCTGCCGCCTGCATTGTCATTGTAATGTTTCTGACATCAAGTGGACAAAGTTGAAATTGCAGGTCCCCTCATCTGCATTTTGAGTCTTACTTCACATAGTTCAGACTCCTCTTAACACATTCAAGTGTTTTGTTCGCAATGTTCAATTATTATAATAATCTTGTGAGTGTCATTCCTTGTTAGCAACCAATTAACACTTTATCAATGCACGCCACTTCCACCTCTGCAGGTACTTCACAGAAAAACCACCCAACTGATATGTGACATCTTGTTTACAGGAAAGAAATTCTTTCCCCGACTTCAAACACAATAACATTCACACCCAAAGGCAGTCGCTGTTCCCCATCGTTCACCTTACAACCGTTAAAACTCACACTGTATTTACATCTGGCGCCTGTGAATTTTAGGGGAGAGGTGAAAATTGATTTAATGACATTAAACTGAAAAGTTACCAGTTTAGAAAGGATTTATAGCCTACTTTCATCTAAAGTCGTTTGGGTCACATGATAGAGAATAATAGATGAACCTTTGATATGAAAAAAACAACAGATCCAGTGTATACGTTTCCCATTGTCCATTCAAATGTAGCCTGTTAGATGTGGGGCCGGGCACACTAATACAGTATGTGCACTCAGGTGAGAGGGAGTGTTTGCCCATTAATTCTTTACAAAGGCAATCCCTGAACTCACTCCATGAACCAACACAAACTGCAACGGGAAGTTTACTTTTACTTTGCACATGTGTGTCTATGCATTTGCATGCACGCACACGTGGCTGTGTGTGTGTGTGTGTGTTTGTGTGTGTGTTTGTGTTTGTGTTTGTGTTTGTGTGTGTGCGTGTGTGTGTGTACATGTATGCAGTCCCCCACTGTACTGTAAGTGTCATGCGTAAAAGCACAGCCACAAGCAGTCCTGTGCTCTTGCTCCCAGATCATTACTATTTAAAGGGAATATGATTCACCTTTACACAAATACACACTAACACACACACACACACACACACGCACACAAGCACAAAAATACAAACACACATACAAGAAGTTGGGGGTGGACCCAGAGGTATGAATACCCCCAGGCATTGTAACTGTTCCACTCAGTGATCCTGTAGTGCAGGAGCAGTTGGAGAGAGGCATCCATCTCTTTCTGTAATGATTTACTAACACACTGAGTTTCTGTTGCCCCATCACACACACAAACACACAAACACACACACACGCACACAAACACAAACAATGAGAAAAAAACAAGTGGAAAATGTTGTTGAAAAACTGTCAGAAAGAGATTATACATGGTGAACATTTGCACACACACACACTCACAAAATGACACATTATGTATTATGGAGGAGACATTACAGTAAACAACAGCCGGCTGATCGTTGCTGACACGCTCTACTTGATTTCTTTGCCCGATAATGAAACACAGTTGGTCTGTGACCACATCTCACACTGAACTAAATCCACCATTTTCATCAGGCCTCTGTGCTCTCCACTGCCGGACAGACTTTAGTGATAGTGTCTGTGGAAAGATTTAAAGTCCTTTTGTATGACTGTAACCCGTAGCATTGCAGGCACATACCAAGTATTCTGCTCAATTTGTGAGTATATTCAATCATTTTTGTTACGTGCAAATTTGTACTCCACTGCATTTATGAAAAAAACTATTTTTTTATTATGAACTTTGTAGTTAATAGTTGCTCTGCAGATAAATGCACAGAGGCTCATTTGATGTGAATCATTGTTAAAGGTAAAATATCACAGCGGTACACATATAAAGTGGTTCATTTAGCTCTGCATGTATCGGCTACAATAATAAAAGGCTCCCTGCAGGTTAATGAGTCGACAATTTGTGTTGATAATAATGTGCTTCCAATTTGAAGCCCTTAAAAGGGGTCGTTCATCCCCACATCCACCTTTGTAAATTGTCGATGCTGGTTATTATTTTCTATTTAAGTTTTAAAGTCAAACTTTTACTTGATGAGGAATACTTTCATTTTTCTGCATAATCACATTATACAAGTTAACGATCTGCATCCTAGTTCACATAGAAGCAATAGCTTGCACATTTTACAAGAGGATAGGTTTGTTTTAGAGCATTGTAGAGATTTACATTCATTCCCTGGAGGTGCACACTAACACAGACCACAACACTTTCCTAACTAACACTGTGAGATTGACCAAACTTGGCAGAACCTTCAATTGAGACACAAACATTTTATTTATCCAGACAACACAACAGTGGAACCAAACAGTGGGCACACACTTAAACAACTCTATAGACCCACTGCCTCGCTCCTGCAGGGTAACAGAGAAACAGTTTAACTTCATGACCTCTGTAATCAATTCTACCAACAAAAACTCTTCACTCGCAGATTTAGATTTTTCCAATTCACCTTGTTTACAGCAGTAACTCCTCGTTCACTCAAACACCATAATTATAATAGAAAATAAAAGCACAAACAAATAGCTTTCATTATAAATGGAGCAAAAAAATCAAGGAAGTTCACGTGAAAAAGTTAGTCTGACAGTAATGGGCCCTGTGCAGCAGCCAGTAATGGGACATGCTACCATTTACTCCTCTTTCCACTGGCATCAATAATGTAACTCCATTTACACTGAAGCTTTTCTACAAAGGGCCGGCTACTGAGAGGGGTTCTCTCTCTCCCATCAGCGCTCCAGCCGACAAAGGTGAGAGGCGTGTGAGTGGATGTGTCCGCAGACGTGTCTGTGTGAGTAAAACAGTGTCGGATGGGGTGAGATCCTTTGTAAGTGTGAACTCCGAGGTCAAGCATGACTCATGAGATAAGTGCTGCTGAGCGCTGGATTTAGAAGTGAGAGCTGGTGCGACTCTGAGGTGGGATGTGAATGGGAAATTAGAAAACCTCACAGCTAGTGTGTGTGTGTGTGTGTGTGTGTGTGTGACTGTTTGTGTGTGAGTGCGTGTGTGTGTGTGTGTCTGGGTAAGTGAACTGGTTTTACTAATGCTCGTCATTGTTGTTTCTTTCTTTCAGCAGATGATACTTAGTCTTTGAAGTGAGCAAACAAAAGCAAAGCATCAGGGGCCACTCTTTTGGCAGAGAAGTTTCACAGGATTCCTGATTCATCCCAGTTTTCATTAAGAAGCCAATCATCTTTGCTCTGGTTGCTTGGTTTTATCATTATCTAGCGATTGTTCCCATAAAGGAACTCATCAAAGAGGCTAAACAACAACCCTGCTTGTTTATTGGAGGAAAGTAGTGTTGAAATGAACTCCGTGGTGTGTCTCTGACTGAGTCATTTGAATGGGAAAAGCACCGTCTACTGGCCACATGCAGGAATAGCAACCCAGTGGATCTGATCAGTCGGACAAACGTGAGATTTGCTTGTTCCTTTGTGACATGAGGAAAAGTGATATATTCAAACCTACCCCAAGCTATGAATGACTTTTGGGCAAACAAAAGAGTCCACATATCATACAAAACATGCAGTACCTCATTATTTGGTGTGATGATGATCTCCTTAGTCTAACACCCTCATTAAATGTGCAGGCCTAGTTTTTGCAACAGAGAAGCATTTCTGTTCTTTTCTTTCGGGCAGTTTTGATCTGTGATATGGTGAAAAAAAAATTTGAAAGTTATTCTAAAGAAAATAAAAATCTTGTCTATATCCAAGTGCTATTCTATTTTATTTATTCTTCGTCACAGTCTGATTATACACGTCTTGTTAGGGGGAGTTAACATCTTCTAGAATAATCCTTATTTCAAAGAAGAAGTGTTCCAAGTTCCAAGTCTGAAAAAATACTTCACTTTAACCGTGTCCACACAACTCATAAAAAGCCTCCATCTACTTGGGTTTATCAGAGGTTCAGTTCTGTACGAGAGTGGAACCAGCTTCCACCTCCCAGTTGACCTTAACAGTTTGAATAACCCCTGTTGCTTCGGAGATTCACTGCCGCCACTCACGTATGAGACAACTATATATTTTACTCTGGTAGGGGGCTAATGCAGTGTGATTGGATCAGGCTGGCTGACACACTGTGTGCATGGTGGTGATCTCAGCAGAGCATCTGTGGATGATAGGGGTCAGTGACACTGCTTGTTTCTTGCTGGGCAGAAGCTCTCGGAGCGGACAACCGGCTGGAACACAGGTCTATGAAAACGACCCGTGGCTTTCATCTGTCCATCATTACACATACACAGCATGCATTAGCGGACACAAACACATTTGCTGTGTGTGTGGGCAGAATTCGATGGATAATGAATGATCTGCTTCAGTTTTTCTCGACCAAATCTTCATTTATGACTCAACATCCATCCTTCCATTATCTGTCCTGCTCTTTCTTTAGAGGATAGCGGGTATGGAGCCAATCCCAGCTGGACAGGTCGCAGGGCCATCATATAGAGACAAACAACCATATCTATGGTCAATCGAACCATAAGCTGCAGATCCTTGTGGGAGGAAGCCGGAGTACCCAGGTAAAACCAATGCCGACATGGGGAGACCTTACACACTCCACACAGAAAGACCTTGGCAAAGCGGAGACCCCAACAAGGAACCTTCATGCCTTGAGGTAACAGTGCTCACGGTCACCGTGGCAGCTCAGTCAACATCAGGATTTGTCCCAAAACCTCCTTCTAGGTAGTGATTGGGTTATCACCAAAATGTTACGTCTCTATCCATTAATGTTATCAGAGGAAGACACTTTCACTTTCACCATCTGTTGTGTTTGCCAGTGATCTGACTATATATGAAGTGAAATGCTGTCCCAAATAAAATCAGCCTTTTAAACTGCAGTTTAAATTTCCAGACTTGAGGCCAAACCTCTCTTGGCTGACAGCTGTTGCATATTTGCTCCTCTTTTCATAGATCACAGGGAATAAAGAAGGCAAGGAGGCACTCTTGGCAGGGGTTCATTTATGTAGTGGTTTTAGACTTTCATGGGTAATGAAGAAGCTCAGGCTGCTGGACTAGCAGGGCACAGATATAAGGTTTGGATAGATCCCAGGTACACACACTAAACAACTCCTTTACAAAGAGCATAAACATTATTAAAACTGACTTTACAATAAGACATTCAAAGGAGAATACCTCAACTTCATATTGCAGTTGGGAAATCATGGATATTGCCGATACTAAGTGTGTTAAGACAGTATCTTAAATTGAATATTTGTCAAACTGGATGTGTTTCTTAATCGGCTTCTTTTCTAATAGAGGGATAAATAGGCCCTGTGTGTGTCATTTTCCCATCAGATTTAAAAGGTTTAGCTTTGTTTGTGTGAGGGGTTGAGTGTTGTCCTCCAACCTGGCAGCCAATTTACATAAAGCACAACATTTTATTCTTTCCTGTCTCACCGGCAATTACCTCATTTATCTCTCAAACTGAATCTGCTAATGATCAAGGTGAAATGCTCTGTATAACAACAAATGCCAGCCTCTTTGACCCTGTCTGGTTCAATCCTTGTGGAAACATGTTGTGCAGCCGAGCACTGTCCGTACGCACAAACCCTTGTTTTAAATTCTGCTCACGTTCCCCAGGTTTCCAGATATAAAATAGGTGCGGCAGAACTTTACACACTCTGCAGCAGAGTTGTGGGGAAAAGTGTGATAAAATAATGCATGAGGCATATGTTGTCATATATTTCTCTTTGACTTTATGGTGCAGCCATGAAAACGTCCTGTGTTGGAATATTTCCCTGACTGTATAGGTGTCATGTACTGTAGCTTTAATGAAGTGTTGAATGGGTTTGACTGAACATACAGTATATTTTAATACAAGGTGGATCTTTACAGCTACTTCAGGGTAAATTTAATGACCAGTCAAACCAGAGACTCAAAGCTCCACTATGAAATCACGTAGGGAAGGTTTTACTTCTGTGTGCTGTAGCATTTTGCCTTCACAGAAATGAAAAAATTTGATATTTCAAAATAAAATTAACCAACAGTGTTCAGCTTTTGAAAAAAGTAGTTTCAAGCCAGACATACAAAATATAGAGGATCTGTATTTTGGGACTGCTAATAAAACACTAGGACGTGAATATACACAAACTAAGACATGAAGAGATTATTACCTTCCACACATGAAGGTCGGGTTCTGGTGGTGCCGGCCACCTGCCCCGGGAAACAGGAACACTTGACAGTTTGAGAGCGCTCCTCAATCTTGTTCTTATTACAGCAGCGATGGACGGCCACCACTTCACACGTCCCCTGCTTCACCTGGTACGAGACTGAGAGAGAGAGAGAGACATAGAAAGGAGAGGAGAAGGGCATTATTTGATAGAAATTCATAGACTGTAAAAACGTGGCTTATTGCTAGTTTGAGTTTGTAGTTGCCAAAAAAACGAGGTTTAAGTCAAATCTTGTTCTGCAATAACACAATCAAATATAGCCGCTTCTCTGACAATCACACACATCTGCTGAATGATTCTGTTTTGTATGAAATCCTCCCTTTCCAGCCTCATACTCTTTGATTCATAAATAAAATCTCTTTAGTGATACTTTTCTTTTATTCTCAGCCCAGTGCCCTCATTATCTACATCACAGAGGCTGCTCTGTTGTCGTCAGTGTGTGAAGGGGAGCACAAGACATGTTGACAAAAACAATCAATTTCTTTGGATTCATTTCAGACAAAATGAGCCTCTTGAGCAGACATGAATATTTTATGAGGAAGTCATGTGATGGAAGAACCTACTAACAGAACCTGGCCCGAACCCATCACTATTAAGTGCATGTGTGTGTATGCACCGTTACACATTTATATATCTGCTCTTCTCGTCATGTCTTTGTGGTGTCTGTGTTTGTGTGTGTTGGCTTCTGCATTCCCACATAGTTAAATCGTTTGGCCCAGATTAGATTAAGATTAAGATCCATTTATTGTCCCAAACACATGCACAGACATGCAAAGGCACACTCATGCAGGTAGGGAAATGTAACTTCTGCTTTTGACCCATCTGTGTGCAGGACACACAGAGCAGTGAACGACCATGTACGGCGCTCTGGGAGCAGATGTTGGGGGAGTAAGGTGCCTTGCTCAGGGGCACTAGACAGGGTCTAGAGAGACTCTTGGATTTTTGGGCAGATCAATCCAGGTTCGTCTTTTTGTTGTCTTTCCGTGGAGTCGAACCAGAGACAAACCAGAGACCTTCTCTGCCCATAGTCCAAGTTTCTGCCACTAGACCACCGCCTCTCCCACATGCGGCCCACACATGGCACTTGGGCAATTCGCCCCAGTGCCATTGGTAATCCAAAGTAATACTGCAAGTCAACCAAAGGTGTCGAAGGCGGCCCAAATTTGTTTTGTGCTATTTGGGCCATATTCCGCGTTTACCACTTTAGCTTCACAACCAGGCTACACCTTGCCGAGAGCACCGCAATTTTGCCAAAAGTGACGTTTTGGGATATTTGACCCATTTTAGTCCCACGCCCACACTTGCGTATAATATCTGTGATTTGGATGTGTGTTCCTGAAAGTCATATTTTTTATGAGGATAACTTCTTTTCTCCTGACACCGCCAACACACAAACGGCGTCTTATCTCCCTTGATTATCTCCACACTTCCCCAGGGAGCTCGCTCTGTTATGGTAACATACGCCCGACAGTAACAGGACAGAAGGTCATGTTTGACTTAAAGTTTTGACCCAACGCTGTCTACCTGTTTGCAAAATGCATCTTTATGTGTGTGTGTGTGTAATGTTACTGAGATAATAAGGAAATCCCTCTTGTTAAAAAGTTCAGCAATTTCCATGTGCGGAAATATAAATACCTGCTTTGCACTGGTTATAAGTACCTACGTGATATGTAGCAGTTGAAACACATTTATATCAGGATAATGTGTGTAAAAGGTTAGAGATCTGTGCTGCAGTGTCTATGCTAATGTCACATTTTATTCAAGCATGTTAAACCCATGAATCTCTCAGGAGGAAGTATTTTTTTGTGGCCACCTAAAGCAAAAATAAATACACCACAAATGTTTGGTAAAATGTTTAGATAATACAATCTGTGCTTATGGCTTCTGAACGGATTCCAGCCGCCTTATCTTCACTCTCAAAGCTGACCGTGCACTCCGGAGTGTCGGTCACTGGGCCCAGCAAACCCTGCTGGTGACATTACTACCTATAAGCCTCTTTACAGCCCTGGAAAAACCTTGGTTATACTGTATCATAAGCCCAGATTTCATTTATGTACGTGACTTTAGCCAGACTCCAAAACTTTTCATGCTCAGCTGAATGAGCTTTGCAGGCAAGACACAAAAGTGCACTCACACACACACACATACACACACTCACTTCTGCAAACACACACACACAGCACTCATTCACACACTGCAATGGGTTCCATTTCTTCAGGCCATGGCCCCTCTCATCCTTTCTGATTTAAAGTTTGTTTGTTCTCCTCTCCAGAGAGCCCCATCAATGATCCCTGGCTCTCTGAGGGTGCCCCTCCGCTATCATCCCTCCACTTTCATTTCCCTCACTTCTCTGTCTCAGGCTCTCCCGAGGCTGGAGCAGCTGCCAGATTACACCCCCCACTACCCCCTGCCCTCACACGCAAACACATACAGCCTATATCAACATATAGACATCTAGAATAGACGAGAACAGAAGTCAATGAGATAAGAATTTTTTTTTGCTCTGATTGGGAAAAAAGTGAAAGTGTAGTTCAAGTGCTATAAAATCGCCCTTGTTTTAATCAGACTCAAGCCCCCATTATCATTATTGAAATGAATTCAGTGGTGCCTGGGTAAAAATCCCCTATCTCAGAAACAGGCAGCTTGTTAGTGAGAAAGAGAGAGCGAGGGACAGAGTCGTGCAGGAGGAGGAGAAGCGGTGTCACAGGCGGCAGAACGAACAAAGAGCGGCTCAACTCCCGTTGGCGTAATGAGGTCAGAAGGTTCACAGGTCTCTGCTATATACTGCCTACATCTGCACTGAAGCCTCTAAAGGTATGTTTGTTAGTGTGTGTGTGTGTGTGTGTGTGTGTGTGTGTAGGTGTGTGTGTGTGTGTGTGTGCCTTCATCAGGGAGCAAGCTGCACCTAGAAACATACTGATGATGTTTTGTTGGCTTGTAAATATCATTAACTGTGATAATAGGAGTAATAAAGTACGATAAGGTACTTTTTGCTGTATTCCTTGCATATGAAGTAACTCACCTCTGTAAGATGTATAAAAAACAGAAAAGTTCAGACATCCCACAGATTAAACAAAGCTGTAAAAAAGTTGTATTTTATAGTTTCCTGTATGTGATGGTTGTTGCTTTTCCAACTGTGAGACATACATTAATTACATTTATTTAACTGTCTCCAGTTTAGTGGTGAGGTGTTATAATATGTGTGATGTCAGAGAAATGTGAGTAAAGAATAAAAGCACGCTGTTAGCAGTAACATAAGTTTTAGTAACACTATCGCTCAATGTCAGAGGCTTTCACACCTTTTTTTTTGTTTAATAATGGAAAGCTGACACTCTCTCGCAGGAAGACAAGCTTTCACCGCAACACAAATGATCAACGTATTGGTATAGGTGAAAATATTCAGATCGTTTTTAAAATAATTAGAATGGCATCCAGCAGAGCTCATACCTCACGCCAGACCCACAGCAGACCCTTCACATTCCATCAAGAAGCACCACATTGCACAAACTCATAAATATCAGTCCCCTGAATAAGTCAGAATTTGTCAAGATCGGTGAATTATTCCCTGACAAATCGTCTGAAAATAACCTAAAAAAGACAAAAGTGTCAACAGATCTCATTGAAAAATAAACATAAATAGCTGTAGTTGTCAAAAATGACCACACTTTTTGTCAGACTAGACAAACAGGATGTTTACCAGATATCTTCAAAACTGACATTTGACACAGTAAGACCTAATCAAGTAAAACACATATCTCTATCCAGGCCGAAACAGTCCCTTTAAATTCTATCAAGCTGCACCAAATTCCACACACTCATAGATATCAGTTCCCTAAATGTGCCTGATTCCATTTTCATCAAGAATCAGGAATTATTCCCCGGGAGAATTGTTGACATGTTGAAAAACACTGTGTTAAAAACCTGGATTGCACCAAAATGATTGAATGAGCAAAGACAAAAGCTTATCCTCCTTGGTAGAGGTTATAAAATAACATTTTTAGTTTGTAAGTGCAGACACTTCCTAAGCTAAAGTACACATCGTAGGTGGATCTATGATTTATAACCTTAAGCATCCAGGGTATTTAATCGATATACAGAGGTTGTGAAGAGTCATACAGAGTTTACAGTCAAAAACTATCTTATGTGGGAGGAATCAATTCAAAACCATCCACCCATGCTGCCCCGAAACTAGACTTTTCTTTACTGTACATTGTTTTTGTCTTCAGACATGTTGGAAAGAATTAGTGGTATGTATATCTTACAGAACCAACTTATTAAATGTTTCATGCTCAGTGCCACAATACTGAAATACAGGAATTTGTCAATATAAGGACCTAATGACATTTTTTGTAGCAGACTGTTCCTAGGGGGTGAATTATTCAAGATGTTCATCTTCTGAGGATAAAAAATCATAAAGTCAGGTAAATATCTATCAACTCCAAATCCAAAAATTCAGATTGTAGCCTGAACTGAGTGAAGTTGTTTGGTTTTCCCTCCCACAGCCCGTGTTCAGAGAGCTGCAGCCTCTCCCCCCTCATCTGCTAATGATACTTGTGTTGAGCAGTCCCCCCCCAGACACACACACACTCACTCAGCACCCCAAAGCTATTTACACATAATAACAGTGTGTCTAATGTCTCAGTGTTGCCTTTAAACTATTCTGTTATGGCCGTCTCAGTGTAATAGAGCCCTGCACACGCCGAGATGAAAAGACTTCTCAAGCATAGCTAAACGCTTCTATTCCTGTGGCAGCCAAAAGGGAGGTATGGTCGTGTATGTCTGTGTGTATGTGTGTGTGTGTGTGTGTGTGTGTGTGTGTGTGTGTGTGTGTGTGTGTGTGTGTGTGTGTGTGTGTGTGTGTGACAGCAGTTACCGAGCAGCCAACAAACTTAGTTACCTTGAACCGATGGGTTAGCCAGGCGTTTGATGTATTCTGACAGACACAGGCAAGCAGGAACAACTGTGCAATTTATCAAAAGGCCGTGTCTTACCCTCGTCAATATCTGACAAGCATGTCCACCGCGCTGAAAGACCAGATATCTGGTGAATCTGTCAGAGGTGGCCAAGACAGGAACCCACCGGTAAATTTCAAGGCAGCAAAATTAGAAAGATCAGCTGTGTGGGACAAGGTGACAATCAACCATATATTCTCTAATATAAAGCAACATATTCAAACCGGATTCTCCAAACCTTTTGAAACTCAAACCTATATTTTTTCCTATTTCCTTTATTAATTTTCCCTTTTTAAGAGCGATCACTCATTGCCCTTCCTTCCACAGCTCCGCTGCACAATGTCCTCCTTATCCAGGTCCGCCACAGCCCATCAATCCTGCAGACATTATCAGGGCTTAACAGGCCCACGTCAGGCATCACCCAGCTTTATGCAAATGGGAATTACAAGTTGCTGGTACGACCGAGTACTCAGGTGCTACGAATTCCAAGTAAAGCCTGCTCGCTGACACCTTGTCAGAACTGTCGTTTCTTACGGAGACTTAGATAAAAACAGACTGCAATCGAGTACGCTTGCATGGACAGGCATACATGTAGGTGTTGTGTAAGATGTGTTTACAAGCATGCTTATATTTAAAGAATAAATATGACAAAAGCCTTGGCAGTCGCACTTTTCATGCAGAAATATCCTGGTATGGATTCTTCACATGACCGAGGTGATTGCAAAAACACTGAATGAGAAGTGTATATAAGACGTCTGCTGTGATTAAAAGTATATTGAAACAAGAAACCAAACCAAATGTAAGAATTTCTAATCACACTGTAATGGTGCTTAACAAATAATAATAATAATAATAATATAATAATAATAATAAGATAAATTTAGTCATTTCCACACATTAGTAACAGACTGATTGGTCTCAGATAATTTCATTCAAAATGAAAAGAAGCTCATGAGAATTTCA
Source organism: Pseudopleuronectes americanus (assembly GCA_038501795.1). Lineage (NCBI taxonomy): Eukaryota > Metazoa > Chordata > Actinopteri > Pleuronectiformes > Pleuronectidae > Pseudopleuronectes > Pseudopleuronectes americanus. The sequence goes on along the minus strand of CM076717.1, from coordinate 8,252,297 downwards.
GTGGAAACTTGCTCAGAAGCAGAGCCATGAACACACATTTAGTTACTTTACCTGCTTCAATAAAAAACAACACGAAAGGTCGAAGTGCATCATTTGTAAATTTGTGTTGCGTTTCATCGACATGCAATGTACTGTGTGACCTGCTTATGAATAGTTGCTTGTTATAAAAACGCAGTGCAGGACTAAATGAATAGTGATGAAAAATCAATAGGTGTGTTAATTTGCATTCTCTGCCATAGGTTTCATTTCTGCCCAGCTTTGTTTTATCTAAGTGAGAGGACCAGCTGTGAAAATGGCTGAGAGAGGAATGAATGCATCTGTTGATCATGTTTGATGCTCCCGTGTTATGGACTGTGCTCTTACCTGCTGCATGTGAGAGAATATTAATTATCTCCCTGTTATTGTCTTAAAAGCCTTAGTGCTAGGGGTCATAAAAGCTAGCTAGCTACAAATCCATATATACAATTATTTTGTATTATTACTTTACGAATTTTAAAAATATATACAGCACTCAGAATCTGCAGGTCAAATAGAAAGCAGGTTGGATTGATGGATAAACAGTTTTTTAGATAATGTATGCACCATTGAGAGACACTGTAACACTGAGTGGAGGAGATGTTGGATGGCTCATTCAACGTTTTTTTTTACACGCATTAGAGTCCAGCTTGAAAATAAAAAAAAGCAGATGCTATGTTTTCACACTAAATTAAAGTGACAGCTGTCAGTCTTATCATGTCTGAATGGTTAGTTGACATTCATTCCGCCCATTCCCATTATAGATTCTTTTTTAGGTGAGTTTCTTTAGGATGACAGATTGCCTCTGAAAATGACACTAAACTATTTTTTTAAACAAGATATTTCCAGCTGAGCATTTTTTGACCTCTAGAGCCACCATGTGGCAGCAGATGGTACACCACCAGGATGGGCTCAAACAAATCCCTCACTGACCTGCACAGAAAAACAACACTTAAGTGGGAAACAAAACAAATCTACTATCTAGCAATCGTAAAGCACCGGCAATTATTTTTTGGCCTCAAACCGCTGTTTGTGTGTCCACAGCCAAAGTCTTCAACTCACACTAATTAAAGTAAACCCCCCACCAGTCGGTTTTGGGAGAGAGCCCCGGTGTTCCACAGCGCAAGTGAAACAAGGATGGGGCTGGTACCCAAACTGACCTTCACAATACACAGGGCCTGCAATTAGTAGTGTCCCTGCCGTAAGCACGCTGCCTCCTCTCCGTCAAAAGGGAAACTAATACCATCACTCACTGAGCAGACTGGGCGCTGGTAGCATTTCTGTGGCACGCAAAGGTCACCTTGCAGAACACGAGCAGAGAGAGCAAAGAAACCAAGAGATAATTAACGGAATTGTCACAATTAAGTTCAAGGAAGAAGTGGCTTGGCAGCTTTGTCGCCAACAAACCTAAGTTTGAGATCCTGTGTGACTCAGCACAACTATCCCAGTAGCCAGCCCCGATAAATGATTAACATATGACAGTAATAATGACTGTACTGGTTGGGGGAGGCATGTGTCCATCACCAATGGAAATCACAGATAGAAGTGTGTGTGTCTGTGTCTGTGTGTGAGAGTGTGTGGTCTAGGTATTACTCATGTTGTGGGTCTGTTTAAGCAGTCACATTATGGGGACAAGTCCAAAGTCCAAATAACATAACTCCTAACATTTTAAAGTGCAAACATGTTTAAAGATAAGTAAGGTAGGCTTTAGTGTTAGACATGTCGTAACTATGTGTGTGTCTGTGTGTGTGTAGGGTGGGGGGCTTGTAGCTTTGCATATTTTAGACATTGGCAATTATGAGCCTGAGGATTAGAAGTCATGAGCCTCTGTGGCCTCTTCTACATGACACTTACGCCTGTTTGGAAACAAAGAATGAGGCCAGTTGAGACCAGCATCACCTCTGACCCCCTGTAACCAGATCCCAGATCAGACAACACCCACACTGATCTGTTGACAGCATCTATCTGTATCTGCTTATGCATCCAAGCCCAAAAACAAAGTCTCATCTGGATCATGTTCAGTCTCACTCTGGGTCCCTGAGCCCTCCTCCAGGCTGGGGATGGCTCAGTCTGCGACAGGCTGAAGGAACATGTGTTGTGCGTCTGCAGTGACAGTGTAATTAACCTCTCTTGGTCATGGGAAGGGTGGAGGGGAGGGGGTTTGGAGCGAGACCTGGTGTACCTGTCGTTCCCCGGTGGTTACGTTTGCCAGCAGACACCGGGTCAACACTGAGCATCACCAAGGCAACGAGGAAGGCCACCTGCAAAGGCCAAGCTGACCTCCGCCACAGTTTCATCCTGAGAGAGAGAGACAGAGCGGGTGGAGAGAGAGAGGGGGGCATAGACGAGAGCAAAGGGGGACGAGAAAAGAGATTAGGACCAAGACCAACACTACCACCCAAAACAGACACACACTCACACACACACATACACACAGAGCACAGCACAGCACAGCTCAGCACGGCACAGTACAGAGAAGCACAGCAGACAAAAAAAGATTGCCTTCCGTACAAGCAGAAACAATGTGAGAGTCGAGCTGGGAAAGGTCAAAGGAAAAAGTGACAAGCTGGAGAGCAGAGTACACCCGAGGAGATGTTTTCTACCAGCACAGACACACACACAGAGTTTTACTCTGCCGATTACAAAAGGATGAACTCCTTCGGTTTTACGATTTTCTTAGCAATCAAACTTTATGAGTCCTGACAGGTTGAAATAATAGTTATAATAACATATGTACTAAGGCTCCAGCTATTCATTATTTTCACTGTTGATTGTCGATTATATTGCAGCTTATTTCTGTATTATTATTTACACCCAAGGCCAAATTACAATACATCATATGCAAACGCATGAATAATTAAAGAAAACCCAATGGTTAAAATCTGATGAGTGAGGGAAACATAAGATGTTTGTCAATGAATTACGAAAAACATGATATCAGAATTTCCCAGACTGATGAGTGATGTCTTTAGATAGTTTGTTTCAACCAACCTACAGCAAGTTCAAAACTAAAATATATTCTGTTACATATATTGAAAAGGCTGTGATACAGAGGTGAATTTATTTTGCTGGAAAAATAACTGAAACGATACCTTAGAAAAATAATGTTTGATCAACTGTCTGTTTATTGACGCTGGTTAAGCTTGACTGTTGTTTTGTTTTTATTTCCCCCCAGAAATTGACTCCACTGACAAGAACAGTGCTAATGGATTATTAACTGAAGGCATTTTTCAGGAAAGAAAAATGTGAATATTTTATGATTTTCTCAGCTTCATATTTATAACAATACAAGAAATTTGGTTGTTTTTCTGGGAACTTAACTGTTTCTGACATTATATTAATTGAAAAAATAAATGAATCACTGATAACAAATAAAAAAATTTGCTCTGGACTTTATGGTTTAAGAAGTTTTATTATCTTTTTCTATTCCCCTGTGATCGTATGTGTGTCACAGGACGTCATCTCACCTGTTGGTCGTCTCAGTCTCTTTTGATCTCTCTTCCTCTGAGTAGCTCCTCTATAGACAGAGCGTAAAGGCCATGGCTGCATTCACCCACACCTCAGCTCTGTGTTGCCCTCTCCTCTTCCTCGTCTCGCTCCTGTTTCTCCTCTTCCTCCTCTCAAACAGAAGAAGACCCTATAGAGAGAGGACGTACAAAGATATGCAGTCAGAGAGGTCAGTCTGCCCAGGGGTTTTATCAATGGCCTCAAATGGTCCTGTATGAAGGTCTGACACACGTACACACACACACACACACACACACACACACACACACACACACACACACACACACACACACACACACACACACACACACACACAAGTAGAGGTGTGAAGGCCTAGATTCAGTCAGATCCATTGTTTACTATAGGTTCACCTACCCCCAGGCTGAAGGTGATCCCCAATCAAATCATCACACACAGCTCTCTCTCCCTCGTTCTCTTTTCCAACATGCACACACTCACACATACACACTTCATAGAGGTAATCATGTTCAAACACACACAGATGGACACATTAAAACAGTCTATTTAAAACAGTAAAACTTAAATTGATTCATGAATGGGTTTGCATGAGAGAACCCTGCATAATAACCATGAGATGATCAAACAAGCTATAAACACAAGATGATGCTCTCCACACACACACACACACACACACACACAAAGTACATTTGCACAGTGTTTGCAAGGTAAACTCAAACAGTGTCAGAGGAAAGTAGGAGAGACTCCCCCTAATTACAGCTGAGTGACAGCTCCTGATTAATGTGCACTTCAACACACTCACACGCACACACTCGCGCGCTCAGGATAAACAGCCAACCTGCCGCTGGCGTGTTTTAACACACCGCTCTTTACAAAGGGACTCACTCTGCAATCTAAATGAAAGACAACAGATTCACATTAATAACAAAATGTTCTCTCCTCCTCGAAGCTTCATTATTCATCATGACTCATTGAAATGCAGCTCAGTCTGCGGAAATGCTCATAAACTTCCAGGCGAAGGTGTCAGCTCCCACCGAGTCTCACAGGTCCTCAGGCCCTCAGTGTAGTGCCACTGCCCCCTAGTGGAGAACAGACCGACAGCCACAAATCAGCCAAAGTTCTAGTGTATACAAGAATGTTAGTTGTGCAGAAGTGAGGAACTAGACGAGCGGTGACCGTAAGAAACAATGACTGGGAACTGTTTGTGACTATAAAGATAAATCATCTGTCGACAACCAGGAGTGTCGCTCAGGTCAGGAAGACCAACATGGGATCATGAAGAAGGCAAAAGAGAAAGTGAGACAAGGTGAGAGCAGAAAATTAAGAAAAGCAAAGATATCTGTTTTTATATTAAACTAAATCATATATAATGTTTGCAGAAGGAATGTGTCTGCAGAAGAAGTGGAACGCAAATTTAGAACAACATCAGTGACATCCTGTACAGTAATTGTGTATTTTAGATTTGCATTTTGTGTCTTTATTTGTTTGCGAGTGTGTGTGTGTTTCAGTACAGTATGTGAAAGTATTCAGCGTGTACGTGATCGTGCGTGTGTGTGCGTGTAGTGTTTAGGCATGCTGCATAGCAGCAGTAGCCCATTTCTTATTCTCTTTTTAAAGGCTCGGCCATGGCATGCATTTTTATCAGCTTTGTTCTCTAATACACTCATTTAAAGGGCACCATAGTTCGTGTGTGTGTGTGTGTGTGTGTGTGTGTGTGTGTGTGTGTGTGTGTGTGCGTGTGTGTGTGTGTGTGTGTGTGTGTGTGTGTGTGTGTGTGTGTGATCTCCAGATACAGCTCACTCTTGTTGGGTCTTCAGGGACAAACACGTCCCATCAGTCACAACAATGATGTCACCTCTACTAGTTGTCACACATATACACAAATTGTGGCATTATAACAGAGTAAGAATAAGTTAAAATAAATAATCAATCCATTCTTATGCTCGTGAAAACACATCCAAATACATTTTCATATAAAAAATTCAAGTCAAGTAGCACTGTTTGTTTGAGACTGATGTGTGTGTGTGTGTGTGTGTTTGTGTGTGAGGGGCTCAGCTGGTCTTCACATCTGTGAGAAGTTGTTGTATTTAGCAGCAGAGCGCACACACACACACACACACATCAGTCTCAAACAAACAGTGCAAAGACATGCTCAAGATTATTTGACAACATCAAGTCTCACTCTTTCAAAAATTATCCTTCCGTCTTTATCACCCTTTCCACCTCTTCTTTCTCTCTCTCTCGCTCCCTCTGAGTCTCTGAGGGTTGAAGGGCTGATTTGTGTCATTTCTCGCAGTAATCACACAGGAGTGACACGGGGCTCATTGACATGCAATGAGATCAGCCCACCTCGGCCACAAATATATCTCTGTGCCCTGCATCTTAACAGCATCATCTGCCAGCGCTCCACGAGCACACGCACAATCCCCGACGTAACCAATGCACACACCTCATCTGCAAATAGAGCGACCTCATCTGCCACATCAGGAAAACATACATGACACATGTCAAAATATAAAACAAGACACTTTCCGCATGACGTGCACGTTACTGGCTCTGCCCTGTTTGTCAGTCAGAGAGATTATATCAGTTGTCAGGGCAGCACGGGAAGTTCACGCTCAGCTCCTGCAAAGAATAGAAACTGCATTATTACCTGATAATCTCAGCGTCACCTGTTTAGTATGTGACTGTGTTCTTCCCTGGTCCTTTGTTAAACCATTCTTTAAATGGATGTGCTATCTGTCTGCGGAGTTATTGAATTTTCAAAAGTGCTGTTTATCAGAGTTGATGATAAAAACAGGGAGCAGATATGAATTTGTAAAAGTTGTTTTCAGATTGATTGATTTTGCCTAATTAGCCAATGGAGTGTGACGACAGTTGGTCATTTGGTTGATACATGTGCAACGATTGGCCCAATTTACACCACATTTCTTATCATGAGTGTGACACAGATGAAGTCGGTGACCTTCTGTCTGGCACATGAACAGGTCAAACTTCTGCTTGATCATAATTGGTCAGTGACATGATCATTTGAGGATAAAGGTCACGGAATCTATGACACTCATATGTGACACTGGACATGAACATTTCAGTGACCTACTGAGTTTTATTATATTCCTCCTACAGGCGACACGTTTAATACGATAGAATAAGAAGGATCAAGAAATAACCAAATCCAAACCAGCAGGATGAAATTAACATGGAAATTCACTGAGCACATTTATGTTCACAACTCTCTTGAAGCACAAAGCTTTCCCCTTGTGCTTCATTAAGTGCAAACTAAAAGGCAAGCTCCATTATCAACACATGATATATTGGCTGATTGCCAGAATCAATAGTTGATTTTATATATTGAAACTTGAATATTTAACAATGGATCATCATATTAAATCATTTGAGTCAGTTGGTTTATTGGAAATACAAAATAAAACTAAATGTGTTTCTTGATCTCAGATAGACGAGCAGAAATGTCAGCATTGCTTTTGCCATGGATGGGTTTGTGGGTTTTGTTTGTTCCCTGGCGTGCATGTGTGAAAAATAGAAAGGCAACGAGATTGAAGACCACACAGGCATCACACAAGTAAATCTCACTATGCTGATTCTCTGTGCCCAGACACAGACCAGGCAGACAGAAAGCATATCAGTGTAAAACAAAGTGCATCTCCCTTAGGCGGAAAGATATTGAAAATGAAACGAGCGACAGCACAAAGCCCGATGGAATCTCATGTGAAGCGTTTCAGATTTCTGCCGATATGCACAGTATTAACATTCAGTTAGGGTGTGTAATGTTCTGCTTCTATATATTTGTCTGCCGCCGACTCCAAACCATTACAGCACACTGCTCCTCGCCATTTCCTCTGGGTCGCTGGGCAGATAGAGCGAATGTGTGCCCACACACAAATGAACACTCTCACACACGGAGGCTAACACAAACTTAAATTAACAACCCATGTATTCAGAAGCTGAGCCCCTTACATTTTTCTATCCCCTCATGATCTGCCCACTATTTTTCCTGGTTGGTGTTTGCTCGTGCTTATATCCTCTCTCCTTCCATGTGCGTGTGCACAAATGTATCTCTGCTTTCTTTTCTCCGACTGTTTTCTGTTTGACTGCAAACAAATTCAAGATACCCCTAATCCTATGCCAACAATGTTTCACCGTATACACAAATTTATATGTGTATGACAAATGGTGTGTGATGCTGTGCCAGCATGTGCATGGGAGTTCCTCTGGCTGGGGCTTTATATGCAGAGGCCGAGAGGACACATGCAGGACACACACACATTACAGCACACAGGTCATCAATTTTACATAAATTACTTTGTTTTAGTGTAATTTGTGTGTATACATATGTTATAGGACATTGGGCTACTACTTCTTTCAACGTACACACACACACACTACAATATTTGATACATGGTGGCTTAGTTGTATTAGTAGTTTTATTTATTATACAGTATATTCCATAAATGGGTTATGAACAAATATCTAGGTGTAATCTTGTATGGTTTTTGTATGAAAGTGCCCACAGCTGAGATAAATATAATGTGGTCCTGCAGGTAAGCGTATATTTCTATTATTGTATATAGCAGCCTCTTATAGTCTTTTTAAAGCTGAGGGACACACAATATAACATTGCACATGTTAACTTCTCTCCATTTACCCCCATCACATCCCCCCAAAACTGGATTGTTACTACCAATACACCAACCAGCAATTAAGTGGAGGATCCTCTGTTTGGTGAAATGTCCATATGGGGAACAAAAAGTGAGGAAAGACAGTTGAAGTCTGAATTCAGGGCCATTACCTGGCTCTGCTATCGACTGCAGAGTTCAGAGAATGGCCCCTGCACTAAGGTACCATTACAGCTCGATTGATCGGCCTGCACTTAAGTCCAAATCCCACCTTGTTGCACAAGCCATCGTTTCAGGATCCGGTGACCATGGGAATGCGTGTGTGTGTGTGTGTGTTTGTGGAGCTTCGTGTGTGTGTGTGTGCGTGTGTGTGCACATGTACAGGAGGCTGTTTCATCAGATTTTGTGTCTCTAGACGGATGTTTTCTAAAGATGCTCTTTGTCTCATATCTCATTCTCAGCATACATCTCCTTTTCCATGTATCTATCTATGTATCTATCTGCCATCAGAAATGATCACACGCCCAATGCATGTCTGATGTGTCAAAGTGGGCGACCAGTCACCTCTACATCTGGTTTTCACATCTGAACATGACAGCAGACTCACACTCTACGATGAAGAGTTTTATAGTCTGGTTTTGCTGAGTGAACCAGTTTGATCAAGAAGTTCCCATGTACGTCATGTACCAGGCTCTCGGCCACTTGCTTCACGGAGACGAAAGAACATCACAGACACTTACACACCAGACAAATAAACATTAGCTCCCTCACACAACAAGTCTGCGGCCGCACGACCCGGTCCCTGGTTTCCTCGACGTAGAGCAGAGCAACCCTCCTCTGAGTCACTGACAGACAGAGGCACCGGCCGAGCCGTAAATCCAGCGCACTCTAATAAAGCAATAAAGGGCTATTAAAAGTCAGGGTCCTTTTGCAGTAGCTGGAAGACGGATGGAGAGGTGGAAACAAAAGGAGACACTGTTAGACGGCTGTATACACCCACACACGCCTATTTGGCAGGTTTTCTTTCCCTCTTTGCTCAAGACAAACAAAGTGTCTGCAATATTGATGCTTTACTCCTGTTTTTTCACCTCTTCTTTCTCGCTGGCGACAACTTGCTTTTGTAATTTAAAAAAAGAAGTAAACACATTCATGCACACAAACACGCACAGCCACACACACACTTACATGCACAACTTTGTAAAAAGAAATCCTGTCTATTCTTAAGCACTAATACCAGACTTGTCTACAGGTCCCTTTTCCTTTTCCTTATTTTTTTCTTTCAATGCAAGCATACTTTCTTTGCTCGAATATATATAATGTTATTCTTTCCCAACCAGTCGAAGTGAAGGATCAAAACAAGGACAGGTGTAAAGGAGAGAACAGGTGAGTCTGAGCAGAGAGGAGGAGGGAGCACAGCCAGTCCTTGTAATAAAACATGTTTCCAAGCCCAGTCACTGATCCTTGCTCTCTTCTGCACAGAGACTAAAAAACAGAAACAAACGGACAGAAACAAAGTGTGTTTGTGTGTGTGTGTGTGTGTGTGCGCCTGGTGTATATGTGGCAGTGTATCGCAAACCTTGACTGGACCCTTCTTCTTCTTTGGCTCCTTGTATCAAAAGACGGCTCACAGCCAAAAGAAAAAACAGTCCCTGACAGTGACTCTCCAGAGAGCAGCGGCAATTCATTGTGCTTTGTGCCCAAATTATGATTAATGGAAAACAAACAACCTTGATGTGGAGCCTGCTTTGATTTTCTATGAGCTTCGACCTCTGTATAGTTGTAGCTCCTCCTCGTGCCCAGAGAAAAGCACTGGACAAACACTTACTGAACTCAAACTCAACTGGACCTCATGTGGCTTTAAAAGGACACACTAGTAAAGAAGCTCACAGAGTCTCCTTTGGCTTTACACCACAAAAACACATATTCACTATTTTTGCATCCATAAACACACAGAGACTCTTACATGCAGACGAACCGACATCGTAATTATATCAGTTTCCTCTCCTAGTAATGACCAGCATGCGAATTAAAGTATTATTTACTGTATGTGCCATGCCTGTCAAAAGGAAAGGTAGAGCCTGTTACAAGTAGTAAAGAAAAGAAGAAAACAGGATAAAAGTAAGTAACTTTGAGAAGAAGGAGCTGGAAGAGAGAGAGTGATCAGATGGAACAGAGTTCGGGAAAGAGAGGTCGGCAAAAATAGAGTGTCAGAGAGCAAGAGATAGACAAAGACGGAGCGCAGAGAGAGAGAGAGAGAGAGAGAGAGAGAGAGAGAAGAGAGAGAGAGAGAGAGAGAGAGAGAGAGAGAGAGAGAGAGAGAGAGAGAGAGAGAGAGAGAGAGAGACAGAGAGAGAGAGAGAGAGAGAGAGAGAGGGAGAGAGAGAGGAAGCCTGATCAATTGTTCATTTTACAAAGTCACTGAGACGTGTCAGCAGTGTCAATAAGTGAATTAATTTGTCTGTGGGTCTCTGGAGCATGACACCGTATCACTCAGCTCCCCTGAGACAAGCAGGGCCTCTAACCCCTCACACCCCAACACACAAACAGCCACGCACACACACACAGGCTTACAAACGATTCCACACAAGGATCGTACACGGATCAAATATGAACATGCTGACACAAAAACATTTTAGAACAAATGTACTCTCGCTTGTTGAGGCAATTTCTCGCCACGCACACAAATGCTTGATTTTATGATTTGTTGGGACTTTGCATTAACTTACACCCATAATTCCACCAAAAAACGAAATAAAATGGTTTTCTTCATGGGGAGTAACTTCACTTAAAAAATAAATCGGAATAATTTCACTGAAACGATATGTGTAAATATGTTCAAACCACCCCCTGGATGAGTTCCACAGAATTCCAGTGAATGCAAAATGACCACACACACACCGTCACTCACATGTGAATCAGCCTCAGCCGAGCAGCTATCCCCAAGAGGGGCTATTGTCTGCTGGTGACTGACATCAGTCAGCCACCAAGAGGCCCCTCGCTCACCGGCTGCCTGCTGTTTTCATTACAAAGCCATCACCCCCAGCATGCACACACATAAACTGTGCACAGAGACATACACATTTACACACACTCGCTCACTCCTCTGACAGATTCCCCCCAGTCCTGACTGCCCATGCTCCTCTCTGATGAAGGCTCTCTCTCACACATCAATTCAATCTGGGACTGCGTTCAGCGAAACCCCCGCACCGGGCCCTGGCTTCCTCTCTCACCCCCTCTCTATAGCCCACCCCCTATCCGCCCACCATTAGCCCCTGTCTCATGTTTAGCATCCCACAGGGTGAGACCTTCTACCCTCTTTCATAAGGCACTGTGCTGTTTGAGGGTCACTGTGATGCTCACCCCAGGCCGCCACAGCACCGCTTCCTTGCCGCAGCGTCACAGTCGACCCATGCTGCAGAGCATGTTGGGAGCTTTTCATAAATCCCACAAACCTACTAACACTCCCACACACTCAACACTGTCGCTCACGGTTACCGGCACATCTGCCAGCTGTCAGAGGGGAGCGAACAGGCGCTCGCTGTCTCTCACACAGACGGACCAACACACACACACACACACACACACACACACACACACACGAATACATACACACATGAGTGGAAGCAGC